>CM069444.1:69006076-69731965 GCA_035610835.1 Ophiura sarsii
TATTGTCTATTTTAAAGGAAATCTTCTATATACAGCGTAAGTCTTACTAACATTAGTGATACTACGTACGTGGTCCAGGATCTGCGTTCGCACAAAATCTTCGATAAATCTGGTGTTCTGCCGTCAATATCTCTCTTTTTTAATATTTGATACTAATACTTTTTCTACAAAAAACAAAATTAGGAATTATATACAATGTAATTATTCCATGCGTATTATTGATATACGGTATGACCACCACCGGTTTTACGACTTAATTGAGATATATTCCTTACAAAATGGCTCGAAATATAATATTAAAAAAACGATTCTCATTTCAGTCAACCAATAGTTTTATATTGGCAATAAATCAGAGGTATTGAACTACGTTTTGCAACCAATTATCGGTATTTTTACGGTTACCATGGCTGGCGAACTATTACATCAGGCATTAGGGCGGCGACAAAACCGTGTTCTATAGGCCCAACCGACCCACTTTTTTCAATTAACAAAAAACAACAACATTGTTTTGAAAATATTTTGAACATTTTTGATGATTTATTTAAAAAAATGTTTGAATATTTGTAATGGACAATTTTTGGAATTAAAAAAAAAATTGTTGAAAATTAACAAAAATTGTCACGACATTTTTGAGAAAATAAAACGCCCAATCGACCAACCGACCCTACCTTTTAGAGGTCCGTTTGCCCGTAGAACAGGGGTTTTTTCTTGTCGCCTTATCATTATTATAAACATGCGGATACATGTATAATATTATACATCATAGTGTTTTACAGAATATGTTAAAAATCGACAAATAATAAGTCGTTCCCATGCATGTTCATTTCAATTAGATTAGATTTTTCGCAACCGTGAGCTAGCATTTCAGCGCCATATTAGAGCGGTAGCGGCAGTTACGATCTATTTGCTAGACAATTGGATTATATTATGCCATTTTTAGTTCACTACAGAATAACGCATTTCATGTACCCGGAGCTAGGAGAGGGACAGAACAGAACTGGAATGTTTTTGTGGTTTTTTTATGATCACCGCCGGCGCTGCTGGACCCGCTGCTGGATGACGTCTGAAAGTTAAACCTCTTTCTATGGCCTATATAATTGTCTTAATGTCTTCGGCTAATTTGAACGTTATGTTATAATTTTGTCGAATTGAAGTCCTACGTCTTATAATTTATATGGACATTGTTAACAGATTGGACGAATTGGGGTCCAAAATATTCATATGATATCTTCGTAACAGAAAATATCATCCCCCCCACACCTAACATAAAGTGCATAATTATTCCCGGAGGATAGTACTCGAACAATTCGCAAAAGAGCGACACCCTTATTCATTTTACGTTTGAGGTTAAAATCATATCATAGGAGTCAATACGTGCTAATGTCTTTTCCCAGCTATCGCTCACTGTGGAATCAATTATAGATACTACATGTACTTTCTATATACACCAAGCACATAAAGTCCCTGCTCAGGTGCTTTGAGGTTGACTAATTCAAAATATATAATCGGTACCAAAAATCTGAGATATACATTAAATGAGCAAATTTCTTCTCCGCAGTTTGATACCTCATTCAACAAAATCGAATGGATACTTTTTAAAGTTATGTCGATTTCAATGACCGTTCATGCAACAGAAAAGTGGCACTAGGTATAGGAAATCATTGATTTGTGTGTGATTTACCATAGACGGTAAAAATCAATGTTTTACCCGTCTATGGATTTACGCACTGAAAAACTCACAGCTTATCAGCTAAGACTTGTATTCTTCACAGCCAGATACACCCTTTGTCCCGCACATTGCGGTTTAATCACTAAAGACCCATTCATCTGTCACGTTCAGATAGCACACAGTTATCACACACAAATCAATGATTCCTATACCTAGTGCCACTTTTCTGTTGCATGAACGGTCATTGAAATCGACATAACTTTAAAAGTATCCATTCGATTTTGATGAATGAGGTATCAAACTGCGGAGAAGAAATTTGCTCATTTAATGTATATCTCAGATTTTTGGTACCGATTATATATTTTGAATTAGTCAACCTCAAAGCACCTGAGCAGGGACTTTATGTGCTAGGTGTACATGTACCATGCCACTGTCCTATATTGAAGCGTTATAGGGTTTGTAACATAATCTAAATCCTTGTAATATAGTCCATCGTAATATGTTGTAGTCTAATTGAAATTCTACTGACACGGCTTCGAACAGAATTGACATGAAAACGATGTGCATTACTACATAATGCAGTGCCCTCTAACCTAATTCTATGGCTGGCAGTTTGTATACTCATCAATAAATTCGAACCCGCACGTGACATAGCGTGTGGCTGCCAAATGCCCGATCACATGCTTTAATAGTTCGCTTTAATCTCGTTTGTTCTTGTGGTCTGCTTAAAGGTAAGCGAATCTATCCGCTTTGACGGACCAAAAACACAATATGGCGATCTCTGCTGATAAAGCGTGTATCAAAAGATTTACGCGTGTTTAATCGTCAGCTATACACTAATAAGCATGACTTATAGCACGAGGCAGCGTAGTTGCCGAGTGCTATAAGGAATTAATAGCACTCATCGACAGTGCTAGTATTAGTGATGATTTATGTGGCAGAACTCAGCTGTACAAACCCCTGCACGGTAGTACACTGATAGAACTTAGAAGATTTGATTCAAGCAACACTGATCAAGATAAACAATCATTTACTAAACACACACACACCAAGTTGGGATATATTTAATCAGGTTATTTACGATGTCAAATTTATAGCACTCTAAAATTGTACTACAAGTGAAATTTGTGGAACTCTGGACTATTAGTCTCTTTTACGGAAGGTTCGGGGTCATGTTGGATACACCCTGAATTTAATGTGTTTTTCTAAGTACCGAGGTACTTATAAAGGCTGTATATCATATTCTTACATTAAAAGAGTCTTTAAAGGGGATAGGAGAGATATCTCAAAAATGAAATTCAACATTTTTTACCCTGTTTAGATAGATTATTATATACATAGAAACCTCTCATGTAAGATTTCTTCAAAAAAATCAGTAAAAATGAATGTATTAGTACTTTTCACTTTTTTGTATTTTGGTTAAAAATTACAACCAATCATGCCAATTGAATCAGGGAGGTCATGACAATGCATCACCCAACAAGCCATGAATGGTCTTCAAGGTTATTTCGAATAAACATGAAAAAAATAGGAAAGAAGCCATCTGTGGCCTTTTATAATTTGAGTAGTTTCGATGTGATCTCATCGAAACTCAAAACCCTATCAAATACATTAATTTCACATGAAATACTGTAAACTAAGCCCTATAATCTTAGGTGGTAGTAGGTACGTATATAAACATTAAGTATATGTGAAAAACCAAACTTCTGAACAAATTGAGGGCTCCCTCCATAAAGGATCTCTTAGTGCCCCTTTAAAATTCAGATAAAATGACTAACAAAAAAAAGAGAACACCCACACAGCAATAGATTCCACACTTGAGAATGAAATAGGATTTTATAATTGGATTAAATGAAGCAATATCCCAACTTCAATTATTCTCGCACTATTCAATTTGCTAGATTTAAAAAAATTCTTAAAATATAAAATAAGTAAAATCATGTCTATACTGATTTCAGACGCTTTCTTAATTGCATCTTTTACTTCTTTTTCAGATTTCTCCCTCTCTTAATACTGCACGAACTAACAAGATTGCAATGCACAATTTTACACAATAGCTAGATTTATTCTCCCCGTCTATCTTCACTGATATTTTTTTTTGTCTTCTATAATCGATGCTTTACGGAACTTGCCGGTATAATTTTAAAATGGGTTTTGATAAACCATTTGACGAAACGCTACCGAACGCGCACGTGTTGTCAATAGCATGGGCATGAAAGGTAATAGAACGCATTTTAGAAATCGCCATCATGAAACAAAAAGATATCCACAGCTTTAATATGTGTTAAACTCAATAAATTTGTTTCGGGCTACCTTAAAGGGGCATTGAGAGATACGTATGGGAGGAGGCCCTCAATTATCCTGGAAATCAGGGTTTTTTTGCATCAAAGTAATACTTAGGCATATACTAATTACCATCTGAAACAGTTTACCAACATTCGCCGTTTATCATATAAATTTTCATGATTTCCTTAGTTTCGATGTGTACTGAATTCGGAAGTTATGCTATCGTTTTACTCTCGGACTTACGCTGCAAATCTCAACCCGGAAGTGCCGTTATTTGCTTATTTATTTGGCATGAAGGCGATGTCGGAATTGTATGACATTTTGAATTTGGGCTATGTTGATGATTAATTATCTTTACGTTATTTGCTCATTTAGTATATCGATACATCTCTCATTGCCCCTTTAACTGCTTCTGCGTCTTTAATTAGTCGTTCGTAATTCCATAATGATTGTGACCTCACCTGTAGCAATAATTTGACCCTATTCTGGTCTATTATCATGATTATCCAGTCACGTCTCGTCTTATCAAAACTGTTTGATAAGCAATGGTGAGCGGGCAAACAGATCATATTTTGTCATACTGAAACATCAGCTATGCAAACGATTTGTCCCATTAACATGATTGATATAGGAGCCCTTTTAGATGCGCAATATGAATGATATTCTTAGGCGCATTCTGGTGCCTTTTCAAATTCGTATTAAAGCAAAATGCCTCTAAACAAAACCGTGTATGAGGATCCAAAACAGCTGTATCAAAATATATTGAACATTACAGTAACACAGCATTTATGATACGATCATAAACGCGAGAGTTACCAAAATATTTGGAATTCACAGAGTCCATGTGTGATATAAAATTGGATAGATTGAGCATGATACACAAAGATATTGGTCGAGCCGTATGAGTTTTAGAAAATATTGTGCGAGGCGCAGTCGAGCACAATATTTTTAAAACTATAGCGAGACCAATATAATCTATTACTGTAATTTTACATCTCATATATTACTCCAATTTATTGATATTAAGTTATATATTATTATGTATTTATTGTAATTATTATATCATTGGGTGCCATCTGCCTCACGCTCTGCGTTTTAGATTGGCATCCACATCTCTTGTAATCCGTAATTTATAAACCATTGTTATTGTATAAGTTTAACGAGATGAAAAAATCCATACAATTTTATCATTATTATGATTTGAGAATCTGACTTGACAAAAACAAAAACAAAATCCCCATAAATTTGAAACATGTAAATAACAAAAAAGAAATGTTAATAAAATTCTCAAAAAAAGTAATTTATTTTTAAACAAAAGTCCAAAACAAATTCTCTAAAAATTGTAACGGATTGTAAAATTGTAAAAGGATTCTTCAAAAGAATCTCGCAAAATTTCAAATATTTTCAAAATATTTCAGGTTTTTTTTAAAAAAATGAAATTTAAAAAAAGTCTCTACTGCATTTTGTGACTGCTACACATACAATCGCCATATTAATACACAGTTAAAGTGTCTTCGTGCAGTGTAAGCTTTAATGTGTTAAAGAGACCTCCAAGTGTTAAAAATACTGGTCGACCAATATCGCTCCAGCTGACACAATGTGCAGAACTGAGACCAAATGCATTGAAAGAATAGGTGAGAAGATTCTCAATGCATAATAATGTTTATAATATGCACTGTACGTCTAGTTATAAAAGTAAATGTCGATGTTTAAACCTGACAAAATACATGTACTGGACCGTTTTTGTGCTGAGCTATGTCAGCGTATACATACAGGAGATACTTCAATGTAATAGCAATGTCAACCTGATACTAAAACAAATACTAAATATTTTACAGTTATCTATAGTGTTACAAATCGAGTTACAAATGGGTTGTACAAACGTGTATATATGTGTAGCGTCGAGAAGACGTCCATCGTATATCGGAAACCAAATAAGTTTAGTTTTCTCAAAATTGTATTGTATTGAAATTTCACATTGAAGAGAGATGTAGGAATTGTCATGCATGTATACACGATTCTACAGTTTTCGTTGTTCCTGTCGAATGGCCAATGAACGTAACTGTAAAGCAAGTTGCAATGCTAGTATCGCCCAATACTGGTACAATTTACATGTCTCAGCATAGTCCGATACTCGAACACTGAGTTTGTTCCAGTATCAGGCGAAACTAGTACAGTCTGCATTACAATCCAGTTGCCTTTATAGTTTGAGCCCAAGCTTGACAGGTTGAACTGGCCATGATGCTAGTATTAGTAAGTTCCATCCAATAACTACGTCCATCCAACACCATTGACCGCATGCTGGGGAACCTTGAGTGTGGCAGTGGTGGAACTGGTAGCAAGCCTGCAGGTGCTGCATTCTTGCCACATGGCTTGGCACACATGGTGACTTTCAGCCAGATTTGGGCTAGTTCTAAAAATAAAATCTGCTCTTCGGATAATATAATGTGATTTTTTTTCTCGAAATTTGAACTTTTTGTTTTACAAAATATGATATAGCACTAGCTTTAATGACAAATTGAAGTTAAAAGTTGGAATTTCTTAACACAACAACATTTTTCAAAAGTGATATATAGTGCTTCTATAGTTACACCCAGACTAAAGAGCCTTGAGCCATGTTTAGGACAGCGGTGGAAATGGTAGCAAGCATGCTGGCAAGACACAGGTGGTGTCAAATAAATCAGATTAATGGTGTACAAGGGGATGATATATTACCCTGGATAAAGCATCAGAGCGGTGATCAAGAAAGTTGAATAACATACAGGGAACGGAACCGTAATGCGGAATCTGGGACCTAAAGCACACTTCCCCAAATCACTACTGGTAGCATATGTACCAACATCACCCGATACTGGAACATCAACACGCTCCAGTAGCCCTATCGCTCGATACTGGAACACAATTTGGTGTTCCAGTATCGGACGATACTGGAACAACAACAAAAACTGGTATATTTCCTGTGACTGATCTACCAGTATCTGGGACCTAAAGTACACCTTTTCCTGAAAATGTGTTAACATTTAGTGCGCACAACACGGCAAAATTGCATGAAACGAACCAGGCTGGCCGAGAAAGAAATCACGTCAAAAATACATTACAAATAGATCGCATTCAGCTGCATGCTCGCTAAAAAAGACACCTGTATTGCATACGGTTTGAGCCCACCATCACTGATACCTTTTCCTGTGGAACCTTTCGTTTCATTAAATTAAATATGCTTAAAATCGTGGGCGTACATATTCGTTTACTCGAATCAATGTAAAAGTCTGCTTGCTTGCATGCGTCCCGTTTATTAATATACAGGGTGTATCAAAAAAATTAGGACACTTTTTCATGACAGTGTAATACTTGTTATAATCATTGGACCATGACCAATTTAGTCTCAATGTAAAGCCCAATTAATTATTATGATATCCTGAAGATATGAGATCAATCCGATGAAAAATAAGAACACTAGCATAATTTGCGTAAACCATGTTATTTACTGGTTTGTACAATGGGATTTACATGTATAGACCAGTAAATAACATGGTTTAGGTTTCAATACGTTTCAATAATTATAAACATAGAAAATAATCTATCAGTCAATAGCAAAGATTAGTTTGGTAATCCATTATTCTGGCACAAATCAATACTGGCTAAATAGGCCTAATCCACAAATCAGATGCATGCATATTCTGTGCAAATTAAAACAGTTCTCGAACCCACTGTAGATGGTTCATTAGCATGATAAGAAGTAGAATTGGCATTAATAGTGTGCACGTTCATGTTAATCTACTGTTACTGTGTGAATGACCATTGTACATACTACAAAATAGATTGCCTTGCCTAATAGGTCACAATTTCCTTAATTAATAATGGATTTTTCTCATCTTTTCAGGATTTTATCTTTATCAGTTGTTCTTTACATTAAAATAAAAATTGGTCATGCTTCAGTGATTTAACAAGGATTTAAACCATCATCAAAAAGTGTCCTAATTTTTTTGATACACCCTGTACTACATGAATCGAAACATAAAGGTTTTTAATTTAATAATACTTCAATAGAAAAACGTCGTTTTAATATTTTTATTATTGAATTCAATATAAATTTGATATTTAAAATGAAATAAAAAGCAGCTGGAAAAAATACAATTATTTCCTGAAATTTCCTCGGTGATCCACTAAATATTTCAATGTCTACCATTTTTCCTAGTTGGTTTACTCGTGAACTCCCCTATGGCCGTATAGCGCATTAATATACGAGTGATTAGGCAGGAGAGCCCCGTGGCACTATTTTAGTAAAACCCGCCAGACGCGTTCGTCTTTATCACCAATGACAGTTTTTACACTCTGCTGTCTGAAATCATCTTCTTTCAATCCTGAGGGTGGATATAATACTAGGGAGTATTTTGCATCATTTTCTAGATTGAGGATAAAAAGATCAAGGGGGAGATAGATTTTGCTGTCTGGATTTCACGGCGCAAAATGTGCACAGACTAATTTCCATCATGTAATGCACATCGTGATGTATTCTGTATAACATCCATATTTTTTTAAATTTGTATAAATTCTATGGCTCATTAAATCTACGAAAATCGTCATTGTCATTGTTATCGTACAAAAGTGGTCAATAAACTTTAATGCACCTAACGACTCCATATTATGTATTTGGGTACGTGATGCTTCACAATGTTGTAATAAACTAAGTATAATCAGTTCTAAATTGGCGAGAATTGTGAGGCCTGTATTTGCTCGTGCACAAAAAGAATCCATGTTGTTGCGCATATTTATTGTTGGAAGTGTGCGTTTGCGCAACACTTGTTGCCGAGAGCTGTACGATTACAGCAAATCACATATCGCCCTAAAAACATAGATATTCTGTTAGGACTACTTCTTGGCTATCACATTACAGCGATAACAATTATGAATTCACTGAGATATTAACGATATAAGTAGACAAGTGCAAAACACGATTTATATACATCGTTCATCCAACTAACAGAGTTGTTGGTCTTGGACATGCTACGGAGTGGCCTGCTCGCTCTCTAGACCTTACACCATTAACCCTTTTCTTTGGGGGTTATGTTAAAGTGTCAATTCTTCTAGACACCACCAACTAACCTCCAAGATCTTAGAAACTGCATCACCTGTTTAGGGAATAAGGCGCACACGGGTGACACGTCGAGTAGTGCTTCTCATGCGGGAATGCGCTCGTCGATGCGTCTTGAAACAAGGACAGCAGGGTCGAGCTGCACCAGAATGTCACCATCACAAACTAACAATGAATGATTCATACAAAGCAATTCCTACCTTTACTGGACTACTTCATTTGCTCATCTTTTGAATATTATACCATACTTATAATTTATTAATAGCACATACACAGCCAGTCCAGAGTTCCACAAATTTCACTTATCGTACAGCTTCAGAGTGCTATAAATTTGACATCGTAAATAACCTGATTAATTATATTCCAACGTGGTGTGTGTGTGTTTTAGTAGATGATTGTTTATCTTGATCCGTGTTGCTTGAATCAAAACTTCTAAGTTCTATCAGTGTCCTACTGTGCAGGGGTTTGTACAGCAGAGTTCTGCCACATAGATCATCACTAATACTAGTACTGTCGATGAGTGCTATTAATTCCTTATAGCTCTCGGCAGCTACGCTGCCTCGTTCTATAAGTCATACTATTGACATAGAGAGAAAGAGGGGTGGGGATTTGCATCAACAGACTTTGTAATTTGGATTTTCAAGCTGTGTCATTCACTATCAACTAATTTAGGGCAAATGTGCTCAGGTTTTATATGATATGATACTGAAATAACATGCAGTTGTAGCCAGATGTTATCTTTAACATGACATATTCTTCAAAGTTTAAAGTTAGACACATTTCGCGAGTTAGACGCGAGTTTAAGTAAAACAAATGTACGAGAATCGCGTTTAGTTAAACGCTGTGTCTAAAGTCATTTAGTCATTTACTCTGCGTATAGCATCCTTGATGTAGGCCTATACCTTAATTACTAGTGGTGATGTCACTACGGCATTGTGGCTGGCATGAGTATACTATAATAAGGCAATAACTGCAGTTAGGCCTACTCAGAAATAATTGATATGTTTTAACTTAAAAGTTGAGAAATAAAGAGAGGTCTAAGAAATATCTACATATTTTATGTGTAACAGCTGTGACGTGTTTTACACATAACCGAAACACAGGTGAATGACCAAGCACATATTGATCGTGTATCTGATCGAATATTAACACTTTCCACGCGGCTATTGAGTTTACCCTATCCAAAACAGATTTTAAAGAAACCTTTCCCCACTTTCAAGGACTACCTCAAGATTTACTGAACCAATACTAGGCATGTTTGTACTTATTTCAATGTATTTCTCATGGTAATTCCAAATATGGCAATGAAATTCAATAATTTTGACTTTTTTGAAACATTTTGTGAACATTTGGAATGTCGTCTGCAGCCGCCTGTCGCATGGAAAGGGTTTTAACGCGACTAATTACTTCATCATCAATCCTAATGAACTGACCCCGGGAAATAACATAGCTTTATAATGAAAACAATTTTTTTCTTCTTCTCATTATTAATCATTGCAAATCCGTTGCAAGAGTTAATTAATAAAGTGATTGCAGTCAGGTCTGAGGCTGTAGATTTATTCCGTAATTGCAAAATGTGTACATAATGTTACACAGCCAAATCATGACATTATTTGAAACGGCTGTCTTCTTTGACCATGCACACACAAAACCGATGTATGGTGTCCTAATCTAGGCCACATTGTATACTCATCCAGATGGTTGCTACGGATTATGCGGAAAAGCGGGAGTTCATATAAAATAATATATAAACCAGTGAAAAAAACCGGGAAAATCAATGAAAACCGGAAGTTGCATTAAGAGTCCCGCGAAAAACGGAAAATTCTATGAAAAACTGTGAAGTTGCATTAAATCCCGCGAAAATACGGAACATTCTATGAAAGCGTGAAGTTGAATTAAATCTCGAGAAAACCCCCGGAAAAATGTCATACAAA
Source organism: Ophiura sarsii (assembly GCA_035610835.1). NCBI lineage: Eukaryota > Metazoa > Echinodermata > Ophiuroidea > Amphilepidida > Ophiuridae > Ophiura > Ophiura sarsii. The sequence continues at coordinate 69,017,058 of CM069444.1, forward strand.
CCCGTAAAGTTGCATTACGTCCCTCAAAAACCTGATCAGTTTTGCGGGGTTCTTGTGGAAATTGTTAATATTTAATGAGATTTGTTTGCAATTTTATGCAAACTATCGGTTTTCCCATGGGGCATAACAAAATATGACATCCAGAGGCATTATAGTGATGCGCAATATGAATGATTCGTATTAAAGCATAGGGCCTATGCCTATGAACAAAGCCGTGTTTGAGGACCCAGAACAACTGAATCAAAATACAATATACTTTACAGTAATAGGCCTAAAGTATTTATGATCCGATCAACGCAAGTAAAGAGTTATCAAACTATTTTGAACTTTACAGAATACATGTTTGTAACATGTACTGACCCGTATATGTATTTGGCTTTAAACAAAAAGCAAATGTCGGAAAAGGTGTACTTTAGATCCCAGATTCTGGACTGTACTAGTATCGTTCGATACTGGAACAGCCAGTATCGTCCGATACTGGTACAAAGTCAGTGTTCCAGTATCGGACGATACTGGGCCATATAGAATGTACCAGTATCGCCCGATACTGGAACAAAATTATGTACCAGTATCGTTCAATACTGGGACAAACTACACTGGTAAGATGTGTACCAATATCGCTCGATACTGGAACCCAATTTGGTGTTCCAGTATCGACCGATACTGGAACAATAAAATCGTACCAGTATCGAGCGGTACTGGCAACTTTTAGGTTCCAGTATTGAACGATACTGGTATACCAGTATCTGGAACCTAAAGTAGGCCTTGACTTTTCCCAAATGTCAATGTTTAAAACTTGACTAAATACAATGTCAATGTAGTGAACCGTAATTCATGTGCAGCTATATAATGTATGTTCTGAGCTACAATGTATGTTAGCGTTATAAAGGAGATACTTCAATCTAATAATAGCAATGTCAACCCAATACTAAAACAAATACTAAATATTTTACAGTTATCTATAGTGTTACAAATCGAGTTACAAATAGGTTGTACAGACGTACATATAGGTATGGTAGTGAAGAGAAGACGTCAATCGTACATCGGAAACCAAATAAGTTTGGTTTCCTCAAATTTCAAATTGGAAAGATGTAGGAATTGTCATGCATGTATGGACGACTATACTACAGTTTTCGTTGTTCCTGTCGAATGACCAATGAACGTAACTTTGAAGCAGGTTGCAATGCCCACATTAAATGTTCGATTAATTGCTATGATTCCGTTGCATGATTCCATTTATGAAATGTTAACCATGAACCAGGAGTATATTGGTATATGTGGCTTCCATAAAAAGGTTATGTCCCCGACGCCTCCATCAGCAGGGGCAGTAGACCTTTTGTTGGGTATTTACTGCCGCGATTTTTATTAACTTTCTATCCTCAAAATCAAACGGGAGCCTGTCAAAATACTATGAATTGTCACTTGAATGTACCGTGCTGTTATGGTTAAGGTGAAATGATAATATGAATGGTATAAAAACGATCATATGAAAAATACCGTTACAGTAAGGTGAAGTAGAGTGAGAAAAAAAGTTATGATCATATTATGAAAATGGGGAAAAGTGTACTTTAGGTCATATATTCTGGACTGCACTAGCATTGTCCGATACTTCGACTGCTTAATTGCAAAATGTGCACATTATTGAAATACCGAGAATGTGATACTAATGATGATGCGATTGGAATTGGAATAGTCCTTATTTTACATGGCTCATATAAATCATCCCAAAGCTTTGGAATTAGGAATATAGGTAGGTATATTTTTGGCCAAAGAAAACTGGTTGAAACCAGCAATTGATTCTGATAATAATTATGTGATCGACATTAAAATGAATCTGCAGTAAATTACTGATTTTTCAATGGAGCTGTTTTTGTTAGTTTGTTGTTGATGTTTTTCCCTTTCCAATACACAGCACGAGAAGAAAGGACCAATTGGGGTCTCTCTGTGTGTGTGTGTGTGTATAGCCAGGATTGACGGGGCTATCGATCGCACAGCGCAAATGCGTTGGGTCGTACGACATTGGGTGTGTTAACAATTGGTCCTTTTTCTCGTGCTGTGTGTGTATTGGAAATGAGACTTTTGAAAATCGGAATTTTTCTTTAAATGGTGCTAATCATGGTATATCTTTGCCATAAATAGCTATGAAAAGGGGTCATTCCTTAACAGGCCCTATTTCGCGGCACATCCCCCCCCCCCCCCCCCCCCCCCCCCCCCCACTCGTGGTCCATATGGATAATGGAACAGCGTGTACTGTTATTGTTCCTAATTCTCTTGCCCTGAATTAAATTATAGCATCGTTTGTATTGTCCATTTTAAATGAAGTCTCGATAGTGACGATCAAAATAACTTTATGTTAAAGGAAATCTTCTACAGCGTAAAAGTCTTACTAACATTGTGATACTACGTATTCCAGGGTCTGCGTTCGCACAAAAACGTCGATAAATCTGATATTCTGCCGTCAATATCTTTTTTTTTTTAGTATTTAATATTAATACTTTTTCTACAAAAACAAATTAGGAATTATATACATTGTAATAATTCCATGCATATTATTGATATATGACCACCACCGGTTTTACGACTTAATTGAGATATATTCCTTGCAAAATGGCTCGAAATATAATATTAAAAAAACGATTCTCATTTCAGTCAACCAATAATTTAATATTGGCAATAAATCAGAGGTATTGAACTACGTTTGCAACCAATTATCAGTATTTTAACGGTTACCATGGCTGGCGAACTATTACATCATGCATTAGGGCGGCGACAAAACCGTGTTCTATGGGCCCGCCCGACCCACTTTTTTTAAATTAAAAAACCCAAAAACATTGTTTTGAAAATATTTTGAACATTTTTGATGATTTTTTTAAAAATTGTTTGATTATTTATAATGGACAATTTTTGGAAATTAAAAAAAAAATTGTTGAAAATTAACCAAAATTATCACGACATTTTTGAGAAACTAAAACGCCCAATCGACCGACCGACCCTACCTTTTAGAGGTCCGTTTTCACGTAGAACATGGTTTTTTCTTGTCGCCTTATCATTATTATAACATGCGGATACAATCTATATTATAATACGCTACTCTCTGTCTGTTTGTTTGTCTGTCTGTTTGTTTGTCTGTCTGTTCGCGCTTTTTCGTCGCCTTCCCGGGGTCGGGCGGCGTTCAAACTTGGTGGGTGGGTGCAGCTCGGTCCCCGAAAGAGCAAGTTTGCATTCGCTAGAGCGTACGAGGTCAAAGGTCATCTAGGGGTCAACTTTTTGAAGTTGGTCGGATCGTGCTTAAACTCGGTGATCGCAATGCTCTATGCGAGGCGAGCGTGGCAAAAATAAAACGGGTTGGCGTTTGTCGGGTCTTCCGGGGTCAAAGGTCGTCTAGGGGTCGAATTTTCAAAGTTTGTCCGATCGGGCTTAAACTCGGTGACGGGAAGCCCGAGTACGAGTCGAGCGTGGAAAAAATAAAACGGCTTTGCTTTTCTTGGGTCGTCCGGGGTCAAAGGTCAAATGTCATCTAGGGGTCAACTTTTTGAAGTTGGTCGAATCGTGCTTAAACTCGGTGATCACAATGCTCGATGCGAGGCGAGCATGGCAAAAATAAAACGGGTTAGCGTTTGTCGGGTCTTCCGTGGTCAAAGGTCGTCTAGGGGTCGAATTTTCAAAGTTTGTCCGATCGGGCTTAAACTCGGTGACGGGAAGCCCGAATACGAGTCGAGCGTGGAAAAAATAAAACGGCTTTGCTTTTCTTGGGTCGTCCGGGGTCAAAGGTCAAATGTCATCTAGGGGTCAACTTTTTGAAGTTGGTCGAATCGTGCTTAAACTCGGTGATCACAATGCTCGATGCGAGGCGAGCATGGCAAAAATAAAACGGGTTAGCGTTTGTCGGGTCTTCCGTGGTCAAAGGTCGTCTAGGGGTCGAATTTTCAAAGTTTGTCCGATCGGGCTTAAACTCGGTGACGGGAAGCCCGAATACGAGTCGAGCGTGGAAAAAATAAAACGGCTTTGCTTTTCTTGGGTCGTCCAGGGTCAAAGGTCGTCTAATAGTCCATCGTAATATGTCGTAGTCTAATTAAAATTCTACTGACACGGCTTCGAACAGAATTGACATGAAAACGATGTGCATTACTACATGATGCAGTGCCCTCTAACCTAATTCTATAGCTGACAGTTTGTATACTCTTCAAGAAATTCGATGCCGATTCTTACCCCAACGTGACATAGCGTGTGGCTGCCAAATGCCCGAACACATGCTTTTATAGTTCGCTTTAATCTCGTTTGTTATTGTGGTCTGCTAAAGGTAAGCGAATCTATCAGCAGATAAAGCATGTATCAATAGAATTACGCACGTGATCAATCGTCAGCTATACACTAATAAGTCTCTTTAACGGAAGGTTCGGGGTCATGTTGAATACATCCTAAATGTAATGGTTTTCTAGGTACTGAGGTACTTATCAAGGCATGAAGGCTGTATAGCATATTCTTACATCAAAAGAGCCTTTAAAATTCGGGGAAAATGACGAGAACACCCACACATAGTAATAAATTGCACTTCCACAATACGGAATGAAATAGGTTATTGTAATTGGATTAAATGAAGAAATATCCCAATTTCAATTATGTCTCGCACTATTCAATTATTTGCTATAGATTTGAATAATTCATAAGTATAAAATAAGTAAAATCATGTCTATACTGATTTCAGACGCTTTTTAAATTGCAAAAAAACAACTTCTTCAGATTACTCCCGCTCTTAATATTGCACGAACTAACAAGATTGCGATGCACAATTTTACACAATAGCTAGATTTATTCTTCCTCGTCTATCTTCATTGATATATATATATATATATATACAAGGAGAGTTGCATATCTTCTTTCGTCACGTAGAGTGCTCAATCCTTTCGGAGAGCAATAATATACGGGGAAGAAGAATACAAATAAATTTACTCCATATTTATTTCACAACAGTCTGTTTCGCCCAAAGGCTCATCAGGTGAATGAGAGACTTACTTAGAAAACATTAGGTATATCAATAGACATGGATGGATGCACACAAAACAAAGTGTTCAGAAAATAAGATCAATTGTGAGTCAACTGAGTGTAATAGATAAGTGCATGGATTAAAGCACTCAAGAGGGAAGTCATGACAAAGCATAATACATACAATTAACTACATAATCAATGGGGTGGAAGACAGGTAGATTGGGTATTATGAGGCATCAATGTTCTTAAGTAGGAACTTGTTGGCATGGCGACATTTACTGATTAATTCAGATTTAGTGTTTAGAGTTATCGATTTGTCCGCGGTGATGATAAAATACTTTTCCCACAGGCATAGTTGGCAGCGTTTGGAGACATTAGAATATGAATTTGAATGTTTGAGGATTGACCATGTAATGTTGAAATCCATGTTGTTGTCCTTGAGTTTCCAAACATGTTTGCTGAGTGCAGTTTGCTTCCTTTTGTGGTCCAGTTTGAATGATGATTTGTGGTTGTTCCACCTTTTTTTGAATGTAGTGTCACATAATCCAATGTACAATTTAGAGTCTTGTAGTAGTGGTGACTGTTGCCTGGTAAATCACGGATTTAGTCTGACAATTACCAGCAAGGGGGCAGTCTTGGGGTCTCCTGCAGTTACAAGTTTTGTTTGGGGTTGGGGTTGGCTCTAAACACTAAATCTGAATTAATCAGTAAATGTCGCCATGCCAACAAGTTCCTACTTAAGAACATTGATGCCTTAAGAACAAAAATCGCACGGTCAAAAAAATTCGCACGGTCACAAATTTTCGCACGGCCACAAAATTTGAGTAACCGGCCCTGAGAGGCCCAAAACCAAGCGGCCCATGTGGCGATCGCCACAACGCCACAGTGGCCAGTCCGCCCCTGAACAAAACCGTGTATGATGACCCAGAACAACTGTATCAAAATATATTGAACTTTACCAAATGTCGATGTTTTAAACCTGACAAAATACATGTTAATATGTACTGGACCGTTCATGTGCTGAGCTATGTCAGCGTATAAAGGAGATACTTCAATCTATTATAGCAATGTCAACCTGATACTAAACAAATACTAAATATTTTACAGTTATCTATAGTGTTACAAATCGAGTTACAAATGGGTCGTACAAACGTGTATATATATGTGTAGCGTCGAGAAGACGTCCATCGTACATCGGAAACCAAACAAGTTTAGGTTCCTCAAAATTGTATTGTATTGAAATTGAAGAGAGATGCAAGAATTGTCATGCATGTACAGCGTGTCCCAAAAAACTGGATTCAAAAGTTTGCGAGCTTATAACGAAATAAGTAGGAATTATGGATAGTTTATATTTAAGGTTATCAAACAAAATATACCTGACCTTAAATGGGTAAATTTGGAGACCAATCCAATGTATACTTTTTGAAATACAAAGATTTGAATAGAGTGTCACCGTAAGGTGCAGGGGATACTCAGAATGGACACTATATGGGACATTCATGACAAATTAGTTTACAATAACAATGTATTTATTTCTTGGACTTTCCTCGAAGAACATAATATAGATAACAAAAATGTGTTGCAACGTATATGATTAACTAAGAGCTCGACACGCGGAACCGGTTTTATTATTATAAAGTTCTGTTGTATTCCTCCGCAAATGTTCGTAGCACAACGATGACGAAATTATACGCGGACGACGGTTGAATTCTCTGACGATATGATTCCCTTTCGTGGATTATTACTGACGTACCTGGATATACTGCTCATTCATAGTTCATGGGTTTTTATCATATCACCTTGATTCTACCAGTCTAAAGTAGTGTTATACGCCCATGTGTCGATCCATGCGTCAAATCATATGTTCGTGATTTAATTCCTCCTACACACAACAGGTATCCGTCCAAAGTAAATAATCCCAACACCCAAGTAGTCCAAACCAAGAAGGCTACAGATAAATAGATAAGATACCAAAATGTCTAATAACATCTGTAATATCTTAATCCATCTGATTATTTATGCACATTATTTCTAGGATGATATCCTGCCAAAATGTACCACCCTTTTTAATATACCAAATATTTTTGGGTTATCCCATTCACTAACATTGAACAACTTATCAATATCAATATGATCCTTAAAGTCAACATAAAATTCATGTATTCCATTTATATCAAAATGTTTCCAATGGCATGGCTCATTGTATTGAAAATTTGATTGTTGCTCAAAAACATACTATTTGCCTTAGTATTAAAATATCGGAACCCACTATCTTCTGCTTTCTTTTCAGCATAGATTAAATAAAATATGTCATATGTAATACCTGGCTGTTGTATTAAACATTATTATTAACATGGAATTTGGTTTCTGAACTGCATTGCGAATTGGACATGTTCAAAGCTGCCACGCCCATTTTCTGACATGGTCACATGAACATGCAGTATTTCCCTAAATTCCATAAACATACATTTGTAATATCAACATTACTCTCCAAATCACCCAATTATACTCTAATGACAAAGGAATTGAAAAGTTTAATTCACGTTATTTATCCCTCAAAATTGAGTGCAGGATGGTTCCCACAACCGGCAATGTCTCGGCATCTCCTCCAAAAACCACGACGTCACCATGGGTACATATGCACCAACCACCACGCAACACTGGCCTTCCAAAATGCACAGCAGGCGCATGCTAAATTCTAGCCCCCCGACTCATGCCTTTTACAAACTAAACTGTTTATAAAATTATAAGGCCCAGTAAGTTGAATTGGTCGCACCCATTTGTGTGTCTCAAGAACACTCCCTATACCATCGATGTCATGTACTGCACTACCTCAAAACCCCAGAACAAAATTATATCATGTGTATTGGATCAATAAAATACTCAGCTGCACACTGTATTGATAACCAAATTAGTATTATGAATCTATCACAATAGCCCCTAGACTTTGGCAAGTCTTAATACTATACATAGAAGTCCTAGTCTTGACAAAATGACAAAATAATATTTTGGAATCTAAAACTTCTTGGACTTCTTGGACTTAACCCAAGTCTCAATAAATTAATAAACTGAAACATTGGGGTATTCCAAACTGCCGTGACAATGACTCCCCTCTTTTAGTAAATGCATAATTTGCATTTACTTCAAACTACACGAAGTTTGGGATACAGCTATGTTACCCCGTAACTTTATCCAAGTGCTCAACACAGCTTAATTGCATAATCACCTATTTACACAACCAACTTACCCAGCACTCTGCTTCCAAATGCCTACTCTAACCACAATGCTTTTTGTTACCCACCTCAAGTAATTTATCCAATTCCTACTCTTCCAAATGGCGCGTCCATAAGTGGCATCTCTCCAAGTGGTACTTTTGTGACTCTTCCTTTTGGATTTGTTCTCTGACATATGTCACATGATTGGCAATACCGCTTGATGTCTGCCCCTATCCCTGGCCACCAGAATTCTGTCAACACCCTATCACTGGTTCTTTGTGCTGCTTGATGACCCCCTAATAGTGATTCATGTAACCTCTTGAGGACATAATTACGGAACCTTTCGGGTACTACAACTTGATGAAATTTGTTACCATATTCTACCTTGGGTGCCATAAATTCTCTGTAGATGATTCCTTTATCAATTGTGTACCAGCATTGTCCACTACCTTTACATTGTTTGATTATTCCAGTCTCTACCCAATCCCTGACTTTAGCTAAGGTGTGGTCCACAGCTTGCTCTTCCTTTAGCCTCTCTACAGTGACATCTTCTGCCGATGGTGTTGCGACTATTAATGGCTTAAATGGCTTAGCTTTTGCGGCACGTTGACTTCGGGTCTCCACGCCCGCCACTGTATCCATCTTTCCTTCCATACCTTGCATACTTGTCTCCTTTGGTTCTTGGGTCTCCACGCCCGCCACTGTATCCATCTTTCCTTCCATACCTTGCATACTTGTCTCCTTTGGTTCTTGGGTCTCCACGCCCGCCACTGTATCCATCTTTCCTTCCATACCTTGCATACTTGTCTCCTTTGTCTCCACTCTCAAGTTTTCCGTATTGTGCATTTGGCTTGGAATTTGTGTTTGCATGTTAGATGCAGGATGTTGATTACGATTAGATCTCTGAAGGTTAATCTTGTTTTGTCTATCTTCTCCACCTGGTTTCCAATTGCTATCTGGTTGAGATACATTTCTTGCCCCTGGTATGTTTCCTACTATTAGCTGATACACAGGTCGATCCATACACAGTGCAATGGTTTCACCCACAAAATACGGCGTGTCTATGTAGATCTTTGCTACCGGACAACTCCTTGCAGTACCATCAATTAGAATACAAGTCTTGTTCTGTCCAGTCAACTGCGAGTCATCAACTAAATCTCTCCTAACTACCACACCAGAACAACCCGAATCCCTCAACACCTCAGCATGTTTGTTATTCACCATACCACTTACTACAGGCATCTTGTCTTTGAGTTTCCTCTGACATGCTGCAGTCAATATCGTCAATTCGTGTCCACAGTCCAGCTTGTACGTCTTCCCTTTGATCTCACTTTGATTTGTGTGACGTGGTAACACCATCATTAAAGCCCCTCTATCGACACATTCCTGCTCCTCCGTCTCACCAGATTCAGTACCTATATCAATACTGTCCAACAAAGCACTCAACTTAGGCCTGTTTCTACAATCCCTTGCAAAATGGCCCGTCCTACCACAAACAAAACAAAGACGTTTACTGCCTGTCTCTCTATTGTTCGGCTGTCTACTCCTATTTGTGTCTGGCTTTGCTCCTCCCTTTTGCTGACCTGTACTCGTAGCCGTTCCAGGAACATCATGTTTACCATGATTCACTCCTTTCTGACTCTTGTCATACGACCAAAGACCACCATGAGCTTTCAGGTACCTGTCCGTCAACTCAACCATAGAATCAATATCTTGAGGCTCCCTTTCTCTCAGGAACATAGCCACATCCTTGGGAACACTGTGAAGAAACTGATCCCTCAACATTAAATCCAACAACCCTTCCTTTGAATCTGCAACCGATGCCAAATCAGTCCACCTCTGAAAGTAATTCATCAACCGATTTGCGTACTGGGCACCAGACTCGCCAGACTCCGGTTTGGAAAATTTGAATTTCTTCCGAAAACCTTCTTCATGTAATTCAAACCTTATCAGGATGGCTTTCTTTAGTGTGTCATAATCATTAGCCTGAGTTTCATTTAAAGAGTAATACACTTCCAACCCTTTCCCAGACAATAGCGCACTTAGGTCAACCGCCCATTGTTCAGGTGGCCAACCCCTAGCTTTAGCATAACGCTCAAATCGCATTAGATATACATCAATGTTATCGCGATTCTCATCAAAAGCGGGGAGTTTAGGCGCACTTGACCTACTTCGATTTTCAGTGCGTGACGCCGCTGGGCCTGAACTTTGATTTAATTCAGCTTGCTTTAATTTCATTTCTTCAATCTCAACCTGCTTCACTAATGTCTGTTCCTCGCGCTCTAATGTTTGATCTGCTTCGCTTTCCCTGTGTTGCGCAAGAGCAATTTCACGCTGGTGTTCAACTGCGCTACGCTTATTATCCATCTCAACTTGTTCTCTAATAAATGTACGCTCTTCTTCCACTTTTTGAATTTCATATTGACGCGCCCGTTCGTCAGCTGCAAATTTGTCAGCAAGCATTTGCTTATCATATGCGCGTTTCTCATTTTGCGCTTGGCGTTCTTCTGCACGCTCTTTACGCTCTTCATCGCGGCACTTTTTGATTTCAACCCTTTCACTTGCAATAAAATCTAATAGGTCTTTATCCTTAAGTCCTATTGACTGACCAAGTTCAGTAAGCTTTTCAATTTCAAGATGTGAAGTTGCCATATTAGTTACGAATGAGGGTGAATTTCACAAATTTAATTCTACCACGAACTAATTGACACAATGAGGAGAGAAATCAGTTATGAGGTCACAATGAGAATTATAAAACCCCAATTAAGTGCAGTTATATCAATGAGTATCGATCCATATTACACAAGAGTATAAACTGTAATGGCATAAACAAAATGAGGTTTGAAAATTTAAATATACTATTGTTGTATCTACGCAGGTTTTATAAAACCAATAGACGTACCATTTTGATACAAACAATTTCTATATTTAAATTTACAGAGAAACTAGCATTTCACATCGATACACATACCCCCTGGATAAACAACCCGATCTTGGCTTGAAAAATACGCGCCTGGTCCTTAGTGCTGCTCACTGTACCCACGGCTTGTCTCTTGGTCTGGATAGGATGCCTGTCGACACTACCTGTGTGTGCAAATATCATCGAACATCAATATTAGAAATATAATAACCAAGACGTTTTCAACTAAACTATATAGCTATACTATGTGAAGTTTTAAAGGATAGTTGGCCTAGATATGAATCTGTCAAGGATGCACCTGTACATGTCCGACTAATTCTATGATCAATAAATATCTATTCTGAGTAGTCCCATCAGGGTCGCCAAATTGTCACCGTAAGGTGCAGGGGATACTCAGAATGGACACTATATGGGACATTCAAGACAAATTAGTTTACAATAACAATGTATTTATTTCTTGGACTTTCCTCGAAGAACATAATATAGATAACAAAAATTTGTTGCAACGTATATGATTAACTAAGAGCTCGACACGCGGAACCGGTTTTATTATTATAAAGTTCTGTTGTATTCCTCCGCAAATGTTCGTAGCACAACGATGACGAAATTATACGCGGACGACGGTTGAATTCTCTGACGATATGATTCCCTTTCGTGAATTATTACTGACGTACCTGGATATACTGCTCATTCATAGTTCATGGGTTTTTATCATATCACCTTGATTCTACCAGTCTAAAAGTAGTGTTATACGCCCATGTGTCGATCCATGCGTCAAATCATATGTTCGTGATTTAATTCCTCCTACACACAACAGGTATCCGGCCAAAGTAAATAATCCCAACACCCAAGTAGTCCAAACCAAGAAGGCTACAGATAAATAGATAAGATACCAAAATGTCTAATAACATCTGTAATATCTTAATCCATCTGATTATTTATGCACATTATTTCTAGGATGATATCCTGCCAAAATGTACCACCCTTTTTAATATACCAAATATTTTTGGGTTATCCCATTCACTAACATTGAACAACTTATCAATATCAATATGATCCTTAAAGTCAACATAAAATTCATGTATTCCATTTATATCAAAATGTTTCCAATGGCATGGCTCATTGTATTGAAAATTTGATTGTTGCTCAAAAACATACTATTTGCCTTAGTATTAAAATATCGGAACCCACTATCTTCTGCTTTCTTTTCAGCATAGATTAAATAAAATATGTCATATTTAATACCTGGCTGTTGTATTAAACATTATTATTAACATGGAATTTGGTTTCTGAACTGCATTGCGAATTGGACATGTTCAAAGCTGCCACGCCCATTTTCTGACATGGTCACATGAACATGCAGTATTTCCCTAAATTCCATAAACATACATTTGTAATATCAACATTACTCTCCAAATCACCCAATTATACTCTAATGACAAAGGATTTGAAAAGTTTAATTCACGTTATTTATCCCCACAACCGGCAATGTCTCGGCATCTCCTCCAAGAACCACGACGTCACCATGGGTACATATGCACCAACCACCACGCAACACTGGCCTTCCAAAATGCACAGCAGGCGCATGCTAAATTCTAGCCCCCCGACTCATGCCTTTTACAAACTAAACTGTTTATAAAATTATAAGGCCCAGTAAGTTGAATTGGTCGCACCCATTTGTGTGTCTCAAGAACACTCCCTATACCATCGATGTCATGTACTGCACTACCTCAAAACCCCAGAACAAAATTATATCAGGCGCCTGACACTCTATTGTTCGAATCGCCGAAAGCATAGACGGACATGAATATACAATGAATAATCATATCAATGAATATACGTCATTTGTGACGTCGAAAATGAAAAGTACCAGACCATAGTGGACACGAACGGCCGTAATCTTTGAATCTCCGTTGATTTCAATGTTATGTCGGAGTGTTTTACCTAATTTCATACTGACACGACCTGAGTGATAATCAAACGGTCCCCGAACGATGCCCTGGCGCTGTTGAAGTCAGAAATATCATCGTTCCCTACAGGCCGAGCGTTCCCACATCGAGTTTCACCTAGAATATTCGTCACACGAACCTATGTCCGCCGTCGTCTGAATATCGAAAAGGCCCTCTGGAGAGTCAAGGGGACGACATTTTTTTCTACGCATGCGTCCGATCGCTTTGGATTTGTCCACTAAAATGTTGGACAAATGCCTAATGAGTATGTGCTGCATGGCAAGTGACACAACTTCTTGTAATGCGCTAATCAACCGTAGATCTAACCCCCCGGCTCCGGCCAGTTTGGGGTGGAAAAGCCCAATCAGGAAAAGTTCACGGAAAAGATTCAGGCGTTGACGGTTCAATCGTATATCACAGATAGGCAAAGTGGGTATATCCAGTGACAGTTGTATATCCCCTTGGTATATAATATTTAATTTTGACTAAAGCAGCCGACAATGCATTGATTGATGATAACATCCAGAAGTGGTTTGATGTGATAATAATGCCGCCATGAGGATCGAGCCGTGTAGCGAGGGGCCACGCCGAACTATGATCGAGAGTGACCAATAATAACGCGCCGCAATGCGGACCACTGGCGCGCGGCGGGCCGGCACATCCAACATGCGCGAAGTGGCATAGCCAGCTTTAAACAGGGCCATAGCTCATAGGGAGGGGGAGGGGTGGACTTATCAGACAGTAAAAAGTCCGAGTTGTATACCGACGAAAGGCATGATGTACAGTCAATAAAACTATGTGGTAGTGCCCACATGTTGTGGCGAATATAGGGCCTACACTTACTTGCAACAGAGTGACGTGGAATCCAGGGGCCGACTATACGACCGTAACAGAGCGACAGTAGAATCCGGTGTTTAATTTTTTTTAAATTGAGTGAGGTATAAATAATAAATAGCGAGAAAATAAATACAAACAACAAAAATCTCCCAGAATTTGGGAATATTTTCATCTTCTTAATGACGAATAAAGATAAAGAAGTCCGAGAAACACAGTTATTTCCCTGCTTTTTTAAATATAATTAGCGTGCACTTTGCGCCGTGCATATACTATAACCATCTAATGATTGGAAGCGTAGCAGCATAAAGTATTATGAGAAAATGTGTACATATCTCCTAAGATTCTGGAGATTCGGAGTCTACCATCGGACCGGGCTTTCAGTTGACCTACGCATAGGAGCATCGTCGAAGCGAGAATGTCCCCTGTAACCTTTTTCAAGATCTTTGGCACTGAAATTAAAATGTTGGTTCATTATAGAGGGAATCCACTTTACTCATACGTGCCCGTAATCACCCTTCAAAGGTACAAGACTTGATCGCGTCTATCAATAGTTGTCTGATTGCCTTTCCACATAATATATTTCGACATGAATATTGCGTCTCCCAATTCGTTTATTAAAGCTAGCTAAATTTGGTAAGCTTTGGTACAAGAACTAACTTTCTTGAAATGAAGTTGTACCAAAGATTTTCTAGAAATTCATCGGTTGTACAGATTTAAAAAAATGGTAATCATGGTAGATTAAACATTGGTATAAACGGTCTCCTTTCTCATGTTGTACGATTGTCTATGGCCTGTTTTGGAAATGTGTTTGCTTTGTGTATCCAAATAGCTTACAGTTGTATATTAGCCTAGCTATCAAGCTATAAAAATGACATCTCTGAATGTATTTTAAACAAAGTGTGCAAAGGAGAAATGGTTGGGCACACTGGTAAAATGGTTTTACAACAAGTGTTGCTATCATTATCAAAGTGAACTCAACTTCAATCACTTATTTATCGAGCAATAATATATTGTTTTACGCATTTTAATTTGTTTAGATTATAAAGTTAAATAAATCCAGAGATAAATGATAGATAGAAAAATAGATTAAAAAAGAATAGAAAAAAACTATCAAAGCATTGGCGGCCTTTATAAATTATAAAAATTGACATAAAAATGATGTTACATACATTCACAATCAAGTTTAATTTGTTTTTTAAAAAAACAAAAAAATAGAAAACAACAACGAACACACGGAGATTCGAACCCGTGATTGCCGATTGCAAACGATATGGCCAACGTATGCACGCCACAGAGATCGACGAGTGTAATTGTGTCAGTTTTATTATTTAACCATTGATTCTTTTATTTATAACGAACGGATTTTTATCGTGCCATTTTGGACATTTTAAACCATATTTATATGTTACTCTCGCACAAAATGTGTTTGTTATGTGATTATACTCCTTATTTTGGAAAGAATGGTAAAAACGTTGAAATTTCGAACACAATAAATGGCATCTTGTATACTGTTTATACGGTCGCTCGACTGAACGTTGTGTGACCTGTTGCATTGCATTATTCATGTTACGATCTGTTTATGTATGCTTTTGTTATACTTCTCAATCGCTCATCGCCAACTCTGTACAAGAAACTTCATGCGCTGTCCCAACGCTGTCGTTAGAGAACAATAGAAAAGTCCCTTCGACTCTCCAGAGGGCGTTATCTGCGACCTTTGACTGGGTTCACGGGGTTAATCATATTAATGAGCAAATATGCAAATGAGCTAAGTGTCCCCTCCTATTATATATACTCCTTGATTATATCATGTGTATTGGATCAATAAAATACTCAGCTGCACACTGTATTGATAACCAAAGTAGTATTATGAATCTATCACAATAGCCCCTAGACTTTGGCAAGTCTTAATACTATACATAGAAGTCCTAGTCTTGACAAAATGACAAAATAATATTTTGGAATCTAAAACTTCTTGGACTTCTTGGACTTAACCCAAGTCTCAATAAATTAATAAACTGAAACATTGGGGTATTCCAAACTGCCGTGACATAGAGCGTGGTCAGAACCCATTTGTCCCGATTTAAGGAATATACCAACCGTGCGTTGCATGAAACTGTGCGCTATGTGCAGTATTCCCGGCATGGGGTTTATTCTCCGAAAGAACTTAACAATAACTCGGACTATAACAAAGAACATTTTTGTTAATGTTTATGTAAATAATGAACTTGTATTATTGGTATATGACCAAGATAATTTTATTTACTGCCCAAGAATGAATGCAAAGGCAAAACATTGACGAAATCACAACAATGTGCAATTGCAACACATCAGGGTGTTCCTTGAAAAGTGGGACAAATGGGTTTTAACGCTCTATTAAAATCTTTGTATTTCAAAAAATTTATATTGGATTAATTACAGAGTTTAACCAATTAAGGTCATGTATATTTTGTTTGATATCCTTAAATATAAACTATCCATGATTCCCACTTATTTCGTTATAAGCTCGCAAACTTTTGAACCCAGTTTTTTGGGACACGCTGTATAAACGATTCTACAGTTTTCGTTATTCCTGTCGAATGACCAATGAACGTAACTGTAAAGCAGGTTGCAATGCCAGTATCGCCCAATACTGGTACATTTTATATGTCCCAGCATAGCCCGATACTTGAACCCTGACTTTGTACCAGTATCGAACGGGTGTTCCAGTATCTGGCGATACTAGTACAGTCCGGAATCTGGGACTTGAAGCACACTTTCCCCAAATCACTACTGTAGCATGTGTACCAATATCACCCGATACTGGAACATAACACGTTCCAGTAGCCCTATCACTCGATACTGGAACACAATTTGGTATTCCAGTATCGGACGATACTGGAACAATAAAATCACACCAGTATCGAGCGATACTGGTATATTTCCTGTGACTGGTCTACCAGTATCTGGGACCTAAAGTACACCTTTTTCTGAAAATGTGTTAAAATTTAGTGCGCGCACAACACGGCAAAATTGCATGAAACGAACCAGCCTGGCCGAGAAAGAAATCACGTCAAAAATACATTACAAATAGATCGCATTCAGCTGCATGCTCACTAAAAAAGACACCTGTATTGCATACGGTTTGAGCCCACCATCACTGATACCTTTTCCTGTGGAAGGCTTTCGTTTCATTAAATTAAATATGCTTAAAATCGTGGGCGTACATATTCGTTTACTCGAGTCAATTTAAAAGTCTGCTTGCTTGCATGCGTCCCGTTTATTAATATACTACATGAATCGAAACATAAAGGTTTTTAATTTAATAATACTTCAATAGAAAAACGTCGTTTTAACATTTTGATTATTGCTTATTCAATATAGATTTGATATTTAACTTGAAATAAAAAGCAGGTGGAGAAAATACAATTATTTCCTGAAATTTCCTCGGTGATCCACCAAATATTTCAATATCTACCATTCTCTCTAGTTGGTTTACTCGTGAACTCCCCTATGGCCGTATAGCGCATTAATATACAAGTGATTAGGCAGGAGAGCCCCGTGGCACTATTTTAGTAAAACCCGCCAGACGCGTTCGTCTTTATCACCAATGACAGTTTTTACACTCTGCTGTCTGAAATCATCTTCTTTCAATCCTGAGGGTGGATATAATACTAGGGAGTATTTTGCATCATTTTCTAGATTGAGGATAAAAAGATCAAGGGGGAGATAGATTTTGCTGTCTGGATTTCACGGCGCAAAATGTGCACAGACTAATTTCCATCATGTACCTCGTGATGTATTCAGTATAACTTCCGTATCTTTTTTAATTTGTATCAATTCTATGGCTCATTAAATCTAAACAAATCGTCATTGTCATTGTTAATTGTTATCGTACAAAAAGGGGTCAATAAACCTAACGACTCCATATTATGTATTTGGGTACGTGATGCTTCATATGTTGTAATAAACTATAGTTTAATCAGTTCCAAATTGGCGAGAATTGTGAGGCTTGTATTTGTCCGAGCACAAAAAGAATCCATGTTGTGGCGCATATTTATTGTTGGAAGTGTGCGTTTAAAAGCAGGTACAGAGTGTATCAAAAAACGCAACACTTGTTGCCGAGAGCTGTACGATTACAGCAAATCACATATCGCCCTAAAAACATAGATATTCTGTTAGGACTACTTCTTGGCTATCACATTACAGCGATAACAATTATGAATTCACTGAGATATTAACGATATAAGTAGACAAGTGCAAAACACGATTTATATACATCGTTCGTCCAATTAACAGAGTTGTTGGTCTTGGACATGCTACGGAGTGGCCTGCTCGCTTTCTAGACCTTACACCAACCATTTTCTTTGGGGGTTATGTTATAAGTGTCAATTCTTCTAGACACCACTAACTAATCTCCAAGATCTTAGAAACTGCATCAAATAAGGCGCACACGGATGACACGTCGAGTAGTGCTTCTCATGCGGGAATGTGCTCGTTGATGCGTCTTGAAACAAGGACAGCAAGGTCGAGCTGCACCAGAATGTCACCATCACAAACTAACAATGAATGATTCATACAAAACAATTCCTACTTCATTTGCTCATCAGAAAGAGGGGAGGGGATTTGCATCAACAGACTTTGGATTTTGGATTTTCAAGCTGTGTCATTCACTATCAACTAATTTATTGCAAATGGGCTCAGGTTTTATATGATATGATAGTGGAATAGCAGTTGTAGTCAGATGTTATCTTTAACATGACATATTCTTCTTAGAATGGTGAGTTAGAAATCTCCACTTGCTGTGGATGTGTCATATATACCTAGATTGTTCTTCAGACGGTACCCCCACCCCCTTCAATGCATACAAATCAACTTTATTTTGTTCCTGTACTATTTTTAGACTGCTTTGATTTGTTTTTTGGTTTGAATTATGGAAATACATACACCATTTCCCTGGTATTTTGGTATGAAACAGATGTTTGGTTACAAAACATGCTCTTTTTTCTCTTGGATCGCCCCCATTCTATTTCAATGGAATTTGTATTATATCATTAGAGATTGTTGAATAGAGCTTGATTTTATTTTATTTTATTTTATTAGGTACTCAAAACATCATATAGAGAAACATTTAAGCATACAAACATGTAAAAAATTGCACAAACCTATTTTAAAAACATATAGACATAATAAAATATGAGCTTAAGTGCTTCTCTCTAAAATGCTAGACTTTAATTGGTTGGGGGGATAGTTATCACAGGCCAATGGTGTCAACATTCAAAGATGAATCGATTAAGTTCAAATGTATCTAGATGAGTTCACAAGATTAGCAGAAAAGAAAGCAAAATAAAACAAGCATGTCAAATTTATACAATGTTTATTTCTTGAGATATAATTCAGAAGTTCACATTTCGAGCTTGCTTGTGAATATCAATTGCTAACATTAAACACCTTGTATCTATACTCTGCGTATAGCATCCTTGATGTATACCTTTAACTACTAGTAGTCTTTGATCGACAAAAGGATTGTGATGTCACTAAGGCATTGTGGATGGCATGAGTATAATAAGGCAATAACTGCGGTTACTCAGAAATAATTGATATGTTTTAACTTAAAAGTTGAGAAATAAAGAGAGGTCTAAGAAATATCTACATATTTTATGTGTAACAGCTGTGACGTGTTAACACATAACCGCAACACAGGTGAATGACCAAGCACATATTGATCGTGTATCTGATCGAATATTAACACTTTCCACGCGGCTATCGAGCTTACCATATCCAAAACAGATTTTTAAGAAACCTTTCCCCACTTTCAAGGACTACCTCAAGATTTACTGAACCAATACTAGGCATGTTTGTACTTATTTCAATGTATCTTCTTATGGTGATTCCAAATATGGCAATGAAATTCAATAATTTTGACTTTTTTGAAACATTTTGTGAACATTTGGAATGTCGTCTGCAGCCGCCTGCCGCATGGAAAGCGTTTTAACGCGACTAATTACTTCATCATCAATCCTAATGAACTGACCCGGGGAAATAACATAGCTTTATAATGAAAACATTTTTTTTCTTCTTCTCATTATTAATCATTGCAAATCCGTTGCAAGAGTTGATTAATAAAGTGATTGCAGTCAGGTCTGAGGCTGTAGATTTATTCCGTAATTGCAAAATGTGTACATAATGTTACACAGCCAAATCATTCATGACATTATTTGAAACGGCTGTCTTCTTTGACCATGCACACACAAAACCCATGTATGGTGTCCTAATCTAGGCCACATTTTATACTCATCCAGATGGTTGCTACGGATTATTAAAATAAAAGGCCCTATGTCGCAAGGGAAAAAGCGGGAGTTCATATAAAATAATATATAAACCAGTGAAAAAAACGGGAAAATCAATGAAAACCGGAAGTTGCATTAAGAGTCCCGCGAAAAACGGAAAATTCTATGAAAAACTGTGAAGTTGCATTAAATCCCGCGAAAATACGGAACATTCTATGAAAGCGTGAAGTTGAATTAAATCTCGAGAAAACCCCCGGAAAAATGTCATACAAACCCGTAAAGTTGCATTACGTCCCTCAAAAACCTGATCAGTTTTGCGGGGTTCTTGTGGAAATTGTTAATATTTAATGAGATTTGTTTGCAATTTTATGCAAACTATCGGTTTTCCCATGGGGCATAACAAAATATGACATCCAGAGGCATTATAGTGATGCGCAATATGAATGATTCGTATTAAAGCATAAGGCCTATGCCTATGAACAAAGCCGTGTTTGAGGACCCAGAACAACTGAATCAAAATACAATATACTTTACAGTAATCATGGTAATAGGCCTAAGGTATTTATGATCCGATCAACGCAAGTAAAGAGTTATCAAACTATTTTGAACTTTACAGAATACATGTTTGTAACATGTACTGAACCGTATATGTATTTGGCTTTAAACAAAAAGCAAATGTCGGAAAAGGTGTACTTTAGATCCCAGATTCTGGACTGTACTAGTATCGTTCGATACTGGAACAGCCAGTATCGTCCGATACTGGTACAAAGTCAGTGTTCCAGTATCGGACGATACTGGGCCATATAGAATGTACCAGTATCGGGAGATACTGGAACAAAATTATGTAGCAGTATCGTTCAATACTGGGACAAACTACACTGATAAGATGTGTACCAGTAAAAATCGTACCAGTATAGAGCACGTGTGATCCAGTGGAATTGTTGCCGGTCTCCTTATCATAAGGTTGTGAGTTCTAGCCCCGCTGGTGCCAATGTGTTTGTTGTGTCCTTGGGCAAGGCACTAAGTCTACATTGCCTATTATGGGGTAATACTATATTATGTATGTTTGTTCATGTTGGTTTATGTCGCAACTTGGCGCTGATTTAGATGCTGCCTGGACGTTGCATTGTTTATTAATGTATTTGATTTGTAATGTTGTTACAATTCAGCCGGTTGGCTGCGATGACAATAACATTTAGACCTTTATTATTAGTTATTATACTGGCAACTTTTAGGTTCCAGTATTGAACGATACTGGTATACCAGTATCTGGGACCTAAAGTACACTTTTCCCAAATGTCAATGTTTAAAACTTGACTAAATACAATGTTAATGTAGTAAACCGTAATTCATGTGCAGCTATATTATGTTTGTTCTGAGCTACAATGTATGTTAGCGTTATAAAGGAGATACTTCAATCTAATAATAGCAATGTCAACCTAATACTAAAACAAATACTAAATATTTTACAGTTATCTATAGTGTTACAAATCGAGTTACAAATAGGTTGTACAGACGTACATTAGGTATGGTAGTGAAGAGAAGACGTCCATCGTACATCGGAAAACAAATAAGTTTGGTTTCCTCAAATTTCACATTGGAAAGATGTAGGAATTGTCATGCATGTATGGAAGACTACTACAGTTTTCGTTGTTCCTGTCGAATGACCAATGAACGTAACTGTAAAGCAGGTTGCAATGCCCACATTAAATGTTCGATTAATTGCTATGATTCCATTTATGAAATATTAACCATGAACCAGGAGTATATTGGTAGCCTATGTGGCTTCCATCAGCAGGGGCAGTAGACCTTTTGTTGGGTATTTACTGCCGCGATTTTAATTAACTTTCTATCCTCAAAATCAAACGGAAGTATCAAAATACTATGAATTGTCATTTGAATATACCGTGCTGTTAAGGTGAAATGATAATATGAATGATATAAAAACGATCATATTAATAAATACCGTGACAGTAAAAAGGTGAAGTAGAGTGAGAAAAAAGTTATGATCATAATGAAAATGGGGAAAAGTGTACTTTAGGTCATAGATTCTGGGCTGCACTAGCATTGTCCGATACTTCGAGGGTCATTTAATAAGTTCTACCTCCTACATCATTTCTTTGCTGTCATATATGCCAATCTAATGAAATATTCCACAATTGTAGCTTGAAATCTCAGCGACAGCTACAAAAACATAATAAATCGGTTTAAGATGCAGTGAAAACCGAATGATTGTCCATTTAGTGTGACGGAAACGGATGACAAAACAGCAAAATAGCAAAAGTGCTCTGGGATGGCATCCAGATTCGTACGGATTGAAAACCGTAGATCGGAGAGGGTAAACGCACTGGGATAAACGGACAGTTTTGTGTAGATAAACGGAACGCGGTTAAATAATGACCAACCAATACGTGTTTAGCCATGCTTAGCGAACGCATTGAACAACTCCCGTGAACGGACGCAAGACACAAAACGTACCTTTCGGTCAAGAATAACCGTTCTAAGGTTCAGATATCTCTTTAACAGACTATAAACGCGAAAAATGACTAATTTGATATGAAAAATATGCCGTCTGATTAGCCAGAACCAGATCAGGACAACCATCAAGCTTAACCCTCCCCTGTATAGGGAACCCTGCAAATTTGCTTTTCATAAGAACTGAAAGATCTTCAATATACAGGACTAAATGGAGGGATTCCAAGTCTCTCCAAGATGATTTTCTTATATTAACTATCTGATTGACTATTCTGAAGATTGCACATAAAGAAAACTCAAAAAGTGACTATCATGCTAAAGATTTAACGTACGAGGCATCACTTTGGCATGAATCGTAACAACGAATTTGACTGATTTGCAGTATTTCCAGTGCGCTAAAGGCACAGCAATACATTCGAGTTGATATTATACTATTTGCAAGTCTACAAGAGTTAATACTGCATACAATCTTATTAATACATGATAATACCGTATTACATCTAGATATCATCCATTGTTTTCCATTTTCAGTATTCAAATCGTGCCCTTATATCTAACCATACAAAATGGAGAAAGAACGAAAAAAATGTATTTATTTTGAGAGTAATTTTCCGTTACCGTTGTCCAAAATCTCTCTCTGGCTTTGACCACATCAGAACAAAAGTGAAACAGATATCAATCATTATTTACTATAATGTATAGCTATTATTCAAAGCTATAATCATGACAAGTGTCATGTGGCTGACATTCGTATTAGCAATGTTATGAGGGAGGAGGTATAACTTATTGACTGACCCTCGTAGAACACCCAGTATCGTTCAAAGCCAGTTCCAGTATCCAACGATACCGGCACATATAAAACGTTGTACCAGTATTTTTTCAATACTAGAACAAATCACGGGAAAAGTGTACTTTAAGTCCCAGATACTGGTATACCAGTATCGTTCAAAACTGGAACATAAAAGTTGCCAGTATCGCTAGATACTATTGCGATTTTACTGTTCTAGTATAGGTCAATACTGAAAAACCAGATTGTGTTCCAGTGTCGCTCGATACTGGAACGATTTTATGTTCCAGTATTCGGCGATACTAGTACAGATGCTGCCAGGGTACTTTGTCCCAGTATTGATCGATACTGGTACATAATTTTGTTCCAGTATCGCCCGATACTGGTACATTTTAGATGTCCCAGTATCGTCCGATACAGGAACACTGACTTTGTACCAGTATCGAACGATATTGGGTACTATATAGTACAGTACACAATCTGGAACCTAAAGTACAGTTTCCCCCCAATTCCCCCAATGGCAGCGTGTGTACCAGTATCACCCGATACTGGAACTTAAAAACATTCCAGTAGGCCTATCGCTCGATACTTGAACACAATTTGGTATTCCAGTATCGGACACCGCCCTGTCTCAAACTTGGCTTTCATCCCAAAAATAATTGAAAAGTTGTATCATCTCGGATAGCTCACCACCTCGCTTCTCACAACCTATATGAATGACTTCAATCCGCTTATAGGAAAACACCATGGAACTGAAACAGCATTAATACGTGTTCAGAATGACATTTTATGTAATATCATATATGGATAAAAAACGTAGTGTTATTTTGGTCCTACTTGATCTATCAGCTGTCTTTGATACCATAGACCACAGTGTTCTTCCGTTGCGTCTCTCATCGATTGGTGCCAAAGATAGTGCACTTATTTGACTGATCGAACGCAGGCTGTAAACATTAATGGTTGTTTGTCATCATTCATTCCGCTCCTCTACGGTGTCCCCCAAGGTTCTGCACTTGGCCCACAATTCTTCACCATTTATTCATCTCCAATAGCGAACATTGCCCGCAAACACGGTTTAGAACACGGTTTTGACTTGGATAGTGCTTGCGATGACATTGCCTCTCGTTCTCGAATTGAATCTTGTATCAAGGACATAAAATCGTGGATGACTGCAAATAAGTTGAAATTAAATGATGACAAAACTGAGCTTCTCATTATTACCTCCAAATACCATCAATTAAAATCTAGCACTGATTTTCTTCAAATCGCTTCCTCCGACATTAAGGCTTCTACTAGTTCTCGTAATCTAGGAATTATATTTGAAAACAAGCTGTCAATGGACGACCACATCAAAAATATGTGCAAATCTACGTATTTCGAAATAAGGAACATTACTGAAATTCGCAAAGTGCTTGATGATGATACTGCTTCTACACTTGTTCACGCCTTGGTCACATCACGTCTTGACAATGGTAATACTTTATTATATGGTATCACTGAACGACAACTCAATAAACTTCAACGAGCTCAGGATACTGCTGCACACATGCTCACAAGGACTATAAAATGTTATCCCATTTCACCTGGTTTACAGCGTCTGCATTGGTTACCTATTCGGTATCGCATCCATTTCAAACTCCTTCTCCTCACCTGGAAAGCCCTACTTGACATGGCACCTTCTTATATCAGCGATCTTCTCAATCCACATATTCCATCACGTCACCTCAGATCTTCGGAAACAGTTTCTCTCAGTTTCTCGGACATTATTCATATGGCTACCGGGCTTTCTATGCTTGTGCACCTCAACTGTGAAACTCACTTCCTTCAGATCTTCAATTCTGTGATTCACTTGATGGTTTCAAAAAGACTTTAAAACTCATCTGTTTAAGATTGCTTATGATTTGACTGATTGACTTCTATGTAGCTGTTTTTATATTTTAATTGTTTGTTTATATTTGTTTTGATGTTTGCGCCTCGGAATAGGTTGTCTAGATAGATATGGCGCATTATAAATGCATTATTATTATTATTATTATTATTATTATTATTATTATTATTATCAGGCATGCAAAAAGTGCGGGAGCGGGGAGCACCGCTCCTAGGAAGAGACAGTTAAAATTGAGGAAATTATGCCTTCGGGAAGAAAAATTAAATAAGGGAAGAAAAAAAAGGGAAGATTAAAAAAAAGAGGAAAAAGAAGAGGAAAAAAGAGGAGAGAAAAAAGGAAGAGGAAAAGAAAGGAAAAGATGGCAGCACAAAAGCTAGATTCAAGTTGAAGTGAGGCAGTGAAACCACAGATTGGAACAACGTGAAATGCATACCAACAAGGAAAATCTCAAGACCTTTGGTGGAACTTACATTATTGATGTACCAGTTGATGGAAGGAGGTACAATATACACGTAGCTCATATTGTAGGAAATTTTATCATCAGCATGATCAGGGCAGGCATTCAATGAAAAATAGCGAAAAAGAAGCCGAGCCGTGAAGGTGGAAATAACGGAGCACATTTATACAGAGAGGATTCCGAGCCAAGAAATTCAGTTTATCAATGCCGCACTAAAATATTGAAGGTAACGCTTTTGAAGACGACCTGGAACACCTCGAAAAGGTAATATTGGACCGAGGAGATGCAAAGAAGAACCACAAGCACCAACAAGTTGGAGAGTAATATAGTTTTGAGGAAATGGCACAGGAACACCGAGAGGAAAAGACAGGAACACTAATGGATATGAGAACAAGAAAGCAAGTGGCTGAGTGGCACTATGACCAACATATCAGATGCGTTCTTCTACAGGGGATGTATGGATTTCAAAGAGAATAGCCCTTTTTTAAAGCAGGGCACGGTTAATTTAAGAGTGGTTTCCCTTTAATATCTAACAAATTACATTTCAGCGATGACCATGGTAGACCCCTTCATATAGCTTAAAAAGTAATTATGCTTGAGTGATAAACTGAAACGTAAAAAGCACCATACGATTATTGTTTTAATCACTTCAATAGCCGCATGTCGCGTTATATGCCGAATCGTTTTGGATCACCATGATTAAACCATAAACATTATAATTATCCTGTAACAATGTAACACATCAGATTCAGTGAGCCTATAATTGTTACATCTGTGTTGGTTTTGATACAACGACAAACGGGAAGTGCTAACGTATTATTTCTCATAATTACAATTATAATAAATATTCGCAATGGATAATTTTTTATTATTGACCCGGTGTGCCCCTATTGTTTCATAGTTTTAGACCGTAATCCTGTATTTGCACTGTCCTTTGTTTTGGCTGTGTATAATTATCACTTGTTGGACACACCACCTTTTTGTGTGGGGTGCGCCTACAAATAAAATGAAATAAATCAGATTTGAGGAAATCGTATTTTTGCTTTAATAGGAAAAAGCACAACATGTTTGCAACCTGCTCTTCACGAATTGTTAGGCATTTGTTTTGGAGCTGAAGCCAATCGGCATTGCATAGAAAATGTGGCTATAGCACAGGTCTTGCCCAACAATATTCTCACTTTTGAAGGGCTGCAGAAGCTATATTTTAAGTTACGGTTTGATTGAGGAAATATTGAACCTTAGAACCATGCTCCTGAGGAAGAAATAACTTGTTGCACCCCTGATTATTATTAACAATAAAATTTAACCAGTATCGAGCGATATTGGTAAATTTCCTGTGACTGGTATACCAGTATCTGAGACCTAAAGTACAATTCGTCCTGAAAATGTGTAACTTAGAATTTAGTGCGCACAACACGGCAACATTGCATGAAACGAAGCAGACTGTCCGAAAAAAGAAAACAGGCCCCCAAAAAGACATTGAAATGCATTCAGCTTCATGCTCACTGATTAGACACCTGCATTGTATACATCACTGATTTACCTTTTCCTGTGGATCCTTTCGTTTTATTAAATTAAATATGCTTCAAATCGTGAGCGTACATTTTCGTTTACTCGAATCAATGTTAACTGAATGATTGCACGCACCCCTTTATTCTACGTGAATCGAAACAATAACGTTTTTAAATTTAATAATACTTATCTTGATTATTGTTTATTCATTACTTCATGAATAATCGCGATAGCTGCGTATCAAGTGCGTTCCAATAAAATGAATCGTTAGATGTGAACGCGCACGCCGAGCGCAGGTTACTAATAATTGCCCGAAAGTACTGCGCCAAAGTGTTCTATTGTTTTGCTCAATGACCGACCAATCAAATTAAAGCCTCACACTCCTAAACTGAATATTCAATGAGTTATGAGGAAACACGATTAAAGCTTATTTCTGATTGGTTGAATGAGGGGATGATCCGACTCGGACTGTTTCAATAACTAAGAAGGGCAGGGGTGGACAAAATAAACAGAAAACTAATTGATTATTAGCGAGATTATATCGGTACAAATCAACGATTTGGATGATAATAATTCAACCAGCATGCTTATATAGGCTTTATAAGCCTGGCCCGAGCACTTTGCTTGAGTCTGGTCCCTTCAGGACCCAAGCGTGTGTCTGTACGGACCGACCGTGTAAACAAACAAACAAACAAACAAACAATATGCATCTTTTTCAGTAATGAATGAGAATAATGACTGAATTTGTTTTAAATCCTCGGTTGTTGTTCTGGTCATTCGGAATTGTCCCTCAGGGGCGACGCAGTCAATATTCTCTAATTCAATACAAAATATGATAGGGCCTACTATTACACGAAATAAAAAGGAGGTGGCGAAAATACAATTATTTTCTGCAATTTCCCTGGTGATCCACCAAATTGTTCAATATCTATCAATCTCTCTATTTGATTTACTCGCGAACTTCCCCACGTTCGTATAGCGTATTAATAGTTATAAGATACAAGTGATTAGGAACAGTAGGAGAGCCCTTATGGCATTTTTTTAAAAAGTAAATCTGCCAGACGCGTTCGTCGTGATCACCAATGACAGTTTAACACTCTGCTGTCTGAAATCATCTTTCTTTCAAAGCTTAGGATACATGTAGTGCTGTAGTGCTACTTTCCGGGGGAGGGGTTACTCAAATTATTTTTGACAGGTGAATGCCGCTGGAGGCTTAAGATCCTGACCTACTTTTAGGGGGTGTTTTAACCTTTACAAATAGCTCACTATACTGGGGTTGTTTTCGCGATTTAAGACCCTTGTTTTCGTTTTTCACGATTTGGGACCCATGTTTAGGAGTTTTCAAGCACAAATCATACCTCAGGTTTAGGGAATTTTTGCAAAAAGCGAACCATAGAGTGGCGCATACCTGTATACCTTATATACGTCAGTATCCCCCCCCCCCCCCCTCCCCCGGTGCTACTTATAGAAATACCTTTCTAGAGTGAGGATAACGGATGAGGGGAGGTGCTGCTGTCTCGATTTCACGTCGCTAAATGAGCACAGACTTATTTTTGTAATGTTTTTCAGTTTAACATACCCGTTGAATCACTCGAGAAATTGGGTCGATTTAAAGGCACGTTTTAAACATCTAAAATGTTCATCGTTTTCATTTTCATCGGAGAAAAGGTGTTGACAGCTAATTTAAGTATAATTCCATGTGTGCTCCTCAACTACTAGTGTGAAATTCTGATCTAGCCCTAGATCAGAATATTTGAATTATTGTTTTGTTCTACAAAGAGGGCTGATTTTTCTTAATCCTTTTAGGTGTAAGTTCATATATGCAATACAATTGTAAAAATATATAAATCCCAGTTTTATTATAATTGAGGGCGCATTTTTGAGGGCCCATTTTAAACATAAAAAATGTTCATCGTTGTCATTTTCATCTCAAAAAAGGTGTTAACAGCTGAATCATGTAGAGGTAAAATCCGTAAATTTGACAGACAATTATCAATCTGCAATTTTATAAACAAATTTAGTCGTGACTTTTAATAATCCTATTGTATTTGGCTTCTTGGTGTTTCTCTTAACATTGGGACTATTATATTAATTGTATCACATGATATTCAAATTAATAATATTAATGTCATATAGCCGGCTCTTCCTTTAAACAGTAAACACATGTTTGCGACGCCCCCTACCCAGTTTATCGCCAACCACTAAAAATAAATGAATAAATGTCGCTAGAACCGACTTGACGGTGTGCCATTTTGACTGAGTGGGTGTTTTAAATTAGCCACGTGTGCATAACCAATATTTAATAGCACTCTTACATTACAATTTTGTATTACATTTCTCTCCAATTTCGTAGAAGTTCCTGCGCCAATCATAATTAATAAAAACAAAACAGGCTATTCATCATGAATTGTTATCTTGTCAATTTCGTGGTTAAGTAATTGATGAACAAAGCGACACTCACTCTCATAATATCCTTGTTATGCGACAATTTTATTATTATATAGTTTTTCTGTGAATATACACTGAGCCAAAAAAGAAACTTATAAATAAAAAAAAACTTATAAAATTTTAACAGATCACCAAATTTGGATACAATATTACTGCAAATGGCGGTAATATTTGTATCCAAATTTGGTACATTTTCATGCACAGAATTTTATTTGGTGATCTGTTAAAATTTTATAAGTTTCTTTTTTTTTATAAGTTTCTTTTTTGGCTCAGTGTAGTATCGCAATGTTTTATAGCATTAAAGGCTACAAAATAGAGAGTGTTTTTTTCTAAAATGTTAGACTTTTTGGCGGGAACGAATAGATTCCACTGGCAAAGGGGTCAAAGTCGAAGTTGAATCGATTGAGTTCAAATGTTATAAGTAATAAGACATTGAGCACGTCAAATTCATCCGATATTTAGTTCTCATAACCCCAAATTCACATTTTAAATTTGATTTAGTTTGATAGAATCAAATCACTGAGGCGTCTATCCATGTACATTACACCACACTGAACCGATGTGTACCTTTGCTGGTGAATATGAACGGGCACATTAGCTTTGAAGTGAAGCTTTCACTTACAAATAAGATTTGATCTCATAAATGCTTTACAAAATTCCAACAAAACAGAAATATCTAAACTTAAGGTTCTACAACCTTTTACGTTTTGTATGAATGGCATACTTCAGTTAAAAACGCTCATCAGGAGACTGTTTTATTACAACGATTAAAAAACCCATACCAAACCTAAAACCTGACAGCAACAAGTGTACGTGAAGGAATCCGTTGTCTCAAAAAAGATTCAATTTACTCTTATACCTCTTAATCCCGAACGAAATTGTGTCTCCAATAATCCACTATTATTATGCAGATAAACACAACTGTTAAGAGCATGGTTTATTTATACCGTCATGTTAACACTTTTAGCGCGGCTATTGGTTTTCCCAAATACAAAACAGATTTTTCAAAAGCCTTTCCTAATTTGTTTAAGGTTTACCTCAAGGATTACTGAAACAATACTAGGCATATTTGTACTTAATTTAATGCATTTCTTATGGTAATTCCAAATCTGGTAATGACATTTTATAATTTTGACATTTTGTGAAATTTTGGAATGTCGTCTGCAGACGCCTGCCGCATGGAAAGGGTTAAGCAAACGGTATGAATATTTTATAAAGGTCAACGACATTTAGTTCTAATCGGTATCCATACATTGGATGCGTATTGCTGTGGGTGTGTAGGTGGAATCATTTTCATTTAGTATTCACTATTTCTACATGTAGGCTATAATAGTGAAGATCGCAGATTTTTAACGAAACATCAAGTTTATAAAACAGTCAACACAATAAGTAGCTGACCAGGTAATAAATGTGCTAATAACTCTAAAAATATAACTCCTACATAAACATATTAAATTATAAAGTTGTTGAGAAATCTCTCCTCTTGAATTTGAGATATTACACGCTAAGAATGGTTAATATTATACAATTCCAAATGTACGGTCAAGTCTGTTTTTCATTTTTAAGAGGAAAAAGTGTATCGGACGATACTAGCACATATTAAATGCTCCAGTATTGTACACATTTATGTACCACTACCAGTATCGTTCAATACTGGGACAAATCACTACTGGTACATGTGTACCAGTATCGCCCGATACAGGAACATAAAAACGTTCCAGTATTGCTCGGTACGGGAACACATATTGGTGTTCCAGTATCGGACGATACCGGAACAACGTACCACTATCGAGCGATGATGGCACATTTATGTATCAGTATCATGCGATACTGGTATACCAGTATCTGAGACCTAAAGTACACTTTTTCTTCTTAATTTCTTAGCTCTACTGCAGAGTGTAAGCTCTTCCAATTCTTGTGTTGTGTATCTAGGAATATGACGATTCGAATTTTCCTCCCGTGTTTGTTGTGTAGGTCTGTCTTATTTGGTGATGTATGTGCCATCACTCTTACATCCCCCTCCCCAAGTCAAGTGGTCTGTGTGCTGATTATTTAATAGTGTTTTGACAGGATAGTCACTTTACCATTAGACGTCATTGTCATGAGTATGTCAGTAGAACTGTTGTTACTCATGAATGGTGTGATATTGTGATATTATGATAAGTTAGATGACATTGTGGCTATATGCAATAAAGAGAGCTCCGAGATATATCTACATATTTTATGTGGGACAGCAGAGACATGTTAACACTTAACGATAACACAAGTCAATAACCAAGCACATATTGATCGTGTTTCTGATCGAATATTAACCCGACTAATTACTGGATCATTAATCCTTTAATGAAATGGCGCAGCTTTATAATGCTAACAATACGTACTTGTTTGCTCAATAATCTGTATGAAGTGAAGGTGTTTGGCAAAGCCATTAATACATTGCAAATCCATTGCAAGAGTTAATTATTACCAAGTGTTTGCAGTCAGGTTCAACCCCAGGCTGTGGATTTTAACATTGACTGCTTTAATTGCGAAATGTGCACATTATTGAAATACCGAGAGTGTGATACTATGATGATGAGATTGGAATTGGAATAGTCCTTGTTTTACATGGCTCATATAATTCATCACAAAGCTTTGGAATTAAGAATATAGGTAGGTAGATACTGGAACAACGTACAACTATCGAGCGATAATGACACATGTATGTACCAGTATAATGCGATACTGGTATACCAGTATCTAGTACCTAAAGTACACTTTTCCTCTTAATTTCTTAGCTCTACTGCAGAGTGTAAAGTTCTTCCAATTATTGTGTTGTGTATCTAGGAATATGACGATCCAAATTTTCTTCCCCTGTTTGTTGTGTAGGTTTGTCTTATTTAGTGATGTATATGCCATCACTCTCACATCGGACGATACTAGCACATATTAAAGGTTCGAGTAAGGAACATTAATGAAATTCGCAAAGTGCTTGATGATGTTACTGCAAATAAGTTGAAATTAAATGATGACAAAAGTGAGCTTCTCATTATTACCTCCAAATACCATCAATCAAAATCTAGCACTGATTTTCTTCAAATCGCTTCCTCCGACATTAAAGCTTCTACTAGTTCTCGTAATCTAGGAATTATATTTGAAAACAAGCTGTCAATGAACGACCACATCAAAAATGTGTGCAAATCTACGTATTTCGAAATAAGGAACATTAATGAAATTCGCAAAGTGCTTGATGATGATAGGCCTACTGCTTCTACACTTGTTCACGCCTTAGTCACATCACGTCTTGATAATGGGAATACTTTATTATATGGTATCACTGAACGACAACTCAATAAACTTCACTGACTCAGGATACTGCTGCACGCCTGCTCACAAGGACTAGAACATTTTATCCCATTTCACCTGGTTTACAGCGTCTGCATTGGTTACCTATTCGGTATCGCATCCATTTCAAACTCCTTCTCCTCACCTGGAAAGCCCTACATGACATGGCACCTTCTTATATCAGCGATCTTCTCAATCCACATATTCCATCTTCGGAAACAGTTTCTCTCAGTTCCTCGGACATATTCTTCATATGGCTATCGGGCTTTATAAGCTTGTGCACCTAAACTGTGGAACTCACTTCCTTCAGATCTTCGATTCTGTGATTCACTTGATGGTTTTAAAAAGACTTTAAAACTCACCTGTTTAAGATTGCTTATGATTTGACTGATTGACTTCTATGTAACTGTTTTAATATTTTGATTGTTTGTTTATATTTGTTTTGATGTTTGCGCCTCGGAATAGGTTGTCTAGATAGATATGGCGCATTATAAATGCATTATTATTATTATTATTTTTAACAATAAAATTGAACCAGTATCGAGCGATACTGGTAAATTTCCAGCGACTGGTAAACCAGTATCTGGGACCTTAAGTACAATTTGTCCTGAAAATGTGTAATTTAGAATTTAGTGCGCACACAACACGGCAACATTGCATGAAACGAACCAGCCTGGCCGAAAAAAGAAAGCAGGCCCCAAAAAAGATATTGGAATGCATTCAGCTGCATGCTCACTGATTAGACACCTGCATTGCATACATCACTGATTTACCTTTTCCTGTGGAACCTTTCGTTTTATTAAATTAAATATGCTTCAAATCGTGAGCGTACATATTCGTTTACTCGAATCAATGTTAAAGGAGGTGTCCCGCAAGCATAAAAGTGTGCATTATATGTTAGAAATATAACTATCGAGCCCAACTTTTGTAATTATATAGAATAAAACACCACACTTATGACAAAAACAAATAAAAACCGCAATCTCTCAACATGCCCTTTTTAAAATTCGCGGCGATCAAAAGTCCCAGTGTCGATGATGTCATAGTTGTACAATGCACATGCGCAAATTTGAGCACCGATACCCATGACGTCATCGACACCGGGACTTTCAATCGCCGCGAATTTTAAAAAGTGCATGTTGAGTGATGGCAGTTTTTATTCATTTTTGTGACTAGTACGGTGTTTTGTTCTATATAATAACGTAACTTCGGCTCGATAATTATGTTTCTAACAAATAATGCTCAATGTTGTGCTTGCGGGACCCTTCCTTTAACTTTATGATTGCACGCACCCCCTTTATTCTACATGAATCGAAACATAAACGTTTTTAAATTGAATAATACTTATCTTGATTATTGTTTATTCAATACAAAATGTGATATTACACGAAATAAAAAGGAGGTGGCGAAAATACAATTATTTTCTGCAATTTCCCTGGTGATCCACCAAATTTTTCAATATCTATCAATCTCTCTATTTGGTTTATTCGCGAACTTCCCCACGGTCGTATAGCGTATTAATAGTTATAAGATACAAGTGATTAGGAACAGTAGGAGAGCCCTATGGCACTCTTTTTTAGTAAAACCTGCCAGACGCGTTCGTCGTGATCACCAATGACAGTTTAACACTCTGCTGTCTGAAATCATCTTCTTTCAAAGCTTAGGATACATGTAGTGCTACTTTCCGGGGAGGGGGTTTACTCAAATTATTTTTGACAGGTGAATGCCGCTGGAGGCTTAAGATCCTGACCTACTTTTAGGGGGTGTTTTAACCTTTACAAATAGCTCACTTTCCTGGGGTTGTTCTCGCGATTTAGGACCCATGTTTTCGTTTTTCACGATTTGGGACCCATGTTTAGGGTTTTCCAGCACAAATCATACCTCAGGTTTAGGGAATTTTTTGCAAAAAGGGAACCATTAGAGTGGCACATACATGTATACCTTGTATACATCAGTATCCCCCCCCCCCCCTCCCCCGGTGCTACTTATAGGAATACCTTTCTAGAGTGAGGATAACGGATGAGGGGAGGTGCTGCTGTCTCGATTTCACGTCGCTATGAGCACAGACTTATTTTTGTAATTTTTTTCAGTTTAACATACCCGTTGAATCACTCGAGAAATTGGGTCGATTTAAAGGCACGTTTTAAACGTCTAAAATTTTCATCGTTTTCATTTTCATCGGAGAAAAGGTGTTGACAGCTAATTTAAGTATAATTCCATGTATGCTTCTCAACTACTAGTGTGAAATTCTGATCTAGCCCTAGATCAGAATATTTGATTATTGTTTTGTTCTACAAAGAGGGCTGATTTTTCTTAATCCTTTTAGGTGTAAGTTCATATATGCAATACAATTGTAAAAATATATAAATCCCAGTTTTTATTATAATTTAGGGCGCATTTTTGAGGGCCCATTTTAAACATAAAAAATGTTCATCGTTGTCATTTTCATCGCAAAAAAGGTGTTAACAGCTGAATCATGTAGAGGTAAAATCCGTAAATTTGACACACAATTATCATCCTACAATTTTATAAACAAATCTAGTCGTGACTTTTAATAATCCTATTGTATTTGGCTTATTGGTGTTTCTCTTAACATTGGGACTATTATATTAATTGTATCACATGATATTCAAATTAATAATAATGTCATATAGCCGGCTCTTCCTTTAAACAGTAAACACATGTTTGCAACGC
Source organism: Ophiura sarsii (assembly GCA_035610835.1). Classification (NCBI taxonomy): domain Eukaryota; kingdom Metazoa; phylum Echinodermata; class Ophiuroidea; order Amphilepidida; family Ophiuridae; genus Ophiura; species Ophiura sarsii. Next base: position 69,052,816 of record CM069444.1, read on the forward strand.
CCCCTACCCAGTTTATCGCCAACCACTAAAAATAAATGAATAAATGTCGCTAGAACCGACTTGACGGTGTGCCATTTTGACTGAGTGGGTGTTTTAAATTAGTCACGTGTGCATAACCAATATTTAATAGCACTCTTACATTACAATTTTGTATTACATTTCTCTCCAATTTCGTAGAAGTTCCTGCGCCAATCATAATTAATAAAAAAAAAACAGGCTATTCTGCGCCAATCATAATTAATTTTTAAAAAAGGCTATTTATCATGAATTGTTATCTTGTCAATTTCGTGGTTAAGTAATTGATGAACAAAGCGACACTCACTCTCATAATATCCTTGTTATGCGACAATTTAGTATTATATAGTTTTTCTGTGAATATAGTATCGCAATGTTTTATAGCATTAAAGGCTACAAAATAGAGAGTGTTTTTTTCTAAAATGTTAGACTTTTTGGCGGGAACGAATAGATTCCACTGGCAAAGGGGTCAAAGTCGAAGTTGAATCGATTGAGTTCAAATGTTATAGGTAATAAGACATTGAGCACGTCAAATTCATCCGATATTTAGTTCTCATAACCACAAGTTCACATTTTAAAGGAAAGCGGTCATGGTGAGGAAAAGAACCGCTGACGGCGATTGTTGGTCCAGCTAAACCTTAGCTAATAACTAATACATCACTTACATGTATATATATCACACGATAGAAAATGCGTTCAATCAAATAAAGGATGGTTGATTGAGCGCGCCGTTCACATCGGGTTAAGAGATTGTTGTAGAGTCGCACACAATACCGATTGCATGTAAACATACGTAGAACAATTACAGACTGCGCCAATGTCCAACTTGTTTAGATTCAAATAGTCGCCGCGCGCTGTTCAATTTTCAATAAGAATCCTCACCATGACCGCTTCCCTTTAAGCTTGATTTAGTTTGATAGAATCAAATCACCGAGGCATCTATCACATGTACACCACACTGAACCGATGTGTACCTTTACTAGTGAATATGAACGGGCACATTAGCTTTGAAGTGAAGCTTTCACTTACAAATAAGATTTGATCTCAAGAATGCTTTACAAAATTCAAAGAAACAAAACAGAAATATCCAAACTTAAGGTTGTACAACCTTTTGCGTTTTGTACTGAACGGCATGCTTCAGTTGAAAAACGCTCATCAGGAGACTGTTTTATTACAACGATTAAAGAAAACATACCAAACCTAAACCCTGACAGCAACAAGTGTACGTGAAGGGATCCGTTGTCTCAAAAAGATTCAATTTACTTTTTCTTATACCTCTTAAAGATAGATGTTCCTATTGCTGGCCCGATTTTCAACTTGATGTTTTCTATTTTACATGAAAGGTCATCCTTAAAATTGTCGCATTCCAAAGTTTGAGTTGCATAACTCCAACGGTTCTATTTTTAGAAGCACACGGTCACAAAATATTTGCGCATTGAGTAGTACACAAACTGGTTGGTGGTTAACCACCTTAGGCAGTAATTCACCACATTTTAGCCTATAATTTCCAAATGGAACATTTCTGGCCCCTAAGATTTTACTGACATAATGAGAAAAAAATGAGGATTCTTCTGATATCAAAGTATCTTGATGTGAAAAAAAATCATAGCCCCAAAAAAGTGATCGGAACACACACCTTTTTAACAATCCCGAACGAAATTGTGTTTCCAATAACCCACTATTATTATGCAGATAAACACAACTGTTTAATAAGAGCTTGGTTTATTTATACCGTCATGTTAACACTTTCGGCGCGGCTATTGGTTTTCCCAAATACAAAACAGATTTTTCAAAAGCCTTTCCTAAATTTTTTAAGGTTTACCTCAAGGATTACTGAAACAATACTAGGCATATTTGTACTTAATTTAATGCATTTTTTATCATGTTTATGGTAATTCCAAATCTGGTAATGACATTTTATAATTTTGCATTTTGTGAAATTTTGGAATGTCGTCTGCAGACGCCTGCCGCATGGAAAGGGTTAACAGCAAACGATATGAATATTTTATAAAGGTCAACGACATTTAGTTCTAATCGGTATCCATACATTAGATGCGTATTGCTGTGGGTGTGTGGGTGGAATCATTTTCATTTAGTATTCACTATTTCTACATGTAGGCTATAATAGTGAAGATCGCAGATTTTTAACGAAACATCAAGTTTATAAAACAGTCAACACAATAAGTAACTGACCAGGTAATAAATGTGCTAATAACTCTAAAAATATAACTCCTTCATAAACATATTAAATTATAAAGTTGTTGAGAAATCTCTCCTCTTAAATTTGAGATATTACACGCTAAGAATGGTTGATTAATATTATACAATTCCAAATGTATACGGTCAAGTCTGATTTTCATTTTCACATTTTCCCGGAGGAAAAAGTGTATCGGACGATACTAGCACATATTAAATGTTCCAGTATTGTACACATTTATGTACCACTACCAGTATCGTTCAACAGTGGCGTACCCAGCTTTTGGAAACTGGGGGCCACGACATAGTTGTACCGACGGAAGGCATGATGTACCGACAAAAAATATTTTACAGACTCCAAAAAAAGTCGTAAAAGATGCCCAAATTTTCTCCGTCAGCAGATGAAATCTTTATAAGTGTGGGGGGGGGGGGGGGGGCTCGTGTCAGAGGCTCGTGTGTACCGACGGGGACTCGTGTGTACCGACGGGGATATTTCAGGGGGGCACCGTGCCCCCCTTTGGTGCGCCACTGTCGTTCAATACTGGTACATATCACTACTGGTATATGTGTACCAGCATCGCCCGATACTGAAACATAAAAACGTTCCAGTATGGCTCGGTACGGGAACACAATTTGGTGTTCCAGTATCGGACGATACCGGAACAACGTACCACTATCGAGCGATAATGGCACATTTATGTACCAGTATCATGCGATACCAGTATCTGGGACCTAAAGTACAGTTTTTCCTCTTAATATCTTAGCTCTACTGCAGAATGTAAGTTCTTCTAATTCTTGTGTTGTGTATCTAGGAATACGACGATCCGAATTTTCTTCCCGCGTTTGTTGTGTAGGTCTGTCTTATTTGATGATGTATGTACCATCACTCTTACATCCCCCTCCCCAAGTCAAGTGGTCTGTGTGCTGATTATTAATAGTGTTTTGACAGGATAGTCACTTTACCATTAGACGTCATTGTCATAAATAATATCAGTTAGAACTGTTGTTACTCATGAATGGTGTGATATTGTGATATTATGATAAGTTAGATGACATTGTGGCTATATGCAATAAAGAGAGCTCCGAGACATATCTACATATTTTATGCGGGACAGCAGTGACATGTTAACACTTAACGATAACACAAGTCAATAACCAAGCACATATTGATCGTGTTTCTGATCGAATATTAACCCGACTAATTACTGGCTCATCAATCCTTTAATGAATTGGCGTAGCTTTTATAATGCTAACAACACGTACTTGTTTGCTCAATAATCTGTATGAAGTGAAGGTATTTATTTTGTGCGTGTTTCGCAAAGTCATTAATACATTGCAAATCCATTGCAAGAGTTAATTATTACCAAGTGTTTGCAGTCAGGTTCAACCCCAGGCTGTGGATTTTAGCATTGACTGCTTTAATTGCGAAATGTGCACATTATTGAAATACCGCGAGTGTGATACTAATGATGATGCGATTGGAATTGGAATAGTCCTTGTTTTACGTGGCTCATATAAATCATCCCAAAGCTTTGGAATTAAGAATATAGGTAGGTAGATTTGGGCCAAAGAAAACTGAAACCTGCAATAGGTTCTGATAATATGTGATCGACATTAAAATGAATCTGCAGTAAATTACTGATTTTACAATGGAGCTGTTTTTTGTTTGTTTGTTTGTTGTTGTTGTTTTTTCTTTTTGTTCCACGTTGGTTTGGTTGTGATCTTGTTAGGTGAGGCAGTCAAAACCTTTGTTCTTGTCACTAAACAACAGCTCATTAGACTGACAGGACACTGACCGGCCAAACTACAGACTGTATACACTGTTAAAACGCTGTTTAATTTTTTTTAAACAACACAAGTTAACTTGTGAATCGCTCAACGTTGTTAAACATTTTAAACAATATTGCTCAACATTTTGAACAAGTTAATTAAAGGGACATTAAGTGGTGTTGAACATTTTAAATGTTTAAAATTTTACTTCAGAATTCAAGATGAACATTAAAAATTGCCATTATTGTTGTTTCTACTAATAAAAACACAGCAAAACTTGATTAAAACAATATCATCGCTATTTATTGAAAAACGCCCTCTATGCAAATATGGTTCGCGTTATGTATCACGCGTACTGCAGGGGGATACTGTCGGACGTAAAATGCTCGTCCCGGCTGTACGAGCATTTTTGAATCGACGTTTTCTTGTACCAAGAGGGCTGATTTTTCTTAATCCTTATAGGTGTAAGTTTATACATGTAATACAATTATAAAACTATACTAATCCCAGTTTTTATCATAATTGAGGGCGCAGCCTCCAACACATCTCTTAGTGTCCCTTTAAATGTTGAGCAACATTGTTTAAAATGTTAAACAACGTTGAGCGATGCACTGGTTAACTTCAGACATCAACACGAACATGCGCCAATATCCCAAACAAAGACAAGACAAGAAATATTATATAAGACATTGTACATTATCTGTTATACATGCAGAACCACGGAATGTTAGGAGTGTATGCATATAAAACTGTGAAAAAAAGGTTGAATGTATTTTATTGAAAAGAGAACAAACGGTCGATGAACGCAACCGATAAAATGAGAACGAGTAACTAGTTACAAATTTACCTTCGGGGGATCACGAGCCGCATTTGATTATCTTCGTGGTATATATCTATTGCAGATACAATTCGAAACCACACTTCACTCTCATTGACTACTGCATTTGGTAAGCATCTTATACACCATACAAAATAAAACACCGGGCAGAACACATTTAACAGTTGATCGGTGTTCTGATTATTTTTGCGATGAGTTACCTCCCACCCAGCGCAACCAGTTTTATGGTGCAACGAAGTGCTCTAATTCTTTTTAATCGGGGATTTGATGGTATTTGTACATGGAATACTGACTGTAATTTATAAAAATGTAGCCGACATTTTGTTATAGCGCAATACGTGCACTCCTCCGAAACATTCTTAGATCATTTTAAGCAGGTATCCCTTTTAGTATTTGACTCCATTTATATCAAATAGAATTGATGTGGGCAGGAATCAGTCAAGTCAATTTTAGAAGAAAAAAATGTCTGAATCTTTTGTTATGCTGTAATGAAGCGCTCAAGAACAAATATGTTGTTTCGATAAGACAATCACGTGTCAGCACTAGCTATCATCTTGATCATCGGGTTATTTCAGGTGACACATCTATCGCTATTATCATTATGTGAAAACGTGTTTAGTAAGATGAAAGTCTACTTCGTACGATGAAATTTCTTTGACTTATGTAGGACAACTAATGTGTCCAACATGCAATACCTTTGTATAAGGCCACAAAAAATACATGTTTGTCTCAGATAAATCATGAAAAAAGGATATGCGAAACGCGATTTTAAACGCTATGCGAATGGGGTATTTTTTTTTTACATGAGACAGGCGCTGTGAAGATAATTATGCTGATATGGCCGTACTTTACAATGTGAAATTAAAAATTTGAAGAAGCATAGTCCAAATAAATCACTGGATTCAGCTATTTGTCTTAAGTCTATAATTGAAAAGACATTCCATACAGTCACAACTTGGCTCACACCGTCATTTTCATGAATGAAGAAAAAAAAGGTATGCGGTAAAATGTGAATTTTAAAAGCTACGCGCACGGTCTTCTGAAACAAATTTGGGTGGGTTTTTTGGCCTAAAATTCGGGAATTTGTCAATTTTTTAAAAATATACAAGTTATAAGAAATACCTTGATTTTGATTCTATAAAGGGGCATTGAGAGATTGCCGAGAAAAATGAAATTTAGAAGAAGAAAAAATGGTTTCAATAGATAAGGTACGTAGGAACCCTGACGTGTAATAATGTATGGGAAAACGGTTTGATGATGGCGCTAGATAGAAATTCGGTTAAAATAATTTATGTGTGGTGAGTGATGCTGATAATTTCGATATAATGTAAACACAACACCAAAAGTAAGTCCCCCCCCTAAACAATTCGTCATAACATCGTAAGATAAAACATTTTACCAATAAAACTTAGTTAGGAATAATCCTATGACTGTTTCCTAAGTGGTGTTTGAAAATGAAAGATTTCCATTACTTCATGGCTGAATGAGCTCAAATGGAAGACAAAAACTGCCCTTCTCAAAAGTCACAAAAGTTTTATGAATTGCTTCTCACTAATGGAAAAGTACCCGTAGCTGAGCAAAATTTACTGTAATGTGTAATCAATTCATGATCATTCAGCCATGTAAATCCCATTCTTGGCTCAGACATTAGCATAGTGAGTTGTGACTTTTGAGAAGGGCAGTTTTTGTCTTATTTTTGAGCTTATTCAGCCAGCCATGAAGTCATGGACATCTTTCATTTTCAAACACCACTTAGGAAACAGTCATAGGATTATTTCTAACTAAGTTTTATTGGTAAATTGTTTTATCTTACGATGTTATGACGAATTGTTTAGGGGGGACTTACTTTTGGTGTTGTGTTTACATCGAAATTACCAATTAATCATGAAACTTTACATGATAGACGGCGGATTAAGGTAAACGGTTTCAGATGGTAGTTAGTATATGCGTATTACGTATTACGTAGGCCTATGTGCCAAAAAACTGATTTCCAAGAAAATTGAGGGCGCACTCCAATACGTATCTCTCAGTGTTCCTTTAAAGCAATGTGCATTTTAGATTTCGTGAATTAAATTGGATAGAGCAGGGTCCTCAATTTGTACAAAAATTGGAAGCGTTGTTGTTTTTGCGATGCCTATGCCAGTTACTCACCGCCTAAAAGATACTATTTACTATTACGTGATACAATACAACCCATATTACTAAACCATTAGCGCACGAGTTGATCATTAAAATATTGATATTTTTCTGCATCTCGGCTCACAGGGGTAACGAATATTAATCTTATTGGAATATTCCTTAATTTTTTGAAAAATTCAGGATTCGAGATTTTTTTATCAAATTCAGCCTAAATACCTACCATTGTATCCTGTTTGGTGGAATCAACTGTTCATGGTGAATACAAATTGATAAATTGAAGCAAACATAAAATATCTAGACAAATAGATATTCAATTAACATCACTGAATGTACATTTAATCATTGGCTAGGGTTATCGATAGTTCAATCGCTACTTTTATATTTTACGATATACCGTATGTACATTGAGATATGAATTTCAATTAAAAGTACCAATATATGCTAATCATGTAACAGTGCACCTGGCTCGTCTATAAAAATTCATATATCGAGAGTTGGGCGCCAGAAGGCCGTAACTCAACTTTTGGGCAAATGAGATTTGGTACCATAATAATCCATATAACCCACAGATTTTAATAACCATAAACACTCTCAATTTTGACTATAATTAGAGGTATACGTTGGGTGCTACAGTGTGTTGTACGGGTAACAAATATTCAAAGTTAATTATCTTAAAATAGCCTTTTTTTAGTTAAAGCTTTATGGCGCTCAACCCTCGATTTGTTCCTACATGCATGTATTGAAATTCAGGAGGAAGGAAAGTATGTATACGTTTTATTTGGTTTGTTTAGGTGATTATTTAAAACTAAGCCATGCAATGCCTTTAAGCTATTTAGAGAGCCCATATGAGAGCAATGGTACAACAGTATTGTGCAACCAAAGGAATGCAAAACGTGACGGTTTGTTTGAAAACCAAATCTACATACAACGCAGTGCTGGTGGTGTACAGAACACATCGTGCCTTGTCGGGTTTTTACTGATTATCACCAAAAATAGCGTTCTTGGTTGTTACCATCACAGCAATTTCCCCAACCGGATACTTCGTAGACATGATGTTCTGAGTAACAATTTGCGCTATATCTGATGGTGCTACGCTTTCTATCATCATTATATTTTGATATTACTAACCAATACGATCACATGTTATCTGTGTGTCCTCCACAGGTTTGCTATGATATGACTTCTTCCCAGAAGCCGCTCAGTGTCGAAGAGCAACAACTGGTTGACAGTCTACGGAAACGTTTATCCAATGTAGACGATCCAGAAGGATTTCTTCAAGATGATGAAACGTAAGTCCATGATTTTTTTATCAGTGTAAGGATTGCTCCACGACCGCCCGGTGAGGGATCCGGTCACTGACAACAATATCGCTACGCCTAATCCATGACACACGATATGTATTCCTACGTAAATCACCCGATAAGGTATCAGAAATAGTGTACAACTCGGATGAGAGTGCTTTTTCAGAAATATATTACTCGTTGGTGAATCAGCAAATGAAAAACCTACGTTATGTGCGATGCAAACAAAATCACCATGCAAACTTGACAATGTATAACAACCGCTTAGCCAGCAATCTTAGTGTCAGGGGGGCAGAACCAAACCTTTTCTGTTATTATTTTACCTTGGTTGCTGGGAACCTATATTATACTATTTCTGATACCTTAGAGATTTTAAAAATAAGCAGCATTGTTAACGGTCAACATGAAAAAGTCATTTCGCCTTTTCTTTATCAGTGTAGGGATTGCTTCACAACCGTCCGGTCTGGGATCCGGTCACTGTAAACAATATCGATACGCCCATTGCATGTGCAATACTGTGTGGAAGTCAAGAGTATGGCCAGAGGATTGGAAGAGATCAGTTTTCCTAACACTTCCAAAGAAAGGGGATGCTAGCGAATGTAAAAATCACATCATCAACGAACGTCTCAGACCTCATCTTGAACGTGAATATCCTGCTGAGCAAGCCGGTTTCCGGAAAGGCCGCGGCACAAGAGATCAGATAGCCAATGTACGTCACATAATGGGAAAATAGCTAATGTACGTCACATAATGGGAAAATGTTTTGAATTCCAGAGGGAGCTCTTCATGTGCTTCATAGACTACGCTAAGGCCTTTGATTGTGTAAGATATTCGGCATTGTGGACAGCACTGCAAGAAATAGGAATCCCTTACCACCTCGGCCCTAATTCGCAATCTGTATGATGGTCAAGCTGACTGTGTTCGCACTGAGAAAGGAAATAGTTACTGGTTTGCTCTAGGTCAGGGAGTCCGTCAAGGGTGCATACTTTCACCAGCACTCTTCAACCTTTATGCAGAGTCTATAATGAGACGTAATTGGTGATTGGCCAGTAAGGCTGTCAGTAGGTGGATACCAAATACACAATCTACGTTATGCCGATGACACTACCCTGTTTGAAACAAATATGGAAGAGATGGCGGAACTCATGAAGAAAGTCAAGGTGGAGAGTGAGCAGCTTGGCCTACGTCTAAATGTCAGCAAGACCAAGATCATGTCCATAGGCACAGATGGTGTTGGAGAGCCTCTCATAATTTGATGGTAATGAGGTGGAATCAGTCTCGAAATTCAACTTTCTTGGATCCCTAATCACCAAGGTGGTTGCAGCCAAGAGATTAGACACCGTTTAGCAATGGCTAGATCAGCAATGATCAACCTAAGCAAGATCTGGGCTGACAGAGGAATAACCAGAGCAACAAAAACTAGGCTTGTCCAAGCCCTTGTATTTCCAATTGCCATCTATGCATGTGAGACGTGGACCCTAACCAAAGCTGACAGAAACAGAATAACTGCTTTCGAGATGTGGTATTGGAGGCGTATGCTTCGTATCGTATGGACAATGAGAAGGACCAATGCCAGTATTATTGAAGAAAAAGGGGGTGTCTAAACGACTTCTTCATGCTATCAACACCCAAATGCTGAGCTACTTCGACCATATCTCTCCTCGCAAGGGAACAACCGAGAGAAGGTGATCATGCAAGGCATGATTGAAGGGAAGCGCAAGAGAGGCAGACCTCGTTCCCAGTGGATTGACCAAATAAAGTTGATTTACTGGACACCCTCTCCGTGATTGTTACTCCTTTGCTGAAAATCGTTATCATGACAGGACCGAACCAACCACCACCAACCACCAATGCATGACACACGATCTGTATTCCTGTGTTGATTTCCTGTTAAGGTATCAGAATTAGTATTCAACGGCTCGGATGAGGGTGCTTTTTCATAAATAATTATGTATTCGTTGGTGAGTCAGCAAATGGAAAACCTACGTTATGTGCGATGCAAACAAAATCCCAATGCAAACTTGACAATGTATACCAACCACTTAGCCAGCAATCTTAGCGGGGGAAGCAGAAGCAAATATTTTTCAGTTTCGATTTTGTATCTCGGGGATATCAAAGATACGTTGATTGCCAGGAACCTACATTATACTATATATTTCCGATACCTTAGATATTTTTTTAAAAAGTAGCGATGTTCACTGTCAACATGGAAAAGTCATGTCGCCTTTTTTATCAGTGTAGGGATTCCGGTCTGGGACCCGGTCACTGACAAAAATATCACTACGTCCAATTCATGACACGATCTGTATTCCTACGTTAATCACCTGATAAGGTATCAGAAATAATGTCCAACGTCTCGGATGAGAGTGCTTTTTCAAAGAGTGCTTTTTCAGAAATAATTATGTACTCGTTGGCAAGTCAGCAAATGGAAAACCTACGTTATGTGCGATGCAAACAAAATCACAATGCAAACTTGACAATGTATACCAACCGCTTAGCCAGCAATCTTAACGTCAGTGGGGGAGGCAGAAGCAAATAATTTTTCGTTACGATTTTGTATCTCGGGGATATCAAAGATACCTTGATTGCCAGGAACATATATTATACTATTTCCGATACCATAAAGGGTTTTTTTAAAAAAGCAGCGATGTTAACTGTCAACATGAACAAGTCATCTCGCATTTATCATCAGTGTAGGGATTGCTTCACAACCGTCCGGTCTGGGATCCGGTCACTGTAAACAATATCACTACGCCCAATCCAGGACACACGATCTGTATTCCTGTGTTAATTTCCTGTTAAGGTATCAGAAGTAGTGTTCAACGGCTCGGATGAGGGTGCTTTTTCAGAAATAATTATGTATTCGTTGGTGAGTCAGCAAATGGAAAACCTACGTTATGTGCGATGCAAACAAAATCCCAATGCAAACTTGACAATGTATACCAACCGCTTAGCCAGCAATCTTAGCGTCAGTGGGAGAGGCAGAAGCAAATATTTTTCCGTCGTTACGATTTTGTATCTCGAGGATATCAAAGTTACCTTGATTGCCAGGAACATATATTATACTATTTCCGATACCTTAGAGATTTTTTTAATGGAAAAGTCATGTCGCCTTTTTTTTATCAGTGTAGGGATTCCGGTCTGGGATCCGGTCACTGACAAAAATATCACTACGTCCAATTCATGACACGATCTGTATTCCTACGTTAATCACCTGATAAGGTATCAGAAATAGTGTCCAACGTCTCGGATGACAGTGTTTTCAGAAATAATTATGTACTCGTTGGCGTGTCAGCAAATGGGAAACCTACGTTATGTGCGATGCAAACAAAATCCCAATGCAAACTTGACAATGTATGCTAGCCGCTTAGCCAGCAATCTTAACGCCAGGGGGCAACAACAAAATTAATACTTTCTCATTACTATTACGTATCTCGTGGATATCATTTGTTTAAGGGGGATGTGCACCTTCGCATAGCCTCCGTAAAACTGCCGTAACTTCTTCATTATTCATTTAATCTTAATAAAAGTATACATTTTTTTGCAGGAAAGGGTTCAATGAATCCAACTATGATCATGAAATTTTCCATTTTGGAGAAAATTATAAAAAACATGTTTTTTGACCCATTTTAGGTTTGGAAAAGATAACTCAAAATATATTTTGTTAAATTTTGTCATACTAGTTTTATTATATTCCTCATGCAATTCCCTAGGAATCGTTTTTTTTTTTTAATTTTTACTTTATTATTTTTTGAATTACAGACCAAAAAGTGCCAAAAAACCTGTTTTTTAACCTCCAAAATCGTGAAAATCACGTTTTTGGGTAAAAAATCATATTTTTTGGCACTTTTTGTTCGATATTTCAAAAAATAATAAAGTAAAAATTAAAAAAAAAAAACGATTCCTAGGGAATTGCATGAGGAATATAATTAAACTAGTATGATAAAATTTAACAAAATATATTTTGAGTTATCTTTTCCAAACCTAAAATGGGTCAAAAAACGTGTTTTTTATAATTTTCTCCCAAAATGGTCAATTTCATGATCATGGTTGGATTCATTGAACCCTTTTCTGCAAGAAAATGTATACTTTTATATAGATTTAATGAATAATAAAGAAGTTACGGCAGTTTTACGGAGGCTGTACCTGAAGGTGCACAGCCCCCTTAAGTGGGTGACTGAATGCTTGGTATATTATTTAAATCGTGATGTGTGACGTTTTAACATGCTTAATCATGATAAGCTTTTCAGTCGGAATAATTTTAGATTTGATTTTGATTTTTTTCTTCATTAATTCTCTGTAGCCAAAGGTTAGGAAACCTTGTAGCTATTAATCGTCGTTCCTTATACGAAGTATTGCCAGTCCCTTTTTTGTGCATATTGCTAAGAAATTGACCGCTCTTCAAAACAAAATCACTGTGAAAAATACTGGTTATTTGAAAATTGAAATTCAATATCATTTCAACTCAATAAATCGACATCTAGTGCCATTATCTTATTTTATACAAACCCGTGGTTTTTTTTTACCTTGACAGACTTGTACGGTATTTGATTGGCTATGGATGGGATCAAGACGAGGCGGAACGCAGAATACTGACAACAATCACTTGGCGGTTAAAGATGAAACCCTCAGATGCAGACTGTCGATGGTGTCGAGAAACCCCGGGATTTCATACATGGGTAATTATATATATCATGTGTTCATTATGCAATACGTTTTAGCATGGGGCTTTTTAAGAAGCTGGAGTCAGTTTGACACAAAATATCATAGAAGTAACCTCTCCATCCGTATATTTATATTCAATCGACTTAAAGAATTACTTCAAAATCATGGTTTTACTCTAAATTCACTCTAAAACCATGATTTTGAGGTAATTAGGAATCGTATCGCTCTGTAACTTGGAATAAATTCATAAATTATGGTCAGAAATGTAAATCTGCAATAAAATCTACTTGCAATTTTTTTTTTCGAGGATTGAGGGCGTCCCCTGGAAAAGATCACATAATATACCTTTAACTGGGATCGATCAGTCAACGCAATAGTCAGATGAATAGGATCAGTAAAGCCGAGAGGGTTTCTAGTCGCAATTTTCATCCTTGTCTAAAATCACAAATATTTCAACATATTCGAAATGATATGTCGATCAAAAAGTAAAGCACGTAAAATGTCATTGAATTTTTCCATTTAAGCAAAATTATTTTGCCTGGTTATATGACAACGAAAAGAAGAAAAAGATCACGTCGTTTTACATGAACTATATGACGATATAACCCGTCGGTGATACTTCCGTTTGTGATTTTAAGTCTCCTTTTAAAGTGACCTCTCAAACCATCAAATCGTGTGGCGGATGAGCGCGCTATTACAAACAGTTATGAAATGACACTTCTACGAGTTCTGCATTATGGGGGTTTGCTGAACAGTATTTAGAAATAATCCGAAATTTATAGTCTCATCTTACTTAATTTCAGAGGCAAGTCGGCCATGACAGATTAAACCGTCCTGTTGTGTATTCATGTTTTCGACAAGGACCAACGGCGAATTACACGGCCGAAGATGGCGTGTCCCATCTACTTCATCTATTAGAGAATGCAAAGAAGTGTATGAAAAACGACTATAGATGGGTGTGGGTTCTAGATTGCACAGGTAGGTGTATCGTTCCGATACCGTATAAAGGTCATAACATACTACCCAATCGCTCGGAGCGATTTGCCGCTGACGCTCCTTATTTGGTAAATAGCACTCTTTATAAGGAGCGTAAGCGGCAAATCGCTCCGAGCGATAGAGTAGTATGTCATGGCCTTTATAAGCAATCGGACTAAAGGTGAACGGAATTACTGTTGAAACTTTGAGATGGCCAGCTGCTGTTGTGTAAAGTCAGAAACTATTTAACAACTTGCAAATCCCAAGAGAAATAGTATACAATTTGTTTTACAATAACTTTTGGTTAACGTTTAAAATGTAAAACACCTCGCCCTCTTTGTGAAACTATTCATAAACAAGAGAATGCTAATTATCGGGGATATAATAGCTTTAAGGGGGGACTTAAGGAAGTTTTTTGTGGAATTTTGTGAGTGCTGTAATTATTGAACTATGACTCAAATGTATATAACCGTATACATTTTTGGAAAGGAAATGGATCAGAGAATCTAAATTTGGCATCAATTTTGACTTAAAATGTTGATTTTTTGAGAAAGTAAAAAGAAAACACTTTTTGGCACAATTTTTTTGGACAAAGCTAATAAAAATAATTTTGAGTAAAAAATGCCCAAATCGCTTGTTGATGATGTAAAGACACTAACTTAGGGACGATTTTTTTTAACCTTATCTGATATTTTTTGAAATTAACTAAAAAGTGGCACACAAAAAATGTTTGCACTTTTTTCACTTTTTTGGCATTTGGATTCTCTGATCCATTTTCTTAACAAAAATGTATACTTTTTTGTGCATTTGATTAATAGTTCAATAATAATAGCACTCACAAAATTCAAAAAATCAAATCAAAACTTCCTTAACTCCCTCTTATGTATGCGCATTTAAGATACTTATTCTGTCAATTTCCTATTCTTATTCTACTGTACTGCGACACCTCTATGTATCATTATATGCGAATAACAGCGTATCAGGGGTTTTAGGGTAGACCTTAATTGAGCTTCCATGGCATTTTTACTTCTGTGATGTTGTTACTGTTATGCATCGCGTGCACATTGGGAAGAACGTAATTTAGTGGATATTACAATCAGTGTAAGATATAATGAAGAAAATAACGCTTGGTGTTGGACTCACGTTGCAGGTGATAATTCGAAATGGGATTTTCTTTTAATCGGAAAACTGCCGTTATGTCTTGATATGGTCTTCAACTTGAAACCGCATAACTATATGTATGTATGTGTCCATGTCAATATTGCTACCTGTATCTTTAAAGGAAATCCGTGCCATGGAACTTTAGCGCTCAAATATGTAGCATTATTATTATACAGACCACTTTTGTAGGTTAAAGTTTTTAAAAGTACCGCGTAAAGACAAAATCGGCTTTAGAAAGAAAAACAGGCACATGCATGGACGTCGCCATATTGATCAAAGCTATGACTAAACAGTTACGAGATGTTCGCATCTCTGTTTCATGTATTGATAGTATCGATTTATGCATTGAACTCCTGCGTGATACCGTCCAGCGACCTGTTGTAACAACAGGTCAACAGTTAATGAGGCAGTTTTAGTGACGATGACATCACAATATTGTGATGTCATCGTCACGAAAATCCCAACAGCACTTCCGACACAGACAACCGGGCGCGAATTTCAAATAATCACAGGTTGGGGTTGTGCAGTTTAAAATTCTGTGTTCAATAAAAATGGTCAATACACATTAGATAATTATTTTCTTACCATATAATGCATGGTTTAATGAATAGAATGGTATACCTTAAACGATAGAATGACAAGATTTACTCGTCTGAAATAATCGTTCGAAAAATGATTACAAAAACATATCTTATAACATCACGGTCACTTTGTTATATAGTTAAATCAGTTCAAATTGGCCAAAATATTCTTTTTTTCCCTCTCCGCGCGCAGAAACAATAAGCGAACGCGTGCGTTTTTGGCCATACGCTCGCGATTTTGGCAAACACACGCGTCCCGCATTGATGCGCAGTCACCGTCACAGTGCGCGTTAACGTTAATGTGCGCCACTGTTCTGTAGTATTTCGCTAAACTGTTAGGAAGCTCGCCAATGTGCAGCTGATCAAACTATAGTTTTGAGAGATCCAGTGATACGGTCATGCAATCCCAAACTTAGCCGGACTGTCAATGGCATCGTAGCAGATCATTACCCAGAACGCCTAGGACTTGTTATTGTGATCAATCATAGCGCCATATTTGAAGGACTATGGAAAGCCATGACGCTTTTTATTCACCTTGATACTGTTTTCTCGGTGTTGCATACGTTCTATGATTCGCGTCAAAGGCAATGCCGAATGATGACGTAACGATATGCAACAGCACTCAAGAATGTATGGGCAATATTCGTTAAAAGGGTAAAAGGTAGAATTGTATCTTGATAAAGATTGATTTCTATTATGAAACCTGCCCTTTATTAAACGAGGAGTTGTTACATTTTTCTCTTGTTTTTCTCTTAGGTATAAGTGTTAAAGCCTGCAATCCCAAACTTAGCCGGACTGTCAATGGCATCGTAGCGGATCATTACCCAGAACGCTTAGGACTAGTCATCGTGATCAACCATAGCGCCATATTTGAAGGACTATGGAAAGCCATGACGCTTTTTATTCACCCTGATACTGTTGCCAAATTCAAATTAGCACGTGGTGCTGACAAAATCAACGCCGTGTTCACCGAGGTATTCCCAGATGAAATACACCAGTGGTTAATCCAGGAAATCCATCTCAATAAACAACGCCCTCTACCGTCCAGTCAGAGAGAATTCTGGCATAAACCGGCGGACTCATCGCAGAGTCATGACGCTCGCGGATGTGCTTCGTATATAACATCCTTTGTAGATACATATTTTGACCACTTGATACTCAAGGAAGAGGGATCTATTGCAGGTACGAGTAGCGAAGATATTCATAAACCCCATCCGAGTATTGTTCAGGATTTAGAAAAGGAGGCAGAACGACGCAAAACAAAGACTGATGACATCATCACTTGACAAGATCACGTGTGAAGTAATTTTAATGCGGAAACGCGTACAATGATACCGTTGCATAATCCTATGTTAATGGCATTCAATGCTGATCAAAACAAAGCGTAACATCTTGACTGTAGAATCAGCGAATGCTTTACCCTATTAAAACAATAGATGGTTGTAAAAACAATAGTGTTCCTCATAGTGATACTTAATGAGGAAGGTAGGAAGCAGGATAATTTTTATCATAAGGCAGAACAATCATTGGTAATCGCAATCCAAGCCATAACAAGTGGTCATAGCAATACAATAGATGCAATAATTTGCTAATCTGTAGTAAACAGGTAATTAAATTGAAATTAAAGGTGCTAGTATCGTTGATACTCGAGTTGTACGGAATAATAATACGATGCAAAAGAAATCTATGTTTCAACGTGTTTTAATATTCTCATTATATATACTAACGCTGCTGCTTCAAGAAGGCAGAAGAACGCGAGACCGGGTGCGATTTTATTTTGTAACCTAGTAAGGGAACCCATCCTTATTTTAACCCAAAACCCTGAACTCTAACCCTAACCAGGCCGGACGCGGTTTTATTTTGTATCATAGCGAGGGACCTAATTAAACCCTAACCCTAACCCTATACCATAATTATGTACATCATAACTCTATACCATAACCCTATACACCCTAACCCCATTCCACATATCCCAACACGTGTTAAAATTCTTCGATAGGTTACGAAAATATAGCGCGGCTGGGCCCTCAAGTATGAAATAAACCCGGAGGTATTAAGCATAAGCACTTCCGAACCGGTGTTTGTAAAACACGTACTCGTGTACACGCGTGCGTACGTACGTACGTAAGATTGATCATTCTGAATTCTCCCTACTACTTGTACCATTTATTATTTGTAATGCAACCTATCGTTTGCTGTGCTCACGGTCCATCCCGTTCACCCCGTAGGGACAGACCCGACGTGCGGAGCACCAAAGGGGAATGGGGCTCCCCTCGTTAACCACTGCTGGTCGGTTGAGGGTCCAATTTAGATTGAGCCCCGCAGGGCTATAAAGCCGCCTTCGCCACGTGGTATTAAGGAGAATTGAAATTGGTCAAATAAGATCAAACACCGAGTATAAGCTTGACTGCACACAAATGTATAGGCGGTATCTATTATCATTGTGAAGTACATGCACAGAGGCCGTACGTGACTGTACAATCGTACGTACGCGTGTACGTGTTTTACAAACACCGCTTCCAAACCCTTGAGCACTTGGTGAGAGGAATGTGCAAAAAGTAAGGATCAGTGGCTAGCAAAAAGTTGGTATTACGCAACAACAAAGGAGTCTTTGGGTAATTTTTAAGATCTCCCCTGAAACTAAAGGTCTCTGAACATTTTTAGCAAAGAAAATCTCTTTTGCAGTCGAGCATGCTAAGCATCACACAGGATTTTTCACCACCAGAACAAACTGTGCCAAACATGTGCTGAAGTAATAACAGCTGGGTGGTCGTATGGACTTCCACCTTCTAATACATGGTACAGATAGACCACTTAGCCAAACAATATGATAAAGAAGTTGAATCCCATACATACATATGTACTATTCAAAAAATATATGGTATTTAACAAAAACATGAGAGGACTGAATTGAAGTCATATCAATTATACTACTTGCAAAAGGATTTTCTTAAAAGACCTTCGTTTGACAACATTATAAAATAAACATATCATTGTGCTGTAATGTCAATGGGAACCAGTAAACACTGGTGACAGAAACTAGTGGTAATGAGATGAAAGTGGAGCGTGCGGGAGTTGCTAAAAAAATCTTTTGGGTCCGCTTCAATTTTCTTTCTTTTTAATTTTCTTTTTATTTCAATCATAACTTTTTTGTTCATGGGTTCAGTGTTTGAGATGTTTGTAACAGCTTCGTCTTTTACTTTCTTATATGCATCTTAAACATGTATTGTGGTGACCAACCCCTCATCACTATGAAATAAAAACAATTAAAAGAATTCTCCACCTCTTTACCAGACTATGGGATGACGCTCTGTATCTTTCACTCTTGTTGGCCACCTCTGGGCAGAACATACAATTATTACCAAAAGATGGCAAATACATCCCTAAAGACAAATTCAGGTTAATTCACCTTATACAACGTTAGCAGTTTGCACGTTAATGAGTAATTCCACCCAAAGTTTAACTGAAATCCCTATATAATTGAATGGGGAATTTCCCAAGTCTACCAAAAAAGGGCGCTATTTTCTTAATCGACTATTCAGACGACGCTGGACACGGGTGTATTCACGAATATTCATGTAAAAATATGCGAACGAGGTTACGTAATCAAGTGAATGGGACGAACGCTTAACAGCGGTTTAAATTCAAAAAATGATACGGACACTGCGGATGGTTAGCCACCCACAATGGTTTTAGGATGAAATAAATTAGTTCCAACGTGTGATGAATTTTATGGGGTCATATAATCAAAATCCATTGTTACATTGAAACACACGGAAATTCAAAATTAACGGCCGTTCGTGTCCACCGTCGTCTGGACTATTATAGTTTTAGTTTACCAGTACCATAATTTTAAATGAATTAACAATAAGTTTAAGAGCACAGATTCGAATAAAATCATTTTTTCTATATTATATTGATAAAATATAATCATTTCATACCTATTTTAATTGTGTTAAGAGGCAACATTTTTGTTTTGAAAATATTGACCAAAAAGTGCCAGAAATGTGATTTTTGAGATCAAAAATCACATTTTTATCACATTTTTGGCACATTTTGGTCAATATTTTCAAAACTAAAAATGTTTAAGCCAAAAAAAAGTGCTTCCTAGATAATTGACTTTAGATGATTTTGGTGAAATTTTGAAATTTGTAATCAAAAACTGATTTTGTTAGGTTGTCTGAAAATTTTTGGCGGCAAAAATGTAGAAATCACTATTTTTGGGGAAATTTAATACCAAAAATGGATTCTCCGACTCATTTCATATGAAAAATTGTACATTACATTATTAGTTTAAAAGTTACAGTGCTTGATAAATTTCATAAAAAGGGTTGACAGTACAAAATAATAAACAGAAAACAAATTCATTATTAGCGCGATTATATCGAAACAAATCAACGATTTAGTTACATATGTATCTTTTTGAATAATGAATGAGAATAATGACTGCTTTACAGCTGTTTTCGTGAATTTGATTTTAAATCCTCGGTTGTTGTTATGGTCGTTCGGAATTGTCCCTCGGAAAATTCATCTGACAATAACAACATCCTCTGTTTTCAAAATAAATTTACGAAAATAGCTGTTACGCAGTCATTATTCTTTTATTAAGCGATTGGTCTATATGTATATTTAAATTATAAAGGCATGGTTTGAGTGAAAGATTTTAAATTCCCGCGTCCTAGATAGTCACGTTAAATGAAGTATTGGCACAAAGCATGATGGTTGGTTAGCAATATTCAGCCCGGGAAAGGACTGACTTGTATGATGTAAAGATACGCTGAAATCTTGTTCAGGTTCTGCTGGAATCTTTTCCAGGGAGCGCCTCTAGTCATGATTTTTTTTTAGAAAGTAGATTTTCTTGCAGATTTACATTTCTGATCATAAATCATGAATATATTCTGAGTTACCATGGTTACAGAGCGATTTGATTCCTAATTACTTCAAAATAATGGTTTAAAGAGTGAAAAATGAATTGTCAGGTCTGCGCGACAACTTATTTTTCACTCTAAATCACTCTAAAACCATGATGTTGAAGTAATTAGGAATCGTATCGATCTGTAACTCTAAATATATTATGATTTATGATGAGAAATGTAAATCTGCAAGAAAATTGACATTCTAAAAAAAACATGAATAGCGGGCGCCCCTGGAAAAGATCACATAATATGCCTTTAACATAAATCCTCCTTGCAAGAAAACCATATTGAGCAATGTAAGCAAGAAAGTATCCTGCCTGTGCTCTCCGAATCCCTCAATATGGTCAAACTTGGATGAAAGTGTTCTTTTATTACCAGTCAGGGCAAATTTCCAAAAACGGCAACCTGTCGAATATGGCAGCATACTGCCGGATCCGGCAATATTGCTTTTTTTGCCATTGGTTATTTTTGTGAATTGAGAACCTACTTTTGCATGTTCAGTAAGGTGTTTTATAAGTTAATTAGGTCAAAATGATAACCACTTATCATATAACATAAATTGCAAAATTTGTGGTATTTATTTTCGTGACTTTGAATCAGCAATATGTTCGCGAAATTAAATAGATCGCAAAATTAAGTCGTTTTTTGCCTCTAGCGTCTTTATTTTAAGTTGGGTGATCATATTAGTTGATGAATCATGATGAGAAAATAATTCCCTAAGTTTTGACCAAAGCTCATAAATTTTGATAGTGAGGTTTTATATGTTTTAAAGCAAAATGCTTAATTAATCAATTAAGAACTAATTAATTATCAATTGCCTTTTCTATACTATTTTTATTCTTCTTTATTCGAAGATGACTTATACATCAATGTTTTAAAATTAAATATCAAAATTAAATATCTTAAGACCATTTTTGACCAAAAATAGAATTAATTATGACTAAATTAATTAATTAAGCATTTTGCTTTAAAACATATAAAACCTCACTGTCAAAATGTATGAGATTTGGTCAAAACTTAGAGAATTATTTTCTCATCATGATTCATCATTTTATTTGATCCCCCAACTTAAAATCATACCAGCTATCAATGATACCAGCTATCAGTCATACCAGCTATCAGTCATACCAGCTATCAGTTATACCAGCTATCAGTCATACCAGCTATCAGTCATACCAGCTATCAGTCATACCAGCTACCAGTCATACCAGCTATCAGTCATACCAGCTATCAGTCATACCAGCTATCAGTCATACAAGCTATCAGTCATACCAGCTATCAGTCATACCAGCTATCAGTCATACCAGCTATCAGTCATACCAGCTATCAGTCATACCAGCTATCAGTCATACCAGCTATCAGTCATACCAGCTATCAGTCATACCAGCTATCAGTCATACCAGCTATCAGTCATACCAGCTATCAGTCATACCAGCTATCAGTCATACCAGCTATCAGTCATACCAGCTATCAGTCATACAAGCTATCAGTCATACAAGCTATCAGTCATACCAGCTATCAGTCATACCAGCTATCAGTCATACCAGCTATCAGTCATACCAGCTATCAGTCATACAAGCTATCAGTCATACCAGCTATCAGTCATACCAGCTATCAGTCATACAAGCTATCAGTCATACAAGCTATCAGTCATACCAGCTATCAGTCATACCAGCTATCAGTCATACAAGCTATCAGTCATACCAGCTATCAGTCATACCAGCTATCAGTCATACCAGCTATCAGTCATACCAGCTATCAGTCATACCAGCTATCAGTCATACCAGCTATCAGTCATACCAGCTATCAGTCATACCAGCTATCAGTCATACCAGCTATCAGTAATACCAGCTATCAGTCATACCAGCTATCAGTCATACCAGCTATCAGTCATACCAGCTATCAGTCATACCAGCTATCAGTCATACCAGCTATCAGTCATACCAGCTATCAGTCATACCAGCTATCAGTCATACCAGCTATCAGTCATACCAGCTATCCGTTATACCAGCTATCAGTCATACCAGCTATCAGTCATACCAGCTATCCGTTATACCAGCTATCAGTCATACAAGCTATCAGTCATACCAGCATTTAGTCATACAAGCTATCAGTCATACCAGCTATCAGTCATACAAGCTATCAGTCATACCAGCTATCAGTCATACCAGCTATCAGTCATACAAGCTATCAGTCATACCAGCTATCAGTCATACCAGCATTTAGTCATACAAGCTATCGGTTATACCAGCTATCAGTCATACCAGCTATCAGTCATACCAGCTATCAGTCATACCAGCTATCAGTCATACCAGCTATCAGTCATACCAGCTATCAGTCATACCAGCTATCAGTCATACCAGCTATCAGTCATACCAGCTATCAGTCATACCAGCTATCAGTCATACCAGCTATCAGTCATACCAGCTATCAGTCATACAAGCTATCAGTCATACCAGCTATCAGTCATACCAGCTATCCGTTATACCAGCTATCAGTCATACCAGCTATCAGTCATACCAGCTATCCGTTATACCAGCTATCAGTCATACAAGCTATCAGTCATACCAGCATTTAGTCATACAAGCTATCAGTCATACCAGCTATCAGTCATACAAGCTATCAGTCATACCAGCTATCAGTCATACCAGCATTTAGTCATACAAGCTATCGGTTATACCAGCTATCAGTCATACCAGCTATCAGTCATACCAGCTATCAGTCATACCAGCTATCAGTCATACCAGCTATCAGTCATACCAGCTATCAGTCATACCAGCTATCAGTCATACCAGCTATCAGTCATACCAGCTATCAGTCATACCAGCTATCAGTCATACCAGCTATCAGTCATACCAGCTATCAGTCATACCAGCTATCAGTCATACCAGCTATCAGTCATACCAGCATTTAGTCATACAAGCTATCGGTTATACCAGCTATCAGTCATACCAGCTATCAGTCATACCAGCTATCAGTCATACCAGCTATCAGTCATACCAGCTATCAGTCATACCAGCTATCAGTCATACCAGCTATCAGTCATACCAGCTATCAGTCATACCAGCTATCAGTCATACCGGCTATCAGTCATACCGGCTATCAATGATACCCGCTATCAGTCATACCAGCTATCAGTCATACCAGCTATCAGTTATACCAGCTATCAGTCATACCAGCTATCAGTCATACCGGCTATCAATGATACCCGCTATCAGTCATACCAGCTATCAGTCATACCAGCTATCAGTCATACAAGCTATCAGTCATACAAGCTATCAGTCATACCAGCTATCAGTCATACCAGCTATCAGTCATACCAGCTATCAGTCATACAAGCTATCAGTCATACCAGCTATCAGTCATACC
This sequence comes from Ophiura sarsii, assembly GCA_035610835.1. Taxonomy (NCBI): domain Eukaryota; kingdom Metazoa; phylum Echinodermata; class Ophiuroidea; order Amphilepidida; family Ophiuridae; genus Ophiura; species Ophiura sarsii. The sequence goes on from CM069444.1 coordinate 69,076,742, forward strand.
AGCTATCAGTCATACAAGCTATCAGTCATACAAGCTATCAGTCATACAAGCTATCAGTCATACCAGCTATCAGTCATACAAGCTATCAGTCATACAAGCTATCAGTCATACCAGCTATCAGTCATACCAGCTATCAGTCATACCAGCTATCAGTCATACAAGCTATCAGTCATACCAGCTATCAGTCATACCAGCTATCAGTCATACCAGCTATCAGTCATACCAGCTATCAGTCATACCAGCTATCAGTCATACCAGCTATCAGTCATACCAGCTATCAGTCATACCAGCTATCAGTCATACCAGCTATCAGTCATACCAGCTATCAGTCATACAATCTATCAGTCATACAAGCTATCAGTCATACAAGCTATCAGTCATACCAGCTATCAGTCATACCAGCTATCAGTCATACAAGCTATCAGTCATACAAGCTATCAGTCATACCAGCTATCAGTCATACCAGCTATCAGTCATACAAGCTATCAGTCATACCAGCTATCAGTCATACCAGCTATCAGTCATACCAGCTATCAGTCATACCAGCTATCAGTCATACCAGCTATCAGTCATACCAGCTATCAGTCATACCAGCTATCAGTCATACCAGCTATCAGTCATACCAGCTATCAGTCATACAAGCTATCAGTCATACAAGCTATCAGTCATACCAGCTATCAGTCATACCAGCTATCAGTCATACCAGCTATCAGTCATACCAGCTATCAGTCATACAAGCTATCAGTCATACCAGCTATCAGTCATGCCAGCTATCAGTCATACAAGCTATCAGTCATACAAGCTATCAGTCATACCAGCTATCAGTCATACCAGCTATCAGTCATACAAGCTATCAGTCATACCAGCTATCAGTCATACCAGCTATCAGTCATACCAGCTATCAGTCATACCAGCTATCAGTCATACCAGCTATCAGTCATACCAGCTATCAGTCATACCAGCTATCAGTCATACCAGCTATCAGTCATACCAGCTATCAGTAATACCAGCTATCAGTCATACCAGCTATCAGTCATACCAGCTATCAGTCATACCAGCTATCAGTCATACCAGCTATCAGTCATACCAGCTATCAGTCATACCAGCTATCAGTCATACCAGCTATCAGTCATACCAGCTATCAGTCATACCAGCTATCAGTCATACCAGCTATCCGTTATACCAGCTATCAGTCATACCAGCTATCAGTCATACCAGCTATCCGTTATACCAGCTATCAGTCATACAAGCTATCAGTCATACCAGCATTTAGTCATACAAGCTATCAGTCATACCAGCTATCAGTCATACAAGCTATCAGTCATACCAGCTATCAGTCATACCAGCTATCAGTCATACAAGCTATCAGTCATACCAGCTATCAGTCATACCAGCTATCAGTCATACCAGCATTTAGTCATACAAGCTATCGGTTATACCAGCTATCAGTCATACCAGCTATCAGTCATACCAGCTATCAGTCATACCAGCTATCAGTCATACCAGCTATCAGTCATACCAGCTATCAGTCATACCAGCTATCAGTCATACCAGCTATCAGTCATACCAGCTATCAGTCATACCAGCTATCAGTCATACCAGCTATCAGTCATACCAGCTATCAGTCATACAAGCTATCAGTCATACCAGCTATCAGTCATACCAGCTATCCGTTATACCAGCTATCAGTCATACCAGCTATCAGTCATACCAGCTATCCGTTATACCAGCTATCAGTCATACAAGCTATCAGTCATACCAGCATTTAGTCATACAAGCTATCAGTCATACCAGCTATCAGTCATACAAGCTATCAGTCATACCAGCTATCAGTCATACCAGCATTTAGTCATACAAGCTATCGGTTATACCAGCTATCAGTCATACCAGCTATCAGTCATACCAGCTATCAGTCATACCAGCTATCAGTCATACCAGCTATCAGTCATACCAGCTATCAGTCATACCAGCTATCAGTCATACCAGCTATCAGTCATACCAGCTATCAGTCATACCAGCTATCAGTCATACCAGCTATCAGTCATACCAGCTATCAGTCATACCAGCTATCAGTCATACCAGCTATCAGTCATACCAGCTATCAGTCATACCAGCATTTAGTCATACAAGCTATCGGTTATACCAGCTATCAGTCATACCAGCTATCAGTCATACCAGCTATCAGTCATACCAGCTATCAGTCATACCAGCTATCAGTCATACCAGCTATCAGTCATACCAGCTATCAGTCATACCAGCTATCAGTCATACCAGCTATCAGTCATACCGGCTATCAGTCATACCGGCTATCAATGATACCCGCTATCAGTCATACCAGCTATCAGTCATACCAGCTATCAGTTATACCAGCTATCAGTCATACCAGCTATCAGTCATACCGGCTATCAATGATACCCGCTATCAGTCATACCAGCTATCAGTCATACCAGCTATCAGTCATACAAGCTATCAGTCATACAAGCTATTAGTCATACCAGCTATCAGTCATACCAGCTATCAGTCATACCAGCTATCAGTCATACAAGCTATCAGTCATACCAGCTATCAGTCATACCAGCTATCAGTCATACAAGCTATCAGTCATACAAGCTATCAGTCATACAAGCTATCAGTCATACCAGCTATCAGTCATACAAGCTATCAGTCATACAAGCTATCAGTCATACCAGCTATCAGTCATACCAGCTATCAGTCATACCAGCTATCAGTCATACAAGCTATCAGTCATACCAGCTATCAGTCATACCAGCTATCAGTCATACCAGCTATCAGTCATACCAGCTATCAGTCATACCAGCTATCAGTCATACCAGCTATCAGTCATACCAGCTATCAGTCATACCAGCTATCAGTCATACCAGCTATCAGTCATACAATCTATCAGTCATACAAGCTATCAGTCATACCAGCTATCAGTCATACCAGCTATCAGTCATACCAGCTATCAGTCATACCAGCTATCAGTCATACAAGCTATCAGTCATACCAGCTATCAGTCATACCAGCTATCAGTCATACAAGCTATCAGTCATACAAGCTATCAGTCATACCAGCTATCAGTCATACCAGCTATCAGTCATACAAGCTATCAGTCATACCAGCTATCAGTCATACCAGCTATCAGTCATACCAGCTATCAGTCATACCAGCTATCATTCATACCAGCTATCAGTCATACAAGCTATCAGTCATACCAGCTATCAGTCATACCAGCTATCAGTCATACCAGCTATCAGTCATACCAGCTATCAGTCATACCAGCTATCAGTCATACCAGCTATCAGTCATACCAGCTATCAGTCATACCAGCTATCAGTCATACCAGCTATCAGTCATACCAGCTATCAGTCATACCAGCTATCAGTCATACCAGCTATCAGTCATACAAGCTATCAGTCATACCAGCTATCAGTCATACCAGCTATCCGTTATACCAGCTATCAGTCATACCAGCTATCAGTCATACCAGCTATCCGTTATACCAGCTATCAGTCATACAAGCTATCAGTCATACCAGCATTTAGTCATACAAGCTATCAGTCATACCAGCTATCAGTCATACAAGCTATCAGTTATACCAGCTATCAGTCATACCAGCATTTAGTCATACAAGCTATCGGTTATACCAGCTATCAGTCATACCAGCTATCAGTCATACCAGCTATCAGTCATACCAGCTATCAGTCATACCAGCTATCAGTCATACCAGCTATCAGTCATACCAGCTATCAGTCATACCAGCTATCAGTCATACCAGCTATCAGTCATACCAGCTATCAGTCATACCAGCTATCAGTCATACCAGCTATCAGTCATACCAGCTATCAGTCATACCAGCATTTAGTCATACAAGCTATCAGTAATACCAGCTATCAGTCATACAAGCTATCAGTCATACCAGCTATCAGTCATACCAGCTATCAGTCATACCAGCTATCAGTCATACCGGCTATCAATGATACCCGCTATCAGTCATACCAGCTATCAGTCATGCCAGCTATCAGTTATACCAGCTATCAGTCATACCAGCTATCAGTCATACCAGCTATCAGTCATACCAGCTATCAGTCATACCAGCTATCAGTCATACCGGCTATCAATGATACCCGCTATCAGTCATACCAGCTATCAGTCATACCAGCTATCAGTTATACCAGCTATCAGTCATACCAGCTATCAGTCATACCAGCTATCAGTCATACCAGCTATCAGTCATACCGGCTATCAATGATACCCGCTATCAGTCATACCAGCTATCAGTCATACCAGCTATCCGTTATACCAGCTATCAGTCATACAAGCTATCAGTCATACCAGCTATCAGTCATATCAGCTATCAGTCATACCAGCTATCAGTCATACCAGCTATCAGTCATACCAGCTATCGGTCATACCAGCTATCAGTCATACCAGCTATCAGTCATACAAGCTATCAGTCATACCAGCTATCAGTGAGTCATACAAGCTATCAGTCATACCAGCTATCAGTCATACCAGCTATTAGTCGTACCAGCAATTAGTCACAAGCTATAACCCAGACAACAGAACCAACTTTGGCCAAGGGCAAGCCTAGGATAAGGGAACCAATCTTCAAGGGACAGAACAAGGCACAAGATCCTAGCCAAAAGGTCAGGAACCGATAACTATTAACAGCGACCGTATTTTGTAGACCACGTCATAATTTGTGTATCAAATCAATGGTGTCATTTACCGCCCCTGTTATATTATGCCCATTATTGGACCAATACTGGTTGCCAACATGATGCCAAATGAAGAGCGCCAATGTAAAACCAATATTGGTCCAATATTGGTGACCAAGAGAGTGCCAACCGTGCCACTTGGCACTCACTTGATTGGCACTCACTTGGTCACCAATATTGGTCCAATATTGGTTGCCAACATGATGCCAATTGAAGAGCGCCAATGTAAAACCATTATTGGACCAATATTGGTTGCCAACATGATGCCAATTGAGAAGTGCCAATGTAAACCAATATTGGTCCAATATTGGTGACCAAGAGAGTGAGTGTCAATGCCAATATTGCCAATGGGAACCCAATATTGGCCCAATATTGGTCAACAAGATAATGCCAATGCCAATATTGCCAATGTTGGGCCAATATTGTGCCAATATATGTATGTTGTCTGGGCAGTCATCCCAGCTATTAGTCATACCAGTTATCACGGTCATACAAGCTATCAATCATAACAGCTATCAATCATAACAGCTATCAGTCATCACAGCTATCAGTTATACAGTGTCAAGGTGCATACACTTCATAAATAAAAATGTTTGGGGATCATATTTCGAATGCTTTTAAAAACACTTGGGTGTAAGATCACTAATTTTGAGATAAAAATCCAAAATTGAGATTTGTCTTTTAAATTATAAATATATTCTCAGAGGAAAGGACGGGTTTGAATCGCTACACAAAATGATTTCAACTTGTGTAAGTTTCATAAAAATAAGAAGTAAAAATTATGGTGGCATGTTTCGGAGGTTACACAAAATGTTAACACATCTTCAACAACTTCAGTTACTATAGTAAATGAAAATAGAGATATATCTTTTTATGTTTTTATACAGTTCATATATAGAACAATAGAAAACCCTGTGGCAGTAAGCATAGAATATATAAATAATGGTATCAATAAAAAGCTTAGAGCATATGAAACTCGTGTCTTATCTTTGACTGATTTGGTTGATGTACTGCATTTTCTTAACACATGGGATTTTAAACACCAGTATCGTCATCTACAATTTACCCCGGGGGTACTCGGATTTGGTTAGGTCGGGGGTGCCGCTGATTCATTGAAACCCCTACCCATTTCTAAGGGTGATTTTGGAAAAAATGGTACCAATTTTTAAGGATTTTGCTTCATATAAACCCAATTTTCGCAAATTATCGGGAAAATAGACCACATTTTCGCGAAAATAGACCCATTTGTAAAAAGTGACCCCATTATAAGGAATTTACCAGCACAAATCATCTCATAGAGCGGCACATCCCCTTTTATCGTAAAAGGCCCCCGGGCATTTACCCACAACAGTAACTGTACCCACAAAATATTATGAGGATAACGTGTGTGTGGTTTCGTTTCGGAGGTTACAGTTAACACATTGCATTTGAATTATATCAAACATGTTATGGGTTATCGTTCTGGTATGTTTTATTTAACTTAAAAAAGAAAGGCGCAAATTAATAATTCAATGAAATCTAACTTAATCTTGTTCATATTTAAAGTCAGGCGGATGAAACTCTCAACTAAATCTTGTTGCTATTTTGGTTATTATTTACTTCATGTTGACTATTAAATTACACAACCTCCGAAACAACAACATATAGCAAACAAAGAACTTGTTAAAGGTATATTATGTGATCTTTCCAGGGAACGCCCTCAACATCGAAAAAAAAATTGAAAGAAGATTTTCTTGCAGATTTACATTTCTGATCATGAATCGTACATACATTCCAAGTTATAGGGCGATACGATTCTTAATTACTTCAAAATCATGATTTTAGAGTGATAATAAACTGTCCGATTTCCGACAGTTTATATTTTTCACTCTAAATTCACTCTAAAACCATGATTTTGAGGTAATTAGGAATCGTATCGCTCTGTAACTTGGAATGTATGTATGATTTATGATCAGAAATGTAAATCTGCAAGAAAATATACTTTCTAAAAAAAATAATGAATAGAGGGCGCTCTCTGGAAAAGATCACATAATATGCCTTTAATGCTGAAAAGTGTTTTTAGCCATCATGTGTACGTTTTTGTTAAAATTGAAATAGTGTTATAAACTTGCACTACCACAAGATAATCAATTATTAGTGCTGCGCGCGGCACGCGATTATTTTTTTCGTACATCAGTTTAACCAAATTTATTTATTCCGTTTTAATACGAAATAAAGCGAAATTCACTCAATAAAATGATAATTTTACATTTTTAAACAAATAAACTGATTTTGGTTAAACTGATGTACGAAAAAAATAATTGCGACCGGCACCGACTGCGCTTTATTGAACAGAGTTTACTGCCCTCTTTCAGCCCAGTTTAACCAGGTTTAACCTTTGACCGACCGATCATATGACGATAACGGGGGATTTCCCATTGCAACACCCAATTCCGGACCTTGTCTGGTTTTCTTAAATGACGGTTTATTTCAACTATTTGGTTTTCCCGAGAGGTTGAAAAAGGAAACAAAAAGCCTGCAATAACCCGTGACCACTTTGCAACATTTAAAGTGTATTCTGAATGGACGATATTGGGCATTCCATCATGATTCAATCGTAAATAATTGTAAGCTTATTTTATTAATTTGTCATTGTTGACAAAGACCATCATGAATTTGTTTACTTCGCAAATCGCAACACTCTGGGTGTTGAACCAAGCGTGTAGGAAGCTGTAATACACAGGGGCCTATGCACGTAAGGTAAGACTTTATACAAGATGGACTAATTTGGTCCTATTTTTAGCATTTAAATCCTAGCTAGGAGGGCTTAACCACTTCCCAGCTAAGCCAAAATACAAGGTCATGCCACTGCTATAAGTAACAGCTACTGCGTGAAGTGAATATTTTTTATCAATTTCGAGGTCTGATTCAACCTCTAATTCATCGAATTCCGAACCAAAACAGGATTCATAATCACTCCCAAAGTCATCCTGATAGAATTAGGCTCATGTAAGTCAATTGTGAGTTTCCCGTTACTTTTATTTTTCAAAGTGATGAGGCGACTTTTTCATTGTTCATTATTCATTATTTGATCAGATTTCATTATTGACATGTGATATGCATGTTTGATCAACCCATATTGATACGGTGCTCATTTAAATAATATAAAAACATGTTTCTAAGGCGCATCTGCCTTAATCTGCACATGGGTGGACTGGATACCCCGATGTTTTTTTGCAGAAACGAATAAATGCATCAAAATAATATTCACGGAAGGTAGGTTTACGATTAAAAAAGCCTTGCTTATGGCCTAGTTCTCAAAATTTATATTTTAAGAAAGTTAAAAATGTGTTCAAATTGATTAAACTGGCAACAATTGTGTTTAAAAATAAATAATAAATTTTGGGGGAAATCTTAAATTTTGACGCGGGTGAAAAAAGTGATGCGGGCGGGTAACGGGAAACACAATATCGACTTTCATGCGCCTTATCACTATCACTGTCATCATTGAAATCCCGTGATTTATCAACATTTCTTTGGTCAGAATGCTTGCGATTGTGTGCGATTGTAAATTTACGCAAACATTGTGACTTTCAACTTTGACTCGCTGTATTATTTTTCCTATTCATCGTATCAACAAATGAAATAGTGCCCTCTGTTGGCCATTTCAACAATTTCACTGGGTTTATTTCTCAAGGATGAAAAACCAAAATGATGGCCAAAACGTGTGCTCGCGCAGTGTTTTGGGCTGTAAAACAATGATAATTGGGCAATTCCACGCGTTGCGGAATGACATTTACACACAAAAATCCACTTTCTTTTGGGTGTAAAACCCAGAGATTTGTAGTTACTCCCCATTTTACAACTTTATTTGATAATAGCGATTGATACTCAAAAAATAAACCTAGGGAAAAAATTAGACTACGCTTCCAAGTATCCTAATTTGCATATGCAAATTTGCGTTGCGGAATGACGCAGACGATTGGTGGGTTTTTTTACATGTTTACACAAAGTGAAAACTCTGTGAACTTTTTAGAGTGTATCATTATTGAAGTTACTTTTTAGAAGGTTTGAAGTGTTAGCTAACTGACAAAAGCATTTTCATAAAACTTAATCATCAGCTAGGATCTCTAGTAGGTCATCAAAAAATAAAAGTAGGTGTTGCGGAATGACGTTGCGGAATGACAGTGTGAATTTGTGTGCAAAACTCCATAGAGGAAAGAAAAAACATGTTTTTATGCTTTAATATGCATAAAAAATAAAAGAAAGAGTAATCAGTGGCATTTCATATGTTACAAATTCATGAATACAAGTAACCCAACTATTTTCACATTGAAATCATCATTTACATGTAAAGTAGCCATGATTTTGTGATAAAGTTGCCGAATTCAACATCTTGCACATCAAAGTTGCCTAATTCAGCAAATTATGAGTTTTCATCAATTTTGAAACTTTTTTAGAAGTTCATCATCATCATCTACCTATACTGTGCATAAACCTCAATATTGAGTATACTCGCACAATGTATCCCTGGAACCTAGGAATACAAACATGAGCGTACAGACACAGACCGGGACGATCCCCTACTCTTTACGAAGGAGTCTGTGACCTTTTTTTTAACGTGCTCGGGGATAACTCTTCCGATACACGGGACCAACATTTCTACGTACCTTCCGAAGCACGATGCGCCATGAACATGCCAACTTCAGTCTGCACGGTCTGAAGGAGGCATGGGGACGAGGCTGTGTTGGTGTATTGTTTTGAACTCTCACTCATAAACGATCCACCAACAGAACTACGGTGCGCAGCAGTGTACGACGCTCTAACCGACTGCGCCACCTCGCCACCTAAGTTTAGAGTCCATATTTGAATGAATTATCATAAATAAGGATGATCTTATACCAAGTACACAAAAATATCACAATTTGCTCAATAAATTGCCTAAATATAGGGATTAATACCTTTGTCATTCCGCACCGTCATTCCGCAACACGTCATTCCGCAACGCTCGTTAGGGCTATTAATTAACAGAATTTTCCACAAAAAAATTTATCATTGTGAAGCATGTCAATTGTGTGCAGAGAAAAAATAGTTAAATGAAAATAGGGTTCATTTTTTTTCTTGCTATCCTAAAAAATTGTACTTTTGCATTGCGGAATGACATGAGATTATGCAATGCATACTAAATACCTGGATTAACAAGGCTAATCAGCCGTTGATCAAAATTAAATTTATATCAAAACTTTTCCCATCAGTACTACTATTGTGCCTGACATTTATTTAAACATCATACCTATGTGTCTAAAAGATATGGAATAAATAAAAACAAGCCTTTTCACTGATTTTGTAAGCTGCAAATATGCAAATTTATGCTAATTAGCTAGTTTATACATCAAAAAACATAGTATCGCTAAACAAACTAAAAATTCCTGAACTTTGGACTCTTGCCTACATTATAGGCATAGAATTAATCTTTGGGTGCACATTTGAAATTTTGGCTATTTGGTTGACATTTGCTTGGAATTGCCCAATTTCAACATTTTTCACTCTTGAGAAAAATGTTGAAGGGTGAAAATCAAAAGTGAAGGGTATTTCACCCTTTGTATAGGGTGAGTGAAAACACTGCATTTATTTATCTATAAGCTGCCGTGCGAATGGAGTCTCCAGCAGGTGTAGGACACATTTTGTAAAGGTTTAAAAAATCAGTGCTATTGACTCATTCAGCACGTCTATTGACGTGCTCAGCTGGGAAGTGGTTAAGGCTTTAAGCATTGTAATTATTGTTGAATGTAAATTGTAATACGACTGTCTTGTTTTGTCTGGCAACCGATGAGTCAGATGGAGAGCTATGATTCAGAGCTATGTAAACAGTAAACACAACAATTAACATGTTACTGTATTAATTATGCTCAAAGTGAAAATGCAGGGGTCTATTTAGAAGAGAAAAATCATAAGTCGGCCCAACAACATCGTGATCTAGCCGGCTATTGAATTTGAAGTTGGCCAAACGTTGGCTCGACAGTCGGCTGCTCACGCAGCCGAAGCTCGGCCCACAACTTCCAATGGATGTTGTGCCAACCGACTTCAATGCAACGTTGGCCCGCCGTGTATGAGCAACGTCAGGTGGTCCGTTGGATGCCTTCTCGGACCATGCTGACTACGGTTATTTCGATGCATGTTATTTCGAGGGCCTAACATGTGTAGGCCTACAGTGTAAGTGTGTCGTCGCATGATGATAATTCACGATGTACACGAAATAACAGCAATTTCTGAGAGAACTATACAAACACACCCAGAAATGGCCGGTATTGGCGGCTGATTGAACATGTGCGGTAAAGTTAATTTTGTGATTTGATACGTATTCGTTAATTTTAATATTTATTAAATTATTATTTTGATCTAAAAGTGTAGCAGATGAAAGCAATGATTAATATTTAAATCATCAGTAATTTATTTATTATACTTATCTTTCTCAATTATGTGAAACGTCCAAATTATAACAATTTTGGATTGTTGAATATTTTTCTTGATATAAAAAGGTATGTACATGTAGGTTGGACAGACATTTTGTAACATAGTTCCTACATCGGCACAACATCAGTACCCCCACGAGATTGTTGAGGTTATTTTTGAGCGTAGGTTCAACGTCCATATAACGTCATAATCTGGATGTCCTTTTCAAAACGTCCAGCCGACTTCAACGTAAGGACCCTGACGTTTGGGCCAACTTTTAGTGTGCTATCTGTGTGTAAGCTTTCTTCCTAAAAAAGCCAAACAAGTACATGCAGCCATGCACAGGAGTTCACATACGTGTACAAAGACAATATTACATGCACTGGTGGATGTGTGCACTTGGGTATATCGAACCCTGGGAAATTGTGTGGGCAATTTTACACTGTTAAGGTTGTTCCCCTGGCTAGGAAAAAGGTAGAGCTGGTTGAGTACAACAAAAAAGTCTCTTACTGGAGGTGAATCGGGTGCACGGTTCAACAGATATATAACCATTTAAAGTCATTTTGAATTCTTTTGTTTTGTGTTGTTTTTTGGCCAACAGAGGGCAGTCTATTTTCTTTTGTTTTATATTGTGTTTTTGACTCCCTAGGTAAAATTTTCTATGAAAATTTAGTTTTTTGTTTTTGCTCTAATTTTGTATTGAAAACTTCTGCAGACTCCTGCAGCACAGGAAATAAGGAGAGTAGTATAACCAACATATACACCAAGTGGTAATACAATTTAGGAAAGTGCATGAACTTGAAAAAAATAATTAAGTGCATTAATTAGCCTCACTTTTTAATGACCTAAAGCTTCCTTAGATAATTAGGTATAATCAATTATGCAGATGTCTTACAGCCTCCCGAAGCACAGGAAAGTTTCTAAAAACTATAATTAACAAGCTCCCAAAATTTCAGCTTTGTAGCATTTATACTTTTCTTGTAAAAATTAATTAAACATTTTTGCATAGATTAATTATTTTGCTAGAGGGTCAAAAAAACAATAAGAAACAAAAGAAATGAACGCTTCAATTTTGCTTCATTTTGGACTTAATAAAATTGTCATATCTATAAAACCGTACCTCCGATCAAGCTCAGATTTCAGATTATTGTGGAGCTCAGCAAGCTCTATTGGAATATCAAATAAAAAATTAGACATAGGAACACCCTTAACGGGGCATGGACAAGATACCTGTATAACCCAGATAATTCTAGAATACATCATGTTTATTACCTATTGTTAATTTAGTGCATACTCATATAGTCGGAAACAGGACACTTCGCCTCTCGTACATGTTGCCTCCTGTACAAGTTGCCTCCCGTAAATATTGCCCACCGTGAAATTCGCCTACGTACAAACTCGCCTCCCTATTTAAACCGCAAATTAGCACGAGCGATGGATGATCAATGTTATCTGTGTCTCAGTGCGGCCGGTGGTAAATCTATCATGATTTTGGTATGATTTTAATGTTCCAGTATCGGTCGATTGGTTCACTGGTTACCAGTAGTAATTTGTCCCAGTAAGTATTGAACGATACTGGTCATATTCCAGTATCGCCTGATACTGGTACATTTTATATGTGCCAGTATCGGCCAATACTGGAACACTGACTTTGTACCAGTATCAGACGTATACAGTCCAGAATCTGGGACCTACACTTTTTCCGAGACCTTATAGGCAAAAATGCAGTGAATTACCGCCAAAGGTGGTTCACACCCGGCTAGTTTGTGTACTACTCAATGGGTAAATTTCATATCACCTTGTGCTTCTAAAATAAGAACCGTTGGGAGTTATTCAAACTTTGGAATGTCCCTTCATGTCAAATAGAAAACATCAAGTTGAAAATCGGGCTAGAAATCAGAACACCTACCATAGAAAGGGGATAATTTTTAGTCTCTTGATGGGTATAACTTTAGCCCACCAAAAAAAAAGTGTATTGTCAAATTTTGAGAAAAATTTTATAGTGACATTTTTTTAATTTGATGTAATTACAACAACATATTAGGCTAATGAAATATGATACCAAGTTTTCCGTTTCATATTTTTTCATGACTAAGTAGGGGACTATTTCATTATTCATTATTCATTATTTTCAAATTTTCATTATCGGCTCAAAGTTAAAGTGTGGAATGCTATATTTTGAGGCCCGAAACAAGTAAATAATGACCAGGCTTCATTTATGCAAGACCCAGTGACACATGACAGGTATAAATAAATTTGAATGTATATGTGGTGGTGTTTGGTTGCTTCATAGGAGGGTTCACGTGTACAGAACAAAATAATTACACAAGAAATTTAATTTAGCAAATAAACCATTTTATCATAAATTAAATTTATTTAACTATATGGCTCATTCCATGAAGTTGGGGCATTTGTTAAAATTGCAGAATTTGGTACTTTAGGCAGCTTATAAACTGTTTTACTCTATGTGTATATCAAAAAAAATTAGTGTCCAAAAACAGTACTAGGTTATAGTATTGAGCCATGAAAAAAAATAAAAATTGACCCTTCCTTGAAGAAAAAAAAATTAAAAAATGAGGTGGTGTCCAAGACCATTTTTGCTAAAAAACGTGACATGGAAAACACAACAATTAATATGAGTTTTATGTAAGCAAAACTATCATAGAATTGCTTGGAAATCAATTTGATTAATAAAAGATACATGTATTCATAGTTTACTGACCAAAAACACCTCGTCACGCTGGACTGATTTTTCACCCAAGCAACATGAAAATTGCCTTACCGATGCTACGCACGGTGTCCACAAAATATACACGTGTAGCATCGGGAGTTTTCATGGCTGAATGGGGGTAGTTCTCTATCATACATTTTTTAATTATTTTCCAAAATTAAGAGCATTTATCAATTGAAAACTATTGCAAATGAGAATAAATTTCATGAAGACCATTCCATATATTCATGAAAAAGTATACCGTGCCGTGTGCATGGTGTCCTAACCATAAAATGTAGCATCGTGATAAACATCCTATGCAATTTGTGGGAATCCCCCCTGGAGATAAATAAAACATTCCATATTTCTTGTGTAAGGATAGAGGTCAATAGCTATCAGGTTTGTTTGGAATTTGCCACATGTGAGCTAGTTTTATCAAGGTTTCAGTCGCTGATGTCCCGTTGTAGCATCGGGACTTTATGTAGCATCAAAATGTAAACATTGGATAGTTTTGTGAATGGTAAGTGTGATTGTAATTATTTCTTAATGTTGCTTGTATGCCTGTATTTATTAATGCATTTTTATTGAAAGGGAAACACTGAATCAGAATTTCTTTTCATGTTATGATATTAATTTTGAGTCACAGACGCCATAATAATTTGGCGTCCATGTAGCATCGGGCATAGCATGGGCAATATTTTGCATTGGGTATCGTTATAGTTCGTTGAAATTGTAATTTCTTTGTAGAATCACATCATTAATAAACTTTGAAGTTAATAATGAATTAGTTTTTGCTCTTTTAATGCTAATAATATAGCTTACCAATACGATGCTACATGGACACCATGTCCATGTAGCATTTCATAAAATTTGCTTATTTTAGACTAAAACAATTACCCCATTCGAAATTATCCATCACCCAAAACATTCAAAACATTGCCTACATTTTACTACACTTCACAGAAAAAAAGGCATATTATGAGAGATGTATATCTAATAAAATATATTAATACACAATGCTACATGGACACCATTTCCATAAGCATTTCACTGAATTCCCAATAAACATTCCCTTATTTTAGTTTTATTTACTATAAATAAAACAAATAATTGTAAATCATTTAAGTTCTCTATCCTTTGCTATTCTTTTTCATGTTAAATGAATAATAAATAAAATACTCCAGCATGATTTTAATATAAATATTTCCTGCAACACAAAAAGTGCAACATGAATAAATAATCTACTCCAATATCAATACACAATGTTCCATGAAGATACTAAGCCATAGGGTTTTATTTTGTTTTGCTTTGCAGGTTCTTGACATTAATTCAGAAGACAGTTCTATCATCCTGGAATTTATGGAGATGAAGACAAGGAACCCATCATTTTCAAAAACTAGTACCTTTCCAAAGAAATCCATCATGGCAATTAAATTATTTTTTTGCAAACTGACTTTTTAAGTGATCAAACTTTTCAATCATCTTTATCAATAATAGAGGATGATTCAATCAGAAACGAGCAAAGAGACTAAGATCACAAAGGGTACTATAAGAACAACACTGCATGAAATTTGTTTCAGTGGACATCTTAAGTTTCTTTGATCAATGGTGTATTGTTATTGTGTAATTGTAAGAAATGGTGTATGTGTATCATAGGTAATTATGTTTTATGCTTCATGGCAGGTTATATTTTTGTGTAATTTGTAGTTTTACAATCCATGTTATTAATTTTATCGTGTGCTTATAACATAAAATGTTAACATCATAGTACATCCTCTCTATTGATCTGAAAAAGATGCACCTGTTCAAGCTGTTCCAAATATTTTAGGGCACGGTGTCCATGTAGCATCGTAATACTTAAGTACACAGAAAAGGTAAATTTTACATGAACAGTGTTTAGATAAATTTCAAGCAATTCACTCTGTGTATCTACTTGATATGATGAACAAGTAGACAAACCATTCACACTCAAATAATTGTAACAGTATGAATAGTCTTATTATTAACAATGTTACAAGACGTGGTGTCCATGTAGCATCGGTAGTGCATTTTAAAACATTATACAGGTAAATAATACTTCATATACTTACTTTATGACTATAATGTAATCAATGTGCATGGTTTATAGAGTACTTTACATCAAACAAATATTGATATGTACTTTATTTAAATTCATTATACAAATTGCAAAATAAAGAGTCACTTTTCAATGAGTTTTTACATAAAACAGTTAATCTACGATGTCTTGTTCGTTAAGTTATGTTCAACCTAGACAAATCTGGTTTCTTTTCATGTATTTGTGGTTCCAAGTAGTTAATTGAGGTATAGAAACTTGGCCCACATCTTAAGCTAATTTATTAGAAAATGATATGGAAATGGGAAATGGTGTCCATGTAGCATCAGGATTTTTGGAAATGTCATCCAACTGTTGAACATGTGCGGTTATTTTACACCAAATGTTACATTAAAAAAAAGAGTTCTACATTGGACTTTGGTAATTGTAGAATCTAAAAAAGAAGAAAGAGTTGGAAAATATCCATTTTGAAAATTTCACTTGGATGTCACATAATATGCCCCAACTTCATGGAATGAGCCATATATGAAAATACTGAATTAAATTGACCGTAAATGTCTTATTTCATTTATTTTAACTGGGTAAACCCATTGGAATTGTGAAAAAAGGGGTCAGTATACATTTTGCTTATTTTTCAGTCGATTACTTTTATTTTTCTGGAAGATGAACTACAAGTAGATTTAAATGCGCTTTATACAAACAACAGCAATTTCATAATTCAATGCACACATCAAGAATCAAGAATTTTTTTGATTCACCCTCTAGAACCGGGCCAGGAAATTGTGTGGATTTACATCGTAATAACAATCATAATTAATAGAAAAGAAATCTGCTACATGGTGTACAGATTTTTAGAGGTGATGATACAATAATCTTTCATGCTGCTGTCATGGTTTAAAAAGGTAGCAAACCTCTCGAAACTCCAGAAAAGCTTGGGAAATTGTATGCTGAACCTTTGTTAAATAAATTTGTAACAATTTTTTTCAACTTCAAAATTTGCAAACACTGAAATTCAGGGGTTTGCCACATAATACATCTCACAATTTTTTCTTCTCTCCAGCATTAAAGTAATCATCCATTGTGCTTCGACATGGCTGATGTAATACGATACCCCGACTCATCAGATCCTACCACTCCGATACCCTCGGACTGGCCACAACATCATAGCAATGATCTTTATTCATCAACTCCAGAGAATTCAACAGAGGGCGGTAGACATGTCCGAGATCTTCATACCAAGCTAGAGAATCTAATAAAGGTAGGATTTTTTATCATGCCAGATTAATGCCTTATATGGGTGTGTTCGTACAATTGGTAAAAAGGTTCATCAGCAAGTTTGTTGGATTTCATAGTGCTCAATGTCAAAACTTATATCCACTAAGGCCAAACAATTCCAGTAGTGTGCGCGCATTTCACTGAGACGCTTGATTCTTGCCAATTTGTTTTAAAAAAATAGAAACAAATACTGTTAAGGCGCCATTTTTGTAGAAAATGTGTCCAATATGTTTCAAGATGGCAATTGGCCACATACATGTATAAACACAAAAGTGAAAATCTGCGGTGAATATCACATTTTAGCGAGCATAAGAGTAACAAAAATGCACAGATTTGACTAAATAAAACTATTTCAAGTGAATCTCCATTATGAATAAGCAAAAATAAATATATAAAAAAATGCATTTCGTAAAAATTTGACTTTTCAGGCTTGCTACTGGAAACAAACTTGTTATTTTGTTTGGCCTAATATTGATATTTTATCTTCATACATCAAGAGTGTTTCATCAGAATGCTGATGATCCACTTTGGCAAGACGAGACATCATCTTCAGAGTGGCCAATTTTGTATTAGTGTAGTAGTCGGTCAATAAAGTGCTCAACAAAAGAAAGTCATACACTTTGTTTAGGTCCTTAAGAGTAACTTTCGGTTATTTTTTGACCAAACAGACTAGATAGACATTTGGATGAATTTTTCCGGCACAATTTGATACCAAAGTTGTTACCTAACAACAAAGATAAACCATGATTAGCACCATTTAAAGAATATTAGTCACTTTTCAAAAGTCACATTTTCAATATACTACGCGGGAAGAAAAGACCACATGTTGCCTGTTCATAATCAAATAGCCCACTCGCTCACGCAATATCCCCGCACAGCATTTTCTCGCGGCTTGCGTGAGTTGAAAATGTGACTTCTGAAAAGTGACATTATTTTTTAGCCTTGAAAAAACATTTCTTTAATTTTTAAAACTGATGTTGTAATTTTCCTAAATGTTCTCGTCTTTTCCAGGGATTTTCTGGCAGTAGCGGAACCAGAGCAGACCAGAGTATCTCAGATTTGGTACAAGAAATCCTGATGGTCGATGTTGTTTTGCAGGAGAAATATTCAAAGTTAGCTCTAGCCGATTTAATCAAGAAGAATAAAATTGTCAAGGTAATTTGTTTTTATTGCTTATGCTAGTCTATTTGACATCTGCAAGACATTGATATTAGCTATAAACTAGGGACAGGGATTTTGCGCTTTTTAAAAGCACTAAAGTGCTGCTTGATTTTGGAAAAAGTGCTTTTTGGAGCAAAAGGTGCTTTTTTAGGTAAAAGGTGGTGTGTTTTTTAGTAAAAGGTGCTTTTATTCACCAAAATTATGCCATATGCGTTAAAAATAAATCCAAAAGCGATTGTATTGCATGTTTCCATGTTGACATTTTTCTTTTTTCGTTGTCAAAACCATCATTTTTCATTCAAAACTACATTCAAAGTGTAGAATAAAGTTACGTAACTTGTTGATTTTTAGGTAAATGGACATTATTTGTTAAATATTTAGAAACTTTCGAGAAAAAAATGCTGTGTGATGAAAAAGTGCTTTTTTGAGCAAAAAGTGCTAGTTTGGGCAAAAGGTGCTTTTTTGGTGCTTTTGCGCTTTTGAGCATTTTCCCTGTCCCTGCTATAAACCATCTTTTTGGTAGTTTATATTAATTAGTATCAATCAGAATGTTTGAACTTTGTGTGTGTACATGCATAAGAATACATTGTGGGCAACTGATGAACACCATTTAAAATAAGATAGTCGACTATAGTTTGATCCATTCCAAATTGGCGAAGCCGCCTTACAGCAGCGAATTAATACAGAAGGACTCGGGCGTGCGTGACGACAACAAGCGCTCTGTGTATCATGTGCATGCAGCAAAAACCGTGTGCGTTTTACCATAATCTGTGTGTAAGCTTGGATTATTTTTGCGCGCAGAGAGATAAAAACCGAATATTTCACACCAATTTGGAACTGATCAAACTATAGCATGAAGCTTGAGTTATGGACTCCAGCATGTGGTTATCAATTGTACTATTTTGAAAGCTTTAAGTTCATACATTCATAGAAACAAACAAGTGTTTAAACAATAAAAGATCAGATTAAAGTCCAAATGTCATTGGTAAATATAGCAATGAGCCGAACTGACAATTGATTAATTAATAATAGTAATTGATGTTGCAATGAAAGCAAATATGAACAGGCAGGGGGTACATTCTGGCTTTTCTTGCATCAGATATTAATTTTGTTAATTTTAGTCTTAGAAAAATAATAATAATTACCATAATGAATTTCAAAAACATCTGCAACACTTATACAATACAAACCATTTTTTTTTAAATGTTCAATTTTTAAAAATAAGAACTCAATTTGGCCCTGAAAAGAAACCATATTACTCCAGAAGGAGTAAAGATTTGTGACAATATTTATTGTATGCTGACGTTATTTTCAGGTTATATTTAAATGACACAACAGTGGCGGCGTGTCCAAAGGGAGGGTTGCCACCATGATAATCATTCGGGGGAATTGCAATTTTAAGGGCTTTTATTTTTAAATTCCTATTCTATTTGGCGACAGTTAATTCTACCCAAAGTTGACCTTTGGGTAATAGTGATAGTAGCACTTAAAGGGGCACTGAGAGATTGCAGAGAAAAATTAGATTTTGAAAGAATTAATTGTTTCAATAGATAAGGTACGTATAGGAACCTAAAGTGTAATAATTTATTGGAAAATAGTTGAATGATAGCGCTAGATAGAAATTTGGTTGAAGCAATTTATGTAGCAAGTGGTGCTTATAATTTTGATGTGATCTACACAGGGGTCAAAATACTTGTTTGGCTATGAGGGCTATTTTGAGCAAATTCTGCCAAAAGTAGCAGACAATCCATTTTTGGCATCAAATTTTACTAAAAATGCTGATTTTTTAAATTTAGACCAAAAAATCACTTTTTTGGCTCAAACATTTTCGGACAACGTATCAAAAATCCGTTTTGGGGTAAAAATGCTGAAATTGCACCAAAATCATCTAAAGATACTTCTCTAGGATGCACCTTTTTCATTATGAATTTTTGACCAAAAAATTTAAAAAATCAATTTTGTTTGCAGTTTGAACCAAAAATCAGCAATTTCAATGAAAATGAATATCATAAATGGATTTTTTGACTCATTTCCTTTCCAATAATGTATACTTTATGTACATCACATTAAGAGTTCAAAAAGTTACAGCGCTTGATAAATTTCATATTTTTGGGGTTTTAAGTTTGACCGCAATACTGTAAAACAACTTAATTTCGCGAGCAATTTAATGTCACTAATTTCTCTAGGCCATCCAATTTGCCAAATTAAATTGCCGGCAATTATGTTTAATTATTTATAATGGTTGTATAGGAAGATTATACAAATTAAGTGAAACTAAATTGCCGCAAAAAATTGACTAAATGCAAATTCGCTAAATTAAGTTGCTGTGAAATTTAACTGGTTTTTTTTAACACAATGTAGTGATTAGTGAACCGGTTGATTTCATGATTCACACACCTGATTCACAGACCTGTCGTGGTGATTCATGTGTGGAGATGTGTATTCACCCAAAGAAAAGAAAAAGTAAAACTGTATATAAACTACTGTAAAACAAGATAATTTCGCAAACAATTTAATTTCGTGAATTTCGCGAGAGGCTCCAATTTGCGAAATTATATTGCAGCGAACTAATGTGTGTGAAGATGACAGCAGTGGTAGAAATTTTAAGTTTGCGAAATTAATTTCCCGCGAAACTAGTGATGATTAGCAATTTGCGAAAAATAGTTGCCGTGAAAATAACTTGTATTACAGAACTTGTTTGTACCGGCATCTATATACACAACATAATTGGTTGGAAATATTACAAAATTGTAATCCGAATAATTTACCAATTTTATGTGCTTGGAAATAATTCTATTTTGGAAGTCTAGACCGTGAATATAATATTTCTAGGTCTACATAATGTACTTCAATAGTGACTACCGTTCTAAATCAGTTCCAAATTGGCAAGAAATATGCTTTTTTTTAATCTCTCAAGGCACAAAAATAATTAATCCAAGCGTACGTGTGCAATTTTGGCATCAGCACGCGTCACACGTCCACCAGTGGCGTAGCTAGGATTTTTTTCATGGGGGGCAAGATTTATAAAATTTTCGTAAAAGGTTGCCCCCAAAAAATATTCTAGTCACTTACCTCGTGAATTTCACGTAAGTGGGGGGGGGGGGGGGGGGGATGATGTCAAAAAATGTTGCACAGTCCCAAAAAAAATCAAACAGTCAAAAAAAAAATCGCACAGTAAATGTACTACATGTACAATTTTTCCTTCTATTTGGCTATCCTTTCTCTTCTCTTTCTCCATCTCCTTCCCCTTCTTTCTCTCTTTTCTCCCCTTCTTCTCGTCCCCATTTTTCCGCTTCTCCGTCTCCATTTTAGGTGTCCGGGGGGGGGGGGCAGTCTGCCCCCCTCAGACTGCCCCTGCCCCCCGCTGGCTACGCTACTGACGTCCACGCTCTTCTATATTAATAAATGCTTGCCAATTTGGACTAAACATACTGTAAAACACTATAATTTCCTGATACTTTATTTCTCCAAAAATATGAAATTTCTGCTATTTTTGCGGGCATTTAATTTCGCGAATATGGAACGTTTATTGTTACTTTCAACGCAAAATTGTCAGTTTCGCTGTAATTTAATTTTGCGAATCCACACCCCCTTGCGAAATTCGCAAAATTAAATCCCCCACAAAATTAAGTGGTTTTACAATAGTGAACTGATGATTGGGTATTTCCAAGACCTGACATGGCTTTGTCTAGAAAGGTTCATTCACTCTAAACAAAAAGAAAAGTAACTCTATTATTGGTTTTGTATACCGGGATGTATATATTTTGTACATTGTTAAAATTACAAAATAAGGAAGCAAATATTCTCTAAAGAAGGAAAGGGTTTAATAATTTACTGATTGTTATTTAAATAAAACTGTTTAGGCCTTTTCTACAGGCAAATAGACCTCTCAGCCAGGTTCATTCGGTCAGGTTTGGGGTGTTTATATGGGTTTTTACCAACATTTCAGTCATTTTTAATGAATTTTCAAAAAAAATCAAAATTGTCAAACATTGAAAATTCTCAAAAATTTCACAAAATAAAATTGGTTGGTGGCTGTAGAACAAGTGTGTTTTTCCTTCTGCATGCACTGCATGAATATGAAAACAATATTTTCACGTGTTATAATTTTCGCGGAAAAATATTTTGCGCGAAAAGCATGAAAATAAAAGCTCCACGGAAAATTCAGCTTTTACAGTAGTACTTCCAAAAATACAGAGAAGTATAATATCCTACACATATATAGTAAATATTAAATAATAAGCTTCATATAATATGAAATTGCATCAAAAATGTGATTCGATCTGTGAAAACCCGTCGGATGTCGCAATATGGGTACAATTTAAATTTAAAAGAAAATAATAATGTAATAATAATTTTAATTTTTTCAAAGAAAATTAAATTCAGATACTTTGTGTCATCATCTTTCATGAAATTTCACCTTCAAAAACTTACTTAAGTCACTTTATTATTAACCTTATAATGTTAATCTATTGAATCATGTATCTTTTTTGGCCTGTTTTCATGATTTCTTGTTTTGCAGCTTTTAATGACATCATAATCATCCTTCACTCAAAACTTTTTTGTAGTGATCGTAGAAAAATGATCGAAACAGTTCTGTAATCAGCACAGTTTCAGCTTTCTTATGATATGAATATCTCCAATAGGAAAAATCCCACCATGTGGCGGGTTTTCACAGATCGCATCACATAAAGCTCCATATTTATGAAATTGCATCAGAAATCCTTAACATGATTAATGCAATACGCACTGAAAGTGAAATGTACTTAACACTTAACACATGCGGCTATAGGTTTAACCATATATATACACAAAAATGTTCAGAAACCTTTCCCAACTTTAAAAGGTCTATATGAAGGATTACTGAACCAATAAATAAGAGGCATGTTTGTACTTATTTCAATGCATTATTTCTCATGGTTATTCCAAATATGGTAGTGAAATTAAATATTTTTTACATTTTTGAAATATTTTGTGCAATTTTGGAATGTCGTCTGCAGACGCCTGCCGCGTGGAAAGTGTTAAGATGGTTTTCCTATATACAGGAAGTACTCTTTGCACTTTTGCCGTGGCTGGATAAATGTGGTTGCAGGGAATTTATAAATAGGATCTTATTTGATAATGATTCATGTGCATTTTATTTGTGGTGTCATGGATCATATCATGTCGTCACTGTTTTGTCAAAACATTGTATCTCCATCCTGCCCTTCAGCATGTATAAAGTAATACTTCCTATGCAATGTACATGTATAACCTTTGGGCAGTCTGCTCTACACATGTTCAAGGGCCAAAAACAAATTCATCGAAACCCTGTAAGTCTTCTTGCCCCTGAACATGTATAAAGCAACACTTCCTATGCATAACTATTGGGCAGTTTTACTTTATACATGCTGAAGGGCCGGAAAAACATACACATTTTGACAGAACAGCGACATTGTTCATGGTTCTGTTATTTTACATGTTTGAAAATTTATTGTGAATTTTTTGTAAACCATTTTTTTATGATTTAAGAAAAAAAGGTTGTTATTCAAATTCATAAAGTTTCAGAAGTTTTGAAAATCTTTTGTCTTTAAAACTTAAAAAAAGAAAAACTTGGATTTTTGGGAAGTGGTTGTTTGTTTTGATCAGCTGTGTGATTTTTCACATGTTTCCTTTTTGTAAATGGACAGGATATTGCGGTGGTTATGCTATCACTACAACTTTATAGGTAAAGGTGCTTTGACAACTTGGGTTTGCATGGATTTAATGGATCATATTATACATTTCTGCCGAGATTTAGTAAAATTTCAGAACAAATCTACAGGTTGAAATTTTCCAATCATATTATTTGATAATGTTGATATGATATATAGGCCATAATGCCGCTTCATTTCAAGCAGAGGAAGTCACATTTCCCTCTAGGGTTCTATAAACAATCATATCCACATATCGTCATAATAGTAATCCTTGCGATACTCGGTTTATTTTCACAGGGGCAAAGACAGTCTTCGCAGCCCTTGGTATAAGGGTAACACCACCATAGTCGCTTCCTTCTGGCTTCCCTACTTGGGATATTCATTATTTTTGTAAAATCTTCCTCTTTCTGTTTTCTTCAACATTATCACCATTTCATATATGATCGACGGACCCAGTTTTTCAGTAATTTTGATTTCGCAAAGCAACTCGCCTTTATAGTGCAGAAAAAAGGGGAAAACAGATTCTCGGGCCGCTTCACACGTGTGATCAAGACTTTGCCCATGAATAATTTGTGACTTTTTACATTTCAGATTACAATCGTGAAGGTTTCAACTTTTTAATAAAACAAAATCTAAGCCCTATGGTGAAAATCTGGTCAAAATATTCATATTTGAAGCTGCAATCCAAGATTGTTTAAGGACTTTATTAGTACCCCTGCTGGCTGGCCTGCGGAAGGTTATGGTGGTGTGTACCATTGGTATACTGGAGAAGTATGGACGTGATATATATGTTGAAATCTAGTAATATAATAGTAATCCCTATTTTATTCACCTTCACAGGGCAAAGATGGTCTTCCATTGCTCTCTGCAGCCATTGGTATACTAGAGAAGTATGGACGTAATCTGTTGAAATCTAGTCGTCCTTCGCAGTGGAAGACAATCAGCTTCTCGAATGCTGTGTTCCGAACTAGAGTGGATATTATAAAGGTATTTACCAAAACTCTATTGATACTTTATCCAATATATTGAATTTATGAACTAATTTTCAGTGATTTGGCCTTAAATCGAAATTCCAATTCAGCCATTCTTCAACACCTTTTCACCCTTAATCATGTCCAATCTTTAAATCTGACATATCTAGGTGTGCAGCATGATGCACCGAACCTGTGGGCTTGGGGAACTGACAAAATGTGAAATAAAATGTTGGCTTGTGGAATTGAATTGTAACCATATTTGAGGCTATGGAAACTGTAGCTTTGGTTCAAGGCGGCACCTAAAATCCCCACTCATCAACCACCCCACCCACCCCCCCCCCCCCCCCCCCCACTACCATGACTAACTCATGAACAACTACAATCATGGAAAATATGTTGGCACATTTTGTCCGAATTAATGAAAAATGCGCACCCTCTCCCCCGAGGCAATGTTGATCCAAGTCATGTTATCAGAAGTCTTGGCAGTTCCCCCAACATTGATTTATGGGGATGGGGAAGGATATAAGAAAGGGGGAGACTTCTGCTTTCTATTAAACAGTGCTTTGTCCCAAGTTTGATCTGAATATACAGCAAGGGGTGGGTTGTGATACGTTGCGTCAAGTGTTTCAGCTATTTGTTTCCATGATTGTAGATGTGCAGCATGAAGTGCCGAACCTGTGGGCTTGGGGAGCTGACAAAATAAGAGGTCTGAATAAAATGTTGCTTGTGGAACTGAATTTTAACCAGATTTGTTTGTGTGTTGACACGGTTGGTCATTACTGACACATGCTTGGTTCCTGAAGGGACCTAGCTCAAGCAAATGGACCCACGTCACATGAGGTTGAGCTCGCGTAAAGTAGCAAGCTCAACCTCATTTCAAAACGGTGCAATGGTCATCCGTGGTGCGCACTACGTAATCTCGACCTCACGGCTCTGATTGGTTGGTGCTCAAATGTGAGAACTGAAAAACTTGTAACTAAACATGCGCTTATTCACGCACCATCACGCCACACTGTGTCGGTGGTTACGGCGCAGCGGGACCAATGCGATGGTGGATACGGCGCAGCGTGACGATCGTTAAAAAGGCTTCAGTTTAAATTTGACCAATCAGGTGCTTTGGTGCTGTTGGTTGGCAGTATTTTGTGAGTTCAAGCATGCGTGCGCAGCCTGATCGAAGTGCGCCCACGTATGTCGAACTGTGACCAGGAGATTAAGTGCCATAGATCCATTGCGTGGGCCAGGCTTATTAAAAGCATCGCCATCCTTCAGCTGCAGAGCAGTCGACCACAAGTTTCTTCCTTGCATGACGGTCTTTAGCAAGAGTTTCTATCTGTCGTTCTTGGATCATGCCTTCATGGTCTCCTAGTAAGCATGGACGACCAGGTCTCCTTCGGCCATGTATTGGTACGTAGGTGGCATACTTTTTGGCAGGCTCTTCAACAGGGAGATAAAGAATATGTTCAAGAAATCTCAGCTGGCGACTCTTTACACGGTGGATAAGAGGCTCTGTCTCGGTCATGTCATAAATGGTGGTGTTTGGAACATGATCCATAGGTTTGATGTTAAGCATTATCCTGAAGCAACAGGTAGCTAGCAAAAGCATTAATTTAAAATCATGTTGGCGAAATTAACTGAAAAGTATTAAAAAAATTGGAAGAAAAGAATGAATTAAAAAGAGCCATACTTCAAACAAATAAAGTTAACAATGTTGATGTCAACCTTCGGACATACAATAAAAGAAAAGAACAGGATTGATCCAATTTGCCACACAGGCTTAATTTGAGGCCATATGGAACTGAAGAGTTGTGATTTTGTGATTTTGGGTGAAATAGGGGTGATACGGAACTGCCTTGAGGTGGGAAAACTGGGTCTAAAGTGCAGCACATACCTAATGAATAATATGAGATCACTAGATGACCAACAAGCAAGCTTGTAGGAGGGTTTGATTTGTGAAGTCCTCTCCTAAATTGGTTACATACCCGAGGGTGCACATAAAGATGTCAAATATAAAGTTTATTTCCATACAATCATAGTAATTTGGTCAGAAATAATAAGTGCTGGAGAGCACAGTCGAAGATGTCTTGTTCAGGGAGAAGCAAGCTCGGAAGAAAGCGAGGTGTGCTCTGTTGGCTCCACATGGATTACTTTCCACAAATGCAGGAACGGGTATCAGTATTTGCGCCAATTGTGATAACCCCAATTGGGACGTGATTGGCTGATGATTTTAATTATATTCAAATATGCAAGATAAATTCTCAGGTGGTTTGCACCTGGATGAACTCGGGGAATAAATCAGGCCATTAAATACAACATAAATTTAATTTGTCCTCAATCCATTACTAGATATATACTAATATTATTCTCATTTCCCTAGGGTGCCCGTGATATCTTGAATCTTCTGGGCTACACAGAGGTTGTTGTAGATGGGGTTTGTTTTCCTGATATGCTTGAAGCCCCCGATTCCAACACAGTCGCCATGGTAACAGCAGACCTGATACTAGCCAAGGCAGAGATTGACGCATACACAAAACACAATCATCCGCATCCAGACCGTGTCACAGAGTGTGTTGAGGGCACCGTTGCAGCCATACGTTACCCACCTTCTGAAGGTAACAGTGCAAACAATGATAGCGGTGGTACTGTGTATGTAAGGCAATCTGCTAGACACAGCTCGTCACCAAAGAGTGATATACAGCAGCCAATAGTGCCTAGATCTGAAACACAACTCCAAAAGCCGACGGTGGTTTCTGTGAGCCCGCCCATGCAAACTAGTAGGATCCTTTCAAGACAGCCTGTGGTACAACCAATGCAGCATGGGAGATATCCTATGAGCCAGCCTGTAGTACAAACAATGCAACCTGTAAAATCTCCCACACAATACCCTTTAGAACAAATGAGGCAAGCTGGACAGGCCGTGACAGCTTCAACTCTTCCAGGAACACATCAAAGGCCTCCTTATGCCCCAAAGCCTGCCTGGATACAAGACCCACAAAGTGCTGCAACAGGGGCAGCATCAACTTCACAAATCGCAGTATCTTCCACACCAGCGAATGGTATGTTTATGCATTTTCAACTCAATTTATAGAAAATATTGATTTATATATTTGCTTTTTTTCTTTCTTTTTTTTTTTCTTCTTTTTTTTTACAAAAAAATCATTAAATGAAAAATATGTTGAAATTCATCAACATTTTCACAAGGATTTTGACAAAAATGCCCCCAAAAGAACCCCAGAAATGCCCGGCCGACCCTACCTGAGAGGTGTGTTTGCCCGTAGAGCAGGGTTGGGAATTTGTTGTCGCCTTACCTGAAATCTTAATTGGAATTGAAAAATTTACATTTGATAAGTTTGTATGGTTCATGAGAAATTGTTCTCACCTTTGACAATACAAACTTGTGATTTCTAAAATGTTTGATTCACAAAACAAAAAACAAAAATAGACTGAACAAATAACCTTGCATTTAGAACCTGGTATGCTTTGTAGCTTTATTAGCCATTTTTTTTACAAGTCATATTTGACATTAACACCGATTCATTTTCCATTCTGTTTGTAATTATCTCCCTCCGATACAGATCATCTAGTGTGTACAATTTGCGGGCAAGATTCTGCCACAAAGGAATGCAACACCTGTCCCGAACGTCTCCGCTGCGAGCAATGCGACATGCAATGGCATAAACACCCGAGCCGAAAATCCCATCAGCGTCGCGACATTTACCCGGTAATTCACGACCCACCGCTGGCGGAACCAGAGGGGGCGTCATCACCCTGCTCAGTTTGCGGTGACAATCAGGCTATGCAGCACTGTCAGCAGTGCAATGCCGATTACTGCGAAGCTTGCGGAAAGAAAATGCATCTGCATCCGAAGCGTAAGAATCACACTTTACAACCGTTGCCAGGTCGGAATACCGTACCAGAACCTACGCATCAGACTCCCCCCATGCAGCCACAATTACCGGATGTACCCAATAGTGAAATAAGTCTTAAAAGACTACCCCCAGATGGAAGAAGCGTCCGAGGTTCATTGGTAGAAGAACCTGTAGCAAGACTCTCTCATCTGGCAATCCGCAGACCGGAAAGCTTTGATAATCAAGTTTTGAATACCCAACCACAAGATATGAGTCCGAGTCCGAGGATATCCCCCGATCAGCAGCAGGTTGGACAAGGCAATTTGGTTCATCAGCACCAGAAACAGGCACCATATGGACAGATGTACAAGCGCTCACCTGTGGAACAGCACCAGGCAGCGTATGGACAGGGGTACCAGCGCCATCCTGTGGGGCAGAGTGTGCGTCAACAGCAGACAGCACAAGCGGAATTTCAGTAAGTTTATCATTGTGTAATTGTGTGATATCATCACCATGATCACATCTGTCTAAATATAGGCTCTATATATTATTGCAGGCTTGCCAAGTTCAGAAAAATGCAATGCTTGAGATTTTTTTAATATGATCGAAATAACATTTGAAAGGGATATTGTTTTGCATATGTACACTCGAAAAAAGGCAATCAATAGCTTGTGGTGGCCTTCAATTACAGATTTGGTATTCATTTGAGCCACAGTCTCTTACATCTGGTGATTTAAGACATAAAGGTGATTGTGTTAACACTTTTCATGCAGCAGGCGTCTGCAGACGACATTCCACAATTTCACAAAATGTTTGAAAATTTCAAAATTATTGTATTTAATTACCATATTTGGAATCAACATGAGAATGGCAATACAATATGTACAAAACATGCCTAGTATTGGTTCAGTAATTCTTGAGATAGCCTCAAAAAGTTGGGAAAGGTTTCTGTTTTGAATATATGGTAAAACTAACAGCTGGGTGGAAAGCGTTACAAATGTGAGCTGTCAGTTTGAATGGTTGTCTTGCATGCATAAAATCCATACTTGCTGTATTCCATCCAGAGGTCCACAAGCTATCATTTTCATAATGATCACACTTACGATATAAAATTGTTTCATATTTCATAGGACCCCTGGGCCTACACAACGAAGGAGACCAGTTCCAAAACCCAGGATGAGTCTTGGGCAGAGTCCAACCTCACCATCATCCCATACTGGAGAATTTGGGGTAAGTTCCCTTGATGCTGTTTTTAATTTTAATGTGCCATATATTCATTTCAAATTGGTTCCAGTTAAGTCTGCTACTGTAATAGTGGTTATTTTCCCTCGATTAAATGTTCATGCTTTGACGACTTTCAACCAAATTTTTAAATTTGCGATTTTGAAAGATCATTACATAGACTTAATACACACAAAAAATATCTGCTGCTTGGAGCGTGAAAAGCGCGAAAATTAATGTAGCGTGAAAATGTCCATGTTTACAGTATTTACACAGCCATTTTCTTTCTTATGCTCGGCATCATTGTTACTTCCAGGGGTGGGTGGGGGGGGAGACGAGTATAATGTTGAAATCATCAGCGTAAACGATGTGGATTAAGGGTCCTTTTTTCAACCACATGCTAAGGGAATCAAAATTGCCAATTTTCAGAGAATGAGGGTGTCTTTTTCAATCTGAATCCGCGCTAAGGTTTGCTTGGGTCGATAGTCACGTGTCATCATTGTAAATATAGCCGAATATGGTAAGGCCTATAGGAAAAAGTTACTAACAAAACTGAATTAACACAATTACTTCATATATTTTTTTGTTCAGTCTAAACTCTGTCTTAAGGACCTATATCCTTTGCTACGAGTATGTTTCAGCGAGCTATAATCCTTTAAGGGTCACTTTTTCCTTCTTTGTTACCTGTGTGGTACAACCAAAGTACATGTAGCCATGCACACATTCGCAGAGTTATTTGTACTCTTCAGCCGGGGGGGCACTGACATTGGAAAAGGGTATAGGTATGTGCCGCACTGAAGACCCCCTTTTTCACCCTCTGCTGCTAGTTCTTATGACCCCCCTTTTGAGCCTACATCAGTTCTTAAGACCCCCAATTTTATTGAAAATTCAAAAATCGTTAAATTTTGCATTCCAAAGCCCCAATTCTTTTAAAATTTTGCATTCTAAAAAATAAAATAAAATGCATTCTTGCTAATCAAAATTGAACTATAGGCTAGTTCTCAAGACCTACTTTTTTTGAAAAAATCAGTTCCTAAGACCCTATTTTTCGTCATAAAATCCACTCGGTTCAGTTTTGTAGCCCCCCCCCCCCTCCCCCTTTTTGAGACCCTAGGCGGCACACCTACCAAAAAAAAGTTGTATTATATATAAGATAGTTCAGTCAGTTCAAAATTGGCAAACATGCTTACTGCTCACCGATTAATACAGACGAGCATGGGCGCGCAAGAAGCTCGCGTGATGCAACATGGCGCACTGTGAATCGTATGCGTGACATGTGCTTATGCCCGAATATCGGGCGTTAACTTGGATTACTTTTGTGCACTATAGTTCATTTGCCATAATCAAGCAACATTACCTTAAAAGGGTTATTTTTATGCAATTAAGATAGTCTGCCTCAAATTTATTTCTCCAAAGGAGTAGTGCAATCTGACCAGCCATGTGCACAATAAACCAATTCAAGTGTTTGATTTGAATGTGCTGGTGTCTTAGGACTTGAAGGAGGAGCCATCTCTCCGGATGTTGAACTTAGAGGAAGCAGCGATGGTCCATTTTTTGAAATTTGATATATATATTCAGTTCCTTTCTGTCAAATGTTCAGAATATATACTAAGCAAAAGAAATACAAATATGTTATCTAAGATACTTAACCATATGAATGGATGTAGGACTAAAGCTATCAGGAGGGAACATTTTGACCAATTTGTATTTATTTTTTTACTTTTTTACTGTTTGTCTTGTCATGTCTTGTCTTCAAAGCAAACAGATGAAACAAGTCTGGTCCAAATTGGAGCATGTCTTACTTTTTACCTCTGTATTGGTCAATCACCCCTAGTGACCCTAATGACCTTTCATTTTTAATCGCTGAAGACCTTAAAATGTGCATGGTATAATAAGGAATCCTTTGACCAATTTTAACCAAATGATGACCAAGTATAACAGGCTCCTTGCCATGTACAGATGATCAAACCAGGCGGGTGCCACTGTACACAGACTCCCATTGCCGAAATTGAAGCCTCTAGCGTGACAGCGCCCCCGTTCCAAGAGTTACACCACGCGTCTAAATTATGCTAATAAGTTACAAGAGTTACATCACGCGTCTAAAGTATGCTAATGAGTGTGCGCCGTCATCTCAAGAGTTACATCGCGCGTACTCACGCCCACATGCCCATATATGGGGAGGCTTCAATTTTGCGATTCGAATGTCCCCTCCCATTATATAAGCTCCCTGATCAAACTCTTGTCAGGGTGGTGTGATGTGATAGTAAGTGACCAATCTCATCCCATAGGGGTTGTGCTGTTTAAACCCAAGCTTTTGTCTTGTTTACCCAAGTTCATTTAATCATACTTATTTTGGATTTATCGTTTGTTTTACTTATAGAGACACATGAATACAGCTTCCTTGTCAACCAACGTTAGCCATGAAAGAGTTGCCACCCCTGCATCTCCCAATGCTGACCCTAGAGAATTAGAAATGCAGACCATCATGTCACAAGACGTTTCGCTTCTTGAACGCATCACCGAGATGAGAAATAACCTGAAGCGTCTGCCGCGGAACACTCCACAATTTGCCCGATTGGAACAGATGGAACGTTCTCTGTGGGATGAGCACAAAGAATTGTTGGATAGACAAGCGGTACTGGAGCAGAGTCTGAAAGGACCGTCATTACCACCACCAGTTAAACGAGGGCAATCCATGATGGCGGAGATACGAAGACCACCCGTTGGACTCAAGTCACTGTCGGTTATACCAGATGAAGATTCAAGTCCGCAGATATCTCCAGGACATGCAAAACCGATGCTATCTCCACGATCACAAAGTGCGCGAAGACCGCAAGAGGGCGCCGGTGCTCAAACTCGTCCGCCTGCAGACGGATGGGAGTGCAATCCTTGTGGCTTCGTCAACAATGGGGACAGGTACAATTGTGAGGATTGTGGCGCCCCCTACATTGCAACGAATAATACAAATCAACCACGACAAGGACCCATGGCTGGATACAATATGGGTCAAACCGGTGGAGGAGGACAAATAATAAAGACACATCCTCAAAATGCCTCTAAAAGTATCCATCAACAGGCTAAGACCCTTCAAGATGATCAGCTTCCAGCTGGCATACCACTTGATAATAAGACACCCGCTAAATCAACCCCTTGGAACTGTCAGTCGTGTACCTACAGTAACCAAGCCGATGCGGACACTTGCCAGATGTGTGGTACCAAGAAGATCTTGGATGCTGTGACATCTGGACCACCGCTGCCTCCTCTAAGCTCAACATCCGGAGAGATGGCTCCTCCTTCAAGTCCTAAGACACCTGGTCAAAGACACATCCAGATGGCTCCTCCTTCAAGTCCTAAGACACCTGTACAAAGGCAACAGACTGAAGATGAGAAGAAGAGGCCATTGGATAAACCAATGACGGCATATGAGTACATGCAGCAAGAGGAAGAAGATGTGAGTACTCAATGTTTGTCACAGGGGTGTACTTTCGGCGCGAATCCGCGAATCGATTCGCGTAAAGATTCACGTAAAATCACTACCGCGCGAATCCAGGTGGATTCTCACCCAAAAAATAATAATAATAATAAAAAAAATTTTTTCTCTTCTTTTAAAGTCCAAAACAGGACCTTAGATGACTGGTATTTGACCCTAAGTCAACAAACATGCCGAATTTGGAAGTTATACAAGCTTATAGCCTTATTCTTGATATTATTTTAATTAATTTTAAGAAGTGTTTGATTCAATTTGTGTACTATTATTTTCTAAGTATACAATAGTACAATAAATGTTTAAAATGCGGAATTTAAATTCAGTAAAAAGGATTCTCGCAAAAATATTCTGCGAGAATCCATTTGCGAGAATCCATGGATTCTCGCAAAATTCCTCTGCGAGAATCCATTTGGATTCTCGCAGGATGTCGCGAAAGTACACCCCTGGTCATTGACATGTCACATGGGTATCACATGGATTTTATACGTTTATTTTATTGGTAGGAACATACATTGGGTTTCACATGGGTGTAACGTGGATTTTATTAACTTTACATATAATAAGGGCAGAGCATGAGTATTACAATCGGTTTCATAAACATTATGCATGGGTAACATGAGTATCACATGGGTATCACAATATTGTATACAATTCATGGTTATATTCTGTTAATTTAACTGATCAGTTTGTTACACTTGAGTTCAAATAAAATTACAATGTGCGTGCTTACTACGCGGCATATTGGATGACCAGAAAGTATGCATTAAATTTATAAAGCAAATATGGCATAAGGTTCGATAAATT
This sequence comes from Ophiura sarsii, assembly GCA_035610835.1. Classification (NCBI taxonomy): domain Eukaryota; kingdom Metazoa; phylum Echinodermata; class Ophiuroidea; order Amphilepidida; family Ophiuridae; genus Ophiura; species Ophiura sarsii. The sequence continues at coordinate 69,111,121 of CM069444.1, forward strand.
CATGGCATAAATTCATGGTGCAAATGTCACTTAGTGAAAGCAATATCATAATTTGTTGTAACCCACTTATAGCCAGTTAATATGTGTATAATGTATAACGGAGAATATCCCAGTGGCGTGGCTAGATTTTCATAATTTTCATATTGGTTGAGCAAGAAATAAGTGAACCGACAAGACTTTGCCGACTAAACAAATGCGTGTGTAGTGCTCAAAAAGTTACTATTTTACACTAATTTTGGCATGATTGAGATATATTTCGGCTTCAAACACAAGAAACACAAGCTTCTAAAAGACTAAAATGAATCTTTGGGGCCACAACTATTTTTGTACTTTTGACCGTCATAATTCCATGATTCCCCTTGTCAAATGAACCAACCGTGCCAATCTCAACCGACACGACTCAAATTGGAGGGGCGATCGCCCCCCTCTGGCTACATCACTGGGATATCCCAATAACATTGGGGGTTTTTGGATTTTGTAATTTCTTCTTATTTATATGCAAAAAAGGGTTGTAATAAATATTACATCAATTTCAGATGTTGAAAGAAAAGTTCAAAGCTAAAGCCCTAGACGAAGCGCAACAGAAGTCATCCTCGGAGGCCGGTCAGAGTCATGCGATATATGACACACTGCCAAGGAGGCCTAGTAACACACCACCAAGGATGCCTAGTGACACACCGCCTAGGAGGCCTAGTGACACACCGCCAAGGAGGCCTAGTGACACACCTCCAAGGATACCTAGTGACACACCGCCTAGGAAGCCGCCTAGGCAGACTGCTGCTCTCTCTGGAGCTGCGGCCTCCATGCCTCCTGCTGCACCAGTCATCAAGCAGAGGCAGAATAAACCGGAACCGCTGACGTCTGCCATAGAAATGCTGAAGATAAACCAACTAGAGGGTGATAGATCGGGTAAGATTTATCTGCTGTAATTCATTCTGTAACACTTTCCACGCGGCTATTTGTTTTACCAAATACAAAACAGATTTTCAGAAACCTTTCCCTATTTCAAAGTCTGACTTATGGATTACTAAGCCAATACTAGGCATGTTTGTAGTTATTTTAATGCATTTCTCGTGGTAAATCCAAATATGGGGATACAATTCAACAACATTGATTTGATTTGATATTATTTGGGTCCTACGACCCTGGTTAACCCAATAAGCTTATTAGCTTATTTCCATTGGGGTCCGTTAGATGTGTGAACAGATACAGACCAGGATGATCCCTTACGAAAGAGTCTGTAACCTTTTAACGTGCTCGGGTATTGACATTTTTGTAACATTTTGTGAAAATGTTGTTATATTGTCTGCAGTTGCTGCCGCATGGAAAGTGTTAAAGAATACTAAAGAAGTAGAAGCTCCTTGACTTACTTGACTTGACTTATGGCGGATGATTTTTCCGAACCACGATGCCTCTCCAGACCCTCCCCTCCAACATAGCTGTCTTGATTCTTCCACCTGCAGTCCTGTATCACGTTTTAGTATGTCAATGCAGGCCAGGGCCGGTCCGCCACGCTTTCTCACTCCATGCTTTGGAATCCAATGTATGAGTTTGTGTACAAGCTCCTTGGACCCCCTGAAGCAGTGTCCAGCAAATCCCCCGCGCTCTCCGATCTTGTCCGAGACTTTTGGCATGTCCCCATACAGGTCTTTATTCGCCACATGCTGACTCCAGTTGATGTTGAACACAGATCTTAGCATCCTAGTGTAGCATCCATCCAGTTGTTTACCAAGCTTTGGGGTGACTGTCCATGCCTCACATCCATAAAGGAGGACTGATTCTACTGTAGCTATGAACAGTCTTTCTTTGAGCTTTCTGGATAGTGATCCAGCCTTCCACAACTGACCAAGCTTGCCACAAGCTCTCCACGCAGCTGCCCTGCGTGTCCCGATGTCCTTTTCAGTGCTCTTCATCCAGGCTCCAAGGTATTTGAAGTCCTCCACTTTATCAAGGCGCACGCCTTCACCCGTGGTGATCACAGGTACTTGCGTCTGGTTGAAGGACATGTACTTCGTCTTTGCAGCGTTCATTTTTTAGCCCAACTCTGCCCACTGAAGTCTCCACTCTGTTGAGTAGTGATTGCGCTTGAGACACTTCCTCCGACAACAGTGCAATGTCGTCAGCAAAGTCCAAGTCAGTTAGTACGGTTGGTCCTATTCTTCTGCTGCTTCTTTTTGTGAGGTGGAATACTAGCTCTTCTTCTCTGCCATCTATGGCCTCTCTTAGGGCATAGTCAAGAACAATGACAAAGAGGTATGGAGCCAGGGTGTCTCCTTGTAGTACTCCAGCCAGTATCTCAAACACTTCTGTTTCTCCATCTGGTGATATAACCTTTGCCTTGGTGTCTTTGTATATCTCTGCTATTGCATTTGTAAGCATTTGTAAGCTCCAGTGGCCTCCTAATCCAAAATCTGACTTGAATTGTTATTGTGACAACCGAATGTGACCCATCACATCGAAACTGACCAGTTGTCAACAAGGCTCATCTCCAGATCACAACAAAAGTAAAGGAAATAAAAAGAATTGTCAAACATAAAAAGAATTGTCAAACTTCTGAGTTGCATCAAACCTGTTTTCCATGTTCAATTTTGGCTAATTAGGCGGCATTGTACACCTACAGACACCTGTTTTGATGTGATGCGTCACAAATAACCAATGCACACATTTGCGCATGAAACTGTGTTGCACATGTTAACGCAGGTGCAGTAGGTCAAACCGTGATGTGCCGTTTCACTACATGTTTGCTATATATCATCATTCAGAATCGTCGAGGACGTGTGATGCACCAGGCGCCAAGTTAAAACATTGCATGAACAGGTTTCACACTGTGTGCCTTGATGACAAAATCGAACAATTTTCTACTTTGATCATCTTTTTCATAGTTTTCATGTCTGGAAGCAGCTGAATCGTTTTCAAAAGATAAGGGGAAATAGAAATATAGCCTTGCATGTAGCTTTTTGACAAAGAAACTATGCTTCCTTTTGACCTGATTAGTCCTTCATATTCGATCTTGATTTCAAATTTGTTTCCACAGCCAAGGATGTTAGCGGCGATGGACTGCCATCCTCCTCACTCAGTCCCAGTTCAATGAATCTTCAGCTGACACAAGAACGAAGGATACTAGCTGAGCAGGCGACTGACGGACTCGCATTTGTGAACATTCTAAGGGTAAGTTACATATAGAAAGGATACTAGCTAAGCAGGCGACCAAAGGCCTCGCATTTGTGAACATTTGAAGGGTAGTTACATATTGAAAGGATACTAGCTGTGGTTTAACATTTGCAAACGATGAGGAGTAAAGACCCTCTGATGACGATGAAGAGTATTTTAAGTCATCCAAATGAGCATTAATCTCTTAACCTTATGCCACAGTTTCAATTAATCAGTCCACTCATTACAAGGGGTTGATCAAATGTGATGCAGCCCATCAAAAGGGGGACTTTGCGGTTGTGTGTTTTCAAGATATAGATGTAAACGGACAGAAAAAAAAGAAAATACTAAGTCATTTTCACTTGTAAAATCTAAATGCCTTGATCAATTGTGATAAATTTGGTGGCATTTTAAAGCTTATAAAATGCTTTGTGAGCACACATAATAAACTCAAAATTGACTTCGCCTGCTAAATCCTTGGTATTGTCTAAGAAAGGGGTAACCAGATCATCGTAGCGTTATCTATTGTGATTTATTTCCTTGAACAGCAAGCTGAGACCAACGATTTCTGTGTGGAGGACGTCACTGTTGCTTCGATGGCTATCCAGGAGACGCAAGCTGAATGTGATATAGTCCCTTGGCTTCAGCAGAACTGGGATGACTACAAGAGCACCGCTACAGCTCAGGCTACAAACGCCCTCAATAGACCGGGGAGCAGCGAGTGGATTCAGTTGAGCGAAGTGGAAGTGGTGGAGGCGCTTTATAAGCATGACGGACACATTGAGGAAGTCGTAAACGAATGTGTAGCGCAGAGAAACCAGAAGGTAGGAATTAAGGCTTTATCTCAAAGCAGACAATTAGAAATTGTAAGCATAGTTTCTGTGTCTGCTGTGTCTGATAAAGCAACATTTCAGTGCAGTTTCATTCTAGACAGGGGCGTAACTAAAGGGGGGAAAAGAGGGGGAATTTGCCCCTCCTCCCCTGCCAGAAGGCTTGTCCCCTGTGATGCCCCCTCCCCCAAATGAAATGATAAACTCTTTGTACAGTCACCTCAGTTATCCGACCCCCTTTTATCATCCGGCTAAATATTTTTACACTCTGAAGCATTGAAAGGCCGTTTTTTGATGTTGGTAGTGCTGTTTAGTGCTTAAATAATACATTGACACTGTAATTACCCCTCATTCAGTACCCTGCTAATGTCCCAATTGAGCACTTTAGGACAGTCAATGCAGACTTGCACTCAATTCGCTTATCCAGATTTTTCACTTATCCGGCCATTGCTTGGTCCCATCATGCCACATGTCATGGTTATGCCACCCACCCCTTTGATCACAGACCTGTCCCCTCTTTATGCCCCTCCCCCCCAATTGAAGACCCTAGTTACGCTACTGATTTTAGAATATACAAATAGCAGATGGTTTGTAGAATTAAAAACCTACACGGTATAAGGCATCTCCAGCCAACTCAGTTTAATATCAAATTAACAGAAAGTAGAAATGGAGAGCTATAAATTTGACACATCTCAAGCAACTTATTAAGCTATTAGTAGGACTTCAATCAACTTGTATGCAATTATCCTCCCATGATTCACTTGATGGTGATGTATCGTCTCAGATATATTCTCCCCTCAAAAACACTATTTACATTATATAATACTCTGGTTTTACCACACCTATATTATTGTAACTCAATTTGGGCAGATTCTAATAATACCAATCTTCACAAAATTCACCTCAAACAGAAACGAATTATTCACAAAGTTCAAAACTTTGACTATTTATGATATTCATAGTTTGATTCTTGGTTTATTTATGTACAGCTACTCTTCAGATAACCTTCCCAATATTTTTGCAGATTATTTCACACAAAACAGATCTATTCATAATTACCCTACCCATATTTCGTCATTATATCATCCGCATAATTTCAAATATGACTTAGCAAGAAATACAGTCAGAAGAAAAGGCCCTTTGCATTGGAATAATATAATTGATGACTTTAGGAATGCAAATTCTATCAACTTATTCAAGACTAATTATAAATGCTTTCTTTTGTCAAATTATAAGTAATTCCTTTGTTTTATTGTATAGTACGAAACATATTTTTCATGTATACATTATTATTGTAATTTATCTAATTGCCATCATCTCTGCCAACGTTTGTGTTTGTCTCCACATGTCCTGTTCGGTTCTGTCTTGCACAAATCCTGTCCTGTCCTTTATTTGTATCCGTCATGTTGATAGTAAACTTAAGGTATAATTATATTTATGTATTCCTGTAACAAAACTATTGGGTGACCATTTCTAATGAGCTCTGCTCTTTTTGGTTTTCCCGCCATTGCTTTTGACGTATAATATTATGTGATGTTGGTAGAATAAAATGAAACTGAAACTGATGTAGATAATCTTAGATCTGTAGATAGTTACCCGCCTTGATTTCTGTTATCTTTTGCTACAAATTTGTTTCTACAATTGCAGATAATATGTGATGATGCTGTAGACGATCATAGATAGTAGAAAGTTTCCTGCCATGTTCTCTGTTTTCTTTTGATAGAACTTCATATTTAGTTTTGCAGATCGCTGAATCGGAGAGCTACGAATTTGACGCTTCTCAGGCAGCTTTTTAAGTTGCTTAAAAGCTATATTTTTGAGGAATTGTAACATAGACAATCCTATCATTAATGGTAGAAAATGTCCAGCGATTATGGTTTCTGTTATCTATTGAAGATAGTGGAATAAGAGAGCTACAGCTTTGATACATTTCGAGTAGCTTAAGCTAAATCTTTGTGTGATATCGACAGAGACAATCAAAGGCAAAAAAAAAAAGTTGACTTGCCCTTTTCGACCAACCTGAATTTTTGGAAATCTAGGGTCACTATTTTTTTTTTTTTTTTTTTTCAAAGTAAAAAAATTAAAAAATTAAAATTTTAAAAAAATTGAAAGAAGCACATAACAATAAAGAAAGATGAAAACGTGTTTTTGAGTAGTATCTGCTTGTTAGAATTTTTTTTTTAATTAAAATTTTTTAAAAAAACCTTTAAAACATGTTTTTGTGTAGTATCTCCTTGTTTAGGCCAACAAAAATCAAATTTTTTTTTTCAGATTTTCTTTTTTTTTCAGAATTTTTTTTTCAGAATTTTTTTTTAACAGTTTAAATGGCATTGAATATTAAATTTAGTGTTTATAACATATATGTGCGACTCTCAGAGTGATTTCAACTTCTTGTTGGCTGAATTTTGAGCTTCCGCTGGTAAAAGGAAAATTTTATAAAAAAAAAGAAAAAAGAAAAAAATCCGCCCGCCCGCCCCTCCTCTCTGAAAGCTGTGGAGGACAACATAACAACAACAACAAAATTGGCCTTATATTAAACATTTTTAAAAAAAAATAAAAATCCGACCGTCCGACCCAAACTTTGGCCCTAAAAGGGAAAGTAAACTTCTTCTTTTTTTGGCCTAGATGGTCAAAAATAACAACTGTGATTTCTCTTATATTTCATCACAAAGGCTCATTCTTACTATTGCAGATTGCCGAATTGGAGAGCTATGGATTTGAAACAGCTGAAGCAGCTAAAGCCATTTCTGTGTGTGATGGTAATGTAGACAAAGCACTGATGAAGCTACAAGAGCCCATAGTATCTCCTGTCTTAGACAGACTATGGGACCCGGATGAGGAGGACACAGTACTGTATCAAAAACTTGCAAATGTACCGAGTGACCACGAGGAGCATGAGGTAAGACAGTGGAAGCATCCCAGGGGGCACTCAACATTTTTGGGGGGGTAGGGGTGTGCCGCCCAGGGTCTCAAAAAGGGGGGCTACAGAACTGAACTGAGTGGATTTTATGACGAAAAATAGGGTCTTAGGAACTGATTTTTTTCAAAAAAGTAGGTCTTGAGAACTGGCATATATGGTTCAATTTTGATTAACAAGAACGCAAATTTGCGATTTTTGTTTTGTTTTAGAACGCGACATTTTCGGGGCTTTGGAACGCAAAATTTCGCGATTTTCAATAAAATTGGGGTCTTAAAAACTGATGCAGGCTCAAAAGGGGGTCATAGGGCATAAGAGCTAGCAGCAGAGGGTGAAAAGGGGGGTCTTCAGCGCGGCACATACCTATACCCTTTTCCAATGTAAGTGCCCCCCCCCGGGGAAGCATATTACAAAAATGAAAGGTTTGCCAATAGTGCAGAAACTAAATGATTGCCATACATTGCTTTCAACTATATTATGTTTTATTTTTTATATATATATATATATATAATAATAATAATTATCAAAATGATGCACTGCCCGTATCAAAAGTGCTCAATTCCTAAGAAATAAATCCCTTGCATCCGAACTGTCAAAGTTCATATGGAATCTTAAACGCAGAAACGAATTGTTCCACATCAAATGGTCCATCGTCCAACATGCAACTCCATACAACCCGGCTTCAAAACGCTGCAACCTATGTACCGCGGAGAAATTCTACATCATGACTGCGCCCAGACTACAAACGTTGAACAAGCGTTCGGAACTATATTCTATGTGCAGACACAAACGGAAACATAAACTCAATGTTTTTGGAATAACGTAACTTTTTTCTGGATGGCCATAATATTTCCATGTCTACCAGCTCATCCACCTATTGACTATTGTTTCCATTATTACATTCTTTCACATTCAATTGTGACTGATTAGTGATTACCTATTATCCATGGATTAACTTTCAACTTTACAACCATTACGGATTATCTCTATCTTGGTGATTAAGTTTCATCTTCACACCTATTATAGATTTTATTATTAACACTTGCATGTGTCAATAATTGTTATGCTGTAATATTTTTGACTATATTTTATAATTAGATATGCGCCAGTCTGATGATTGCCGCCGACCTGTGTGGTTGGTGGGCATGAAACTGCCAGTTACAATGTATATATGATTATTAATTTTTAACTGCTTGTTTTATCAATATATGTATATATATATATATTTTTTTTTTTTTTTTTTTTTTTTTTTGTAAAAAAAAGTTTTAAAAAGTTATCTGTAAGCTTGGATTAGCTAAAAAACCGCATACCTCAAAGCCTATTTTCTAAAAAAAAAAATCTCACAGCACTTGACTTTTTTGCAAAATGTTTCTGAGACAAACTTTCTTCTTTGTTTGGCCTTAGTAGGTGTAAATACTGCAATTTCATTGTGGTTAACACATTTGAATTCTGATCCATTTCGTGTACACATGAAAGCCAAAACACATGAGATATTCCGATGACAGATTTGAAATATCTTTTTAATAAATCCAAGATTTACTAACTGTTTATCGATGTTTCACAACCGACTTGTCTGGTTGTTTCTTCGGGAATGATGATTTTGATTCATGATCCTGTAAATCTTGGATTTGTTAAAGAGAAATTTCAAATCTTTCATCGTAAATCTCGGAAATAGACTAAAAAGGCAGAATCCTCGCCGAAAATGAATATCTGCCAACACTAAAGCCGACCATGTTTTTTTTGCGCTTATTAAAGAGAGGTGAGGGCACAGAACCTATTGATTTTGGCATGTCCGGTATGAAACTAGAACAGCTGTAATATCATACCATTGGCTTCCAAGGGCTTCTAGTAGCATCAAATAACTTCCATTGGAACTATTCTTAAACAGCTAAGACTGTTTAAGCAATTCTCATTGGTTCTCAGAGAAATTTGCGACATTTATATGAGACAACTTTATATCATGACATACATTAATAAGCGTGACCACTCTCGTGCAGTGCGTGGTAACTACAGGGTGTATCAAAATGAACTGTACCGTGTTTCTAAAATACATAAAAAAATACAAAATGATTATTGTTTTAAATTTAAACACCACCAATATAAAGGTGAACATGTTTCCTATATCATATGTAAATTTCATTGAGATATCTCTTTTTGTTCTCGTATGGCAAAACAATATCGAAAAATCTATGAAAAAAGTGTTTTTAATTTCAATCAATCCTCTCTACCACTACCCCCAACATTTCAAACAATGAAGCCCACACCACATAAGCAATATTCAAAACTCTTGCCAAAGAAAGGAAAGTTAAAAAAAACACTCAAGCAGAATAAATCCCGGTTTATTCGCAGATTAAAAATCAAAATGTATCTCCAAATTTCACCCACAAAAGTATGCAAATAATATCTGAAATGCATAATCTATTGTTGTTCTTGCAATTTTACAGAGTTACCTTCGCTTAATATTGGCTGAATTCAACATCAGCAGTTGGGGACGTGCGATCACCGCTGCCCGGCTCATATCTAACAATAAATATCAGACAAAGGATGCCATCACTGCAGCAAGTGAATGCGGGGATTATGAACGTGCTAAGCAGTTCCTGGAGAAAGAGTGCCATGTTTGTTACGGAGAATTCCCACACAACCAGGTAATATCCCTAGGGCTGGGATTTTCGGGAAATTGTGCTCCCGGGACTAGTTTTAACTTTTTGAGCATGACCGGGGATTCCCAAATTTCTCTAAACATACTCTGGGCGGCACCATCTATTGTTGAAATTGTGTCCGAGGTCATCCGACGTCTTCCAACTTAAATCCAAAATGGGGGCCTGTAAACCCGGAAGTGAAAATCTTCGCGAAAATTACATTTTAGCAAGCACAAGTGTAAAAAAATGCACAGATTTGACTAAAGGAGCCCATTTCAAGTTAATCTCCTCTATAAATTTGCATTAGTTAAGAGTGATTTAGCTGACAATGTTTATTTCTTTAGTAAGCTTATTGGGTTTCAGAAAGATGAATTTTTGGTCCCAGGACTAGACATTTCCGGGCGGGACTCGATTTCCTGGGACTTGCTCCCACCTTTAATTATCACATGGACATTGTCACGCTTTATTGGGTTTTGAATTTAGCGCACACCTTATAACAGATGCATCGAAATGATCCCAATTTATGAGATGAGATTTACGCAACCTGGAAATACTTTTAAATACTGGCTTTTGCAGAATACTAACAGACAAATGATACATCAAAGTTGCAGTGCTCTGTTTCTTAAAAGCATCCGTGCGTATCTTGACTCAACATGGACCCACTTTAATCCTTAGCCAGCCTCAATCCAGTGGTGATGATTTAGCTATATTCCAAGCTACATTTATTTTTGGTTTATGGTGCAAAGAGCTTTTGATTCATAAAGGGAACAAACTGTTTTTGTTTTTTAAATGGAAGGTAAATAAACAAGTCTTAAGGAATACTGTAAAACCACTTAATTTTGTGAGAACCTTAAATTTGTGAAATTAAATCCCTGCGAAATAAACCATGGTAAAAGCTTAAAATCAGAGACAAATTTTGGAATCGCGAAATTAAATCCTTGCGAAAATGTTGGCTTTTGGTAATTCACAAAATAAATTACCCGCAAATGTTAGGTTGTTTGACAGTAGTCTGGATTCAAAGCGCTAACATATCTATGACAGAAATAAGACACATGTTGGATGCTAATTTGTAAGATGCATTTCACTTTTATGGGAACTTCTTGTCAGTAGCTTGATGAGTCTGTGATATTTACACTTCCGGGTCAGGTCGATCGTGGGTCCAATCATAGAGCATCAAGTTGTGACGGGTTTCCCGGGAAGCACTTAAAAGCGCAGTGCAGTGTGTAAACACTCTCTTTCGTTCCTGAGTGTTATGCTGTACACTAGGTTGTAATCATGTATCGTCTAGTTTTCTTCAGTTTAAAATGTTAAATCATGTATCGGCCGATATCGTCTATGTCTTCGTAATAAAATGATTTGAACTATATTATTGGAGAGCTGTTTCATCATTGTCTAGATGTATGTTTTAAAACCAATAAAATGCCACGTTACACTATTATTCGAGGAGAATCCGAGAATCCATTCTCGCAAAGATTTCCGCTGGTAAAGTTTAGAGAATTCAAGTTTAACACACTATTTGAATGGAGGAGAATCCTTGGATTCTTGCAAAATCCTTTGCAAGAATCTAAATGGATTCTCGCAACCTTTGACAAACTTCTGACCTTGAGACATTTCAAAAACTAACAGATAGAAAATTGAGCATAAAATGAAAAACCTATACAGATACAACTTTCTTACACTGAAGAGACGAAGTTACTGCTATTTATATTGGTTTCATTTCAGTTGATAATTTTGTTTTTGGTGATTGTTTCATTTCAGTTGATGAGTCTTTCTCACTGCCAAGGTTGTCTCATATGTAGTGAGTGCCTTGCAGGACACTTCAAGATAGTCATCCAGACGCGTAACATCATGCACGCCACCTGTCCGGCATGTAATAAACCAGATTCAAAAGATGCCACGGAATTGGCAGAGTACTTCACCTTCTTGGATAGCTGGGTAAGATTTCTGGGAAAATGATGTTCAGACCTGCAAATTTCCCATATCGCATCGCAATTTGCACCTTAAAAATCATCAACTGCGATACAATTTTCAACGGCTGGTGCAAAATTGCGATACAAGTCTTTGCAGCCCTAAATCAAGTTGTTATCGCGATTCACCTAAAATTGCACCTTGACTTTAAGGAATTGCACCTTGACCTCAAAATTAAGGTGCAATTTTGCACTTTAAGAAAAATATTAGCACTGGATATGTTATGCCCAGGGGGGCACTGACATTGGAAAAGGGTATAGGTATGTGCCACGCTGAAGACCCCCTTTTTCACCCTCTGCTGCTAGCTCTTATGACCCCCCTTTTGAGCCTGCATCAGTTCTTAAGACCCCAATTTTATTGAAAGTTCAAAAATTCGTGAAAATTTGCATTCCAAAGCCCCAATTCTTCGAAAATGTTGTGTTCTAAAACCAAAAAATCGAAACTATTTGAATTAAAATGAACTAAAGGCCAGTTCTCAAGACCTACTTTTTAAAAAAAATCAGTACCTAAGACCCTTTTTTTCGTCATAAAATCCACTCAGTTCAGTTCTGTAGCCCCCCCCCCCCCCCCTTTTTGAGACCCTGCGTGGCACACCCCTACCCAAAAAAAAGTTGAGTGCCCCCCCCTGGGATGTTATGATAGGTCTTAAACTTATATAAAGTCTTCGATGGAATAAAGACTGTCATATAGTTTTCATCTTGACACTGAGTGCCTGATAATTTTAGATAAGATGGATATAATTACCAGGCCATTCCTTATATTTAAAGGAATTCCATTTCCTCAGAGATGATATGCAGCGCCCTCTGTCTGTTTTTATACATACTAATTGCAGCAAATAAAGAGAACATTGCCACATAAATGCTGCATGTGCCACTGACCAAATGCTAAAATATTCCCGGCCACTTGTGTTCTTTGATGTTCCCTTAGGCCAAAAACAAAATTGAAATGTTGTCCTCAACAGCTCGTCAGATTTAGGGCCGCTCCGATTTTTTATTTTTTTATTTTTTTTTCAGATTTTTTTTTTTTTCAGATTTTTTTTCAGATTTCTTTTTAACAGTTTAAATGGCATTGAATATTTAATTAAGTGTTTTAACATATGTGCGACTCTTAGTGTGATTTTTTTGTTGGCTAAACTTTGATCCTCCGCTGGTAAAGGAAATAAAACAAATTAAAAATAAAAATCCACCTCCTCTCTGAAAGCTGTGGAGGACAACATTACTTTTTGGGGGGGGGGCCTTATTTGGAATTTTCCAATATCATACATCTTCCACCTAAAAACTGATATAACTTTAACGTTTTGTATTCCTATGAATGCTTACCTAAACAGTTACGAACCTTACTTGATGACGAGACCCATGCATTATTTCAACATAAACTACGGGACTGGAATCTACAGAAAGAAGAAAACTTTCGCTGGTGTGCTCATGTAAGTAAAAAAAAATCATTTCTCTGGTAATGTTTCAGTTTGGGAGCATTTTTCAAGCGCTGTTTATACACACAAAAATATGTTGAGCTTGACCCATCTACTAAGGGAGTGTTTATAAATACTTGGTTGGGGGTGGAAAAATGAGGTGGGGGTGAATAAAAAAAAGGTCCTTAAAAGGGGGATCAGAAAAAACACCCTATTTTGGGGGATCAAGAAAAAAAAACTATTTTGGGGGATCAAAAGTAAAAGTGATGTCCATGGCTCATTTTTTCCAACCCCCCCCCCCCCCACAAAAGTATTAATGAACACTCCTAAACTCATCATATGTCTCCCCTCTCTTCACCAGCCAATGTTACAGAGGGTTACAGCAACATTGGCTAAGGGAGGCTAGGGGAATAATTTCCACAAGGTCCTCAAAAGTATGTCAATATTATTGCTTAGACTGAAAATGTTGTCCAAAGGAAGCTGCGCATATTTCAAACCTCATAATGTAATGCGATCTGTGAAAAATTTTAAAATAAAATTTAAAAAAACTTTCTTTTTTTTTAGATTTTTTTAAACACATATTTGTTTGTTTGTTTTTATTTACTCCAGTGTCGCAATGGTTTCATCAATGAAGCACCAGAGAGAAGAAAGATGAGGTGTCCAGAATGCGGCAATATTACATGTTTTAACTGTAAAAAGTCGGTGAGTTTATTGGAATGTGAAATCTACTGATTTATTAAAAGAAAAATAATTATCCATATTACTAATATTTGTGAATATATTATTATACGATAGAAATTCGTATTATAAAGCATATCTGCCTCTAAACGAAGACGATTTGTATGAGCCGGATATCATGGACATCCTCTTGCGAACTTGTAACACTTTTTAGTTTGGTTCCAAATATAGAATATTTATCATATTCCAAAACTATCCTGACTAATTTTTAACTATTTGGAGATTTCTTACAAAACAGTTATCCATTCTTATATATAATATACCTTATGTAATCAGAAACAAACAAAAATTCAACAAATTTTAAAACTTTCAAGAAATTTCAAAATCTTTCAAACATTTCAACAACAATTCAACATTTTTTCAATTAAAACATTTGCAAACATTCTGTTCTTTATTTCTCTTGAAATTTGAAGGAGAAAAATAGGTTGGGCAGGCCCGCAGAACAGGGTGGTTTTTTTGTCATCTAATAAGTATGACTTAGAGCATGAGGCAGCGCTATAAGGATTTAATAGCACTGATCGACAGAACTAGTATTAGTGATGATTTATATGTGGCAGAACTCTGCTGTACAAACCCCTGCATAGTAGGACGTCACTGATAGAACTTAGAAGTTTTGATTCAAGCAACACTGATCAAGATAAACAATCATCTACTAAACACACACCACCAAGTTGGGATATAATGAATCAGGTTATTTACGATGTCAAATTTACAGCACTCTGAAGCTGTACGATAAGTGAAATTTGTAGAACTCTGGACTGGCTGTGTATGTGCTATTATATTATTAATGGTATACTAAAACGTTTCGTATAGATTTGCATAATATATAACAATGCAAATGTTTTGTATCATGTTAATTTAGTGGATGGATCAGCATGAGAACATCTCATGTCTAGAGTTTGAACAATGGAAGCAAGATAACGATCCAGAGAAACAGGCAGAGGGTGTGGCATATCATCTCAGAGAGAATGGAATAGGTAAGTGCCATTTTGATTTGTTTGAAAATGGACACCATTTTAACCATTTGAGACCTGTCATCACAATATGAGAGTTAAGGGAAGTGTCAACCCTAAATATATGAAATTTAGTAAGCACTGTAAATTTTAAACTAATAATGTAATGTACATAAAAGTTTACAATTTTTCAAATGAAATGAGTCGGAGAATCCATTTTTGGTATTAAATTTCCCCAAAAAAAGTGATTTCTACATTTTTGCCCAAAAATCACTTTTGTGGTGCCAACAATTTTCAGACAAACCTAACAAAATCAGTTTTTGATTCAAAATTCAAAATTTCACCAAAATCATCTAAAGTCAATTATCTAGGAAGTACTCTTTTTTTTTTTGGCTTAAAACATTTTAGTTTTGAAAATATTACCAAAAAGTGCCACAAATGTGCTTGATAAATTCCATATATTTTGGGTTGTTTTCCCTGTCAAAATTCAAATTGAAGTTGCAAAATTCCTTTGTTTTCTATTGATTTTTGGCATTTTTATTGGACCATATATCTCCTAATGCACACTGGCGACTTAACGGTCATTTTGTGGTAACTGGTCTCATTTAGTCTATTGCCCTACAGGCACTATGAATCACACTACAGAAACAGTATTGTCACGAGTTATAAGTGTGTTAGTGTCATAGATCTGACGGGGAAGTCCTCTTTTGGTCTATACACTGGCGCGTTCAACATTTGATCGGAAGGTCCCGGGTCCAATTCCCGGCTGGTGCTCCGAAATGTTGCTGGTATAGCTCAGTGAATTATTATATGTTGTATGTTTAGGGCGGTACGTGACAAAATTGGTGGCAACGGTGGCCCCTGGTGTTTCTACACCCGGGATTATAATTAGAGCGCATTTAATAATGTACCTTGTATCAAGGAGTTGTATTTAAGGCACGAGAATATGCCTTGTTTAGGGGGAGTATTGTCACGAGATATAAGTGTGTTAGTGTCATAGACCTGACAAGGAAGTCCTCTTTTGGTCCATACACTGGCGCGTTCAACATTTGATTGAAAGGTTCTGGGTTCAATTTCCGGCTGGTGCTCCGAAACGTTGCTGGTATATCTCAGTGAATTATTATATGTTACATGTTTAAGGCTGTACGTGACAGTGTGATTCCTCAGTCCATCTCATTGCGATATCACAGATAGGCAACTTTGAAACACAAATATTCAAAGTAAGAAAAGCCATCTTTTGCAGAAATCAAATTGCAGTTCATGCATGCCTCCCCCACAAACACACCCCCACACACACACAATGTGAATCTGTGATATGTGGCTTCAGCATGTCATTGGGTGTTCAGTATGTATACTATAGAGGGCGCTCCATGGATAATATAGTTTACGTGAATAGCCTTGGGTTCACAACTGTGGTGTGTGTTTTAGATCATGTCAATTTACAGACATGTTGGTATTTGCACGGCCAAGGCATGCCAAAAGTTCACCATTTCAGCTCCCATTGATGACAGCAATGGCAGCACTGCACTGGAATTTCAGCACCAAGGTATTTGTTTAAATATATTGTGAAGGTCCATTAAACTGAGAAATCATTTATTAATGTGTTACCCTTTTTCAACAGCATGTCCACAGTGTAAGATGCGTTATGAGTTAGCCAAAGGAGGCTGTATGCACTTCAAATGTACACAGTGTATGTTTAATTTCTGCTGCGGATGCAATAAACCTTTCATAAATGGAGCGGTGAGTTATAATTGAATAAACCTACATATGAAGAGCTTTGTTGCAAAAGGGCCACCAGACCACCCCACATGTAACTCATTTTCCATTACTGAATTTGCATTGACAAGTCCATGGAATGAATCAAATTATTGTATGAATGTGTTCATTAATGACTTGGATTAGTGCATCCATGCATGCCAATTGAGGCACCAACAATACAAGCCACATTCCACATAATGAATATCCATCCATTCAATAATGCAAAATGAGTAACAGGTAGAAATGGATGTAGGCCCTTTTGCAACACAGCGCTTCATATACATGACGCATTTACCTAAAAAGGTACATGTTGTCTAATATTAAGATTTCTTTAACATTATAATATTATAAATAATATATAGACTCCGACAAACTGGCGTGAATTTAAATAACAAAGACCTTAAAAATAAACTGTTTCGAACCCGGTCCCTCTCGCATTCGCGGGGATAGGATTATCCACTAGACAACAGGAGACTTTGTTTACATGGACACCAGAAGAATAAGAACTTATGTACATAAAGCCTTTGTTGAGAGTCTTTAGCAGCCGAAATATATGTAGTAAATATTAACAATTTATAATGGCCTATAAGCATGATTCTAGCAGAATCTATGACAAGCGAAACTCGATCAAATACACGCGAGGATTGAGCAAATGATACCTGGCGAGTAAGTAAAATGAATGAATGATATATAGACTCGGACAAACTGGCGTGAATTTAATTAACAAAGACCTTAAAAATACACTGTCTCGACCCGGTCCCTCTAGCATTAGAAAAAAGGGTTGTGATATTCATGGTGGTTGACATTTGTTGCTCGTAATTATATCAGAAAAGTCTTTTTCAATTAAAAAAATGTAAGAAATAGATCCATTGATTTGGCAAACTTGCGTTTAAAAGATTTGGTCATTTACTTATCAGGAGTAAAGAAAGGGGTCATGACTTTACTGGTTAATAACTACACAATATTAAAGTAATGTGATATAGACTCTTGTAACACATTCTCTCTCTATATATATATTTGTTAGGAGTGTGGAAAGTTTCCTTCATGTGCCAATAGAGGGCTCCATTCGCACCATCCTCGCGATTGTCTGTTTCATCTTCGGGATTGGGTTGTACCAGACTTACAAAAACTGCTGCAGGTGAGTTCATTCAGCCCTTCAGCATGTATAAAGTAGAACTTCCCAATGGTTATGCATAGGAAGTGTTGCTTTATGTTCAGTGGCAAGAGCACTTGCAAGGTTTTAAAGGCATATTATGTGATCTTTTCCAAGTAGCGCCCTCTATCATTGATTTTTACTATGAAAGCAGATTTTATTGCAGATTTGCATTTTTGATCATAAATCATAAAGATCCTCTAAGTTACAGATCGATACGATTCATAATTACTTCAAAATCATGGTTTGAAAATAGATTGTACCGAGCGGTACAATCTATTTTTTCAAAGTAGGGTCGATCGGTTGGGTTTTTTTTTTTTTTTTTTTTTTTAAACCTAAAAATGTCACCAAAATCTGCAAAAATCTGGAAACTTTTTTTTTGAAATGTCAACAGATTTTTGGCCAAATTTTTTTAAAAATTGGTGAAAACAATTTTTCGGCAGATTTTCAGCCAAAAAACAGCTGAATTTACATGATTTGAGAAAAGAAATTCCTCGCTTAAACATAGAGTATGATTTGTGGTGGAAAACCTTTTAAACATGGCTCCCAAATTGAGTAAAAAAACATTCTGGGATTGCCACACATCCAATATCTTCAGGGTATACACCATCAATGCACTCCCCATAGACGCTACGTGCAAAGTAGGGGTCAAACAATCGGCTCTAACTTGAGTGATCCCATACGTCCTTATATGACATTTACAGAGATTATTCCTAAGAGATGTCCGCATAACATATCAAAAGGATATGGCAAAGTGTTTGACTAGATTTTTCAATAATTCGCGATTAATTTGATGCAGAGATTTTGGCCCTTTATTTACGCCCCAAAACTCAGGACGGACCTTCCGCCGATTTCAGTCGTACTACTTTAGTGTAAAAGTAAAGAAGCACGCAAACTACAATGCGAGTATTGTTATTGTATTTTATTTTGCTTTTTAGTAGATATCTTTTGGGACCAACATTATTTACCTGTTGAAAAAATGTTTATTGTTATATGTCATCAAAAGGGGGACTTTGTGGCTGTGTGTTTTTCAAGATATAGATGAAAATGGACAGAAACAAATAAAGCAAGTAATAAGAATGTAGAAGTCATTTTCACTTGTATAATCTAAATGCCTTGATTAATTGTGATAATTTTGTATAAATTTTAAAGCTTGAAAAATGCTCTGAAAGCACACATAATTAACTCAAAATTGACTTCACCTGCAAAGTACCACCTTTTGATGGTACTGCATCACGTATCATTAGAAATTTTAATCAAAATAGTCAGCAATTTGTGAATACAATTGAAGTATTAAGGTATTTTCACTGATGGCATAAACCAGAGATGAAGCAAGAATAGAAGCAAGAATAATATGAGTGATATCGTTGTTATTATCGT
Organism: Ophiura sarsii; assembly: GCA_035610835.1. NCBI lineage: Eukaryota > Metazoa > Echinodermata > Ophiuroidea > Amphilepidida > Ophiuridae > Ophiura > Ophiura sarsii. Next base: position 69,130,018 of record CM069444.1, read on the forward strand.
CCCCAGAATCATCAAATTCCATATGATACAAAACCACCTAAAGCCCAAGGCAATAGACCAGATAATGGCTGTCGTGTTATGGAGCAAAAGGAAACACCAGAGGGCTTAGATGATGGCCCGTGTGGCCGTGATGCTCCAGCGTTGCATGCTGGTCTTTGTAGGTAAGGACTATGATGGCCTGTGTGGTCGTGATGCTCCAGCGTTGCATGCTGGACTCTGTATGTAAGATCAATGATGGCCCGTGTGGTCGTGATGCTCCAGCGTTGCATGCTGGACTCTGTATGTAAGATCAATGATGGCCCGTGTGGTCGTGATGCTCCAGCGTTGCATGCTGGACTCTGTAGTAAGATCAATGATGGCCCATGTGGTCGTGATGCTCCATGTTGCATGCTGGACTCTGTAGTAAGATCAATGATGGCCTGTGTGGTCGTGATGCTCCAGCGTTGCATGCTGGACTCTGTAGTAAGATCAATGATGGCCCGTGTGGTCGTGATGCTCCATGTTGCATGCTGGACTCGGTTGGTAGGATCACATTAAGACATAAATAACTGAAAGGCTTTGTAGGTTTATGAAACACTGTGACAGCACCAAGTGTATACACGCCGTGGGACATTGGTAAGATTTGAAGTAAAGTAGATTCATTACCATATTTGGACTCACCATGAGAAATGCATTATTAGGTACAAATGTTCCTAGTATTGTCTTCAGTTATTCTTGAGATTTCTGACAAAATACCATATTTGTTTCTCTACAGAATACACTACCTAGAATATTTGGTAGGACTTATTAACCAGAACATGGTGGACCCAGCTGAAACCTTTACACCAGATGAACTGGGTATTGTCTTAAAACGCAATGAAATCGCAGTGCCAGCAAGACCGCAAGGTGGCGCTCTTATAGCCTATCAACAAACACTTCTCGCAGTAAGTTGAAATATTGTGCTAAGGACTCATTAAATTTTTCATTTGGAACTAAAAAAAACGATGTGTAAATTCAGAGCTTTAAAGGAAGGGTCCCGCAAGCACATCATTGAGCATTATTTGATAGACAAATAATTATTGAGCCGAAATTACGTAATTATATAGAACAAAACACCATACTAGTCTCAAAAATTAATAAAAACTGCCATCACTCAACATGCATTTTTTTTAATTTGCGGCGATCGAAAGTCCCGGTGTGGATGACGTCATGGGTATCGGTGCTCAAATTTGCGCATGTGCATTGTATAATTATGACATCATCGACACTGGGACTTTCGATCGCCGCGAAGTGCATGTTGAGAGATTGCGTTTTTTATTTGTTTTTGTCATAAGTGTGGTGTTTTGTTCAATATAATTACAAAAGTTGGGCTCGATAGTTATTTTTCTATAATATGCACACTTTTATGCTTGCGGGACACCTCCTTTACAACAAATATTTCCGAATTCTGAAGTAAGCTTCTTGTACTTTTCTATTTTTATTTTTTATTTATTCATTTATTTATTCCTCACAACACATATAAACACCAATAATTATTTACAGCAAAAAAAATCAATATTATATAAAATGTTAAAATAATTGAGTTACATTAGGCAAAAAAAAAAGTTGTTTGTTTGAGGGTCCTCAAAAGGTAGGGTCAGTAGGTCAGATTTTTTTTTTTTTTTTTAAATATTTTTTAATACAAATATTGTATTTGGGAATATAAATTCGGCATGAATTCTGTGAATTGTCAAATGATGGGTAATAACTAACCAAAGTTGTTTGTTTGGCCATGTCCGACCGACCGTGTACCATAGCCCCGACCATATAAAAATTTTAATTTTTTAATCGCTTTTTTCAACAAATAACAAAAAATCTTCTTTTTTAAACTTTTTTTAAACTTTTTTTTCAAAGTCACATATATTGCCTTAATTGACCCCACATGACCCCTCATGTGACCCCATACCATGTATAGTATTAAGTCAGTTATTTTGGGTCAAGTATGGGTCATCCAAAAGATCTGAAACGGTTCAGAATTCGGCGTACTGGCTTAGGACTGGGCCAGAACAACCACTCGTAGCAAAAAAACAAAAACAAAATCTGCCCTAAAAATCCTCTCGTTTTGGCCTAAGGTCGCATCGTATGTCACTTATAATTGTTCACATGATAATTTGTGACCAAAAGTGAGGAACGATTCAAAGCAAAACAATGATGTTACTTAAAAATGTCAAATTTTCAAAAGAAAACAAATTTATGGAATTTTGAACATTTGGGTAGGTATTCCTTTAAAATAGTAAAAAAATTGGTTTCCAATTTTGAAAATTAGGGGCAAGCGCAGTGGAGGACAAACAAACAACAAATGTTAGCCTTATAGTCATCCATCAATGAAATTTGACAATAGTTTATCATGAATTTCTGTAACCTTTCAACTTTATATTGAGCGACGGGTATTGTTTTACCAACTGTTTTTCCCGATTCTTTTTTTATCACCACAGACTGTGCAGGAGAAACTACCATTTGATGGGAAACCACCAAGAGAACGACCATAACATGGGGCACGCTAGAAATGGATACTATATTGCTTATATACGTTATACTTAATTGGCGCATTTACGTTGAAGAGGGTTTATGTGAACTGAAAACAAGGCTAGTGATTTAGCCACGACGAGAGTGTTGCAGTTTTTCAATGGGGTGAACTTTGCACTAATCATTAAAAAAATATTCATACTTCTGAGCTGTTCAATATTTGACCTTATACCACATTTGTGAAATTAACTTGAACAAGTAAACTATTTATTCCCACAAGTTTTGAAAGGAAATGTTTGCTGGTAACCAACACTATCTAGGAAAATCTAGAAGTTCACAGTTCATCACATTGCAGTCAAAGGATGAGATTGTAATGTTTATCAGGCACTAATTGCTCTGAGCATGCTCAGTTGGATTGCACTCCCACTTTTGACGTAAATGCGCCAATTAACATCTATACACTGTACGATGGATATTATAATAACTAAAGTTCACATCGACATCCCAGAAGATTAGCTTTGAAGGAGATTCAAAATACTGTAGGTTCTATATACATAATAGAAACAATGACGTGATAAAATATGCAAGTTGTTATTGTTCTGAAAGCAGACTATGCATATCTCCATCACCTCCCAATTTGCTGTCCATAAGTAGGCTTGTTTTGTTCCTGTTTTGACCACTGGGCAATTCCGTAAGATCGACAAAATAATGCGCAATTTCGTCAAAAGCATGTGTCAGATATAAAGTCATGTAGTGACCCTATAGTTGCCATAAACCAAAATCAGGTCATAACAACTTCCACTGAATGAGAGCCAATAATGTGATTGTGGCATTTAATTTACCTTTTTACGGAATTGCCCCACTAGCACCAATGTATAATAATTGTTCCAATGCAAAGGTGTAATTTCATTTGGTGCTGAAATGTGCTTCTGATTTTATGTATCATAGTCTGCCACTTAGTGTACTACTTGTCAGTTCAAAGTTCATCACATATTCGATAGTTCAAGCAGTTCCAAATTGGTGAGAAATATGCAGTTTTTAAGCGTTTTTTATCTTTCCGCACGCATAAATACTCCAAGTGTACACGTGCAATTATGGCCATACGGACACGATTTTGGCCAAATGAATGTGTCACGCATTTGTTGCATGCACAGTGCTTTTGCGTTGATGTGCACCTGCACCCCTTCTGTTATAAGAGACTAGTCAACTTGGAGCTGATCACACTATTGTATTGGCATCAGAATATCACATGCCTCACTTGAACAAGGTGGGGTTATTGCTTCCACATAACCAAAAATAATTGGCACAAAAAGGCCCCACCTGATGTCACCGTACTCAATTTGATGTCACTACGCTGGTCGGCACCGGTCAGCAGTAACAAGCACTCCTGGGGGTCAGTGAACATACCAAGCAGGTACGCATCCGCGTAAAAAAAACATCGAAAAAGGTCCAGATTTCACCAAACGACGTCATTGACGTCTTTCTGAAAAAGGGAGACTTTTAAGGGGGCATCGCACTTTAGGGTATCCATTACCGCATCGAGGTATTGCCGTTTAGGGGTACTAATTGTTGTTAAGTATGTGTGACTTTTCACATATCGTCAGCCTGCTTCGATAATTGCCTAACTCACTTTTCAGCAAAATTGAGTTTTTGCATAAATCATGACTTCATTACATTATGCACATGCTGTTATAATACCTAAGTCATTGACCAATCAAAAGTGTTGATAAATGAAGAGCTTTGTTGCAAAAGGCCACCAGACCACTCCAACATGTTACTCATTTTGCATTATTGAATTTGCATTGACAAATCCATGGAAGTAATCAAATTATTGTATGGCTGTGTTCATCTGTTTCTATATGACTTGGATTAGTGCATCCATGCATGCCAATTGAGGCATCAACAATACAAGCCTCATTCCACATAATGAATATCCATCCATCAATAATGCAAAATGAGTAACAGGTACACAGGTAACAGGTTTCATACTTTTGTTGTTTTCTAAGAACTAGAAAAAATGAGTTAGGCAATTATCGAAGCAGGCTGACGATATACCATATCAGATGCATAGATGTATGAATGGATGTATAGGTGTATGTAGGGATGTATATTTGTCACCTGATTATGAATTTAGATTATTTTGAGCATTACTATATTACGCCATTTCGGGGTGCATTATTGAGTGTTGGTAAACGCCGTTTAGGGACGTAGGGTTTGTATGTGTTACCCATTTAGCGGTATCAAAATAGTGTTCTGGTTTTCGCCATTTAGGGTCCATTTCAGAGGTGCTTGGACGTGTATGTGTACCCGCTTGGTATGTTCACTGACCGCCCCCGGGCCCAGCACTAAGCTTAAACAACCAGGACTCAAGGGAATTTCAGACCTTTCCAACCAGCAAAAAATGACAAATTGTACTGTAAAAAGCCATCTAAGAAGTATTTCTAATCAAATTCTTATTTAAATTTTTGGCTAGTGACAACCCTGGTGTCACAGTGCATAAAATGCATATGTATTATAGACCCACTGATAACACCATACATAGGAAGGCAAATGGAATGTATTTATAGTGGAATGATTTTTCCTTTTTAACACTTTCCACGTGGCAGGCGTCTGCAGACGACATTTCAAAAATTCACAAAATGTTTCAAAAATGTCAGAATTATTGAAGATAATTACCATATTTGGAATCACCATGAGAAATGCATTAAAATAAATACAAACATTCCTAGTATAGATGTTATTCGTAATTGGTGATGTCAGGCTAAAGAGGGAGACAAGTGATGTAATTTAGTGCAATTTGCCTCACTTTCATTATGATTAGTGACGTCACATCGAGTATTTGTCCCTCTTTAGCCTGAAATCGTCAATTATGAATAATGTCTATTGGTTCAGTAATCCTTGAAATAGACCTTGAAATTTGGTAAAGGTTTTTTGACAAGCTGTGTGGAAAGTGTTAAGCTATATCAATCAAATGTAGATTAAATCAGAATACTGCTATTGACTATGATATTAACCAAACTTAATTTTAACAGTTTTAGATTTAAAAAACCTATAATGTATAAATGCAATGCGTCATAGTATACTCTAACCAAACTTAATTTTAACAGTTTTAGATTTGTAAAACCTATAATGTATAAATGCAATGCGTCATAGTATACTCTATAACCAAACTTAATTTTAACAGTTTTAGATTTGTAAAACCTATAATGTATAAATGCGATGCGTCATAGTATACTCTATAACCAAACTAAATATTAACCGTTTTAGATTTTATAAAACCTATAATGTATAAATAAATACAATGCATTTATAGGACTGTATATATGATTTTGTCAACTCTATCGATAATTGTATATACAGTCATCAAAATAAGTAACTGACCAGGTAATAAATATGCTTTTAACTCTAAAACTATAGCACCTATATAAAAATATCAAAATATAAATTTCTTCTCTTTAATTTGTGATATTACATGTGAAGTTTGACTGAATATACAGCTATGTGTCCAAAACTAAATCCAAGTCCAATTTTCATTTTAGCATTTTTTTCTTCTACACGGAGCCTCTGTGTAGCAATAGGCAGATTATTGATTAACTGGTAGCGACAACCAGGCATCTCGTTAGGTAAAAATATTATGGGGTCCACTGGACCCCATAATCTACCAATTTTCAAAAGTTATGTGGTCCGAGAAGAAATTATGGGGTCCAAGTCAAAAGTGTAATTTGCGAATTGTGACTTCGGAATGGGATACGGAGTGGTTAAACGGGGACTACAGCGCTGAAAACATTTGTAGATAAGGTGAAAACATGGACGATGGTCGAGAGTTGTACAAGGAAGACCGAGAATATTTAATATTTTATTACCAAGTATACTTTGATTCGGATCGTCACGAAAACTGATATTTGTAAGCTTACACGTGCAAAATTATCTTGACACACGATTACAAATTATTGCGTCCATCTGGACGCAATAAAGAGACCAGTTTAAAATGTTCTGCGTTTTCAGCAAACATATTGCGTCCCCAGACGCGAAAAAAGCAATGTAACGAGAAGCCTGGCGACAACTCACAGGTCGATAGTAACATGAGGATTGGGGATGCTTATGGATCAATGCATCCCATACGCATACCTGTCACACTATCAAGCATGTTCAAAACCCAAGTGCGAAAATGATAACTGTGTAGTTATCGGGGTAGAGGTTTTAATTGTTAACCAATCTTCACGAACAATGTCTCTAATTGACGAGGGGAGCGAAAATTTGTCCACAATTTTGTAATTTAATATTTTTAAATTGGAACCATATTTTTAGAGCTATGAGCATATTTATTACATGGTCAGTTACTTTTTTTGAGGACTGTATAGTTGATTCCATTGCTTCCTTGATGTACAGAAAATTATATAATTCACTTGGAATTCATGTATGTCAGTTATTTTCAATGGTGCGAGATAAGTCACTATAATCAAAACAAATAATTGTCGATCAGAGAGTCGTGATCCGAGCGCTTGCGGGGCTTGTGATGCACTACATTCCAAAACAACCGGAGCACAACACTGTGCATGTACATTTTGAAGTCGCATAGTTCGCGAGGGAATATTTTGAAATGATCGACAATTATTTGTTTTGATAATATTGCAAATTATCTCACAATGCTAAAGCTTTATGTGGACACCATCCTCTCTAAGTATAAAGTAAAATTTGTTCGGTTATAAGCAACAATTCTCACATTTAGTGTTATTTCCTAAACATTCTGTAAAATTTAATAGAAAAGGGATGAAGATGTAACAAAATGATCCACTGATCTGTGACTTGTTCATTTACTAGCAATACCACTTTCTTTTTCATTTTAAAAGTATAAGAATGTCCAAACTTTCCTTTGAGCCTATTAAACTATGTACTGGAAAAGTGGTAATTTTCACTCAATTAATTTTTCGCACTTTGCCGATTTTGAAATGTTTTTACATGTTTTTGAATTTTACGATTTGCAGCTTCATCACATAGACCTATATGCAAATATATTTGTGTGTTATTATTATCGTGGTAGCTGTGTCGAGTTCGAAAATAAATGTAGCACACAAATTTCCACTTTAGTTTATCAATCAACCATTTTTGTTCTTCATAATACATAGTATATCTCAATATACGTTGAACACATTTTCTCTTTAAAAGTACTCTATATTTAATCGTGCAATCTAATTTTCAAAAAATTCTTGTGTGTGTATAATAGCTCTCTGCTATTTTAACACATACTACTTAATTTTTTGTTTCAAAATGATCTGCATAAATAACAAGCTTGCCAGTGTATCGAAATAAAAGATGTGATGATTAAGGCGTTACTTTTCGCGCATATTACTTATAACTTTAAATAAAGGTACATTATATTATAACAAGAGCCAGAGTTTCAAAATGGTTGTGTGTATAATAAACTCATTATAATTATGTTATCACATTTTTTTTATTGTTATTACTATTATTTATTGTTGAAAGTATGGTATGGTCTTCAAACTTTGCCCTAAAGTTTGCTTAAAATATATTTTGTTCATTAATTATTTTTTTATTAATTGGTAAATAGGGATATATTAAATTAAAAATAACTCTTGAATTAAACCACTGACCACATCATAATAATTGGTTACATAAACACAATTTATCTGGAATAGCCCATTTTGAGTTGTCATTGAAATGAACTGAGGTGAAGTGTTCAATAACCTTGAATCTTGTTAACACTCTCCATGTGGCATGCATCTGCAGACGACATTCCAAAATTTCACAAAATGTTTCAAAAATGTCAACATTATTGCATATCATTGCATATTTAGAATTAGCATGAGAAATGCATTGAAATAAGTACAAACATTCCTAGTATTAGTTCAGTTATCCTTGAGATAGACTTTGAAAGGTTTCTGAAAAATCTTGTTTTGTATAATATGGTAAAACTAGCCGCATGGAAAGTGTTAAGTTAAGTATATCAGGTTATTCAAGGCCTGCCTTTATTGTCTTGTATGAGGACAAGGCCATGTTTATTGATGCAAAGGGACACTGACATAAAACAAATAGGTTAGTTCTAGTAATAGATATAAGTTGGTCTACTTACGGTTCATTGATGTACGGCAGATCACTTTTAAGATAGAAATTGATAGCCCAAAAATATAAAATATTCTATTAAAAAAATTAAATGAAAAAAAAAGTTTTTCTTTGAGTTGAAATGTATAATCTACTCACTGTACCACATTTTCACAGATGTTTTGTTGCTAATATTTTGAAGCGAAGCGACAAGCGGATGAAAATTAGGAAACGTCCGCTTGGGTTGAGAACTATGGTAGGAAGGGGATCGAAGGTCAGACAAGATGAAGTCACACCACCGTAATAGCAGTCTAAGGCCGATGGCCTTTGCCGGATTTATTTCATCACATCTGTTTCTGTTTCTTAAAACACAAAACATCATAAACCTTCCGATTTTACAACCCATGTACACAATTTTAAGATGATCTAGATTTACTAAGTAATGGAAAACAAAATGAGGATTCAAGTTGTATATCCTTGTTATAGTTTGATCAGCTCCAAAAAGGCGAAGCCTCCTTACAGCAGCGAATTAATGCAGAAGGACGCAGGCGCGCATGAAGGCAACGGCGCATTGTGCATCATATGCTTGTGGTCAAAACCGCATGCATGTGACCATAATCACTCATGTACGCCTGTATTACTTTTGCACGCGGAGAGATAAATCTGAATATTTCTCACCAATTTGGAAATGATTAAACTGTAGAGGTGTGTACCCGACCCAATCACCTTACTTGCCCCATCAATCAGTTGGAACACTCTAGAGTTTGCTCTACCATATATCACTGATCTTCTTGAATTATAATCCATCTCGTTCTGGTCTCCGTTCTGCCAAGAAAACAATCTTACTGGAACCTAAATCATTTCGCTCTTGGAGGGAGGGATTGGGCTTTCTGCCCAATCTGTTACTGCCCCTCGCATGTGGAACACTCTCCTAGAGTGCATTCAGTAGCAGCCCTTCAATTGGATTTTTCATATCTAAACTCAAGACACACTTTTTCTTAATGGCTTATGATTAGGTTATTAATATTATTGTATGATGAATATCTGCCACATTTGGTGTATTATTTACTTTTTGATGATATTTGTTTGTATCTTTTAAGTATTTATATTGTTTGTTTTCTTGTTCATTGTTCATGTATCCTGCTGGTTTTTGTTGTTCTGTATGCGCCATGAGCGTTCTTGCGGATTTGCACGCTTTATAAATGTTCAAGTTATTATTATTATTATTATTATTATTATTATTACAGTAATTGAACTCAGATTTTTGAATTATACTGTATTTTATGATGCATTGCATCTCCATTGAGAAAAGACATCACCATGATAAAACATAACATTATTGCTAATATTTGTTGATGATGATGATGATAGCTATAAATCCTTTCTAAATATATACACTTGAATATTATACACAGACAATAATTGTTTTATGTTTGTTGAATATTATTTGAAATACCTTCTAAATATATGCACAGACTAATGTTGTTTGTTTGTTGAACATTATTTTTCATCCTGTGTGAAATTTGACAGTGAGGGTATAATTAGTCTCCCTGAACTCATCTTGAAGTTGTTGCGATACTTAATACACCGGTCTTCATCTGGGAACTGAGATTATGACATGGGCAATTATAGTGCAGCAGAGGACACCTAAGCTAAAATGGGATTAAAAGTAACTTCTAATTCATCAAAAAAATTAACCAGGTTAAATAGCTCCCCCAACCCTCTATAAAACAAGGTTTAAATCATGGAAAGAGGACAGGGCTTTGAGTATTGAGGGAAATATTGGGTAAAACAACACACAGAAAACACTATGTAAAAAAATTACACAAATTATGTAAAAAATACACAATCTGTGTAAAAATAGAACTCCATAATACTATGTAAACAGTTGTGTTAAGCTTTTGCATAGGAATTTACACAAGCTTGGGTATATATTACATGTTTTATGTAAACTCTTACATAATAATTATGGAGTTCTATATTTACATAATCTTTTACATAGTGTTTTCTGTGTGAACAAGCTTAAAATGCCCCCTCCAAACAAAAAAAAACCACTATTTCACTGACAGATTAAAAATGTCAACACTCGCATGTTTTGGTGCAGTTTACAATCGGTTTCTAGAAAAAAATAACAAAATGTTCATATTTTGATCCTATGGATGAGTTGTATGAATGAGTTGGCCCGAGGGTGCAGGGAACCAGCATACAGCCAGGGCAGCTATCTTGGTTTCAATTATTGGGTCTAACAGTCTTATTACGCGATCTCTGATTGGATGAAAAGTTGAAGCAGTAGTTTTGAACTTTTCCGATGGGCTGTTTACATTAAAGGTATATTATGTGATCTTTCCAGGGAACGCCCTCAACATCGAAAAAAAATAGAAAGCAGCTTTTCTTGCAGATTTACATTTCTGATCATAAATCATAAATACATTCCAAGTTACAGGGCGATACGATTCTTAATTACTTCAAAATCATGGTTTTAGAGTGAAAATAAACTGTCGGAATCCCGACAGTTTATATTTTTCACTCTAAATTCACTCTAAAACCATGATTTTGAGGTAATTAGGAATCGTATCGCTCTGTAACTTGGAATGTATGTATGATTTATGATCGGAAATGTAAATCTGCAAGAAAATCTACTTTCTAAAAAAAATAATGAATAGAGGGCGCTCTCTGGAAAAGATCACATAATATGCCTTTAAGGGAGCTGTTAACCCTCAGCATAGCCTCAGTAAAACTGCTGTAACTCCTTTATTATTCATTTAATCTATATAAAAGTATACATTTTTTTGCAGGAAAGGGTTGAATGAATCCAACCATGATTATGAAATTGACCATATTGTAGAAAATTATTTTTAAAAACCCGTTTTTGACCCATTTTAGATTCTGCAAAGATAACTCAAAATATATTTTGTCAAATGTTGTCATACTAGTTTTATTATAATACAATTCCCTAGGAATCGGGGTTGATTTTTACCTCTAAAATCATGAAAATCACATTTTTGGCACTTTTTGGTCAATAATTCCAAAAATAATAAAGATTTTAAGGGGGACTTCAAGGTAGTCACTTTATGAATTTTGTGAGTGCTGTAATTATTGAACTACTCAAATGTTTATTTTTTTTCTCAGAAAATCACAAAAAAAATCTCTTTTTTGACCCAAAATAGTTCAACAAAGCTAACAAAAATAATTTGGAGTAAAAATTTCCCCATTTGCTAAATTATGATGTAAAGACGCAAACTTTTTTTTAACTCTAGGCCTATTTAATATTTTTTGAAATTTTGACAATTTTTTTTTTTTATCACTTTTTTGGCGCTTTTTGACAATCAACATATTTGGTCAAAATTGACCCCATATTTGGATTTTCTGATCCATTTCCTTTCCAAAAATGTATACTTTTATATGCATTTGATTAACAGTTCAATAATTACACCACTCACAAAATTCAAAAAATCAAGTCAAAATCTTCCTTGAGTCCCCCCTAAATTGGTCTAAGTAAGGCATTTCAGACCAATTTTAAGCTATCTTCAGTACTTTTGACAATAAATTTCAACATTTTTCGATTGTTTGGGGGACAAAATGGGTGGGCTTTTTAACTGTTAAGAATCATGTCATAGGCGCTTGTTCAAAAGCATACTTGTAAAACCTTTTAAGTATGCTTTTGATTGGATATCATTTTTAGACATTTAAAAATGTCTAAAAATGATATCCAATCAATGTTACAAGCGCTTGAAACGCGGCAGAATCGGTCAGGATTGCGTATACAATATAGTGAACATACGAGGCACCATGATTGTATGACGATGCACCATGATTGATGATTGAACTGACCGAGTTGCAGATCAAGTTGGGATATCAGAATTTCTGTAAAATTCTTGGGGAGTGAAGAACTGGAGTGAAAAGTAGCTAAAACGAACAAACAAGGCCTCAAATTGAACAAAATCGGGATATATTCCTATCTTAAGAGATAAAGGTTGTGTCAAAGTCCCATGGGAAACCGTTTTCTTTTGGCCGTGAAAAATACATACGTTGGACGTGAAGCACTAAATAATCATGTTCAACAAATTTTAATGATTCAAAATTCTATCGACTTTTTCGTTATCAAATCATGGCAAATCTACTCAGCTATATATAGGCATCTACTCAAATTCCGCTTTGGCCACTTTTCATGCGCAGAAAACTCTTTTATTAGAATCGCCGTTAAGTGTGTAATTGAACATTCAATACAACCAATACTAATCTATCTACTAAATCTTGATAGTTGAATTTGAGCAGAAAAACATATTTTCATCCATATTATCCATGACACACATAATATTTGAATTGTTGATGTATATATTATAAAAAATACATTGATACATCCTATATCATCGGAATCACAAAGGCATTTTTTTAGTTGAAAATTGAAAGTCATTTTCTTATTCCAAAGTGGCCAACGTGGGATTCGCACTCTTGTTAACAGAATTGATCATATCTCGGTAGGTGGTAAAATTCAATGGGATAAAGTGTATTTGATAGAAGACTAGAACAGGGCTTACCAACGGTTTATTTCTTTAAACATAAAAACATGTGATGTAGGCCTATTTTTAATTAATTTTCTAATTCTTTTTTTGACTATACCCCCATCATCCCCGGAGTTGTTGCCCTGTCCCTGTTATGGCTGGATCAGTCATAAATAACCTAACAATCAATCTTTCGGATCTTGATTTTGCAACAACAAAAAGGAAGAAGACGTGGACACGGGTTTTTTTAGCCTAAAATATCAGCTTTTGAAATGTGGTGTTGGCGCAATATGTTAGGAATATCATGGGCCGAAGGAGCAAAGACCAATGAATTTGTCAGAAGTTAGATTGGGGACCAAACTTCTTTTTGTAATAAGATCATACGCAGCAAACTGTAATACTTTGGACACATTGCTAGACAACGACAACCTAGAAAAGGTGATAGCTCAAGGAACTGAAGGAATTCGTAAACGTGGCAGACCAATTGGGACCGATGGCATTAAGGGAGCAACGGGTTTATTGCTTATGCACATCGCATGTCACAAAATAGACAACGATGGCGCTCCATCATCAGTAGGGTCACAAAGAATCAGCCATTATTCATAAAACGACGACGATCGGAATATCCACCTTGAACTTGAAGTATTATTCTTAATTGCTTCCATCATTAATCAATCTAAGTTGCTTTATTCTGTTGATAACTAGTCTGACACGCATCATTTATTTCAAGATACGCGTGACCGACTCCATAGCTATATCGAGATTAAGTTAAAATTCCTTTTTTCCCTCAAAATTGTTGTATCATCATTCGTTGTCGTGTTTGATCTGTTAATGAATTCATTATTGTTTGTTTGTTTTATCCAATCGGTTCGATAGTCGCTAAGGTCATGTTTTTTATACTGGGTACCCAAAAAAGGTGGATCTGTTACATTTGCACTACATATGATTACTTTGCATGCATATATTTTGGCTATTCTTTATCACACATACTCAAATTTAGTCTTATTTTGATGAGAAAGTATTTGGCCTTTATTTTAAAAAGAAAAATATAAACTACAATGGACCTAATTAGTCAGGGGTGGAAGAGTATGCGGAGGAGGAGTATGCGGAGGAGGAGTGCATAGTTGAACAAGTATGGTGCAATATACATTGGGCAAACATAAAATGCACTGGTTTCACTCTTGGTACAATTCTATATTGAAAACATAACATTATTGAAGCATATTTGAATTAAAAATATAATTAGTTAATTAAGGAATCATTAATTAGCATTAAGAAGCTCAAAAGATTGTTAAGAAACGTAAGTTGGTTGCAGTTTGCGAATGTATGCAAACATTTGCCTGCACCAAACTGTCCATTTTAAAAGTATAGAAAGGTTGAGGTACCCTTTTGAATAAATAAATTTAACTATTTAATTAAAAATTAAAAGAAGATATGTAATTAACCTCATGTAGGAAGGACCTGATCTTTACTCTAGACTCGCAAACTGCCATCATACCCTATGCAAGTCTGATATACTGTGCTGTAGACCTACATCCAGGGAACAATAACCAGTATCTTCTCGCCAATGAAGATCATGCTGAAATATTGTGCAACATTTCTTTGTAAATAAGTCTTCAAGTAGTATGCAAACTTGAGTTTGAAAAGTAAGTTGATACGATACTAGTGACCACTAGTTTGCCAATCAACATTGGATCACCCTTTATGTTGAATACAACTTAAAACGATAACATTTTATAATTCTATCTTAAATCAGACTCTTGAAATTTGAATACTGGGTTCAAACATTATGGAAACTAACCTAATTTGTTCATTTGAATGTGCTTTGCACATCATGAAGGTGCAAGAAGGATGAACGCAATTAATTGTATGCCACTAAACATGTGCCATTGGGAAAATTTGAGTCACCCTGTAGTTAAAAGGCCCCTTTTTATTGAACATTATTTGAAACTCATACCACTTTAAGCATTTGCCACTTCAAATTGTAATGTAAAATCATGTTTCAGATGCAAATTTAAATTCATTCAATTTAATAATTTGTGGATAATCACGTATACGTAAATTAATGTTTTAAATACCCTATATGTTTAAAATTAACACCTTTACATAAGAAAAGGGTGACTTTTAAAATCAATCAATGTTCATGTACATGTAATTGATGCATATTTATTTGAAATCTACTTGAATTTGGTCAAAATACTAGTCTTTGTATGTATAGAAGCATTTTTCCGGAACTAAATAAACAAATTTTTAGACACCCTGTATGTAGAATTTCAGATTCATAATGAAATTTAATTTGCATATGTCTGGATGGGTATTTTATTAAACTACTTTACATCTGTACTGAACTTTTCTCTCATCACTTCATATACATAGTGGAAGTAATTATTGAAACCCTTCTTTTTTAGAAGATTTTGCTTGTTACACCCTGCACAATTTCGGGCCACCCTGTATAATCAACTTGATTGTATGCTATTGCATCCTTTACAGTATATGCTTTCAGAATGTGTATACTTTTACCAACTTAAAATGTAAACTTTTTCAGATATAATGCATTAACTGAAAAAGGAACCTAATTTATGGAAAAAGGGACATGTAACACAAATTGTACCCAGTATAAAAAACATGACCCTTAGTTGGATTCTAATGGGACCAGACTCGAGCCAAATTTCCGGGCAGAGACGTTATTTACCGTAATCCATTGTAAAACAGATTTACCTTTATTCCAAAATTTGGGTTTAGCCTTGTTTTTTCCATACTCCCCGTCCACCAATCACCGGATTTCTTAGTAAACCAGATTCTTGAATATCCATTCCGACAACTGTTCCTGTAACAATACGGAAAATAAAGTCGCGTCCGGTCAATGAGCGTATGATGATGGATGGAGCATGCTGGCAGTATGTATACGCTTCATTCTCACTGGTGTATCTGATGATACTTTGAAAAAGGTTAATTCTTTGGAATACATGTAACTTATTAAGAAATCAAGTTTGTAAAATATAGCAAAGTAAAGTTGGTTGATATTTCAAAGACTATATTGTAAAAAACCACCAAAGATACGATGAATTGAAAGATAAGTATAGAACTATACAATACAAGATCAACGATAAAACAGCAGCCGCAATACAACCCATCATACCGAAAACTTCCATAAGTTTAAAAATTAATTATATCATGGTAGAAAATGTTCACAATATTCCTTATATAATATGATCTATTTTGGTCTCAAAAGGGTGGATAAAAGACTAAATTTCCAGTGGCTTGATGATCACAATACTAATTAGTTGCTATCACCTCGCCAAGGTTGGTCGCACTTAATATTTGTATGCACTCCTACGTCAAATGCACGTCACAATAAACTGTTGAAAGTAAAGTTTACAGCCAGCCATGGTGTAAGTTGTTTCCATCTGAACACTCCGACACATGCAGGAACTTCATTTTATTTCAACGAGACAGCAGCAACACCTGTCAGAGCATCTATAGTGGTCAGAGGTACCACAATATGTTGGTAACCGCTGTCTTAACTGTGAGCGCACAAGGCCTTCTCCTATAAAACCTTTATCTGTTTGTAGTTATCATGGCGTTTGGATCCCACCTTGCACATTTACTCGCTGTGGTGTACTTTGCATGCTGGGGAATCTGTCAAGTTACCGGTCAACGTAAGTTTATTTAGTTTCTTCAACGAAACACACTCTGGTGTTCCTTCAACATTACGATTTCTCTTTCACGAAATAGTTGTATCCAACTGTCAGTTCTAACAGAGGAGTATAGCACCGTCATTCTTTGATAATATTTGACAAACACATTGGAAAAAGACGGTATCATTTTTAGAAGATGTGCTATTTCATATACAAAAAGTTTAGAGAAAGAAATAACTTTATTCAATAATATGAGATATTATTTCTCCGTTTCCAAAGTCCACACAAAAACATATCAAGAAAGAGCAATGTTGACATTTTAGTTTACAATGGCACTACGTGATCGTCTCATCTTTGATGATCTCTTTTTGCAATATGAAGGCGTGGCGCGTGGCACTAAGGAAAAGCACTTACTTTAGAGGTTTTGGGTTTAGGCTATGCTGTGGCAAACGTATTATATACGCTTTTTGTGCCAGGTAATTTATTCTGATTTAAATCAATGGATAATGTATGAGAAAATGAGTATGGAGGGTGTGACGAACCACACCAGTAAAACAACCTATCGAGGGACCTTGCCTCGCCTCACACTGCAAACACTACAGAACACATCAGACGCTTCACAGAACACTCTACACGTTCAGGATGTGTCGGAAGCGTCCACATGTAACAGATATAGAACATGTTCATGTGTTCTGTAGATGTTCTAATGTGTTATGTAGGTGTTCTAGATTTGTTGACGCATCACCATGTGTTCTGCATGTATTCAAGGGCCATTTCTAGAACACATCAAGAACACATCTGTAACGGCCAGGAACATGTACTAAATCTGTTACATTTTTTGAATACGTCCAGACGCGTTCTTGACATGTTCTTAACGTGTTCTCTACGCGTCGATGTGTTCTGTAGTTTTTGCAGTGAATGCCATTTGAAAGGACTCGACGCCAAACATTTAAGATATAAATTTGACTGACTTTTCGCTGATTCATAATTTCATTCTTTAGGCTTATGAAATCTTGTCCTTTCTAAAAACATTGTATTGATGGAAATTGTCATCAAAAGAAGTTGATAAAATGTTCCAAATCAATGAAACCAAATGATAATAAAACTTCTAACATCTTTACTATCAGAACTTACATTTATTAGTGTACAATATTTCTATAAGATTTAGATGCTGAAACAACACTTTCATCTTCTGTCTTTGACCATATTTATTACCTTGATAATTATTTCCTTTCAAAATAATGACATTTATCTTTACCACTGTTTACTATATGAATGTGTACGTGTATACATGATCATTATTGTTTGTAATGCTCTGAAAGGTTTTGACTAGTCGGTTAATGCTCCAGTGGTTAAAAGTTAGTCTGCCGGGTGGGACTTATTAAAATGCTTTAATGCTTTAATGGTTCAAATATTGTGTAGTCACGTTGATCGCCGTCTCACGCAATAGGTGCATCGAGACCCGGAACTTAGACTTCATTCTGTGTATCTTATTAGTGAAGTAAATTGGTTGTTTTTATTGCAAAAGGCTCATTGACTTTTGTTATTCTTTACACTCACTCGATTACACCTGTCAATAAATGTTAACAAGTCAAATAAATTGGCGAATTTGTTTGTTGAAAGACTATACAAATCTGAAACAAAATGTCTGGCGTCTGGCAATATTTAGCTGTGTTTATCCACTACTTAACACTATTCATAATGTATATTGGTATGAAATAGTGATGTGTAAATGTTTCCCTATTTTGAAATGTAGCTATAGGCCTATATGCCTGTGGAAAATGTGTAGTATCAATGATACCAAACAAATGCTGAAATCAGAATTGCTAAGAAATAAACCAATTCATATTTCATACATACCAAAGACTTATGATATCAATGAAAGACAAATATTTCAATTACATTCTCACATTTTCAGTGGTGTTTAACCCTTTTCATGCGGCAGTCGTCTGCAGACGATAGTTTCAAAATTTCACAAAATGTTTCAAAAATGTCAACATAATGTATTTTCATCACCATATTTGGAATCACCGTGAGAAATGCATTGAAACAAGTACAAACATGTCTGGTATATTATGTTGTTCAAGATAGACTTTGAAAGTTGTGAAAGGTTTTTGACAAATCTGTTTTTAATATGGTAAAACTAATAGCCGCGTGGAAAGTGTTAAGGCTCTTCGACTCATGAAAAGAACAATTTTGAAAATACAGATATATTTTTATGTTAATTGTTATCTAAAAATAGCATACATTTTGTTTGTTTCGCTTCATTTTAAAAACAGTTGCGCATATGCACACAGTCAAGCCAATCAAGCATGCATCAACAAACACAATGTCATAATGCAGCCGTCGGGGCGATACTAAAGGACGTTTACCTTAGGAATGCTATTGCTGTTGTCTGTTTCAAGTGTAAATAAAAGGTTGAGTTTATTTATATAAATAGAAATAGATGGTTTAGGGTCACTGTCCTTCCTCAAGGATATTCTTCAAATTCGTTATAAATTAGTTAAGTAATTGTACGTGCAAAAAACAACTGTAACAACACCCAAATATGCACTATTACCAATTTACCATACTGCAACTGCAAATAGATCACACGTCCAGCATGCGAGAATTTAGGGTCGTCTCAGTGTTGTAATATATCATTATTTACGTATATCTTTTCCTCGGTGTCAAAACATTACACGCCCTATTCAAATGTTAACTACGGGGAAAAAATAACGCGTCCAGCATTATACCTGTACAGTAAAATATTCATCATTGAGAGGCATATCAACAGTTAGTCAAATTTTAATTATGATTTATCACATATGCCTTTCTGATTCTGAAGATACTTTAGTTTTATGATTACAAAGACAACTGTCCAAGATATCTGCATTCTAAGGGAAAGTTAACTATAGAGGGCACTCTATCAAAAGATCTGTAATCATTTCAGTGTGTTTATTGACGGTATAGTATAATATCATGCAATGAATATCACTGTGATATTAAAATATAGTTTCAAACAGTTAACAGACACGAGAAAGAGCATCTTTTGCCTAATTTTCTTAAAACTTAAAACTTTACATATGTTTATTGTCATTTCACAACGTTTGGAGAAAATATCGATAGTTGAATTTTGTTCAGAGCAGAGCGTTATATATACGTGGAGACACTTCATTTTATCTGATTTTTTCTTTTTTTAAATTTTCATCGAAAATAAACGGCTGTTTCGTTCCTTGGCACGGCTGGCAGATTTATTACACACTGAATATGCTAATTGGTTTGACAAAGATCAATTAATAGATTGATTGTTTTAATCAAAGACGCCGAACCTTCACAAATTGTCTATCTTGAATCGTTTACAGTTTATGAAGGTTATGACCCAGATGGCAACTACGCGGCAATGTACGCCTTCGTTGTATGTGAAGCGGACCCAGACGGTGCAGGACCTCAATCTATCCCGCCTGATATCGCTGCAAGAACAGACGGCAAGTATGACAAGATATGTGCTGTATCAGAGTCGGATGAATTCATCGTGATTCGAGCCGGCGTATATGTCGTGAGAGAAGACGCAGGGAATAGAAAGAAGAGGGACGCTGAGCTACCTCATAATGGTGAGAACTTTTATTTAAATCAATTATGTTGTACCTAAAGTGGAAGCTTTAATGGTTGACCGTTAAAATGATTATATTGAGTTATGAGTAATTTGGATACATTTTTATCAACTAAACTGTGTGGAAATAACTATCATTACGCTACAAGGCCCGCTTAGCAACGCTATAAATTGCTGCCCTTAAAACCGGCACCAAATTTAAATATTCGCCTTCCATCAAAGCTGGTTGCATTATGACATAATTCTCGTGTGCAACCAACCGGCTGTATTGCAACGCCCATTGAGTAGTTTAAACGCATGAGCGTGGATGTAATTTGCAACATAATGGAAACTCACCCATGCATTTAGCAAGAAGTACCGCTCGTACACGCCCTGAATTTAAATATACAACCAGGCAATCCTCTCGTAGTAATTGATAACAATAGGTTTACCAGACCGAATTAATAGCGCTCCTAAGTGGGCAATACATTTAAAGAGCAAAATAAACAAAACATTAAACTGGGGCACGACGTTTCGGGATGCTTAAACAATTCCTCTGACAATGTATTGGATTAGTAAACACTGTCTCTGACCAGCAAAGACTAAACCACAGCCAGCAACATCGTATGACTTTACATTCATTATATGTATTACAGTGATGCGGCTAGATTCGAATCTGGGTTCGAATCTCTTCTTTGACGACGTTGCTGATCCAATGCCACGAAGACGTAAAAAGAGGCAAGGTGTACCACCCATTGACTTTTCATATAGTGAGTATTAATTATATTACTTTATATCGCTTATTTTTCGATATTATGATAATAACGATTTTGTATAAAGCATGAAGCGCTACAACTCCTCATATGCTCGTTTTAACCGTTTGCCTGATTAGGTGCCGCCTCCATACCGCCCCATAGAAAGTTAGTCGTGAAGGTAATGCATGTTATCATGTGTGTATATTAAGCAAAGCACTGTATTAGGCAAAAGCACTGCTCACATAGCTCAGCTTCATCGGGTTTTTCTGATGACAAGCTAATACCACCCAAACATGAGAAAGTCGTCAAGGTAGTGCATGCAATCATATGATTAAATGAAACATTAGCACTGGTCACATGGTTCGGCCTCCATGATTTTCTTTCTCTGATGACACGCTATCTCCGTACCAGCCCAAACATAGTAAATCGCCGAGGTAGTGCATGCAATCATAGGATTATATGAAACATTAGCACTGTTTACATGGTTCGGCCTCCATGATTTTCTTTCTCTGATGACACGCTATCTCCGTACCATCCCAAACATAGTAAGTCGTCGAGGTAGTGCATGCAATCATAGGATTATATGAACATTAGCACTGCTCACAATACATGATTCGGCGTCGTACAATCCCAAACATAGTAAGTCTTCGAGGTAGTGAATACCATCATGCATTTGTACGAAGCTCTTACACTGCTTAGTGCTCACACGGATAGGCATTCACGGTCTGTCTTACAAGACGTGGCCTCTAACATACACCAATCATCGAGGCAATGCCTCTAAAATCATAAGCGGCTATGAAATATAAACACTGTTCATTTAACTCAAACTTCAACCTTTTCTACTGGTGAGACGCTGTCTACGTCTCCGTGTCGATCAAACGTAAGATTATCATGTATGTGGTACATGTCATCAAGAGAATGTATGAAGCACCAATTATCATAATATAAGCAAATGTATCAGAGCAATAGAATAGCTAAACACATATTAAACACATGTTATAAAAAAATGTAAAGGATGCTTCACAGTCAACAAAAAGGTGCTATAACCCCTAAAATAGAACATTTGAAAGAAACTAAACAACATGAAATATATACAGTTGCATGATGTACATACAATAGCGCAACTGACAAGGCTCAGCTTCCACGGTTGTCTAATGAGACGCTCCCTCTGCACCACCCTATACATAAGAAAGTCGTCCAGGTAGTGCATGCCATTATAAGTTTGATCGAACCACCGGTAACGATTAAGCTCAGTATTGTTGTCAAAATGGATAATTGATTGCTACCGTCTCTTACACGTACTCATTTAACAAACCAATGACTAATGGTGCTCTTTGCCACACAGTTGTCGAAACGGGTCGAGACTACGACAACGCTGACGATGACAGAGATGCCAAAGCCGGACTGGATTACGAGCATGTTAGTATAGTATGGACCTTCCACCCTACTCCGGGCGGATATGCTTTCAGAGTGCCGATAATAGACGACGAAAATGTCGAGAAAGATGAACTGTTTCAGGTGAATTTCAGTGATTTGATCCAGGATTTTACCTATGAGGGATTTGGAGGACAAGCAAAGAGGGCGATCGAAAATCAGTATCCCTCTGTGAAGATCCTTATCGTAGACGATGATGGTAAGATTCATTATTTCATGTTTTTATATTTGGCAACACGTGGTTTCAGGGTTTCAGCATCGGAAGCCGAGTTGTATCGAAATTTCAATCCCACAGTGCAATTTACGCTTTCCATGCGGCAGGCGTCTGCAGACGGTAGTTCCAAAATGTCACAAAATGTTTCAAAATTTCAAAATGATTGAATGTCATCACCATATTTGGAATAACCATGAGAAATGCATTAACATAAGTACAAACATGTCTAGTATTGGTTCAGTAATTCTTGAGAAAGACTTGGGAAAGGTTTCTGAAAAATCTGTTTTGTAATGGTAACACTAATAGCGCGTGGAAAGTGTTAAGAGCCTTTTGCATTCACTGGTTAAGAGCAAAAGGTTATTTCATCGGCTTTGTAATATTATACGATCATTGCATTGTGGGACTGAAATATCGGTACCACTCAGCTTCCGGTTTTAAAACTCCGAAAGGCGCGTAATGATTGTTCATAATTTTGCACGCATGATTATTTATGTCTTAAAACTTTAGGGTATTCAGTCCATAATACAATTAAAGTACGCGACATTGAAATGAGTATGATGATTCTAGATAAGGTTAATGAAATTAAGCGTATCCTGCCGATACCATTTACATTTGCTACCAATATATTGTGACATTGTGTCTAGCTCAACTTCATCCCCAAGCAATGGGTACCGTCTTTACTTTATAAATCACAACGTTCAATCGTTCTGTTTCATTCACAGTTAATTTCCAGTTCGGCTCTCCCGAGTATTTATTGAACCAAGTTACCGGCGGGGTCACTTTCTCTATCCATAAAGAGGCGGGCAGTATGGCGACTAGTGTCACGTCACTTAGTAAGCACAATTTGTATGTTCATATTGTACAACCATATCAAAATGAAATCATAAGAACACTTACAATTCATTTGATTGATACATGACAGTTCTTCAAAGGTCAATTGAATCTGATTTGTTGATGTGACCTGATAATGTATGACTCCGCTTAGCAAAATACTTGTAAACTTGCACAACCTTGACGCACGCCTTGACTAATTGAAAACCACACACAATTCCCATCTGTATAATACAATAAAGGGATTTGATGAGGTACATTATTGGTGGTGTGGGGGAACCCATTTCTAGCTTTGAATGTTAAACACACGTGACACAATCAAAATGATCATGTACAGTATAATGATGAAACATAATCGAATTGAATCATGAACAAAGTTACAAATCATGAGCAATACAAGACTGATATGAATTGATATAAGGAATGGCTATGTAGCTTTAAATCCTTTGAAATATATAATTATGTTTATGAGGCTAATAACGAATATACTATGCGAATTATTGAACACCACGACTTTTATATTAGTGTGTTTCCATAGATATTTGCGATGAGAAAGGAATGACCAACTTTTAGTTACACTATATATTAGGTCTACAGTTTCTTTTTTCTAACAGTTTTACCTTTCAAACCATACATAATAAAGCATATTATTTGAAACATTTCAATCCTACTTAATTCACAGCCGTCACCGCCGAAGAAATCACGGACGACGACAGCACGGCAGTGGTCAAGTCAATGGACGTTGTGTTCTCTCAATCTGGCTCGCAGACGATCCAGGAAACAATGATTCTAGTCAACGTTGGAGATTCCAGACCTCCACAGGCGTTTAAACTTTTGATAACATCTCATGGCAAAGGGGTCGTTGTGCAACCGTTTGATGCTTTAGTTCTAAATCTTCAACGCTATGGTAAATTGCTTAATATGTAAAGTCTCCTTAAGTTAGTCATGAAAGACCGAAAGTGAACACCAGTAAGTAGACACTCACCCGTAATACTGAGATACTTAGTAATAGAAATTACCTATAAAATATTTTTATTACTGAAAATTTACATCAAGTCATATCATACGACATGGATCGACATAGGTCTATATCCAAGTGTTATGGACTAAGTGGTATCCGCAAACTTGTACTGGGGTAGTATCTCCCAATGTCATTTTTATTTCTCCTAAGTGCTGGGAACGCGCCTTGCAATGAACAGTATTATTGCTTTGACCATGTTGACGTATCACCTTTTTCGATGCCCACAGGCGTTGACCACCTTAAGTTCAAAGAGCTCTTTTTAAAGTTTACTGTCGTAAAAAAAAGATTGATATTTCAGCAGCTGTTGCTTCAACTGAACTCAATGATGTATTGTGCCCTTAAAGCAGACAAATTCATCATCATAATGTCACACTTTATCTGTCTGTAGTTTGCATTCCACACTTTTTCGCAATTACACGCTAACTCTACCATACTGCCTATTATAAGGCAATCGTCAATGTAATGAATGGCATATAATAATCATACGTTTATCATAAAACACTAGCATTGCTCACATGATTTGGCTTCCATGTATTTTTTATTGTTGTAAAAGGTTGTTTTTTCTGATGACACGTTAACTTCGTACCACCCTAAACATAAAGTCATCAAGGTAGTGCGTGTCATCATATTCGTACGAAGCACTCCCACTTCTTAGATCAGCCTTCACGGTCAGTCTTACTTGCCCCTCTTGACACATAGATGTCCAGATAGAAACGGTTTCTTATAATGATATTCTTCCCTTTCATTAAACTCAAATTATCATTTCTTTCCTATCACGTTTAAGAAAATAGCAACGTAGTAGGCAATCCATCCAGCTGCTCTTGTCTAAATAATGGTCATTGTGCTGACACTACCAATGAGTGCTGGTGTCCGGATGGATTTACAGGAAGTCGATGTGAAAATTGTAAGTATAAGGCCGCAAGGCGCAAAAAAAAGTAATGCTGAAAACATACTAAGGTCGCTTTGCGATTAAATCGCTCCTATGACGAGTTTTACGTCATATAAAAAAAAACCAATACATCGATCAAGAGATCGCTGACTGGAAATGGCCGGTCGCGGCCAGTTGACTTCATTTCAACTCGAAAGAACGGTCGCTCTATCCAGGTTTGATGTCGTCTGCGTGACCCAGAAATACCAGCGACTACCGGCGATTTAGTAGCTCGATCATGGCTGTTTGACTGTCCGATTTATAATAAAAATTATGGAACAAAAAAGATTACATAGTGGCCCAATTATGGTTTGACCTGATTTAGGTAGCGCTAATGAATACGAGTATACGGTGAAAATTTCACGAAAATTGTTCGAGCCCTTTTTAAATTATCGGCATTTTCTACTTTACACGCATTTTACATGTAACTATAAGGGAAATGTGGCCGATGAGGGCGCTATTATAGTAAATAATAATAGTCAAAGCTCTATTTCTGAGAAATGGCACCTACAAATGTTCTGAAATTTCTACTAAAGATGGCCAGTATATTCAGGTACTTAAATAAGTTAAAACCAGAACCGGGCCAGCAAGTTACGATGTTCTCAGAATAAAACGGACAAATTATGTGTGATCAAACAGCCGTGCGATGCGACCATTGGTCGCACCGAGATACTTTTGAGCTAGCGAGTACTACACGACCTGTTGCGACCAGCGACCGGCTAGTATGATTCGAGCATTAGTTTCCAGTAGCAAGCCTGAAAAATCAAATGCGAAATGCTGGTTTTTGTTTTTTGTTTTTATTCTTCTTCTTCTTTAAATAATGTGCATTTTTGTTACTCTT
The DNA here is from genome assembly GCA_035610835.1 of Ophiura sarsii. Classification (NCBI taxonomy): domain Eukaryota; kingdom Metazoa; phylum Echinodermata; class Ophiuroidea; order Amphilepidida; family Ophiuridae; genus Ophiura; species Ophiura sarsii. Next base: position 69,156,297 of record CM069444.1, read on the forward strand.
ATGCTCGCGGATTTTCGCCGCGGATTTTCACCTCCGTGTTTGCCGTCTGTCGCTAATCGCCAATCGCCATCTCAATACATGTTGAACACAGTTTCGACAAAAGATGGCGCCCTAATAATAATTTCCCCCGTTTTTCTATTTAAAAAATGCGCAAGAGTCAAGCGTCTCAATGAAATGCGTGCGCACCACTGGAAACAAACTAGTTTTTTTTGTTTGGTCTAATGTTAAAATATTCAAACCATGCAACTTCTTTGAATTCAGAAGGCTTTATGTTAAATCATCCAAACCTTTGAATTCAGGGAGTTCGAAAGAAAATGATGTAAAAACCAGCCAACCCTCTGAATTCAAAGTGTTCATAAGGCCGAACTGCATAAACAGTACGTATGGCTCATATGTATACCTGACTTGTACGTACGACGGTCCGTTCATGCTCGCGTCGTTGCGCATCGCCCGACGTCGCCGGATAAAAGTTGACATTGCTTCAACTCGTGCGTCGATATCCGTCGACGTCGGGCGATGCGCAACGACAGGAGCATGAACGGACCTTTATACGATAGTCGCCAAAGTAATACTTTACAGCACACTTTGTGCAAGCATCAATTAAAATAAAACACTAATATTCCCATATTTTAGAACTATTTGCATTGGTCTCAATTCAATTTTGATGGGTGTATGGTGATACAAATTATTATCTTGGTGCCTATCGTATAAGTCGTACGTACAAGTCACTTATACGTACGAGCCGCGTACCCAGACAACATACATATATTGGCCCAATATTGGCCCAACATTGGCAATATTGGCATTGGCATTATCTTGTTGACCAATATTGGGCCAATATTGGGTTCCCATTGGCAATATTGGCATTGGCACTCTCTTGGTCACCAATATTGGACCAATATTGGTTTTACATTGGCACTTTTCAATTGGCATCATGTTGGCAACCAATATTGGACCAATATTGGTTTTACATTGGCGCTCTTCAATTGGCATCATGTTGGCAACCAATATTGGTGACCAAGTGAGTGCCAATGGCATTGGCACGGTTGGCACTCTATTGGTCACCAATATTGGACCAATATTGGTTTTACATTGGCGCTCTTCAATTGGCATCATGTTGGCAACCAATATTGGACCAATATTGGTGACCAAGTGAGTGCCAATGGCATTGGCACGGTTGGCACTCTATTGGTCACCAATATTGGTTTTACATTGGCGCTCTTTAATTGGCATCATGTTGGCAACCAATATTGGTCCAATAATGGGCGCAATATACCAGGGGCGGGAAATGACACCATTGATTTGATATTCAAATTATGAAGTGGTCTAAAAAGGCGGCCGCTGTTAAGAGTTATCACTTCCCGGCCTTTCGGCTAGGATCTTGTGCCTTGTCCTGTCCCTTAAAGATTTGTTCCCTTGCCTTTGGCCAAATTGGTCCTGGCCACGGGTTGGCCCGGGGTCCGCTCACTCCTCTTTGGGGGGCGGGGGGGGGGGGGGGGGGATAAAACAATATAAAGATAGAATTCTTCCTACCTAACATTTCTCCAAGATCGCCCAATATTGGCCCAAGCTTGGTCCACATTGGCGAGTGCCAATATTGGGCCAAGCTTGGGCCAATGGCCAAATAATATTATGCCAATATTGTAAGCCAATATTGGGCCAATGAAAAATCAATATTGGGCCAATATTGTTATGTTATATTGGCCCAGTATTGGCCCAATATTGGCACTCATTGGCGAGTTCCAATATTGGGCCAAGCTTGGGCCAATGCCCAACTAATATTATGCCAATATTGTAAGCCAATATTGGGCCAATGAAAAATCAATATTGGGCCAATATTGGGCCAATATTGTTATGTTATCTGGGTACTGGTTTCGCATTGTGGCCTTAGTTAATGATTTAAGGTGTACAAATCAGTCAAACCTCTGAATCCATACCTTCGTTTTCTACTAGCCTTTCACACACACGCAAGATGTAGTAAGGTTTTGAAGAACTACTCATAGGATCTTATTGTTCTAAATCCACGGATTATACTGTCCACCTCATTTACCGTGTGCAGTAGTTGATGTCCCATCCCGCCTGAGGCAATATTGGTCATTACTGGAGTAAGAGAAGGGAATGGGTTAACAAACAATGTCTAATAGGCTGCCTGAATGCTAAATCACGCTAGTGGCGTTTAAAGCATCAACATCTACATAGTTTTCGTGTTTTTATGTGTATTTTTGTAAATCAGCAGACAATAACTATACCTGTAGTTCCGGAAGTTGAAAATGTTTGACCCCTAGTGACCCTTTCTTGACCTTTGACCTGGCTATGATGGTTGACTTTTTTCTTGGCTTATCAATGCGCACAAAATAAAACAAATCCGGTCAAAATCGGAGCATGTCTTCAATTTTACCCCTGTAAAGTTCAATGACCCCTAGTGACCCCTTTTTGACCTGGTTATAATTTTTTTTTTTAAATCTTCTTATCAAACCTAACAAGTTGAAACAAATCCGATCCAATTTGAAGCATTTCTTGAAATTATGTGTAAGGATTTCAATGGGTGGGACATCAATTGCTGCACACGGTATATAACAGGAATATTCCCTATAAAGCAGTCAGTATTGAGTGAACATTACCCTGCGATGAAATTTCAACACAAGATGTAGTAAGGTTTTGAAGAACTACTCATATGATCTTATATAGGTATAAATCCACGGGTTATTAACTGTACACCTCATATTACAGGAACATTCACTAACAGTAGATAGTATTGGTTAGATATGTATATTTTCCTGCGATGAAGTTTCAAGCAAATTTAAAGAAATGTGATTCGTAAAAATTCAAATATTTTTAAGTTTAGAGCTGGCCACTCGTAAGCAATGCGATTTCTATGGATACATTGGCATTTATTTCAGTCTCGTTTTAGGCTAATTCTTACTTTTTCGTAGCTAGACGTAAAACCTTATGGTGTGTCTTAACAATATAATCAGTACGCCTCTGCTGGGGAACCTTTCAATAATAAATGAAACTTACACCTTTCTCATTTTACTATTTTGTATTACTTTTTTATTATTTTTTCTTGTGATAAATCTAGCATTGTGCAACCCTTCGTGTGTTAATGGTGGGCAATGTTCCTCCATTGGTAAATGCCTTTGTCTACCAGGGTACAGTGGATCACAGTGCCATCTGGGTAAGCATACTTATAAGGGAACAGTTCCATTTATAAAGTTATCGAGACTGCATCGAGACTTGGTACGTTTTGGGCTCGATAATATATGCATTGGCGCTCGATATTGGGCTCGATACGAGAGCCATGCCAGTTGTCACTAATGCGCCCTGGGGAATTTAATACACCAAGGATAATAATGTTTATGTTTATGACTATCATATCGAAACTGGTATCGATATCGTATCGAGTACTCGATACGACGAGACAATAATAAAAAATAAAGGCTATATCTTGCCAGACGTCCCGTACGGAATAAACCGTGGACATATTTTAATTGGTTTGAGCACGCGCACATGAGTTATGGGACGTCTAGCAAGACATTGCCAAAATAAATAAACCGAAGCTCTATTTACATATCGCTCATGCCACTTGTCCTTCGTAGGGATATTATGCTGCTCGATAAACAATCCCTTGCTGCTCGATACAGGTCTCGATAAGACTGTAACGCTCAGTCGCCCTCTTACGTCGCTCTCTTGCAGGCTCCGATGAGGGGACTGAGGAACATAGCTTTAGCGGCCGTTCGGTAATATTGATGACTGGGGGATGAAGTCTAGGTCTCGATGTGGGGTTTTTCCAAATTAGTTAAACTCATCGAATATCGATATGGTCTTGATCATTTTATCGAGTAAAATGGAACTGTTCCCTTAAATAGCATACATGCTGTAAAGAAATTACCTACAGGTCTTTATTCAGCAAAATGGTGACAAAATAATATAATACAAACAATTATGAGAAGAGGAACCTCAATAGAGACAAGTGGGCTGGTAACATGGGGACCCATCGAAATAATGTTATTTTAGTCTAGTTCTTTAAGACTTAATAGCAAAATTAAACGAGACATGACTAAACAAAAACGGGACAAGAAAAATGAGACAAATGAGAGTAAAAGAGGCAAAAGGAAACCAAGAGACAGATGCACTGAACGTGGCAAACCCCAACAAGTAGCTGTCTAAGATATGATAAAGAACGAAGTTGATCCGTACATAAAAGGCTGACATTATTTACATGCGTTTCATTGTGAGTTATTTATTCACCACAACAATCTTTCAGATTTACCAAAGCAGAAATATAAATTAGTATTCACGTCATTCGGCTCAGCGCTGAAGACCTAACTAACGGTGCACAATACTTATTTCACAAAAATGTGTTTTATGATCAATGAGGTTTGTCAGCACGCGATAGCTCTCTGTATATCGTCATAGATTCGGTATATTTTTAGGAAAAATTGTGCTTTAGGGGTCCTGATACTATAGTTTACCCGTATCACATGAAATTTGCCAGTACTATATCGTCCGATACTGGAATACTAAATTGTGTTCCAGTATTGTGCGATACTGGTACATATACCTGTAGTAGTGATTTGTCCCAGTATTGAATGATACCGAATAATTGTGTTCCAATATCGCCTGATGCTGGAACATTTTATATGTGCCAGTACTTCGAATGATACTGGGTGATCCAGTATCGGACGATACCAGTACAGTCCAGAATCTGGGATCTGGATACCGAATAATTGTGTTCCAATATCGCCTGATGCTGGAACATTTTATATGTGCCAGTACTTCGAATGATACTGGGTGATCCAGTATCGGACGATACCAGTACAGTCCAGAATCTGGGATCTGGACCTAAAGTACACTTTTTTCTATTTTGTATACGGAATTTGAAAAGAATGTACTCTTTGCCATCATTGCCATGTGTTTGTAATTTTATTTGACTGAACAATTTGTCCTCTGACCTTTTATCAAATCAGCGACAGCGACAGGAACTATCGCTGATCCATCGGTTGTTCAAGGTAAGGAGCTGGGTATTATAATAGACTGGGACCCCGCGTCCCTATTGCCGCCATCTTTAAAATGGCGGACCAAATCACATTTTGAGCACCCTCGTAGGGGCTGTGTGTAAATAGTAAAGACATGAAGGATACAGTCTAGGTATTATAAAAGCGTGCTATTAAGATACGGGGCGCGAATTTATTAACCGTACACACTTTTGGCCAAACACTGTATTGCTGTACAATGTACATGTGTTATGCGCTTTACTCCGTCAAGGTATCAAATGTTGTTTACGGTAACGAACATCGCATCCGAGGCAGCAACTCAAGTTTACAATATCGACGACAGTATTACCGATCCATCGTTTGTTCAAGGTGAGAAGAGGAGTCGCGGCAAAATTGGGTAAAAAAGACCTAAACTACTTACTCAGAAGCTCTCATACCTATCTCTATCGCTCAATATCAGGGCGGCAACATTGGATACGATCAATTGAGTTCATTTGAAGTAATAGACATGCATAAAATACTATTCATTTTACTTGATGTGTCAATTGTAAAAACGTCGTTTATGTGTCATTTATCAACAGAACTTTGCCCTGCCGGTTATTGCAGTAATGATGGCGTATGCACGGCAGATACAATCGCCATGACAAGCTCATGCAGGTGACTATATAGTTAGACGTCGAGGATAATTAATGTTATATGCTAAGGTCCGTATGCACGAAAGAGTTAGACCGGGTCTAAAGATAGACCTGGTCTAAGTGAAATTTATTCATGCCTCAAAATCTGTTTTCCTCTGCATTTTCATGAGATATTTTGTGCTATTTTTTAACTTTGCATCCGAATCCTTACAATTTGTTAGCTTATTTGAGAAGAAAATGTAATTAATGGTGTGCTTTCACAAAAACTAAAATCCACTTAGACACTGTCTAACTTTAGACCCGGTCTAACTCTTTTGTGTATACGGACCCTAGTGTTTAAATAATGACTCGCCATCAACCCAAAACATATCAATTTTGATATGCTTTGCGACTTAGCATTGTTGATACGTTTTGCGTCGCTACACACGTGTGGTTCAGTGGAATAGCGCAGGATTCATGATCATGAGGTTGTAAGTTCTAGCTCCGCCGTTGCCAACATGTTTGTGTCCTTGGGCAAGCTAGGGGTTACTATAGGGTTAAGAATATTTGTTCATTCTTTGTTTGTATGTCACAATTTGGCGCTGATTTAGCTGCTGTCTTGACGTTGCATTGTTTATTAGTGTATACTAATTTACGTAATTTGTAATGTTGTGACAATTCAGCCGGTTGGCTGCGATGACAATAAAATTATACCAAAAAGATATATATAAACAAAATTCTTCATACATGTATAACCGTCACATTGATCAGATTAAGTAGCTCAATGTGATTCAAATTTGGAAATGGAATTTTTTAGTAGTTCAAGAGCTTATTTCCAAAAGGATTGAACATCTATTGCATACCATCATTGTCTTATATTTTTGACATTTTGTCACTAAGCAACGTGTTTAAAAATCAATCTATCAATACATGTATAATTATTGCTATGTACTGTAAAAGAATATTTAGTTCTTTAATTTTTGATACTGATCTGGTTATCTAAAAGTCTGTCAATAATATATCTGATGATTTGGAAAAAGTGTACTTTAGGTCCCAGATACTGGGCTGTCCTAGTATCCTAGTATCGTCCGATACTGGAACACCCAGTATCGTTCGATACTGGTACAAAGTCAGTGTTCCAGTATCGGACGATACTGTGACAAAATTATGCACCAGTATCGTTCAATACTGGGACAAATTACACTGGTAGCATGTGTACCAGTATCGCCCGATACTGGAACATAAAAACGGTCCAGTATCGCTCAATACTGGAACACAATTTGGGGTTCCAGTATTGATCGATACTGGAACAGTAAAATCGTACCAGTATCGAGCGATACTGGCAACTTTTATGTTCCAGTATTGAACGATACTGGTATACCTGGGACCTAAAGTACACTTTTACCTGTGGTAATTCAAGAATCATCTTGTATTTCTATTGCACCATTATCAACCCCATATTAAGGGAACCCTTCAAATAAAATAATGCGATATGGAGCCCGTAGTTAGGCGGCGAAGCAAAATCAATATGCTGGGTTCCAAAGTGAAGTGATTTTTACTCTAGACTTTTACGATTAAGCCAGAATAACATTTTGCATCACCTAGCGTACAAATATTTTGTTAAAAAATGGTCATTGGATTTTTGCAGATACGAGAACATAGGCTACCTTGGTCTATGTTCATTTGTATGAGTACTTGTACGATTCGTGATTCAAGATATAACTCTATGGCGTTATCGTAAGTCAGTTTTACTCTGAAAAGTGTTAATGTCGCAATTCCGCCATTAATTGACATGCCAATCGTCATCAGTGCACTTACTATTTCATACGAATATCATGAATTTTTTGGTTTTATTATTAGATGTACGTCACAATACAGTGGAAGTCAGTGTCAAAATAGCAACGGTGATGGTGAGTAGCGAAATACAATGATACAAATCAGTATACAGTGTACATTGTTAAACATTGAACGATGCACTGTTATTTTGAAAAATTGCTAAAATCTTTCAAACGTTTTTCAATTTCCCCTAAGCTGCCATGAGGTTGCCATATGAACTGGATAGGCCTACATGAAACATAACATTAGAATTAAAAGATTGGAAATAAACTGGAAGCACCAAACATGATGCTACAAGTGTGCAAATGTTGCAGTCAGTGTTTCTATTCTCGACATGTAATGAAGACAACAGCTCATTGTTGAAAAGTATACAGTACATGCTATTTATTTCAGCGTTTCCCAGAAAACCTGCAATCTATTTTGGAGAAATTTCACTTTTCACTTTTGCACTACATATCGTGATCATGTTGGGGAAACCGCTAGCGGTTTGGACCATGAGCCTGGCTGCACAGCGCCACCTCCATTTTCCATCAAATCGGTTGAAGTGGTTTTCGACCTATCTCGCTTTACTCATATGTAATTCAAAAGTCAAAAAGAACATTCTGATATTTTTATTTCTGAGTTACAATGTGGAGATTTTAAGGTTTCCAAAATGTACAATGATTGTATTCCACGATGCAGAAGTGCAATAAGAGCGCCGTCAAAATAAGTTGCAGGTTTTCTGTGACACGCTGAATAGTGGATCGCTATCAATACGCTACATGTAGTATTAAAGGGGCATTAAGAGATGTGGTGGAGGCAGCACCCTCAATTACAAAAATATATGATAAAAACGGGGATTTGCATATTTGTACAATTGTATCACATGTATGAACTTACACCTATAAGGATTAACAAAAATCAGCCCTCTTAGTACAACAAAACGTCGATTCAAAAATGCTGGTAGAGCCGCAACCAGCATTTTACATGGTTAAGGTGGTATTCCAACATATTTAAAACATTGTTTTAATCCAGTTTTGTTGGAGTTTTTTTTAGTAGAAACAACAATAATGGCAATTTTGAATGTTCTTCTTGAATTCTGAAGGTAAATTAATTAAAATTTAAAAAAATCAACATGACATTGTGTCCCTTTAAATGAACCTAAGATCGTTGTATTCTTGTTTTATTATCAAAGGTGCGAGTAGCGATTCTAGTGGCATATTATCTGGAATTGGAATAGCACTTGCAGCAATAGCACTCATTACAGTGATCATACTGTCACTGTATTTACTGTGTTGTCGTGGGAATCCCCAAATGCATACACTGCCTAATGTACAGGTACCATCACATGTTAAAACTTTAGAAACGCTAGACTTGGTAAGTATATTATCAACTCATTAACAAGAGTGCGAATCCCACTTTAGTCCCCATTGTACAGGAATTGGATTTGCAATTAAAAAAACCTGTTTTTCGGATTTCAATGATGATTTACGTGATACATCAATGTATTGATTAAAAACATTAACATATTTTGTGGTTTGTCATGGATAATATGGATGAAAATATGTTTTTCTGCACAAATTGAGCTAACTTTCAATATTTAATAGGATTATGTTCAATTACACACTGAATGACGATTCTAATAAAAGTGTTATCTCTGCACATGAAATGTGGCCAAAGCTGAATTTGACATGCCTGAGAAGATTTGTATCATTTGATAACGAAACCTCCAAAATGGATAGTAAAATATTCTTAAGACACATCCAACTTTATATTTTTCATGGCCAATACACTTTTTGACATGCCCTGTAGAAATAACTCTAATACTTGATCTGAAAAAGCATTTTGTTAAATAGGCATAATGCATGTTACGTATAGATGAGGTGACCGTTGTTTACATCAGTATTGTTTACAAATTGATTAGCGCCTGGTCTAAAGACATGCTAGAGGTACTAGTCCATGACTACTGCATACATACTATTCGAAAGCAAAACACACATCACTGAGCGCCAATTTTAAAAGCACATGCCCTTATGGTGCGTACGCATACTGCAGGGCAACCAGATTTAGTACCTGGTCTCTCACTGTGCTTAGGGATGCAGACCATGACTACTGCACTATTACACCGTAAGCATTGTAAGTAATGATCAATCAAGTGTGAATTAAAGCACATTCCCTATAGGTGCGCACGCATACTGCCGGGCACTACGTTACCGGTCACAGTATCTATACATAACCATTATTGGTATACATATTCATTAACAGGCTCCGTATCCATATTCGACACAACGACCTACCAAGCATCAGAAAACGGTATGTATCAATCATACCATGGAAGTACACTCTAAAAGGCGATGATGTATTTTTCTTATTTGGAAAAAGTGTACTTAAGGTCCAAGATACTGGTATACCAGTATCTTTCAATACTGGAACATAAAAGTTGCCAGTATCGCTCGATACTGTAATGATTTTACCGTTCCAGTATCGAGCGATACTGGGACATTTTTATGTTCCAGTATCGGGTGATACTGGTTCACTTAGTACTGATAGTGATTTGTCCCAGTATTGGACGATACTGGTACAAAATTGTGTTCCAGTATGGCCCGATATTGGAACATTTATATGTGCCAGTATCGTCCGATAGTGGAACACTGACTTTATACCAGTATCGAACGATACTGGGGGTTCCAGTATCGGACGATACTAGTACAGTCCAGAATCTGGGACCTATAAAGTATACTTTTTCCCAAACGGATACTATGGTGTTTGAATAGCAGCAAGTAAATGTTGGGCCAAATCAGAGGTGTTTCGTGACATTAAAGAGAGAAAATTTGGTTTCTGAATTGAAAAAGATTGATTAAAAAGTTAGAGCGGGTGTGTACCTCGCAGAAGTAAAGGTGTAATTCGTGAGAGGATCATGATCTTAATTCGAAATTTGTTCAAGTTCTTGGCTAAAAAAGAAAAATGGCCACATAATGTATCACGAAGATTCAGATTGAAAGACTATTTTGACCTTTCTCTGAAGTACCATCCTGAAGTTTGAAGGTCACCATATATGTCAAGTTTGAAATAATTATTATTGACAACCGTTTCTGGTTAGACTAGCCATTGAACAAAGTGCTCAATACCGTAAACGGTATCATAGAGCTTATAAAGATTCAGAGGTATAGACCTTCCGGAAACTATCGCTACTCTGAGTTTCATGGACGATCCCATACGGTCATTTTGTCCAATCATCAGGCGAAAAGATGTCTCTCTGATCGCAGGCTTTTGACCCATTGAAAATGAAAATACACAATCATTGGTGTTAAAACTTGCGGTCAGAGCAACATTATATTCCAAAAGAGGTCAATACACATCAAGATATCAAAAGATAATCAAAAAGTGCTCAACTGATAAATCAGGAGCGTAATAATTATTGACAACAGTTTCTGGTTTGAAACCGTTTCTGGTTTTAAGTTTGAAATATGTATGTTCAGATTTTGAATGAAACCATCTCGAATACTTTTATTTCGTATTGGAATACTGGTATATACTTCGCTTTACTAGGATGATTTCTTCATGTTACATTTTAAAGACTGTGTGGGAACAAATCCAAAGCCAGCATTGCTTAAAATCGCTTATTCTATAGTACGAAAAATATTGAAATTAATTAAAAGTTGTTGTCTTTTGCAGAATCCATTGATGTTCTGAAAATATAAATACCTTGGACATGGACATCGATCATCCTTGATGACAGGAAAGTCTGCACGTTGTAAAATTGGGCTTAGACCACGACTTGTCCAGAGAATAATTGCATCTTGACGCCTATCCCATAATGCATTGCTAAATTGGCGATAAAAAACCATTTATTCTACTATACGAGGGTCATTCAATAAGTTATAACTTAAAACAGATATAAATTATTATTTACTATGTGTAGCCATGATTCAGAGCTATAATCGTGACAAAATTAATGTTATGAGGCTAACATTCATACTAGCGATGTTATGAGGGAGGAGGTAGAGCTTATTGAATGACCCTCGTACAATATTAATATAAGCTTATATACCCAGATACAATAAGATGACATCTGTTGAAGGACTTGTATATTATAAAGAGGGTTTGCACGTTTTAATGTGTTTAGGTCAAATTAAAAAAAATCATTTGTCTCAAAGCTCCCGCGCGTTAGTTTATTGATGCGCATTAGAAAAACAAAAATCTGACGAGAAAAAAGAAAAAAAGAGAAAAATCCCAAAATTTCACAGATTTTTCAGATTTTCATTGATCACATCATCTTAAATACAAAAGTTCACTTTTACAAGGATTTCAATATTTAATATTTAAAAATTAAAAATTAAAAATTAAAAAAAACCGCATTACGCATTAGTTTTACAACAGGAGAGGAGCTTTGAGACAAACAATTAATTTAATTTGGCCTTATACAATTTAACTATTTTTACAATAAAAGATGCATAAGAAGTGCTTTGAACATAATAAATGTGTGCATTACTACTGTGTAACGACGATTCGTAATTCTGCCGCACGTGGTTCAATGCTTGAACGAGGTCGTTGAAGGAAAATTATTGTATGGTATATTTACTGAAAATGATCGATAGCCTATATAAGAAGGCTAAAATTAATTATCCTTTCATAAGACCATGTTCAAAGCGAACACTATGCATTTATATACGCGTGAAATTAATGTATTTGATTGGTGGCCATTTTAGAATTCGGAATTATCGTCTAATGCAGTGACCCAAGATGTAAGTGCTGTTCTTCCTTAAGCACACATGAACAAATAAAACATATCACAAATGTTGCGTGTTGTCAGTGTATTGCCGCACCGTAATGCAAGTGCAGAATGTTGTTGTCAATACTATAATTGTGAATCAGCATATTATCAACAGAATGATTAATAAAAATATTATCTCATAGGTGTGAAATTTACACGAGCAAAAGTCCTATACATTATAAATGGGAGACCTACATTAATTGAAACAACCTATAAGAATTCAATCTGATAGTAGCCGGCTGCGAAAAACTCAACAACTCAGAGAAAGAGAAACAGTACTTGACTCCGAGTGCTAGCTATCTCGTGTCAACACGATGACTGAAATCTTAACCAGCCCCTATATTAGGAACTCCCACCCAAGGGTAACCAGCAACAGAATTATTATAAATGGTAAAAGTGAACAATGATGTGGATATGGCGGGCAAACTGACCTGAATGAACCACTACGCCTCGTACCACCTTACATATTCATTCATGATTACGTAACACGAATAAATCAATATTCTAATTCACTACCATTGTTCAACCGATTATATTTTGATTTCTTGTTTGATCTATTGACCTTGAAAACAAAGGAATTGCTTCAAAATTAAGTAGGTATGTGTGTGCTTCATTTGACCGGGATATTGATTGAAATATATTATATAAATCGAAGGTCATTTGGAAATTCAAGATGGCAGCCTCATACAAATGAACCAATGAATAGTCACCAAAATTAAGCCTATGTGTTTCATCGACTAACGTATGGGTGAAGTCAATCATTTTGATTGGCAGCCATTTTGTAATTAAAGGCATAGTATGCAATCTGTTCCAGGGGCCTCCCTCTATCCTTGATTATTTATTTTTTTGAACGCAAATATTCTTGCAGATTTACATTTATAATCATAAATCGTAAATACCATCTGAGTTACAGAGCGATACGATTCTTAATTACTTCAAAATCATGGTTTGAAGAGCAACGACTCGCGAGTCCGAAAATCTTTTTCAAATCAGTCCTGTAGGATAGATAAGTGCGTGTTATAAATAGACATTATTGTCATTATTATTTATTTATCTGGTGTTTAGAGGTAAATGTGGAGAATCCACACATTTTCACTTTAGAACCGAGGAATTGCACGAGGGGCGTAGCCTCGAGGGAAATTCCGAGGTCCCAATGTAAAATATTTGATTCTTCACAGTTAGCGACAAAACAACTGATCAAAGTCATTATCCTGATTCAAAACCGTCAATTAAAGTAGTCATTTAATGATACGGACGTTACTTATTTTATTTAAAGAGTTAGAGTCTACGGCAATTTAAACATCCCATTACAAATCGATCAATCAGATCGAAAATCGTGCAAGCGAACCACTCATACGTCGCGTAACTACTGCGTGGTGTAAATACGCCATGCGTTCGTGGCATTACGCGAATTGTTTTGGTGATCGAACTTGATACGCATTATACGCGGGGTTACGCGGAGGTACTTGGTTCTCCGTTAGTGATCTGCGCTTATTTGTGCGTACCTGTAAAGGACGGCATTTGATTGGGTCGCACGTATCGCGTATATTCATAAGGTTTTGAATATTAATTAGGGAATACTTTATGATGAAAATTTTAAAAAATATATGTTGACAAATTCCCAAAATTGAAAAAAGCAGCCCGGGGGGGGGGGTTCTTAGTGGATATGAGGTCACGGGGATGTGTCGCCAAATAGGGTCCAATTTGTCACCAGTCTGGTAAATGAATGACCCCTCCCCATAGCCAATTTGGTAAATGTTTTGGTCTAAAATCCTTAAATTTGCTGGATTTTACAGACAGAAAAATCTGTCAAATATGTAGGAATTATATGGGTCCATTTCCCCCCAAAATTGGTAAATGTTTGGGTCAATTTTCATTTTGCTGGCGGCACATCCTACCAATAAAATACCGTATCTGATGGTATTGCGAGAAAATCATGATTTGATTTTAAATGGCGGTCAGTGATTCTTCGAATGAAAGTCCATATTTTTAATAAATCGATGACTGTTCTGGATGATTCTTCGGTAGCAAACGGGGTGTCAAAACTGAGACAAATATATTTGTTTGCCTCAGTCTCAAAATGTGGCTAACAAAATTCCCAAATGATAAATAAGTAACACAGTTATAACCAGAACTCTGCTAAATGCAATACAAATCCAACACCAACACTGTGCTGCAATCATCTTACAGTTAGGGGGTGTTTTCGAAAGATGGCCCATGTTTAAGCTGACATACTCTGGTATACATGTAGTGTTGAAAACTGACGTGGTGTTTTTTCTGACATAGACTGTCACACTCTGACATAGTCGAGGCATTGTTAGATAATTATAAACAACATTATGTGCTGTGTGTGGGGTTATACGATGATGCGATGTGGGAATTGTGGAATTATACTTTTATTCCAGATCATGGTTCAGCAGCCTTACGATTTCGTAAGGTTTGAATACAAATGTCAACGAGAGAGGCACTGCCTACTCCGGCAGAGCGAGTGATCGTGTAAATTACACGGCGTAGCGATGGCGTACCGAAGGAGTAGCGTTAAAGGCATATTATGTGATCTTTTCCAGAGAGCGCCCTCTATTCATGATTTTTTTTTTAGAAAGTAGATTTTCTTGCAGATTTACATTTCTGATCATAAATCGTATACATACATTCCAAGTTACAAAGCGATACGATTCCCAATTACCTCAAAATCATGGTTTTTAGAGTGAAAATATAAACTGTCGTGTTATCCGACAGTTTATTTTCACTCTAAAACCATGATTTTGAAGTAATTAAGAATCGTATCGCCCTGTAACTTGGAATGTATGTATGATTTATGATCAGAAATGTAAATCTGCAAGAAAATCTGCTTTCAATTCTTTTTTCGATGTTGAGGGCGTTCCTGGAAAGATCACATAATATACCTTTAATGTGGACACGGGCCAGAGTAACGAACATATTCGTGGAATTTAAAAGGACCAACGCCATATGTGACCAACACGCGTTGATGGATACTCGTTTTAAGTAACCCGCCAAATGTATACGTCTATGGAAGCATAAGTGTGTCATTTCCGCCTTAACCCCAGATAAGGGACGTAAACCCCAGATAAAGCGGGCCTTATCTGGGGTTAACGCTCCTTATTTACATATAAGGAGCGTTAACTAGGGATAAGGCCCCTTATCCATAGATAAGGCGCGTTGTTCGGGGTTAACTAGTTAACTAGGGATAAGGCGCCTTATCCATAGATAAGGCGCCTTATCCATTGATAAGGCGCGTAATTCGGGGTTTAGGGCCTTAACCCAAGATAAGAGACGTAAACCTAGGATAACGGGCCTTATCTGGTGTTTAAGTTGTTAACCCCAGATACGGGACTTAAAAAACCTAGGATAAGGCAGGCCTTATCTGGGTTAACGATCCTTTTCTACAGATAAGGAGCGTTAACTAGGGATAAGGTCCCTTATCCTAGGGATAAGGCCCCTTATCCATAGATAAGGTGCGTTATTCTGGGTTAACGTCCCTTATCTGGGATAAATGCGCCTTAACCCCAGGTAAGGAGCGTTAACTAGGAATAATATGCCTTATCCATGGATAAGGCGCGTTGTTCTGGGTTTAGGGCTTTAACCCCAGATAAGAGACGTATACCTAGGATAACGGGCCTTATCTGGGGGTTTAAGTTGTTAACCCCAGATAAGGAACGTAATAAACCTAGGATAAGACAGGCCTTGTCTGGGGTTAACGCGCCTTAACCCCAGATAAGGAGCGTTAACCCCAGATAAGTCACATCACAGCACAGAGACTGCCCTCCTCAGAGTAAAAGATGACATGCTGAATGAGCTGGACAGAGGTAATGCAATCATGTTGGTGCTTTTAGACCTTTCCTCCGCACCCGATACAATTGACCATGACATCCTTGTTCAGCGAATGCAGAGGGAGTTTGGTATCACAGAGTTAGCTCAAGTTTGGTTTGAAAGCTATTTAAAGAATCGTTCTAGTAAAGTATGTGTCCTTGGTGAGTATTCAAATAATCGTGTATTGCAATATGGTGTTCCACAGGGTTCTGTTGCTGGTCCACCAATTTTCACGGCATATGCTCAGCCAGTTGCGGAAATCATCAGGCGTCATCAGGTTGCGTATCATGTATATGCTGATGATACTCAGCTTTATGTCAGCTTTAATCCTAAGTCTGACGAGGATATGCCTGCTGCACAGCTGAGGCTCAACAGATGCATCGCAGAGATTCGGTCATGGATGTTTAAGAACAAGTTAAAACTGAACGACTCAAAAACTGAGTTTTTCTTGATTTCCTCTCCTCGATGTGCAGCTGGTATATCCCATCTTACCTTGAATATTGGTGGATCCGTAGTCAGGCCTTCTGCTTCAATTAAGAACCTTGGTATTGTATTTGACAATAGCCTCACCATGAATAGCCATGTAAGTTCCTTATGTCGAAGACGAAGTGTAAATTTCCATATTCGTAACATTGCAAGAATACGTCGTTTCATTGACCAAACTACTTGTGCACATGCAGCAAGATCTCTGATCCTATCTCGGCTGGACTATGGCAACTCGCTTTTATGCGGTCTTTCTAATCAGGCAGTGCAACGTCTCCAAAAGCTTCAAAATCGCGCGGCGCGTCTAATTTTTCAAGTAAGTAAGCGTACTAGTGCCGCGCCGCTCTTGCGCGAGTTGCATTGGTTGCCTGTCCAGCAGAGGATAGATTTCAAGATCTTGGTGTATGTGTACAACTGTCTTCATGACTCATCTCCTTCATATTTACAGGATCGGCTTCACAAATACAAGTGCGGGTACAAGTGTAACCGTACTGGCATTAGGTCCATGAATGATCTCTCCCGACTAGAAATCCCCAAAACAAAAAGAGCTTATGGGGGATAGATCATTTTCGGCTTATGGTCCTAAGTTGTGGAACAGCTTACCAAATAATGTACGCGATGCTCCCAAGTGAAAGCTTTTAAAAAGCTCTTAAAAACCTACCTTTTCCCAAATTAATTGCTAGTCATTGTGCATATTTTTTGGTTTCTTAATTTTATATTTATATATCTGTTTTTATCATAATTGCTGATGTAATAAGTAGGTCATGTATTTTATCATGTGTCATTATTTTGTTGCATGCTGTAACTATATTGTATTTTAGATTGTGTTTTAATGTACAGCGCATTGGTCCATGGGAAATGCGCTTTATAAGTATCTTGAAATAATAAATAAGGCCCGCCTTATCTGGGGTTTACGTCCCTTATCTGGGGTTAAGGAAGAAATGACACACTTATGCTTCCATACGTCATTCTTTGAACAGTAACGCATATACTGAAGGTCGTGCATTGAATTTAAGTTTATCTGAACAACGAATACTACAGGAACCTAAGGCGCGTTATTCTGGGCGTAAACCCCAGATAAGGAGCGTTAACTAGGGATAAGGCGCCTTATCCATAGATAAGGCGTGTGTAGAACGAGAACCTTTTGTTACGGGCACGCATGAGTGAAGTGGGTCCTTTCTATTGTTATTGGTTAAACCATGGGCTAAGTCACCATGGTTAAACCGATTTCGATTGGAGGGGTTTATCAGTCTACTCAGCAGGGGTCGCATTCTGACGCGTCTGCGCGTCCTGGACCTCTCACTTTCTTGTTTGACGCGTCAGGTTTCAAATTGGAAAGACTTGCGGGTTCCCGATCAAAAATTGAAGGGACCTCTTAAATTTGACGATGTAGGGAAATGGAAACCTTAAGAAATTCTGTAAATTACATATCCATCCTTTGCCCACAATATAAATTCATTAAAACTGTCCGTAAAAAAGTAAAATTTTCAAATACCCAAACTTCAGGACCCCTCAATTTCTTGGGGGACCCCTTAATATATATTTTTTTGAAGTCCTACGGGGTACTGACAAATTTCATGGGACCTCTCACATTTTTGATCAAGCGCTATCCCTGCTACTCCGATCAATAGAAAACAATGTGGTCGCACCAAGGCCGGTGCTGCGTCCAAAACTAGGGTCTGCGCAAGCCCCTAGTTTTTCGCATGGGAGTGACTATATACACTCCTGTCTTGTAGCGATTTTCTATAGACTATATACACGACGGCTTATTAATCCTCGTAAATTCTCGCGTGATTCCTGTTCAGAGGGTTTGCGACTGCCGGAAAGACGGTAAGACCGTCGTGTACAAGATAGACTTGGGACCAGTCCTTATGTGACTTCACTTCTTGTTGTCCGTTTTTTAGTTATTATGGTCTCAGGCAGGCATTGTCTCAGGGAGAGCCCGAGGGCCGAGTGGGTGGCGTATGGGTGGATGATTGGTAAAGTGAAGCTACATTGTCCTATACATTTATAATCTATTTTATCAAAATAAATAAATTACTTTTGGGTGCGCTGTGTAAAGCAGAGTGCTGTGGCTTGAGACTAAAATCCCTAAATACGGTAAAATACCCCCGCCCCCCAAAAAAAAATCCACAACAACACCTAGGGTATATTAGTCATGCAGCGTGTTTTTACTGAAGAAAAAAAGCAGGCATATGACTGCTAACGGGATTAAAATCTGTTGTCTTTTAATCCGTTAGCAGTCATATGCCTGCTTTTTTTCTTCAGTAAAAACACGCTGATAGACTACGGCTCACACAATGTGACATTAGGACTGGTCAGGGAGGTGTCAAATAGAATTGACACCTCCCTGGACTGGTCATTGAACACATGCAGTAGTGATCGGAGTGATAATATCGATCTCCTTTGTGTAAACGGAAATGATGTTGAAGTAATTGTTTAACAATCGATTATTTTGCTTAGAGCTTTATATAGGGCCACATAAAAGTTAACATGTTTAGCGTCCCCCGCCACCTCATATTTTTTGACTCGCTTCAATTGTCTTTTGTTTTTTCTTTATTTACGGTCATAACCTTTTTTTCAGAGTGTTTCAGCAGGGAGGTGTATAACATCTCTCTGGTTTCAGCAGGGAGGTGTTACATTAGTAATAACATCTCTCTGGTTTCAGAGTTTGAGATTGTTTGCTTTCACATCCGATCGTTTAGGCCCGGGCGTTTAGGCTCAAATAAACCCTAACTAAAAATAGATAGGCCTGGAAAAGATCAGTGTGTGTGTAGGAAGAGGGGGGGGGGGGCGTAAGAATAATCAACATAGTAGGGGGTCATTACATTAATCACTTTCGTTGTGGGGGGGGGGGGGGGGGGTGGGATGGGGCAAACAAATTGACGATGATAAAGAAACATATTGGGACACCTCCCCCCTACCCCCTGCCAAAGAAAATAAAACAGCCCCGTTTTTTGTAAGCATTTTAAAACAAGTTGTGTTGTGACCAACCCCTGCAAATTTGTTTATCGAACTGCAATAAAAACACGTCTCTCACACGAGCAACCGGCTTTTATCCTGCTTTTTATAAGACGGGTAAAAGCCGGTTTGCTTAATAAAAACACGCTGTATGTCTGTGCAATTTCGCCACACTACAGTCTTTTATACTAAATTTATATCTGCGCATGCGTTAACGACTGTCGTGTATATAGTCTGCGCAATTAAGCTACACGACAGTCTTGTATATAGTTTCGGCCTTTTCGCATACAAAAACGGGGCCTTGCACAAAACCCGGGTTTTGTGCACGTATTTCTGCGAAAAACCCGGGTTTTGCGCAGAAATACGTCGTGCTTCATGCATGGCACTGGTTGTTTGTACAGCTGTTGTAAGGGCGCGAATAGCGGGGAATATCAGTGATCTTGTTGTGACTGCTGTTTCTATGCATGCAAACTACATTATTACTAGTATTAGGCATTGGTTTTCTTATTTAAAATTAATGTGGTGTTATCATTGTTTATCTTGTTTAATGAATTAATGAATGGTTCAATGGGCCGTGAGACACATTTTGCAATTGTTCTTGATGTGTGTTGAGTGAGTGTAAATATTAGGCCCTATATCGTCAGCCTGCTTCGATAATTGCCTAACTCATTTTTTCTAGTTCTTAGAAAACAACAAAAGTATAAAACCTGTTACCTGTGTACCTGTTACTCATTTAGCATTATTGATGGATGGCTATTCATTATGTGGAATGTGTCTTGTATTGTTGATGCCTCAATTGGCGTGCATGGATGCACTAATCCAAGTCATATAGAAACAGATGAACACAGCCATACAATAATTTGATTAATTCCATGGATTGGTCAATGCAAATTCAATATGCAAAATGAGTAACATGTTGGAGTGGTCTGGTGGCCCTTTTGCAACAAAACTCTTCATTTATCAACACTTTTGATTGGTCAATGAGGTATTGTAACAGCATGTGCATAATGTAATGAGGTCATGATTTATGCCAAAAACTCAATTTTGCTGAAAAGTGAGTTAGGCAATTATCGAAGCAGGCTGACGATATGCTGATTAACTTGTAGGCTACTTAAAATTAAAGTTAGGGTGGGGGTGGCACTCAGATTAGAATGTGGATGGGTTTTTTTATGACAACACGTGTATGGAAACTTGACTTTCTACGGAGTTAAACCCCCGAATTTTCGATGTTTAGTCAATTGTCAATATTGGAGTGGGAGGAATGGGTATATCACTGAGGTTAGATATCCTCAGAGTCCAAAATATTCGCAACATTCAAATGGGTGTTGCCTTGGAAGGCCACTTGCCTGCATGTTGGATGATTTACCCCCCCCCCCCCCCCCCACCCCCCCCCCCCCCCCCCCGGGTTTGTATATCGAATCTTAAGATGGTCACGGGGTTCTCCTATATATTAAGGGGGTGTGAGTCCTTTTAGCGGATTTCCTCTTTTTCAATTATATTCAAGTTGAATTTCAGCCTATACTATTCAGCAATGTGCCATTTCACCTAATTGCATTCGGTTTGTCCTCATTTTTGTCTGTTTTCATCTTTTATTTGTTGCTAATCAAAATTGACCTATTATATAGGCCAGTTCTCAAGACTTCCTTTATTGAAGAAAAAAATCAGTTCCTGAGACCCTTATTTTCCTGTCCTGTAATTCGTACAGCTATTGTTGAAGAGAAGAGGGGTTCTCTGTGTTATTCGTACAATGTTGAAGAGGGGGTCTAAGTGCGGGAGTCGAGTCCCTGTAATTCGTACAACTATTATAATAAGACATGAGAGGCAGGGGGGAAAGGGAGTCCGGCCCTTACATGTAGGGCGGAAATCCCGGTAGGGGGATATCCCTCCCCCTCCCCTTTTTTAACTTGGGGTGGTGGTCAATGTGATCACCCCGCCTGATTTTTCATATAGTGTACATGTATGTGATGACAACAGGCAAAATGAAATAAAGTGATTGCTTTTCAATAAAATATGGTCAAAAGTACACTACCAAATCGCACCAACGGTTCGAAACAGCTTTTCCCAGCACTCTCTGTAAATGTCATGGACGTATGGGATAACTCAAGTTAGAGCCGATTGTTTGACCCCTCCTACTTTGCATGTATCGTCTATGGGGAGCGCATTGTGTATATCCTCCAGCACGCGGTATCATAAACTCAAAACCGACCCCGGGGGGGGGGGGGGGGGGGGGGGGGGGGTTCCGAACAATTCCCTGTAAACTTCAATTAATTCGAATACCTAAAGCAGACGACATAGATAACCCTTACGGGGCTTACATGTACCCGTAAGCTGTAGGATTTCTATGGCAGACGATACAAACAGCGCCACCAACAATGGGACACCAGCTTCAGATCGGCAAGTTGAGTGGCACTGCCTTGTGGTGTTGTTGCGCAAAACCCGGGTTTTGCCCAGTTAGTGTCTACTCAAAACCCGGGTTTCTCACCACCCGGGTTTTGGATGCTATACCGGTCAGGGCAAGGCCGGTCAGTCATGGACGTACGCGTTGATCCGTTTGTCTGATACTGTTCAGTATCGAAGTGTTACGTGTAAACCATTGGTTTTTTTATGATGGAAATTAATAAAATGAATGAATGAATGAAACATAAAATCACTTTGATAGTGAATTGATCCCTTTGTTCGACCAAAATCGTTCGTTTGAGACCGCACCTGTATTATCACGATTATAACGGTCTGAATAGTGATTGAATGGAAATCATGACGCTTTGCGTCAATCTGTAATGCCCATATTACAGGTCTCTCGATCGTGGCGGTTCAGGGAAACTGGGCAGTTATGCCTAAACCCTGCCTAAATAGCTAAATAAACCATCTTCATTTGTTTTTGTTTTTTAATTTGCACCTTAATCTAGAACTAGATTAAATCTCGAATGCGACATGCCTCCTCGACGAGTATCATTTCTTCGGATCATGATGCAATGCATATTCCTTAACACCGTCGGCATACTGGGGTCAGCACACGCGCGAACAGAGCACTTGGTCCAGCCGTGCCCGATAAATCCGTGATGGATTTATTTGCAAAAGTCGGGACGGTTTCAGTCAAGGTATTTGACGTCAATGGGGATGTGAGCAGCTTTCATACGGTATTGGATATTGAAATTCAGGATACAAAAGGTAAGGTTTATTCACCATATGGTCATAATTATGTCAAAAGTTGGTGTAAAGAGTTACACTCTGTAAATTGAGAGAAAATTCACCAATTTTGATTCTAATTTATATAACTTTTATTGTATACAGTCCTCAAAATAAGTAACTGATCAGGTAATAACTACACTCTTAACTCCAAAACTGTAGCTATTACATAAAAATATTAAATGATAAAGTTGTAAAAAACATTCTCTTCTTTAAAGGGACACAATGTCATGTTGAATTTTTTTAATGTTAATTAATTTACTTCAGAATTCAAGAAAATTGCCATTATTGTTGTTTCTACTAAGAAAACACCCAGCAAAACTTGATTAAAATAATGTTTTAAATATGTTGGAATACCACCCTTAAAAGGGGGCTGTGCACCCTCGGTACAGCCTCCGTAAAACTGCCGTAACTTCTTCATTATTCATTTAATCTTTATAAAAGTATACATTTTTTTGCAGGAAAGGGTTCAATGAATCCAACCATGATCATGAAATTGACCATTTTGGAAAAAATTATAAAAAACACGTTTTTGGACCCATTTTAGGTTCTGCAAAGATAACCTCAAAATATATTGTGTTAAATTTTGTCATTCTAGTTTTATTATATTCCTCATACAATTCCCTAGGATTTTTTTTTTTTTTGAAAATCTTTATTATTTTTTGAATTATAGACCAAAAAGTGCTAAAAAACGTGTTTGAGTTATCTTTGCAGAACCTAAAATGGGTCAAAAACGTGTTTTTATGATTTTTTCAAAAATTGTCAATTTCGTGATCATGGTTGGATTCATTGAACCCTTTCCTACAAAAAAATGTATACTTTTATATAGATTAAATGAATAATGAAGAAGTTACGGCAGTTTTACGGAGGCTGTACCTGAAGGTGCACAGACAGCCCTCTTAACCATGTAAAATGCTGGTTGCGGCTCTACCAGCATTTTTGAATCGACGTTTTGTTGTACAAAGAGGGTTAGTTTTTCTTACTCCTTACACTTACAGGTGTAAGTTCATACATGTATTACAATTGTAAAAATACCCAAATCCCACTTTTTATCATATATTTTAGTAACTGAGGGCGCTGCCTCCACCACATCTCTTAATGCCCCTTTAACTTAATACATTATTCATTAAGATCGGTTAACAATTAAGAACGCGACATTGAAAAGGATTGAACAAAGTGCAGTTTACGTTTTAGCACTTGGGATTTGAACACGCGGGACAGTGTGACAGGTATGTGTATGGGATGCATTGGGTCAGAAGTCACAAACTGGTCCAAAAAATGTTTCACTTCTAATAATGTTGAGAAATGCACCAATTCTGATTAAACGGGACAAAACTTAAGTTTTACATACTTAATGACCCACAAACTATATTGTTGGAAAGCTTATGATTCAAGGTTTTTCATTTTTGCAAAAAAGAATCAAATTATACAGGGTGTGTAACATTTTTACAGGGTGGAACATAAAAAAGTTGATCGTTTTTGCTCCTCACAAAATATTTTGATAGTTTGTACAAGTAGGGTTTAGCTGAAGATAGTCACCAAAATCAGAACAACCGCAGAAGGTGCTACCAAATTTGCTAAGAATCACCTGCCCAAAATGTACACAGGAAAAGTACAGGGTGTCTAAAATTATGATGAAATAATGCATAAAATGAAGGTCTGTATATAATATTCTATGAAATTTAGTTAGCACGGACTATTTAATTGAAAGGAAAATGGTTATCAAAATGAACTACATGAATATCATTAAAATTCCTTTTATTTTGAATACAGGGTGGTCCAAAATAGATCTAAATAGCAATTTTTTCATGAATCTATGAACAATTCTGTGAAGAAACACTTCTGGCTTTTTTAGTTAAATGTTTTACTACCCAGGGTAGAAAAGGACCGAAGAGTCACACAAATGAAATAGAGAGACTGCGATTTGGCCATTGTTTAATCAATAAAATGAATAAAACTGTGTATTTTTTACATTAAAACACTCCCTGAATTGAACATCATATTCTAGTAGAGAATGTCTAGATAACAATTCAATATTAATATTCATAGTAGCAGGCACATGTTTATAACACATATGAGAAGTTTGAAAACTTTTCTATGTATACTTTTAAAATGGCATCAATTTCAAAAGTTCTAGTTTTCCGCTATTTTGTGTAGAAACCTATGGGCGCCTCATCCACCGGCGCCTCATCCACCGGCGCCTCATCCACCGGCGCCTCATCCACCGGCGCCTCATCCACCGGCGCCTCATCCACCGGCGCCTCATCCACCGGCGCCTCATCCACCGGCGCCTCATCCACCGGCGCCTCATCCACCGGCGCCTCATCCACCGGCGCCTCATCCACCGGCGCCTCATCCACCGGCGCCCACCCTTGACTCACTCGACGTTTAGATTAATAACTTCACTGTTGCTAAACATCTGGCTTTAATTCTTTTTTATTCGGTAGCTGGATAAATTGTCTTTAATATGATACCAAAAATGTTACGTTTTTTTGACAACTTCTATTTAAAATAGAGACACGTATCACGATTTCAAGGATTTTTTGAAACGATCCCACCTTATTTGATATACCTATTAATTTGTGTCCTGTGACCATTGATCAATTGATGCATCCCCAATCCCCGTCTTACTATCGACCAGTGAGTTGTCGCTACCAGATAATCAATAATCTGCCTGTTGCTACAGTGCAACAGAGCATACGGCAAACTTCTGTTATACCCTATACACACCAACATCGGTAGTATGCGTCGTTCTTAAAAATCATGCACTATGAATACCTCTGTGAAGGGTATAACAGAATTACTCCGAGCATACATTACCAAATATTGAATTAAAAATATAGTGCCTCCTGAGTGTTGTACAACCATGAAAATTTCAATCCTAAATATGTGTATCATACATAATCAAAATAGCTTTGTTTTAAAGATCTCTGTGTTGTCTTTGTACAGTGGCGTAACAGCCGGGGGGCAGGGGGGGCGTGCTCAGCAGGCAGGAAAAATGGGGGGAGGGCGATTTTTTTTGTGACCGTGCTAAATTTTGTGACCCCCCACTTACGTGAAATTCACGAGGTGACTGACTGGGAAAAATTTGGGGCAACCTTTTACGAAAATTTCTGTCGGGTCGAACTGGTGTTCACCAGGAAAAAATATCCTTTGCCCCCCTGGAAAAAATCCCAGATACGCCACTGTCTTTGTATGATTAACAGCATTGCTACATTTCTTATTAAACCTGATTTCGGATTGGTCAATACTTGATTATTCATACACGCTAATCCTACCAGCTTTTACGGCCTTGACTATTTAGACTTACTACAGGCCTTTATGGTGGTACCTGTATAATTATGAAGAGCTGTTTTGCAAAAGGGCCTACATCCACTTCTGCCTTTTTACTTATTTTGCATTATTGAATGGATGGCTATTCATTATGTGGAATGTGGCTTGTATTGTTGGCGCCTCAATTGGCGTGCATGGATGCACTAATGCAAGTCATAAAAACAGTAATGAATACAGCCATACAATAATGTGATTAATTCCATAGACTTTACAAATTCAATACAAATTCACTAATGCAAAATGAGTAACATGTCGGGGTGGTCTGGTGGCCCTTTTGCAACAAAGCTCTTCATATACAGGCATGCATGTCAGCACACCCCCACCAAAGGGTGCACTATGTCAGAAGTCACAAACTGGTCCAAAAAAAGTTTCACTTCTAATAATGTTGAGAAATGCACCAATTCTGATTAAACGGGACAAAACTTAAGTTTTACATACTTAATGACCCACAAACAATATATTGTTGGAAAGCTTATGATTCAAGGTTTTTTATTTTTGCAAAAAAGAATCAAATTATACAGGGTGTGTAAAATTTTTACTTTACAGGGTGGAACATAACAAATTTGATCGTTTTTGCTCCTCACAAAATAGTTTGATAGTTTGTACAATTAGGGTACACAGGAAAAGTACAGGGTGTCTAAAATTATGATGAAATAATGCATAAAATGAAGGTTTGTATATAATATTCTATGACATTTAGTTAGCATGGACCATTTAATTTAAAAGAAAATGGTTATCAAAATGAACTATATGAATATCGTTAAAGTTCCTTTTATTTTGAATACAGGGTGGTCCAAAATAGGTATAAATAGCAAATTTTTCATAAATCTATGAACAATTCTGTGAAGAAACACTTCTGGCTTTTTTAGTTAAATGTTTTAC
The DNA here is from genome assembly GCA_035610835.1 of Ophiura sarsii. NCBI lineage: Eukaryota > Metazoa > Echinodermata > Ophiuroidea > Amphilepidida > Ophiuridae > Ophiura > Ophiura sarsii. The sequence goes on from CM069444.1 coordinate 69,183,170, forward strand.
TACCCAGGGTAGAAAAGGGCCGAAGAGTCACACAAATGAAATAGAGAGACTGCGATTTGGCCATTGTTTAATCAATAAAATGAATAAAACTGTGTATTTTTTACATTAAAACACTCCCTGAATTGAACATCATATTCTAGTAGAGAATGTCTAGATAACAATTCAATATTAGTATTCATAGTAGCAGGCACATGTTATTAACACATATGAGAAGTTTGAAAACTTTCCTATGTATACTTTTAAAATGGCATCAATTTCAAAAGTTCTAGTTTTCCGCTATTTTGTGTACAAACCTATGGGCGCCACATCTCCCGGCGCCACATCCACCGATCCCACCCTTGACTCACTCGACGTTTAGATTGATAACTTCACTGTTGCTAAACATGTGGCTTTAATTCTTTTTTTATTCGGTAGCTGGATAAATTGTCTTTAATATGATACCAAAATTGTTATGTTTTTTGACAACCTCTATTTAAAATAGAGACACGTATCACGATTTTAAGGATTTTTTGAAACGATCCCACCTTATTTGATATACCTATTAGTGACCTGTGACCACTACACTAAATGGGGTATCCCCTATCCTTAAGTCGGTGTTAAAAGCTAGAATCGGAAAGTATGCATCACAAAATCCTCAATTTAACAAGACTTGACAGTAATACAATTGCGTAAATGCCTATGATTTTTGATTAATTATGATTAAAGGCTAGGGGGGGGGGTACCGCGCCATTTTGCGATATTTTGCGAAAACGATCGTGGTTATCACGTGATACGTATCGTTGAAAAATAATTTACACTGTTTTAACGAAATGCACTGTGGGATTGTGTTACCAGCCTAAAATCGAAGAGGTCGCAAACCCGGTCGCAAACTTGCTTTTAATTGAGCCTAGCTATAACAAGCTAAAGTGACATCTCTGAATGTATAAACAAAGTGTGCAAAGGAGAAATTGTTGGGCACACTGGTAAAATGGTTTTACAACCAGTTTTGCTATCATTAATCAAACTGAACTCAAGTTAAATCACTTATTTATCGAGCAATAATATAATTATTTAGATACAAAGTTAAATAAATCAAGGATACATTTATAATAGATAAATAAATAAAAAGAAAACTATAAACGCATTGGCGGCCTTTATAATTGATAAAAATTGACATAAGAATGATGTTACATTAATCCACCATCAAGTTTAAAAAATAGAAAAATAAAAGGATAACAAGGAATATTCGAAAATCGAACCCGTGATTTCCGATTGCCAACGACATGGCATGGCCAACCTATGCACTTACTAATTTGTACCACTTGCCTCAACATTTTTTGCATAACAATAGAATTGAACAAGAATTATTTTTTATGCCTGTCCAAAATTATTCACACCCCATACCAAGTCTCAGGATTGAGGCCATTTGTTTGTGATAATACACATGTTTGGACATTCCAAACGTTCTTTATACTGTGTAATAGGCTTTTATATTGTTATGCAATAATTCCATGATGTGTGCATACAATGAGGATGCATTAGAAATCCTATTGAATGTTCAGTCAAGGGTGTTATAAGACAACACTCTAGCTCTTTGTCACTATGACGAAGAAGACCAAATAACTCAGTGAGGACCAAATAACTCAGTGAGGACCTTTTTGGTGCATTGTGAATGCTCACAAATACGGGAAAGGCTACAGAGCTATTTCGAAACAATTCCAAGTGCCAGATTCCACCACACAAATCATAATTAGGAAGAGCAAGGCTTTCAACTCAGTAAAAAACATTGAAGGACGCAGTCAGAAGGCAACGGTGTCCCCTTGTTTAGCAAGATAAATATTGCGAAAGGCCAACAACAATCCACAGATCACCATCAATGCTCTCCTGAACAACCTTGGCAACTCTTGGACCAAGATATTATGGCAGACACTCCAGCAGACATTGCATATGAGAGATCTCCATGGAGGCCGACCAAGAAAGACTCTACTCCTGAAAACTTTTCTTGCATTTTAGCCAACCCCGACACTGAGGACCAAAAGCTTGTATCTTTGTCCAGAAGTTCTCTTGCAAATGGTAGATGAGTTTCTCTTTGTCTCTTTTCAGGAGTAGAGTCTTTCTTGGTGGGAGTCAATATAGAGAACTCTCGTGTGCAATGTCTGCTGGAGTGTCTCATTGGTTGTTCAGAAGCGCACTGACGGTGATCTGTGGATTGTTGTTGGCCTTTCATCATACATTTCTTGTCGGGACACAAAATTGGCTTCCGACTGCGTCCTTCAAGGTTTTGAACTGAGTTAAACGTCTTGTTCTTCCTCTTTGGTCTTCTTCGCCATGCTGACAAAGAGCTATAGTGTTGTCCTGTAATACCCCTCACGGTACATTCAATAGGACACATTGGTAATGCATCCATATTGTATGCACCCATCATGGAATAATTGCATAACAATATAAAAGCCTATCGCACAATATAAAGAACGTTTGGAATGTCAAAACATGTGTATTGTCACAAAAAAATGGCCTCAATCCTGAGACTTGGTATGGGGTATGAATAATTTTGGACAGGCATAAAAACACAATTCTTGTTCAATTCTATTGCTATGCAAAAACAAAAAATGTTGAGCCCAAATATATTGATTTGTACTTACTAACTGACTTTTGTATAAAGCGAAAGTTTCACCACTCCAGCTGGTATGGATATGAGAAAAATGCAAACAAATCATATATTTCAAAAGGTATGCATAATTGTGGGCTTAACCAACTGTATAAGGGATGTCAATAAGCACATAATAGGGAGCTGGTCTATGAAGCCACAGCCACACACATATGACTGCACACATACGCTACCGCGCAAAAGTATTTGCCCCCTGTAAGCTTGCAAGTTATCACTGTGTTGTCAAAAAAGTATTAAGCCATCAGATCTAAATACCATTTCTGTGGGGGGGGGGGGCAAATACTTTTGAGCGGTAGTGTAATGGCATGTGTATAACTACTAACGCGGTAGATTCAAATGCACGTTCCCTGTAGTAGTAATGCCTGGTGAATGATTTGTTTGCATACATGATATAAAGAGGACTTAGGCCTATAGAATGTATACTAAATTGCTCAAATACATGCAATTTAAAGACAAAAGCAAAATCATAAAAAGTGCGCATACCATTTTGTTATGTATATATGTTACGCTTTAATTTGATAGGTCACAAATATTATGTTCAATAAATTGGTATATTGGTAATAAATTATGCAAATTAATGCAATAAATAGATAAATAAAAAGAAATGTTCCATTTTTGCCTGGTCAAATATGGATGTCATATTGAATTTGTTGTTATTTCTGGCGACTTATCACTTAATGTTAGTCTAAATAATTCCATCCGGATTTAAATCGCAGTGATATGGTGGTAACCTGATTATTTCATGCCCATTATCTTAATGTTGCAAATCGTCAGTTCTGTAGGTTCCATGGTTTGTACTTTTTAATGATATCATAAAGTTGAGGTTTCTTCAGTGAATGTGGGTAAGAAATGTTATGTTTTGTCAGCCATATCTGCATTGTGGCCTTTAATTAAACTATTTGATGTTGGCATTTGTTTCGCTTCAATACTTTAAGTCCATTATGATCTCTGAGTTCCAGGAATGTTTGGAAAGATTTTTACTTTATACTGTTACTAAAAACAACAAGATAGCAACAACTAACCAAAATTGTGGCCTCCTGCGTTATGGTAAATGTTCAACGTCCAGCCGAAATCACAAGTGACAATTTCAAAGCCTTTTCATTTCAAATAATGCGCAAATGGTTCGATATTTTTCTCTCCTTGAATGGTACACAAACCATAGCTGCTATGTGCATGTGTGTAATGAGAATAAATATATGCATCGGAACAGTGTTGTGTATTATTGCATAAGGCAGCTAAATTCACATTATTCTATTGAATACTTTTTCAGATGAAGTTCGACCGGAGGTTGGAATAAAATGGGATCCTTCGACAACTAGCAAATATGCGATAGAAGACAGCACATTTAATTTAATTTAATATAATTAAATATGTGAATAATACCCTAATGAGGTTAATCTAATTAATGAGGTTACTAATTTCGTGTGAAACAATGAAGTCAATCGCATTTTCCGTTTGTCTTTGGTGAACCTTTTTATCTAAGCACCCATTCCACATGCTGGTCCACGAGAAACCCCAAATATGCGTAAGATTGCAAAATGTGTCTCTCATTAAAATTTGAAGATTTGAGAAAATGTATGACGTAATTGTAATTTAATTAATCCTTTCTTGTTTACATGGGAGATAAAATAATCAATTTACATAACAAATGCTATGAATTGCTTATAATGTTCTAAATTTGAATAAAAATGAAATTATTCCAAATTTGTGTTGGCGGGATATTCAAATGTGAACATGAAATACGTGCAATTTCAATTGAAAATCACTCTGCTCGTGGACAAACAAGTAAATTGGGTTGGGCAACAAAAAGGTTCACCAAAGACAAACGAAAAATGCGATTGACTTCATTTATTCACATAAAGTTAGGAACAAATATATCATTCTTGCAACGCTTGAACAGTTACAAACTATAACTTGGTTTTGAAACCAATATGGCTTCTTTCCACTATTGCAGTTTTTTTGACTCACCCTGTATTATTTCCAATAATTGCCACAGATGTCGACGAGTACTGGTTGCTAGATTTTCAGCCATTTTCTGTCAATAATCTACTGCCCATAAACACGCTGTCGGGAAATCTCCGTGCCGACGTGACCAGTCAATGCTCCAGTGTCGAAGAAAGCTTGGCGTTAAAAGAAGATTACTATTTCGATGACTCTTACTTCAAGACCAGGAACGCCACTGGAAATAAGGATTTGTTCACGGAGTATGAAAGAGGTGACAACTTCACGATTGCCGGCATCCGAAAAGACGATGTGGGTAAACATTTCATTTTCATTTCATATTTATTTAGCCAAATCAACATTGCACATTTAAACACATAAATAGATGGAACATACAGGGTGAGTCAAAAAGACTGCAATAGTGGAAAGAAGCCATTTTGTTTTCAAAACCAAAATGAGTTTTAAAACTTCTTAAGCGTTGCAAGAATGATGTATTTAATCCTAACTTTGTGTGAAAAAATGAAGTCGACCGCATTTTTCGTTTGTATTTGGTGACCCTCTTTGCTGCACAACCAAATGTACCTGTTTGTCCACGAGCACAGTGATTTTCATTTGAAATGGCACACGTTGCATTTTCATATTTGAATATCCCGCCAACAACAAAAAATGGAAAATTTCAGTTTTTATTAAAATTTAGAACATTATACGCTTTCATCGCATGGGTACGATTATAATTGATTATGCTAACTCACATGTAAACAAGAAAGGATGCATCAAATTCCAATAACATCACAAATGAACTAAAGTTTCCAAATTTGAATGAGAGACACATTTTGCGATCTGATGCATATTTTGGGTATCTCGTGGACAAACGTGTAAAATGGGTGCACTGGTCAAAAGGTTCACCAAAGACAAACGGAAAATGCGATCGACTTCATTTTTTCACACAAAGTTAGGATTAAATAAATCATTCTTGCAACGTTTAAAAAGTTTTAAAATTAATTTTGGTTTTGAAAACAAAATGGCTTATTTCCACTATTGCAGTCTTTTTGACTCACCCTGTACAATAATGTAACGGGATCGGGACGGCCTCAGTCACCAACTACCAGGTAGGTTGGTAGCGTGCACTGGAAGTTGGCAATGTGACACCAGGGCTCGTTGTATAAGTATAATTATACGTTTGCGAGGCGAAATACAGACTGACGAATTGCGGTTTAATGTCAACACAATTTATTTACACTGTTCACAGCTACATTTATCTCCATCATTCACATCGACAATACATCACTTTCCATTTACATCACCCATGATTATTCTGCCCTGATTTTAGTGCTGTAGCAATTAACTTGAATTTTACACCCAACTTGACTCCCTGATTGATCCTCCCTGACTGATCTTCCCTCTTTGATGATATAATCAGAATATACATGAAAATAAAGAAATACAAAATACGTTACTTAAAGTGTACTGATAATTTGGAATATAAATCATAACAAAACATTTTGGGTCAAATAATTCAAACATAATAAATCACAAATTTTATATTATGCATGTAAACATTATGAGCATTTAAAGATACACAATGTTGGGTATAGGTCGAGAGTGAACGTTGATACTGACTGACGCGTCAAAAGACAGGGACTCGAACCCACATCTTAACCTTGTCGTCGCACCAATGACTTTCAACCACCACGTATAGATCTCTGGACAAGGACTTTAACCTAAACTTAGTCGTTCTGATCCAATCGCGGGACTCGAACCCCGGACTTTAACCGTACTCAAATATCGTCGCTGGCTGATCCGATCCCAACTTGCGTATAATTACGTCGCTTACTGGTGGGACTTGAACCCAATCTCCAAATACACTCCTGACCATACCCAAATACTTAAATATTTAGACTTCTGAGTACATTACATTACAGCTTAAACATGTTACGTAATAATAAATGGCAAGTGGCTACTCCGCTTTATGCGCAGTACCTGTTCACATTGAAATAACTCACACGGACACAGATGATCAATACTGAGTTGGTGCCAGAAGTTGTGACCAAAAATATAACACTGTTATTGAATAATCTCAAAAATCGACTATTTACTCGCTTCGTGCGCACAATAACAAATTTAGGTCAACGGAGTTCTTACCGTACAATAAAACTCATAAATATAACCGCACCAAAACAATGAGCGCACTTCGCATTCTTTCTGCGCGTATTTTGGCAGATGCAAAACGACAAAATATTACAATCAAAATAGCAAAATGAAGCGCATAATTATCACGCGATGCGTAAAATGTCAGCGCACTGGAAAATCTTGCGTTAAATGCGTACACACGACAAACGTTAAATTCACGCACTAATTAAACACTGTACCAATCGCTTAACAATACCAACGCATCCAAATATGACATGAGTTTGCAGTTATTTTTGTTGACTGCACGTTTCACAAAATACACTATAGGATCATTTTTATATCAAATAATCATGACTTTTACAAAAAGCATGACTCTTAATATTTAACACTCTGGTATCAAATAATCATGACCTTTACAAAAAGCATGACTCTGATAACACTCTGGTATGCTAACCATGGCCGTAGCCGTCACCATCAATAATAATTATAAAATATAAGTAATGTAGATCTGGCAACAAATATTGGGTACATAAATCTTGGAATATAAACCAAAATAAGTGTCCATCAAGCACAAAGTACATCTAATTTCTCACATGTCAATTTTGAAATAAACACACTATAATAATATGAGTAATTTGGTAAAAGGTGATATTCACATAATCATGAACATAAATAATCAATAAATCACGAGCTAGCACACCAAGGTAATAATTTGTAAAATTGTTTAAAACATCCAGGCAACCTTTGACTGACACTTACTGCCTGTAATATTGGGGGATCTCACGTTTACACAACATGACGTATTTTTATTGAAACACTCTGTAAAACACGATTCATCCAAACCTGCCAATTTTCTGGATAACAACAATTATTTATATACCTGATTAAACCAACGTATTTTTACAACCATATAATGATAAGCGAGTGTAGAATGTGATTGAAATGATCACGCAATAGTCAAATAACAACATTTTAAAGTTTGTACACACGTGAGTCACATAGTAAAATTAGATGAAATTATGCATCTGAAAATCTCACTAAATCTCACTTTTACGAATGCATCCTTGAATAAAACCTATCCAAATATGATCACAAGTATTTACTCTAGACTCGGTTTGTACTTTGATTGAAATTTGTTAATGAAACCGATAAAATAAGTGAAAGTTTTCCCCATTTCAAACCGTGTATCTTTTTACCTTTGATGATATAATCAGAAGATACTGTACAGGTCAAAACGGGGATCAAGTTAATTAACGGTCCAGCTATATAGCGCCCTCACTAATTCAGCAACCGGTCAAAGGGTATCGTATTGCACCCGGTGTCGGACGTATTCTCGATCCCATCACAATAATTAAATATAATAAATATAAAAGACAATAGTAAAAAACACAGACAGAAAGCATGTTGATAAGACCAAGGATAGCCCAAAAAGCCACAAGAGCTTATTTCCATTGGGGTCCTTTCAAGATAACAGCACAAACAAGAGAGAAACAACTAACAAGTCAAGGCATGGTACCCCCTCCCTCTCTCAATCTGGCTTTCATTGCAAGATGAGATTTTACTTCTTTTTTGAAGTAGGCATAAGTATTGCTCGATTTAATATCGCCTGGAAGAGAGTTCCATGCCCCAACCGCAGTACATTGGAAGGTGTTGCTGCCAAGTTGCCCCCGGACCCTTGGAATGACAAAATTAAGGTGGCTATCCCTGGTATTATAGCGATGCATTTCTGATACGTTCATAAAAAGTTCACTAAGATAACCTGGTGAGATGTTATTAAAAATGTTAAAGGCATGGTTCAACTTCATTTGCTTAACTCTATCATCAACATTTAAAAAACCCAATCTGTCAAGTTCAGCCTGGCCAACATGTGTTCTGGAGTCAAAACCAAGAACAAATCTAACAACCTTATTTTGAGTGACCTGAAGTCTATTTTGGAGTTTTTTAGAAAGACTGGAAAACCAAGATGAACAAGAATAGTCAAAATAGCACTGAATCAAGGCTGTATCTAAAGTTTTACGAGTTATTTGATCAAGAAAATGAGCTTGTCTGTATAAAATCCCAAGTCTGGCACCAGCTTTTTTAATAACATTATTAGCAACAGTTGAATTGAAAGGCAATTATCCAATGTGATCCCCAAATAATTGACAGATTGGGTAGATTTGATAGGTACATTATTGCACATAACATTAAAATCATTGTGTTTCTTTAAATTCCTCTTTGAGCCAAAAAGAATGGCCTCGGTCTTACCCAAGTGAAGAGACAACTTGTTGTCGATGAGCCACTTTTGACATGACTCTAACTCCTTGCTAAGCTTAGCAGCAATTACATCAGGATCTTTGCCATCAACAAGCAATGCACTATCGTCTGCATAAAGTGCTAGCTTACAGTCCACACTGATAGGCATGTCTTTGATGTAGCAAAGAAATAAAAGCGGCCCCAATGCACTGCCCTGAGGTACGCCGCAAGTAATTGACATAGGATTTGAGCTAGTTTTATTAACTTAGGTAAGACCTGAACCAATCTATTGACTCAACACCCATAACACGAAGTTTATTGCACAATATCATGATTGCCGTGTCAAACGCTTTTTGTAGATCTATTAACACCATACCCGTATAATTTCCCTCAGAAACCTGTGTACGCACGTGATCGGTGAGGTGAATGAGACACGTATCGGTAGAGTAAAAAGTCCCTCTAAAACCAGATTGGTGAGAGTAGAGAAGTTGATGATCGGTTAAATATTGGTTAAGTTGGTTGTACACAAATTTCTCAAGAATTTTTGAAACCACATTGAGTATGCTGATGGGCCTATAATTACCAACAGTTGATGATCTACTACCTTTTTTTAAAAGTGGGCTTACACGGGCAATTTCAAGTCATCAGGAACTGAATTAGTGTTGATAGATAAATTAATAATAAAAGTAATAGGGTCTTTCAGGACAAAAGCACCATCCCTAACTGAAATTTGGCAGGAATGTTGTCCAAGCCAGTACTTTTATTGGGATGTAATTTACACAACTCAGAATAAATAAAATCCATGGTAACAGGAGAGAGCTTAAAAATACCTTTTGTGATACCCTTATCAGAATAAAATTCCTGAAATTTGTGTGAGACAGTGTCAAACTCATTTTGAGCGGGAGGGAGCTTTTTGACAAGGTTACTAGCCACCGTGGTATAAAAGGTGTTGAAATGATCAGCAACCTTGGTAGAGTCAAAACAAGTCTCACCTTCAATATCCAAAACAATATTGCACTGTTCTTTAGTTTTGGTGCTGTAGCCAAGGGTTTTTAATTGATGCCAACGTTTCTTGGGATTGTTTTTATGCTCATCAATTTTACTACTAAAATAATCAGCTTTGGCTCTTTTGATATCCATTTGTATTTGTTTTCTAAGTTTACAGTACTGTTTGTAAAGATCAGGTATCTTATTAGTGGGCAGGTTAGAAAAAAGACGTTAAATCTCATAAGATGTATATGTTAATTGTAATGTGTTGTTTATGAACATGATGAAAGGCTTTTAACGTCTTTTGTTGAATTTCCAAAGACAAATTTCAAATCTAATAACAAATAACAATCAAAATACAGTTTTTTTGACGGTTGGTTTCTCACCATTAAAGTTAGCATAAACACAAGTTCCAGGAAAATTACTTAGAATTAGATTGCTGCAAATATCGATATCCAGATACACGTATGGCATGGGCTTAACTGTATAACTAAAGGGCTCAACAAAAGAAAGTCGTACACTTTGTTTAGGTCAATTAAAGTAACTTTTGATTGTTTTCTTACCAAACAGGCTAAATAAACATTTGAATGAATCTTTTAGGCACATTTTGATACCAAACATAACACCTAGCAATAAAGATAAACCATGATTAGCGCCATTTAAAGAAAATTAGTCACTTTTCAAAAGTCACATTTTCAATTACTACACGGGAGGAAAAGAGGGTGTGTGCGAGGTTCACCCTGTTTGTGACACTGTTATTAACCAGGATTGACCGGCTGGCAATGGATCGCACAGCGCAGCCGTGTACACTACCCTGCGTTGGGCGTACACTTAGTGAGCGGGATATTTTATTCCGAACATAAAGGGCATTATGTGCTTGTTAACAATTGATGTTTTCTTCCGCGTTGTGTATTGAAAATGTGACTTTTGAAAAGTGACTAATGTTCTATAAATGGTGCTAATCATGGTTTATGTTTGTCGTTAGGTGTTCTGTTTGGTATCGCAATGTGCCTAAAAGATTCATCCAAATGTCTATTTAGCCTGTTTGGTAAAACTTAATCGAAAGTTACTTTAAATGACCTAAACAAAGTGTACGACTTTCTTTTGTTGAACCCTTTATGATAAACCATTGATGATGTAAAGAGTGGGTTTATATTCCCATGCTGATACTGACACGTACGGTACACTTGTATCTAAATACAGATCGTTTTCCGGGGAACCTTAGCAACGTTCCTTTCGTGTACAAGTGTAGACGGGGCCTCGATCTGGGAGAGAAACGTTTATTCCGACGAATTGGAGTATCGAACCGCGCTGTACGCCACCAACGTCCGACCGCAGCCATACTGGCTCTTGAGTCTTGGCGCACAGGTTCCCGCAGTAAGCTTCATTCAGAATATTATACACCTGATTTGGAGGCTGTCTCGACAAGTAATACTGAAGTAAGTATATTAGGGGCTGCCATTTTCTTCGGTAAGGGGCGGGGTTCAAAATATCCTTGTGGGGGTGGGGGGTCATAGGTTTGTTACTTAGAAAATAGGGCGCGGTCATGAAATTAAACCGGGCAATAGGGGGGTCAAAACAAAATGTTTGGTACAAAACTGAATATTTGTGCGCTTCAACATTGTAAAACACATTGGGCTTGTCCACCCTATTTATATTTACTTCCGCATGAATTGTTTTCCCAAGAACCTTAACGAATAGGCCTATACAGGGTGAGTCAAAAAGACTGCAATAGTGGAAAGAAGCCATTTTGTTTTCAAAACCAAAATTAATTTTAAAACTTTTTAAACGTTGCAAGAATGATGTATTTAATCCTAACTTTGTGTGAAAAAATGAAGTCGATCGCATTTTTCGTTTGTCTTTGGTGACCCTCTTTGCTGCACAACCAAATTTACCTGTTTGTCCACGAGCACAATGATTTTCATTTGAAATGGCACACATTGCATTTTCATATTTGAATATCCCGCCAACAACAAAAAAATGGAAAATTTCAGTTTTTTATTAAATTTTAGAACATTATACATGTATATACAATTATAGCTTAGTCTCTTTTTTACATATCTCTATTTTCAAAATTATTTTGGAGGATATGAATCCCATATCAATTTTGGTACAGGGTTAACGTTTGACTCTGATGATGGTGGTCTACCCTTTTCCCCTCGTCTGGCATTGGACGAAATGGCTATGGACGAAATGGCTAATGGACGAACTGGCATTGGACGAAATGGCAATGGGCCACTTTATCATATGGTGCAAGTCCATTTTTGTCTAACAGCTCCTTTAATTTCTGATCAAGACGATCCGTAGTCACTGTAGATACAGGCCTAATCTTATTCAGTACCTCCGGGGATACCAACAACATTTTGTTCGTATGTTGCATTGTGTAGGTTGCCTTTCTTCCTTTTTTTCTTCTTTTTTACTTGAGCAATAGTCCAGCTAGTGTTGATAAAATAGGTCCCAATAGAGCCCCTACAAATCCACCTTGTTGAATCAACAGTTTTTTCTTCTTAACATTCGATACTTTAGTGTTAGCGAGATTTCTCAACTTGTTTTTATGTTGAGCCAACTTTCGTTTCTGATGAGGAGTAAGTTTGACGTTCCTTTTTAATACATTATGACTACATTCACACAATGATTTTACAACGCCCGAGTTTGCATTTTGTAATATTGCTTTACGGAGTTTTGGTTTTGCAGTAGCTAGTACTTTGAGCAACTCAGCGTGTGTGCGTACGTTCTGAGACATTCTGAACAAGTGTAATCATTCATTACATTCTTAATCATTTATCTATTTTGTAGACACATATACATAATGCGGAGCTTCTTGAGGGAATATATTTGTATGATTACAGTACAATTACATCAAAATGTCCGATTTTAGTCAAATAAAAAGCATTTTGAAGCTAACATTTTACTGCATATGATGTATGCGATATCTCATATTTCCTTACCTAGCCAAAAACACATATTTCTCACACCAGACACCCCCCCCCCCCCCTTAAGTCTTTTATGATAAGTCATACTTCATTATAAGAGAGGAAAAATAAGTGTAAATATTTGAAGATGCTGATGCTCGCTACGTTTTATTCTCTCCCCATGCAGCTTTACGTTAACCTCGGAGAGCGTTGTCGACAATGTATTCCGATTATTCCAAGTGATCTTCGAGCATGCTATCGTGGAGCCCTGCTATGAAGCCGATAACGTTACCTATGACATGCAACACGCAATAGTCTCCATTCGCCTAAGTACATTGATACCTATCGGGAACAGTACCATGGTCGTGTCCCGTCAAGGTGGGATCCGATATTTACCAGACAATTACGATAATTCTCTTTCCAAAGTCGTATCAAGTGTAAGTCAAAAAGTACCATCATGATACGGATAATATTCTAGAATAATGGTGCGATTGTCTTGATGTACAATCGCACCTTACACAGGTTTATATACATAGTTCAACAAAAATAAGTTCCCCTTTTGATTATACCTGATATTTTTAAAATGAGTTACTCCATCGAAACGATTTTTGGCACACATAATATACGTGTTCACAGCAACATAACGGGGCTATAACTACGCAGTGTTGTAATGCTTGAATGAGCACACATTAAATGGAGGAATACCTCATTTCAAAGTTGCTAAAAGTTTAATATCGCGTGTGCTCATTCAAGCAGTTACCTGTGCGGTGTTCAAGCACATACCCTGGTTCAAGTTGCTTAACCATCCTCCTTCAATACATCATTTAGCAACTTTTGAATTGAGGTATTCCTCCATTCAATGTGTGCTCATTCAAGCATTACAGCACCTGCGTAAGTATTACACTGCATCAAGAATAGTAACTGTAAAATACACATTTACACCGTGAGAACTTGTTAGTTTTATGTTTACACTCTGTGGCGCGCGGTGGAAGCATCAGCATTCCGTGGCGCGCGGTGGAAGCATCAGCATTTTTTGGGAACGGGGAATATTTAGGCAGGAGACTGGGAAACGAGATCGCTTAGGTTTGAATTTCAGATGCTTTACCATGCGAGGTCTTGTAGCCCAATGGATAAGGCAGTTGCAGCAAGCAACAGATCCTGGGTTCGACTCCCGGGCGAGATCGTTTTCCTATTATTGTCTCTTTTCTACCCACGACGGCGAACCTGTTTAAAATATTTATAATTTGTTTAATACCCGTCGTATATGCCTATTATTTCTAAATATTTAGGGGGTTGCGGCCATTTATGGGGCAATTTTAGTGGGACGCAGATGGGGCCATGAAATGTAGGGGACAACGTCCCCCACATTCGTGTTGTCAGAGCTTTGTCATCTCTCGTCTCGACTATGGACATATTCTTCTATTTGGTGCTACAGAATATGAATTGGACAGAGTGCAAAGATTACGGAACAATGCTACTCGGTTTATATTTTCAATATCCAGGCGAGATCATATTACCCCAACCATACCAGCGCTTAAAGAACTCCACTGGCTGCCTATAAGGGAACTGATTCGATTTAAACTCATCCTTTTTGTCTTCAAATGCTTGAACAGTTGTACTGTACCTGCTTATTTATCAAATCTATTGTCGCCGTGTGTCCCTCAAAGAACTCTTCGCTCTACTCATGACATAACCCGTCTTATATGTTCCTAGAACAAGCAAAGTGGGTCAAAAATCATTCAGTGTACATGGTGTAGCTTAAGCGTGTGCGGCCTGCGGGCCACATACGGCCCGCCGGCCTCTAATCTGCGGCCCGCGAAGCAATCCCAAAATTCCCATTGATGCGGCCCGTTTTAACTGGAACTCCCTAGGTCACACAAATGGCGGATTGATTTAGTGGTGTGGTCCCTTATAATTAGTTGGGTGACGCACTGCATTTAGTAAATATAATTCGAGGCGTGATTGCGTGTTAAAATCCCTGGTAAAAATGGCACTTGCAACAGCAACAGCGAGTAAAAAGAGGAAATTACACGAAGAGAAGCGGGTATTCAATGGCTGAGGATTATTTCTTCATTGAACAAAACAGTGCGTGCCTATGCCTCATTTGTATGGTGTCTATTTTCTGCTTCAAAGAGTACAATCTGAAGCGGTATTACGATTCCTAAGCTTCCCCTCCCCATATTACCCTTCCTCCTTACGTGTTTTGGAATGTTTGACATAACTGCGGCCCGTGAATGGATCTAGATATAATAGCGCCTTATAAATATTAATTGTTATAAATAATATATAGACTCGGACAAACTGGCGAGAATTAACAAAGACCTTAAAAATACTCAGCCTCGAACCCGGTCCCTCTTTAATTCTCGCCAGTTTGTCCGAGTCTATATATTATTTATTCATTTCAATTACTCGGCTGGTATCATTTGCTTGATCCTCGCGTTTATTTAATTAAGTTTCGCTCGTCATAGATTCTGCTAGAATCATGCTTATAGGCCATCATCAATTGTTATTATTTACTCATGTATTTCGGCTGCTAGAGGCTTTCAATAAAGACTTTGTATACATAATAGCTCGTTCGTCTGGTATCCATGTAAGCACAGTCCCTGTAGCCTAGTGGAGTAACCAATCGCCGCGATAGCGAGAGGGACCGGGTTCGAGGCTGTGTATTT
The DNA here is from genome assembly GCA_035610835.1 of Ophiura sarsii. Classification (NCBI taxonomy): domain Eukaryota; kingdom Metazoa; phylum Echinodermata; class Ophiuroidea; order Amphilepidida; family Ophiuridae; genus Ophiura; species Ophiura sarsii. The sequence goes on from CM069444.1 coordinate 69,198,691, forward strand.
TTAAGGTCTTTGTTAATTTAATTCTCGCCAGTTTGTCCGAGTCTATATATTATTTATTCATTTCAATTACTCGGCTGGTATCATTTGCTTGATCCTCGCGTTTAATTAATTAAGTTTCGCTCGTCATAGATTCTGCTAGAATCATGCTTATAGGCCATCATCAATTGTTATTATTTATTAATTGTTATGTTATGTTTTGTCTTGATCAATATAGCCACCCTCAACACCAGCTCTCACAATGAAGTGTGATTTAGTAACCGACCCTGACTACTGCACTCAGGGTTGGGACTTTAAGTTATTATTACGTCTAGATACCGATGGACTGGCACCGGGTAAACCACTCGACGCCTCTGGTATATTTGCATTTGACTACAATATCTGTTTTTGTGAGGATATTGCTACGTTTACAGGTAATTATAGCATTCGATAAAATCAAGACGGGCTTTTTAAAATGTTGATCTAATTTGTGCATCGTTTTGCGGCCTTTTTGCTGGTCGTGAGTCTCAAAAATCGCAGGAATTTTGAATACATTTGTGTGTAGAAAACGCTTAAGCATATTCACTGGTAATCAATGGTAACTTTCAATGGTAACTTTTGATAACTCTTATTAATGGTAATATCAAATAATTCAATGCGCATCATTATTCATCAAATTATTATAAAAAATACATTTCTTACGTATTTCTTTATTTTTCCTCAACCGGCTATATTAAAGCCATTTTTCTTCACAAATCCATAAAAAAAACCACATAATGTATGCTATTTTGACCAAAATGGACTCAAAAGGTGTCTAAATTCAGGCTTTTCAGTAATTAAACAACTATTTTCATCTCGAATGTCATTCTATTATTTTGTCACTAATTATAATTTTGAATACGTTTCGCTCGATATCTCACAACTATAAAACGCGTAAACTTGCGACACGGGAACAACCGTAACTCAACAAAAAAAAGGGCGTACTGCAATGGGCTTTTGACAAGTTCGAAGGTGTTATATATAACACCCTTGTTTTTGCAGTGAAGTTCTCAAATTCAACAATGAAAATGTTGACTGTAAATCTATAGATATGATAGAGGTACGTCGTTGAGAGCCATCGGTTCCTTTTCTATTTGATCTATAAAAATTTATTGATACATGGGCGATTTGAAATCTGAAGAAGATATGATTGATCTTAAAACCGTCCTCATCACTTTAGTCCCCGATAGTTTATTACCAAAAACACGCCAATTGGGAAATAGAGTTAGGTTACTTTATACGTGTAGGCCTATCAAATAAGATGGCACATTTGAATAGCACGCAATTGGCCCGGTTAGTTTAAGCTTCGCGGACAAGTTGTTTAAAGCTTTGAACATATTTAAGTCCCAGTACCAAGCAGCTAATGGATGATGAAATGGAATAGATCCAAATTCGAAACCGATCAGCCAAAAATTATTAATCTGCTGTATATCTATCATTTCTTATTAAGCCTACTGTAACCCAACATATAAACAGGATATTCGTGCAGATGTTGAAGTAATTGAACATTTTTGAATTTGGATGATGAAAAGATATAGTCAGTAGATATCGATACACAAGGAAAACATTTCACAATTCAAACGCAATTGAGTCATTTGATTTTTAGGTTGCGAATTCCAAGAAGAAATTTCGCCATGGACGGTAAGAATTGGGTTGACGCTGCAGACTACAGTCCAGGCAATAGATGAACAAAAGGACGAGATAGAGGTACATTTGTCCCTATTGAGATTTCATTTTTACATAAAGGAAGGACGCCCCTGGGGGACAATTCTGAACGACCATAACAACAACCGAGGATTTCAAAACAAATTCACGAAAACAGCTGTTAAGCAGTCATTATTCTCAATCACTGAAAAAGATGCATATTTATCCACATCGTTGATTTGTACCGATATAATCGCCCTAATAATTAATTAGTTTTCCGTTTAATATTTTGTCCACCCCCTTCTTAATTATTGAAACAGTCCAAATCCCTCATTAACATTTTTATCATTCAACCAATCAGACATAAGCTTTAATCGTGTTTTCTTATAACTCATTGAATATTCAGTTTAGGGGCGTGCGTGAGGCTTTAATTTGATTGGTCTGTCAATGAGCAACGAATCAATTGACGGGAAACCTCATGAGTCATGATACAATTAATTTTATTGGAACCCAGTAGGTAATCAGCTATCGCGATTATTCAGGTAATCATTATTCAGGCGATTATTCAAGTAATTAATACATTTTAATTACATCATGCCTTTGATTTCCCCCAATGAACGCCCTGCAATTTGTCAATGGTGATGCTGATATTGTCAAAATATAATTCAAATCGAAGCTAATTCGTAAATGTCCATGTTTTAGCTAAAATGGTCAGAAATTAATTTGATTAAAATGGCACACACTGGCAACAGCGTTGAAGATGATTGTATGTACTACACTTATCAAAATCATCGAGAATGCATCCCCAAATCCTTCCACCCATAAAGCGTCAGTAGAGATTTAGTAGGTTAAATTAAATTGTGTAATCAATGAGTATAGCACACTAACATTTCAAATATATTGGAATTCAACACTAACAGGTGTCATTTTAAAGATATTGACAACTGATCTAATGTGGTGCAAGAATCATGTTAATCGAGTAATGCGTTCTGGTGATATGGTCATTTGCCAAAAGTAGTCGAAAACCTGCCACGAAATGCCATTTTGAACCAAAAATTGATTTTGTCAATGTTGAACCTCTTTATTTTAATATAATAACCATGTCCTTAAAATGACTAGAAAACGCATTAATCATCACACTCCTCACAATCACATGTTTATCAGCTGATGGAAAATCAGAAGTGTGTTTAATTACATATTTGTACATCAGGTTCCTGAAAATGCACCGTTCCATTCCGTATTGTGGAAATCCTAAAAAAATAGCTAATTAAATATGCGTAACTAAATATCTCAAGTTCTGTAGGTAGTAAACTACTGACTTTTGGTATGATGGATACCTGTGCTTAGATGTATCTATTAAACTGACAATAAAGTTCGATATCTTAAACTTTTTTGGACAGCCTGTATAAACACTTATACATTTATGTTTTGTAGGTCGTGATCGTTAAATTGGCCAATAGCCAAGGTTTGGATCTACGCGGCGTCGGGAACAACGTGAAACACTTGGAGAACATCACGCTGGAAGTGAAGTTTTACCCAGCCTTTTTACGAGAAGAATATGTCTTGGAGCTTCATCTCTTCATGATTTGCAAAGGTGACCAATGGCGTCAGTCGAAAAGGGTGAGCCATTATTAGTCATTTTCTGGGCATCTTATTCGGGATTTCCATGTAGTGTTTTTGGTCCGTCAAAGCGGATCTTTCCTGTGTTTTTGGTCCTTCTCACTGTATAGTCAATGGGAACCCAATTTTGTTATGTGTTTTTGGTTAAGCAGGAGGCTGAGCACTGAAACAAATTATTGTTACAAATAGTGGTATCGTTGGAAAGACATGTGTATGTAACCATGGAAGTATTACTTCCATGATGTAACACAATATGAATGGCCATGTGTTTTGAACTTAGCACCCAAAAAGGGTGGCGGCGTTGCGTTTTTGGTGACGAATCATCCATCTCTCTCTATTAACTCAACAACTAAATGTGGTAGAGGTATGGATTAGGAGTCATTTGAAAGCCTATTTATCTAGCTATACATTGTGTGAATAAATCAGGTATTTCTAAAAAATGTTTGGCTGAGATATGCAATTGATTTTATTTTGAAAGTCAGGGGTGGCGGCGGTGTCGGTGACGCTGTGTACAATCTCTATGGGGAATATAGAAAATGTTCCATATTCTAAGTTCAATTTACAATAACTCGTACAAACATGGTACAAACATGATTTTGCTCTCATTTTATAGATTGTTAGTTTCTATTTCAACGAACGTGTCAACTATTATATAACAATTGTAATCATGAACCGATGGCATTGTCCTCGGCTTTCTCCCTATTTGCTACACAGTGAACTTGCCCTAAATCATCGACGAAACGAAACGCGGCAGGCGTCTGCAGACGACATTCCAAAATTTCACAAAAAGTTTCAAAAATGTCCAAATTATTGAATGTCATTACCATGTTTGGATTTACCCTGAGAAATGAATAAAATTAATCTAGTATTGGTTCAATGATTCTTGAGATACACTTTAAAATTTGGGAATTGTTTCTGAAAAATCTGTTTGGTATAAATGGTAAAAATAATACCCGCTTGGAAAGTGTTAATTCCATTTGCACACCATTCATTGTTCAAAGGGTTGCTTGGCAGCAGAAGAAGACGACCGTTTTACCGCTCATCTTTCTGAAGACTTTTACTTTACATATACATACGATAGAGGGCAGCAACAGTTCCCTGATTCTATCACACACACGTACGACTCGGTCAACCCTACACAATTTGATACTTGTAAGTTTATTTATTTTAAATTAATGCTGTTTTTATAAAAGTAAATGGAAAGCAATCACAACTTATGACTACTCCAAATCCTTCAAAAGTATACAATGAAAAGTGTGAGAAACTGAAGTAAATTCATAGATATTGGCCAATATGGCCCCTCAACATGCCATTGAATATATTAACGTAAGACGAGTCACAATGATATGAAGCTGTGGGTATGAATACTGCGGCACGTTTAAATGGTATTGGTTTCGCGGCAATAAACCATTTCAAATCGAAGTTTTCCGGAAATATTCGATCGGTTCCGAATGCTTTCCGATAGCCGAGTGTTTTTTCACCCATTTGTATGACTCGATTATTTACAGAACTTAAACAATCATGTTTTGACCCGGTGTTTTTAATAAACCCGTGTGCGGATTACGCTGGTGTTGGTGAGATATTGTCTTCCTCACAAAGTTGTATTTTGCGGTGTTTCAGTAACAAAAACGGTTAGATAAAAGAGAGATGCGTGGTAATACCTTCACATTTTACCTTCAGCTCGATAAGTTTTACTCTCTAAATGTAAAAGAGTAAAATTCCATTCTAATGGAGTGAATATTCACTCTTCAAAGGATTGCCTACAGTGATCACTCTAATAGATTGAAAGTCACTCCTTAAAAGAGTGGAACCAAATTCACTTCAAAAAAGAGTGAATTTTGTTCACTACAGGAACGAGTTAATTTTCACTCTTCGAAGAATGCCTACAGTAGGGCGGGCGTAAATAGGGAAGGTATTTTGTTCAAATCGGCCATGGTCAAAATGTATTCCACTTGACCCCACATGATCAAATATGCACTTTAAAAACAATTCGGAGGGGGTCTTCAGACCCCACCACTACCCTTTATCCCCCTATAGGGGGATACATGGTAAAGTTGCCAAATTGGTGAAGCAAAATTAGGTTTAGATGTAGAACAAATTGGTACATCTTTTTTCAGCTTAATGCATTTCTATAAGGTACCCATAATGACGTGACATACTAAAAGTCTGAAAATATCAGAGTGTTAGGAATATGATAATTTGCATACACTTAAAATGGCCGATAATTTGAGCATTTTCATTGTTTTGGACTTATTTCTTATCTTAGATAGTTGTTATGGCACTTTAAATAGCTTCAGCATATATTTTATGAATGTATAACGTCTCAAAGGACATACAGAGACATATCTGCCCTAATATGTGTATCTTAAATTGCATAAATTCTCAAATTAGCGGCCATTTTAAGTTTATGCAAATTAGGCATATTTCTACCACTCTGATATTTTCGGACTTTTAGTATGTCATTATGGGGACCTAATAGAAATGCATTGTGCTGAAAAAATTATGTTTCAATTTGTTTTAGGTCGAAACATAATTTTGCTACACCAATATGGCAATTTTACCATGTATTCCCCTATAGGGGGATTAAGGGTAGTGGTGGGGTCTGAAGACCCCCTCCAAATTTTTTATAAAGTGCATATTTAATCATGTGGGGTCAAGTGGAATACATTTTGACCATGGCCGATTTGAACAAAATACCTTCCCTATTTACGCCCCGCCCTAGCCAACAGTGATCACTCCATTGAAGTGAAAAAAGTGAATATATAAGGAGTGAATTTCACTCATTTAGAATGAACTTCACCCTCATTCCCTCATTGAGAGTGAACAATAATGGAACATTTTAATTACTTAATCACATTCACATGAATAACTTGCAATTCAATAGAAAATTTGAAAAACAAACCAAAGAGTCATTATCCAAACTTTACTTACCTTTTCTTGATTTGCCTATGTTACATTATCACTTCCTTTCGGTAGTGAAACGATATCATATATCAACATGATGTTTCTCTACGTAAAGTATCTAAATCTACTTTCATATATTTAATCATTATTTGGACTTTAACATTATTGCAGAAACAATTAACATTGATATCATCATTAATTATCACTTCAAATATAATAAAATAAAGAATATTTTGAGTTTTTGAATATTTTTCTATTTGATTGTGTTCCGGCTCTCAAATGAAATCTGATACAACTGATCACTCGTACAGAGTGAAAAGTCACTCGACACAGAGTGAAAATCACTCTTTTCGAGTGACAATAATTTCACTCTGAACTCATCAACCGCACAGAGTGAGAAAAGTCACTCGACATCGAGTGAAAAATCACTCTTTACGAGTGACAATAATTTCACTCTGAACTCATCAACCGCACAGAGTGAAAAGTCACTCGACACCGAGTGAAAAATCACTCTTTACGAGTGACAATAACTTCACTCTGAACAACGAGTGACGTTTTCACTCTTTTACATTAAGAGAGTAAATTTTCAAGTTCGACGCTATTGTTGATATAAACAAAATAGTCTCGCTACTAGTTTTACTTCTCATGGGTGTACGCTGGTACATGTATGTAAACATAGTAAACCGCTACTAAGCGGACAACCAACCAATGCTATGAATACGATCAACCGCTTCATCATTCATTAAGCTGCGTACGCACCTAGTCCTCGTGACGGTTTTTTCCGAAGTTTTCCGATATCGATTTGAAATGGTCTTTGTATTTGGATTCATTTTTTTAAACACCACGCCTGTACACACAAAAAAGCAAGCTTCCGTGTGACATGCTTAAGGGGAGGGGTCTTGGGTCAAAAGCCCGTATATAGGATGTCAATTTTGACAACTTTCCCAAAACTTGACCCATATGTGTTATATACCATAAAATAGCCCATATCGCAAACTTTCAAAATTGACCCAAAATTTTGCTCTGGTTGCCATGGTTATTACACAGGGCTTCTGATTGGCTAAACACTGTAACCAGTATAACTCAAAAACGCTAACTAGTAGTATACTGGTATTTGGGTTGAAGGTTAACGATGACATTCCGCACAACTACATGGATCCGGATTTTTGATTTCGTTGCCATGGTAACCAGGAACTGACCAATTAGGTAATTTGGCATGATAATTCAAATTTGGAAAAGAATTTCAAACTTCGGGATTTATATACGGGTATTTGACCCCCCCCCCCCCCCCCCCCCCATCATAAATGATCTTAAACATATCTAGTTTAAATATAAAGATGAAGTATCTCTATTTTTCTCCTTTACGCATGTCTTGTACCAATTATGATCTGTGTCCATAATAACATAACCCTTGTATTTCCTACGATGTGAACACATGTTTCCGTGACGGCACCACCACCAGCATGAATCGAGACGACGGGCTGTATCACTTATCTATTACATTGATGAGTTTACACTGCAGCTATTTGGCGAGGTGGCGACTAATCTGTAATTTGTCCGTACTATTTATCCATCAGTGGTGTATACCAGTGATAATATCACCCAGCCTGAACAATACCATCAGCTCAACTCAGAGGGATATGATAGGGAGCAAGATGTACATCGTGTTCACTTAACTAATAGAGGTCTCACAGGTAATCTGGTGGCATGATTAGTGATTGAACAGCACCCACAAGATACTGGTGTCCTAATGAACAATTCCCATCGTTTAAAATACTTAGGCTCTCTTATGTAGACATTTAATATAACAACATTTTAAAGAAATTTCTTTAATTTGAAATTTTGCACGTGAAGATTGATTAAATATGTGTTAAAAATCAAAACAAAGTCTAGTCTCTCACCGGTATGAGAATCTGGGATGCTGCAATTGATCAATGCAGCCCGTACACATACCTGTCACATTATCCTGCGTGATCAAAACCCAAGTGCGAAAATGAAAGTTGCATTTGTCTTATTCTTTTCAATGTAGCTAGCGCCTTTTAATTGTTAACCGATCTTTGCGAACAATATCACAAATTAAAGAAAAGTTAATCCATATTTTTGTAACTTGATATTTTTAATTTGGAACTAAATGTTTACAAGTTTATGAGCGTATTATATCACATAGTTACTTTTCAGCACTGTGTACAGGGTGTATCAAAAAAATTAGGACACTTTTTGATGATGGTTTAAATCCTTGTTAAATCACTGAAGCATGACCAATTTTTATTTCAATGTAAAGTACAACCGATAAAGATAAAATCCTGAAGAGATGAGAAAAATCCATCATTAATTAAGGAAATTGTGACCTATAGGCAAGGCAATCTATTTTGTAGTATGTACAATGGTCATTCACACAGTAACAGTAGAGTAACATGAACGCGCACACTATTTATGCCAATATCATGGTAATGAACCATCTACAGTGGGTTCGAGAACTTTTTTGATTTGCACAGAATATGCATGCATCTGATTTGTGGATTATTTAGCCAGTATTAATTTGTGCCAGAATTAAATGGATTACCAAACTAATCTTTGCTATTGACTGATATATTATTTTCTATGTTTATAATTATTGTAACGTATTGAAACGTAAACCATGTTATTTACTGGTCTATACATGTAAATCCCATTGTACAAACCAGTAAATTACATGGTTTACGCAAATTATGCTAGTTTTCTTATTTTTCATCGGATTGATCTCATATTTTCAGGATATCATAATAATTAATTGGGCTTTACATTGAGACTAAATTGGTCATGGTCCAATGATTATAACAAGTATTACACCGTCATGAAAAAGCGTCCTAATTTTTTTGATACATCCTGTATATGCCCAATATAACATTAAAAGGTGTGATATTTTTCGACAGAACCGAGTACATCAATCTATACCATGACCGCGGTTTACTATCTGATCGAGCGCGATGACGTCACGAGAAAGAAGCGACATAACAGACGCGTCCCTTCAACGAACCTAATGTCTTCAATACAAACACCACAGGTAGAGTTAGTCTTGCATTAAAAACATCAGTTCTTCCTGATTGCCTAACATGACGCCCCATGTCACAGGGTAACATTTTCAAATTGTCCCCACAAAGTTGGCGCAGGATATTGCGTGACTTGGGGCAACTTTGAGAATATGCGTATAATATTGTCGGTATCTTATGCAATTCAGAGTTTTCGGTAATTTTTAGTCGATTTTATTTCATTTTCAGGAACTTGTTTTCAAGCTTTGCGGCAGTTCCAAAATGTCCCTAAATATTCTAAAATGTCAAAATTATTGAATTTCATCATGATATTTAGAATCGTAATGAGAAATGCATTAAAATAAGGATTGGTTCAGTTATTCTAAAAATAAAGGTTTCGGAAAAATCTTTTTTTGTATAATATGGTAAACCTAATAATATGCCGCGTGGAAAGTGTTAAGTTCATCCGGGTCAGTATATATTTTCCGAAAAACAATTTGATTACAACTTTCTTCTTTTTTCAGTTGACAAGCGCTTCTTTCACAGCGGAAGGGTGTCCGAAAGATTCAATCTACAACGCAGAAGGACACGACTGTATTTGTCATGAACCCGGAAGCTATTACAACCGGAAGTCGTTTAAATGCGAGTGGGATCAACGCTATGACAACGAAGAGACCGAGATATCGTCTGCGGTGAATGTCATGACCTGTGCTAATTTAATTGCTATTTTGGCGGGGTTTTCCTACATTTGGTTTTGGAATAATGACTGAACTGTTATCATAGGTGAGAGAGATATATGGTCCGTATTATAGAACTAAACAGGATTATAAAAATTACAAGTACCGCAACAATAAACCTGTATCATGGTGACCCTGAGAGAGTGGTGCATTGCCATCGTCAATGTTATTCTATCAAAATAACCACCAATAAAAATTGGGAAATTATCGCTTAAATTCAAATCGTCAAACTGTAGGATTAGGCCTAGGCCTACATTAGAAGAAGATACTAAAAACTTATTGTTCAAACTTTTGAACTGCATTCTTTTAAACGATTTTGTTGGTTTTATTATTATGATTGTTACCAATCCGAATGAATTTTAAACTTGTTCTCAAACTTTAATCAGCATTTTATTATTTGGTATACCAGCGGATATACGACCTAAAACTGCGCCGACAAAGTTAACGCTTTTCACGCGGCAGACGTCTGCAGACGACAGTTCCAAAATGTCTCTAAATGTTTCAAAAATGTCAAAATTATTGAATTTCATCACGATATTTGGAATCATAAATTAGAAGTGCATTAGAATAAGTACAAACATACTTTATCAGTTCAGTAATTCTTGAGATAAACTTTGAAAGTTGGTAAAGGTTTCGGAAAATCTGCTTTGTATAATACGCGACGGTAAAACTAATAGCCGCGTGGAAAGTGTTAACCACCAATGCCCTCTGAGTAACAGTCAATTACTTTTCGTATGTTGATGCGTTAGATGTCACGGGTATCATCTCCAACAAATTTGAATGGATTTTGCCGCGGGATTTCCCCCGTGGATTTTTCTTCACACACACACACGCTATAGACATTTCTTTCATTTTTCTAGATGATTGAATATAAATGTACGTTGCCTTGTCTTACGGTGTGTTTTTGTTAAAGGTTCAAATAATGTGATGAAAATAAAACAAATTATAGCTTTCACTAATATATCTTTATTCATGGTATATGTTTTCCGATGCGTTTCGTAACAGCGACATTTTTCCTCAGGGCTCTTAATCAATAAAAAATAATCAACGTGTCCCGATGTATAGTTGTTTATGAAATTATTTTCCAATTGGTTGATTTGTACTTTGTGACTGAAAATAAAATTACAATTCAATGTTAAATTATATAGCACTATTCGCACATAAAAAAGTAACATACCCGGTAATAAATATGCTTATAACTCATATCTCCAACTACGTAAAAATATTTATTCATAAAATGGGGAAGACATTTCTTCTCTTTAGGTAAAGAGATTGCGGGTGAAGATTGGGTGTTATTACACCTCATAAATATTCATGAACTAATCATGCCAATTCATTGGCCAATTCCTATCACAATTACTATTTCCCTCGGGAAATAGTTTTGACTATTTCCCTACAACCTCATCCCAGAGTCACAGTAAGGTGTAATGGTATGATCGGGGCAATAAGGCACACTATTTTCCCTCTGTACTGGCTTCGGGCCTATCACCCCTCGCCCTTCGAGTACCTCGGGAAAATATACACAAAGAATTAAGTTAAGCACCCCCTAATATATGTATACATTGGCATATATTCTAAGGTATGTGAGATCAAATAATAATGATTGGTATGACATTAGCAATTATCCATTGATGAAATGCAGATGAGTGCACTCATCTGTGACGCCCATCGCTCGTGTTATCATCCACGTGGTCGTAGGTCGTAGGGTTGAGTCAGTGATCCGATCACGTGGGTCCTACACACGTTATTGACGCAAAGATCGCTAGAGGTCTTCTCAGAACAATGACTGTACGTTAGAAAACATAAACGTCATCCACACTGTCCGTGATGGACCTATAGCTCCATACTTAAATTGAGGTGAAAATATGCCTAAAATTCCCAAAAAATGTCACCTTAAATTATTCAGAATAAAATATTGAAAACGGCATGATTGTTATGTTTTTATGTGACCATAATATCACTTCTCCAGAAAATATAGCAATATCATGGGTATACTACACTGTTTTGACGACAACAAACTTGTAATGTGCGAGGTTGTAAAAAAACGGGGGGGGGTGCTTAACTTAATTCTTTGTGTATAGTTTGCTCTATTTCCCCTCTACCATGTAGTATTTGTATAATATCAAGAAAACTATGTGCCAAAACTCAAAACAAAGTACGATTCTGATTTGTTTACTTCGTTTTTCAACCAACAACCAGCGGGATAGTGTGAAAGGTATACGTGTAGGACGTGTTGATCAAAAGAAACATCGCACTATCGGCGAGCGAGTTGTCGCTACTATCAATAGTCTTGTATATTGCTGTATCGAGCCTGTGTGTTGAAAAACAAGTGCAAAAATTAAAACCGTAATTTGTTTTTGTTTTCGGCAAATAGCTGTCTTGATAGTCAATCTATCTCCACGTGCAATATCTACCCTAACCACGCTAAATCCAACAAAATTCAACAGAAACACCGCGCCGATGGACCCCCATTTCCCAGTATATCTCATTGCGCAATCACGCAAAGGTAATGTACATTATAGGCTCCGAAAGTTATTTTGGGAGCGCGACCCCCGTAGAGTGATTCACGATCACCTGGACTCCGGGTTCGATTCCCGGGGCGGCACACACCATTTTGTTGTCACTTCCCCTGTTAGTTGTATTGCTACAACCCCCCTGAATGATTTAGGGTTATAATTAAAGAAGAGAATTTTCCCAACAATTTCATAATTTAATATGTTTACACTGGGGGCTATAATGATGGAGTTTTGAGCATGTGTATTACAAGGTAAGTTAAGTTTTAAGTACTGGACGTCCACTTAAAACGACTGCTGAAAGTAAAAGACCCCAAAATGGTAACTTAAAAATATGAGAATTTTTAGTATACGAACGATGTTGTTTTAATTAAGGGGTATTACCGCTAAAAATATGAAATGTATCAAGCGCTGTAGCTTTTGAACTAAACTGGTCAAAAAAAGTTCGGAAATTTGTTTTCAATCGCCAATTTGTCAATAAATTTATATAAATAAAAAGCTGATGTGTTTCTCTTTCCAACGACACCTCATTCGCAGCAATTGCTTAGTTTAGTGGTTAGCCTTCTGCTTGTGATTGTGGCGAGGTCTCATTCAAAATGTGCCAAATTCACCACTATTTCGTGCTCACAAGAACAACTCGTCAATGAAGTGTTATACATTGACAGCTACACTGTAAAAACCTTTAGACAACACCAGTTGTTTAAATACCCTGATTAAACGAATGTTCAAATACGCTAAACTTGTTTGAGTGGGGTACTTGAAGAACCACTGTTGTCATGGTGGTTTCAAACTGTTAAACAACATTTTTTGATATGTTGTAGAGAGATGCTCTATTGACTTTTGAGGACAAAATAGTGATGATTTTGGCATTCAGATTGATACCTCCCCTTATTCCCAAGTACGTGGCTGAGCTCTGAAACAAGTAATTGCTATAAAAATGATATCACTAGAAAGATGAACACCAGCTTTCAATACGTGGTTCCAGGTTTTTTTTAGCACGCATTGCATTGTGGGATCGGCTGAAATCAATTTGGGAACGGCTAAATTTCCGGCGCTATCTGAATACGTGTACGATACTGCAATGCTGCGATTGCATCTGCGATGTTTTCAATTTAAAAATGTGTTTATACATGAATCAATGAATTACCCGTGCCCATATTTACAGTCTTCGAAGTATATCATGCCGTAGTATGATTATAAAATAGTGTTTGTTTATTTGTCTGCAACCGGAAGTTTAGCCGTTCCCAAATTGATTTCAGCCGATCCCATAATACAATGCGTGCTAAAAACCCTGGAACCGCGTATTGGTATGATGCAACACAATAAAAAAGCTGCGCCTGTTAAGTTACGTCATTGTTCAGAGGAAGCCAAATAGAGTATACAAATGAGGTATCGCTGGAAAGCGGAACACATCAGTTTTTCAATGATATGAAACACAATATAAATATATCACGACATTTTTGAAAATTGGCGATTGAAAACAAATTTCCGAACTTTTTTTGAGCAGTTTATTAATGTGACATTTTTGGAGGAAAGGAAATTAGTCAGAGAATCCATTTTTGGTATCAAATTTCACTAAAAATGTTGATTTTTTTATTTTAATTTTGACCAAAAAATCATTATTTTGCTCAAATGATTTTCGGACGTAGCCATATCAGTTTTGGGTAAAAAAATGCCGAAATTGCACCAAAATCATCTAAAGACACTTCTCTAGGAACGCAATTTTTATTTTTTCATACACATTTTAAGTTTTTAAGTTTTAACCAAATACATTTTGATTTTTAGAAATGCAAGTTTGATGTCGCATACTATAATTTTACGTACGTGTTTCTTCGGGTAGGCGAAGCGTACATTTATTGGCGTGACCCCCCATCGCGCAGTGTGTGTGGTAACTAATATTTATTCCTTAACGCGCATTTCTGCCGTGCGTCTTACTGCGCTGCTACTGCGTTGTTATATGATACATCAATGTAATTTTTTTAAATAATCTAATATTCAAATAATTTTATTCTGTTTTGCTGCTCTATTTGAACCAAATATCAAGATGTGATAGGTAGATTATTATTGATTTTATTGATTATGTTTAATTATGTTTATTAAAATTACACACTAAATGACGATTCTAATAAAAGAGTTCTTTGCACATGAAAAGTGGCCAAAGCTGAATTTGACATGCCTCTGTAGATTTACCATAAGTTGATAACCAAAGCTCCAAAACGGATAGAAAGATTTTCTTATGACACATTAAAGATTTCTAAACATTCTTTTTCATGGCCACAAAATTCATGTTCCAATTTTTTTTGTATGTATACCGCCATATATTAGACCAAATGCGGAAACAAGTTTGTCTCAGAAGTAGCTTTTAAAATTCGCATAGTAGGCGACGAAAAAACAACACGTGTTTTACGGGAGGGCGGACCTCTCATACCGCATAATTTTATTCATTTATTTTTTCTTGAACATTTGAAAATGATGGTGTGAGCCAAGTTGTGACTGTATGGAATGGGGTTTTTTCCAATATTAGAACAGTAGTTAAACTAAAGAAAAACATCTGATTCCGGTGATTTATCGGAGAATGCTTCTTCAATTTCTAATTGCACGTTTTGAAGTACCATATCAGCTTCATTTTCTTGCTTCACAGAGCCCGTCTCATGTAATTTTTTAAAAGATACCGCATTTCACATAGCGGTTTTTTTTATTTAAAAAAATCGCATTTTGCATGGCATTTTTTCAGGTTTCTTCGAAGACAAACTTGTTGTTTTTTTGGCCTTAGGACAAATAATGTGACTGAAAGTACAACTACTCGTTGCCAAGATCATCACTTTTAAACATCCTCCACTGTAATACGGTTATAAGTCAGTTCCAAATTATCGAGAAATATGCTGTTTTTATCATGCAACACATCCTGCCTACGCGTGTTATCATATGTGTGACAAACTGCGCCTGTTGCGTTCACGCGAGCCAAGTTTTTCTGTTTGAATTGCTGCCCGATTCACGGTTGTTGTCCCGATTCACGGTTGTTGTAAGAAGACTCGCCAATTTGGAACTAACTAAACTATATTTCTTGCTAGGCTTGGTGACATAAATTGCTATAATAATAATAATAATAATAATAATAGTGAACATTTGTAAAGCGAAAATCCGCAAGCAACAAAACCAGCAGGATACAACAAAAGGATGAAGAGAGCAAGAAACCATCATTCTTTTCAGCTACTATTATAGTTCAGTATCCAATACACTCTTATTCTAGATTAGTCAAATTTGACACGAAAATGGTCAAATCTGACACAGAAAATTAGTCCGCGGGGAAACTACAACTTATTAGTCAAAATAACACGGACAAATGTGTCACCTTTTTTTGACACTGAAGTGTGTCAAATGTAACAAATATCCGGGTCAAAATGATCATTTTATTTGTTAAATCTGAATCGGAATACTATTCAAATGATCATTTTGACCCGGATATTTGTTTCATTTGACACACTTCAGTGTCAAAAAAAGGTGACACATTTTTCCAACTCATTTCAGACGCATAACGACCAATAAATTGATCAGTGTAACACAAACATGTGTCAAAAAGAAATGACACGGACAATTTGACTAATCAAGAATAAGAGTGTAGCGAACCTGCTTACCGCAGCGAATGAATTCAGAAGAGCGTGGGAGCGTAGAACGCTCGTATTGCGCAACACGGCGCATTGTTAATCGTATGCGTGACGCTTGCGTACGTCAAAATGACGCGTGCACGCTTGGATTACTTTTGCCGCTAGGAGAGATAAAAACCTCATATTTCTCGCCAATTTGGAAGTGATTAAACTATACCACCCTACTATTTTCTCACAAGAATATAATGGGCCGTATTCTCGTACTAAACACGGTTTAGCTTAAAACCGTGTTTAACTAAACGCGTGTCTAACTTAAACGTAAGTTTATCCTTTAAACGACGTGTTTAACAAAACGTGATTTTAAACTCTGCAAATCTCAATCCCAGAGTGGTCCTGCGTTGATTGTATACAGCTATTTATTTCATTGGGGCCCTAATGGGTTACAATAGATATCGACCAAATGCCCTAAATACATGGTACTTTTAAAGACTACACGATACGCACGTCAGCTTGCACTGAGCACTGTTGAGTGATCATTCAAGGCATACAGTTGGTGCGCGAGTTTAGTTAAACGTGCACTAAACTACCCCCGTACCCATGTTTAAAGTTAAGACACATTTCGGCGAGTTAGACGCGTGTTTAAGTAAAACAAATGTACGAGAATCGCGTTTAGTTAAACGCTGTGTCTAAATTCAAAGTTGGCTGACGAGGAAACGTACAGCCAACGTAGTGATAACGAGTTGATAACGTATATGGGCCGTATGTCTAACGTATGCCTGACGTATTTCCAACGTGTTTCGACGTATTCTCACGTATTCACCTTATGCCGGGCGATCGTGTAAGGCCCTGTCACGTATCCATAGCGTATCCATAGCGTATTGAACGTATACATAGCGTATGACTAACGTATTGATAGCGTATCACTAACTTACTTATGGCAGCGTATCACAGCGTATGCGAGCGTATGCGAGCGTATGACTAACGTATGCTTAACGTATACTTAACGTAGCGTAGCGTATGATGATGGGTTGATGTGTTCAGCACGACAGACCATGAAAAAGTGAGGATGAGATATTCAAGGGACCCATTTATATACGGCCATGTGTTTTGAACTCATCACCCAAAAAGGGTAGTGGCGTTGCATTTTTGGTGACGAATCATCCATCTCTCTCTATTAACTCAACAACTAAATGTGGTAGAGCTATGGTTGAGGTGTCATGTGAAAGCCTATTTATCTAGCTACAGTGTGTTAATAAATCAGGTATTTCTATAAATGTTTGGCTGAGATATGATTGATTATGTTGTGAAAGTCAGGGGTGGTGGCGGTGGCGGTGGCGGCGGCGCTGTGTGCAATCTCTATGGGGAATATAGAAAATGTTTCCAATTCTACGTTCAATTTACTATAACTCCTCATTCCTGTATGGTACAAACATGATTTTGCTCTCATTTTATAGATTATTTTATATTCTATAAGATTCTGTTTCAACAAATATGACAACTATTGTGCAACAATTGTAATCATGAATCGATTGCGTTGTCCTTGGCTTTTTCCCTATTCGCTACACGGTGAACTTGCCCTAATTCATCGGCTTTACATACATGACTATAACAAAAGAAATATTTAACCGATGATAGCAAAATTATACATTTTTGGAAAGCTCTCAAATAGGGGAACTCAAAAATGCCGTTTAAATCAGGATAGGGTGTAAAAAAATACTTGTAAACTCTAATAAATATGAAATTTAAACGCTTGTGCTCATTTACTTCTCGATATAGTATATTTCAACATGTTTACCATTAACACATATTATGTTCTGATGGGTAATTGCATGAGGAACTTAAATATGCACAGTAAAATTATGATTGGGATAGGTATAAAATTATTATTGAGCTTAAATCAAAATATGAAAAAAATCGATATATTTTGAACATTCTTAATCACAACATGTTACCATTAGGTCTTATCTAAATTCCAATAGCATATTTGAATTCCTTGTAAGATTACCGTTCAGAAAATATATACTTGTTATGGGGTAGAACAAATAGTTATTGCGATATGCTAATTCGAATCTCAGATGGTGTAAAATGTAAAAATCTGGACATGCAACGGTAAGGGTGGCGAGTTCAAAACACACGGCCATACTCAAACCCTCCATAAGTTTCCAAAACGCCGAATGCTCGCTAGCTGTACGGTACATCGTTAGCTGTACGGTAGCCCTGTCACACCATGGCGTATCGCCTGAACGTATGACAACGTATGTGAAATATCGAAAAATACGTTGGCGTACGTTGGTGTACGCTGATACAAGTAGTCGTTTACGTTAAGAGCACGCTGTGATACGTTGTGAAAATTTGGAACACGTCGAGCCCGCGAAAAATTATTAAGCATGTTCAAAATTTCTCGACGTACTCAACGTGTGCTTAACTTACGTTCTGCATAAGTTCCCGATAGGTTCGTGGTACGTTATACATACGTTTACAAACGCTGACATACGTTAGACATACGTTGACATACGCTGACATACGTTAGAGGTACTGTTACTCGTCGTAAGTTATAGGTTGGACCTATAGATTTACCCTACTAGATATTTTAATAGTTATCATCTAGGCTGCGTTTACTTGAACTGGCAACACTTGTCCCGCCGTGTACGAAACTCAATTTCTGCAGCGGCATAAGTCACGTGTTCTTTGTACGCCGAGGATACGCTGAGGATACGTCGAACACGGCAGCCATACGCTACGAATACGTTAAGCATACGTTGGTCATACGCTCGCCGATCGCATACGCTGTGATACGCTGTCATAAGTTTGTTATAAGTTAGTGATACGCTATCAATACGGTAGTCATACGCTATGTATACGTTCAATACGCTATGGATACGCTATGGATACGTCCATTCTATCACCGATGTCGACTTTTCCTACGCAATTCGTTGGGAAGTTGGACGTTCGTGGACTCTGCCAATTTTCGAGCTATTTTTTGAATACGTCGGCATACGTTCAGGCCACGTTCAGGCCATACGCTATGGTGTGACAGGGCCTTAAAACCATGTTTAATTACGTACGAGAATACGGCCCAATATGATTATCGTGATTCATGAATTGTCTTAATCCTTGCCAGTAGTCGCCTTCATTGGTAGTGGCTATTATAAATCCGCGCATGCGTAAATGCGTAGTTTAAAACTAATCCACTTTAAGTCGAATATGTTAGTCATTATCAGCCCGTTTGGGTGTTACCCAAAGTGATGATACGAAGCTTTATTGGTATCATTTCGTGTTGTGCCCTCATCGCGTATCGCGGCCCGAAATCTCGTGTCGCGTGTTTCGTATCGCGACTCCCGAAATCTCTTACGCGACCCGAAATCTCGTATCGCGACCCCGAAATCTCGGAACGCGACCCCGAAATCTCGTGTGGCGACCCGAAATCTCGCATACGTATCACGAAATTTCACCTTTTATTTTGCGAAATCTCGTTCTCAGACAATATTTATATTGTGATCGTTCATCACTACAAGGGTTGCCACACGAGATTTCGGGGGTCGCGATACGACATTTCGGGTCAAGATACGCGATGCGATTGCGCTATCAAGATACGCGATGCGATTGCGCTATACGAAATGCACGACTCGAGAGTCGCGACACGAAATGATACCAATACAGCTTCGTAGTAATGTGGGTGGTTGTTTCGCGGGAATTTGCGGTACAGACGCAAGGCTTACACATTTTTGTGTTCACTGTCCTTGCTTTTCGCACTACGACTTCAACGAATCTGTCCAACGTAGTCAACATATTATCTTGATTTAAACCAGCTATCAACTTAATCAAAGAAACAAAACACAATCAACACTGAAGACTGTTGGCTGATAAGGCTCCGCGCAGATATATAAACCACCGCCGCCTTACCAACCGCGAAAGCCGTGAACCGCGCAGTCTAACTATTATATTTCGCTCAGTTGGGATGAGCTTCTCTATTATATACTGTACTATATTTCATCATAGTAGATGTGCAAAATGTAAACCATCAAATGACAAGATACTGTTGACTATAAGGCCTAGTAAAAAAATAAACATGTTTCCCGTCCCCGCCCGCCTCCTTTTTGGCCGCCGCCTCGTATTTTGTACTATTTACTATTTCCGAAAATTCTGTAATTTTTTTTTTTTTTTTTTTATTTTTTTTTTTAGTGATTGATCCTTTGCCCATAGGAATGGCAGGTGTAATAGAAATGCTGTATCATTTTATAGCATGTTCACTGAATTATTGACATGGCTTCTCAATTGAAATAGTACCATGGGGACCAATACATGATGTAGGCCTACAATATACATCCTTTCGATCAATGATGTTTTGTTCCTCATTCAACCTGAAAAATGAAGAAAACATAAACAATGTGTACTTGGCTCTATTAGTATTATATTAGGTAATCCTTATTTATATTAATCATATTTTTATTCCTCTGGCAATTAGAGTGGAAAATCCTGTTTAGGAGTGTCTGCAACACAGTCAGTTGGTCACTTTCGACTTGGCGGCCATCTTGAAGAAAAAAAATAGCAAAAATGGGAAAATAGTAAATAGTAAGACCCTCCCTCCTCCTTTTTTTAAAAAGTCCGGACGGGAAACATGTAATTTTTTTTACTATGCCTAATATTACTACAAACACGTTACATTGATACGGCTCACTTTATCGTAGTGCGTCTAGCGAACATGACGTGCTCTGCTTATTACACTGTTATCGATTTTCTGATCTTGGGAATTCTGCTAATTCAATCACCAATTTCTGTACATTCTACCCAGTATTTTTACGATGGCAATACAAGACCTCCGTATGATCCGAATGGAAGTAAGTAATGTGATTTATATTTACTCTCTGTACATGGTTGCTTTTAGTATGTTGCCATATATATTTTATAGGACTAACTTGGATGGCGATGAACATTGTGAACAATAGTAATACTGGGCCGTATTCTCGTATTTTACCGTTTTAGCTTAAAACCGTGTCTAACTAAACGCGTGTCTAACTTAAACGCGAGTTTATTTTTTAACCAACGTGTTTAACAAAACACGGTTTTAAACTCTCGTCCCCAGAGTGGTCGTGCGTTACTGTATACAGGTATTTATTTATGTTGTGACCCTAAATAATTACAATCAATATCGACCGAATACCTCAAAAGTATGTTTAAAGGAAGGGTCCCGCAAGCACAACATTGAGCATTATTTGTTAGAAAAATAATTATCGAGCCGAAATTACGTAATTATATAGAACAAAACACCATACAAATCACAAAACTGAATGAAAACTGCCATCACTCAACATGCAATTTTTAAAATTCGCGGCGATCGAAAGTCCCGGTGTCGATGACGTCATGGGTATCGGTGCTCAAATTTGCGCATGTGCATTGTATAACTTTAACATCATCGACACTGGGACTTTCGATCGCCGTGAATTTTAAAAAGTGCATGTTGAGAGATTGCGGTTTTTATTTGTTTTTGTCATAAGTGTGGTGTTTTGTTCTATATAATTACAAAAGTTGGGCTCGATAGTTCTTTTTCTAACATAATGCACACTTTTATAAAAGTTTTATGCTACACGATCTGAACATCAGCTTTCAGCAGACACGGTTGAGTGATTATTCAAGGCATACAGTCAAGGAGTATATATAATAGGAGGGGACACTTAGCTCATTTGCATATTTGCTCATTAATATGATTAACCCCGTGAACCCAGTCAAAGGTCGCCTCGAAAAGTCGAGGGGACTTTTCTATTGTTCAGCGTTGGGACAGCGCATGAAGTTTCTTGTACAGAGTTGGCGATGAGCGATTGAGAAGTATAACAAAAGCATACATAAACAGATCGTAACATGAATAATGCAATGCAACAGGTCACACAACGTTCAGTCGAGCGACCGTATAAACAGTATACAAGATGCCATTTATTGTGTTCGAAATGTCAACGTTTTTACCATTCTTTCCAAAATAAGGAGTATAATCACATTACAAACACATTTTGTGCGAGAGTAACATATAAATATGGTTTAAAATGTCCAAAATGGCACGATAAAAATCCGTTCGTTATAAATAAAAGAATCAATGGTTAAATAATAAAACTGACACAATTACACTCGTCGATCTCTGTGGCGTGCATACGTTGGCCATATCGTTTGCAATCGGCAATCACGGGTTCGAATCTCCGTGTATTCGTTGTTGTTTTCTATTTTTTTGTTTAAAAAATAAAAAATAAACTTGATTGTGGATGTATGTAACATCATTTTTATGTCAATTTTTATAATTTATAAAGGCCGCCAATGCTTTTATAGTTTTTTTCTATTCTTTTTTTAATCTATTTTTCTATATCATTTATCTCTGGATTTATTTAACTTTATAATCTAAACAAATTAAAATGCGTAAAACAATATATTATTGCTCGATAAACAAGTGATTGAAGTTGAGTTCACTTTGATAATGATAGCAACACTTGTTGTAAAACCATTTTACCAGTGTGCCCAACCATTTCTCCTTTGCACACTTTGTTTAAAATACATTCAGAGATGTCATTTTTATAGCTTGTTATAGCTAGGCTAATATACAACTGTAAGCTATTTGGATACACAAAGCAAACACATTTCCAAAACAGGCCATAGCCGTACAACATGAGAAAGGAGACCGTTTAGACCAATGTTAAATCTACCATGATTACCAATTTTTTTTTACCGATGAATTTCTAGAAAATCTTTGGTACAACTTCATTTCAAGAAAGTTAGTTCTTGTACCAAATTTAGCTAGCTTTAATAAACGAATTGGGAGACGCAATATTCATGTCGAAATATATGTGGAAAGGCAATCAGACAACTATTGATAGACGCGATCAAGTCTTGTACCTTTGAAGGGTGATTACGGGCACGTATGAGTAAAGTGGATTCCCTCTATAATGAACCAACATTTTAATTTCAGTGCCAAAGATCTTGAAAAAGGTTACAGGGGACATTCTCGCTTCGACGATGCTCCTATGCGTAGGTCATCTGAAAGCCCGGTCCGATGGTAGACTCCGAGTCTCCAGAATCTTAGGAGATATGTACACATTTTCTCATAATACTTTATGCTGCTACGCTTCCAATCATTAGATGGTTATAGCATATGCACGGCGCAAAGTGCACGGTGTCTCATTTAGGCCCACAGGCCGGGCGGGCTAGAGAAGTGCTCAGAACCGGGACTATTAACAATACACTCAATTAAACAAAATTAAAAAAAAGGATTCTACTGTCGCTCTGTTACGGTCGTATAGTCGGCCCCCGGATTCCACCGTCACTCTGTTGCAAGTAAGTGTAGGCCCTATATTCGCCACAACATGTGGGCACTACCGTATAGTTTTATTGACTGTACATCATGCCTTTCGTCGGTATAGGCCTACAACTCGGACTTTTTACTGTCTGATAAGTCCACCCCCTCCCCCCTCCCTATGGCCCTGTTTAAAGCTGGCTACGCCACTGATTCGCGCATGTTGGATGTGCCGGCCCGCCGCGCGCCAGTGGTCCGCATTGCGGCGCGTTATTGGTCACTCTCGATCATAGTTCGGCGTGGCCCCTCGCTACACGGCTCGATCCTCATGGCGGCATTATTATCACATCAAACCACTTCTGGATGTTATCATCAATCAATGCATTGTCGGCTGCTTTAGTCAAAATTAAATATTATATACCAAGGGATATACAACTCACTGGATATACCCACTTTGCATCTGTGATATACCATTGAACCGTCAACGCCTGAATATTTTCCGTGAACTTTTCCTGATTGGGCTTTTCCACCCCAAACTGGCCGGAGCCCGGGGGTTAGATCTACGGTTGATTAGCGCATTACAAGAAGTTGTGTCACTTGCCATTGTGTCACATGCAGCACATACTCATTAGGCATTTGTCCAAAATGTTAATGGACAAATCCAAAGCGATCGGACGCATGCGTAGAAAAAAATGTTGTCCCCTTGACTCTCCAGAGGGCCTTTTCGATATTCAGACGATGGCGGACATAGGTTCGTGTGACGAATATTCTAGGTGAAATTCGATGTGGGAACGCTCGGACTGTAGGGAACGATGATATTTCTGACTTCAACAGCGCCAGGGCATCGTTCGGGGACCGTTTGATTATCACTCAGGTCGTGTCAGTATGAAATTAGGTAAAACACTCCGACATAAACATTGAAATCAACGGAGATTCAAAGATTACGGCCGTTCGTGTCCACTATGATCTGGTACTTTTCATTTTCGACTTCACAAATGACGTATATTCATTGATATGATTATTCATTGTATATTCATGACCGTCTATGCTTTCGGCGATTCGAACAATACAGTGTCAGGCGCCTGATACAGTTGTCAGTTGGTGTATGAGTTTAGTTAAACGCGCTTTAAAACATACCCCATACCCATGTTTAAAGTTAGACACTTTTAAGTGAGTTAGACGCGTATTTAAGTTAAACACATTTTCGAGAATTACGTCTAGTTAAACGATGTGTCTAAAGTCAAAGTTAGACGCGTGTTTAGCTTAAAACCGTGTTTAAACTACGTACGAGAATACGGGCCAGTAGTTTGCCATAAGTGTCAATTTGAATCAGTTTGAAATTTGTTAGTGTAATGTCTGTTCTGTTTTCATTTTGAACGTTATCCGATCGCTTGTGTTTACCAATTTCAACCCTGCATAGTTTAACGGACGGCGGCTGCAGATGACATTCCAAATATTCACAAAATGTTTCAAAATGTTTCTGTAATAAGTGTGGCCTTTCTTTTTGTTTGTGTTAATATTCAGTTTCAAGTCTCAAGAACAGCCTCCGTAAAACTGCCGTAACTTTTTGGAAAGGAACAAGTGGGTTTTTTAAATAAACCTATAAACGTTTCTTGCTTTGATAATTGATTCAATATTTAACATGAAATACATGTACACTTTTCTCATGTCTATTGTACACTTTGGTCATCAACGTGTTTTGCCATGATTTTCATTGTATTTCAGTCTCAAATTGGTTCCAACGATGGGCAAATATAGCGTGACGGTTTTGATACGTAGGGTGTGCGCGCAATTTAATCGGTATACACTCTCAGTAAAAAAATGTATGATGTATATGGAAACTTCAAGAATAGAGTCCGAAAATGGTTCTTGAAATTTGTATAGCCCTGGAAAGTTCGTATAAGAACCAAATATGGTTGTTTACAACTTTTAGAACTATATTTGGTTCGATGGTGAACCACTAAAGGTTCCATATCGAGGACAGTTTTAGTGCCCTTTTAAGTTCTAGAACCGTTTACGGAGAGTAGTTTTACCCTCTTAGCTTTCCATATCTGATTACCGCGTTGATTGATCGATCCCAGTTAAGCCGATTGCATATGAATAGGCGGATTAGCAGGTTTTCTCTTTATCTCAAAATTCACATTTTTTGGCACTTTTTGGTCAATATTTTCAAAACTAAAAATGTGTAAGCCAAAAAAAACCCCGATCCTAGATAATTGACTTTAGATGATTTTGGTGACATTTGAAATTGTTAATTAATTAATCGATTTGGTTAGGTTGTCTGAAAAATGTTGGCGCCAAAAAAGTGATTTTTGGGCAAAAAATGTAGAAATCACTATTTTTTGTGAAATTTAATACCAAAAATGGATTCTCCGACTCATTTCATTTGAAAAATTGTATACTTTTATGTACATTAGATTAGGCTATTAGTTTAAAACTTACAGTGCTTGGTAAATTTCATATATTTTGGGTTGACACTTCCCTTTTAAGTGTTGGAACTTGCTCCTAGTCTAATCACATCCTTCTGATTTGCATGAATAACATAATGTACATACGGTAATAGAATTTTGACTAAATCTTACAGGTGCATAACTACTCCTTTTTTCTTTCTTTTTTTTAAACTTATTTTCAACTTTTTTTTTATTAATTCTCCTTCATACAAATATAAACATACGTAATGTTTAGAGAATAAAGGTATTGTGTTTAGACCGTACCCGTGTTATATTGTCTGACATAAATGCGGACGATAGTATTATTTTAAGTAGAACAACGACGCCGCAGGCGGAGTTGTTCTACGCAAAAAATAATACTATCGAATAATACTTCATAATACTAAAAAAGTGGCACTGTACTAAAAAAGTGGCACTAAATCGCACCGGCTATGGCTAGATTGTCCATACATCAATAAGCAGATCATAATCAATAAGCAGATCATAATCTTGTTTGTTAATTTTATGGACAAAACCAGCCATAGCCAGTGAGATTTAGTGCCACTTTTTTTTCTGTATAAAAATTGGTAAATGGCACAATTTCTTATCGTTGCATTGTCTCAAGGCCAACCAATTTGGTATCAAAATGTGCCTAACAATTGGGTGCATCTTTCTAGCTGACAATTATTTAAATCCATCAAATATTGTTGGAAATATTCTAGTATATGCTAGGGGGGAACTTACATATTTTGATGGGTGTATTATGCATGCATACTTGCTCCTGGTCTAAAATATTTTAGGCGTTTATTAATGACTCGTTCGTTCTATACAAATTCATATTTTAGATATACCAATGGTGGATGGAATAGTGTTACCAAACACTGAAGATACCCAAAATGTTACGATTTGCATTAATGGTTTCAAAAGATCTCCCCATTCATGCAATAATCGGTGTGATCAACAAATATCGATCCAGAACGATCGGTGCATGTGTGATGAGGATTGTTTGATATTTGGAGACTGTTGCTATGATTACGACATCGTCTGTCCCCACGAGAACGTTCCAACAGATTTCGTACCGACTCAACCTGTCAATGAAACACTTCAAAATAGTGAATCGTGGCAAATCTATCAGAAATTATTCCATACGCTTGACACCATTATATTCAGGGATCTCGAGAAGAGCATTCTACACAAAAGTGTGATCACTGGGTTCGCCTGCATTACTCCTCACTTAGCACCGTTGAGGCCTTATTATTTAATATCAAGATGTCACTCGGGCACATCACCCAAACTACAATACCACTGTGACAATGATATAATGGACGTGCTACATGGCCTGCCATGGTATGGACCGGATGGGTTACACTACAAGAACATATTCTGTGCGGCTTGTAACGGACTCGAAGTTTTGAATGACAAAGGTAATTACAGTGTCGACTCATTCTTCAAACTGAAGTGCAATTGGAAACGGGAACGATTTAATCGAGAATGTCGAGGGAAAATGCCGGATTCGGATCTCCAAAATCGCACCGTATTGAATGAGTGTTTGGCAGGCGTTGGATGTTGGTCCACGGCTTTTCATCATGACAAGTTTCCCTTACCAAGACGATGTACACCCGGCGTCATATACGACTGTCCCGAAGAAGGTCAAGAATTGACGACTGCCTGTAACGCTTACATGGCTCAAGTTGAAGCCATCAGTGGCGAATTTTATAAGAATATCCATTGTGCAAAATGCCATGGAATACATGACATTAAATCGTGCCACAATTTTATACATGCAAGAGAAGGTGAAAACTTATTTGTTGGAAACGTTCCACTCTCCGCACTTTTTGATTTCTCTTCCAACAGTGGGTCGGCAATATTAAACGACAAAACGCCGTCTGCGGAATGTCCATCACATCACGTGTACGATTCAATCGATAGATCTTGTCGACCTGCGTCATGCCCACCGGGCGCCATCTTGACCGTCTGGCAGGAGTGCGCGTATCCGAAAGGTCATTTGAGCGGTCGAATCAACAGGTCTTTGAGTAGTATAGAGGATCCGAACTATCGCAAGTTTGTCATTGAATTAGTGACAAATAACGACAACAAAACAGACGATAATATCTTAAAACAGGTGGCAACATTCTGGCAACGAATGGATAATGTCTACTATTTCCGTATTAACCAATTCAATCGAACAGAGAACGATCATCGTGAATATCATGAAATAGTGAGACATCGAGAAGCATGGGTACGCCATGATGATATAATTGCGCAAGATGATTGCCTTCAGAACTTCACTTTTGGTTATACAATACAAATCGAGGGAACAGGACCTGAATTAGATGACATTGAGGATTGGCTTCATGATGTGCGCGAAATGATAGCTGTAACCCCAACATGTCAGTCAGGTAACGCATTCAACCAAACCGTTGTTTTTGTGAGAAAGGTGGAAACGACCAACTTTCCTAGCTTAGAGCATATGTGCAACTCTTCGGGTCTTACCCCGGTGGCCTTTGGAATGGATAGTTTCGTCAGACATGACATGAATTCGTCACATTTTATCCGTATTTTCTTGGACAATCTTCATAATTCTTCGTCATACGAATCAAACAAAGTATCGCAATCAGTTACCTTTACAAGACGCTCCATTAACAACGAAAATATCTGGAGACAAAAGGACAAAATCTTTATATGTGAGAGCGTGCCATTGTGTCCACTCGTTACTCTGCGCGAAGACGAGTTCCTTTGGAGGTTTGATTCGGATGGCAAGGCGTCATTAGAAGTTCTATCGCAAGGACGCGTTGTGTCACCTGACGAAATTGTGATCTTGTATAACGACCAGGTACAGGTATGCTTAGAAAGTTACGCACGGCATTACTTGTACGCTTACTCAGATGGACAAACTCTTGCGACGATCATTGGATGCGCTGTGTCGCTTACGCTTCTCTCGTTTGTTGTGATTACCTATTTGCTATTTTCAGAACTGCGTAACATTCCGGGAAAGATTGTCATTAACCTCTCGATATCGCTTTTTCTAGCCCAGGGGTTGCTTATATTCGGGGCGGGGCAGACTAGCCATTATGTTATTTGTCTGAGTGTAGCTCTTGTTATGCACTTTTTCTGGCTGTCCGTTTTCTCGTGGGCAAATATTCTTGCACTTGATCTTAGTCGAACATTCGGGAAAACTTTGCGAAGAAGGGATAACAGCGGTGGTTCAACCTTCGTCGTATACTCTATATATGGCTGGGGAGCACCTATGATAGTGGTGACGCTCACCACAGTTGCCCACTTCTGCGTTCCTATCGAGGATGCCATCGGAAATGTATACAACATAACATCATCGTGTTGGTTGCGAAGCGGATATCCGTTACTTGTGGCATTTGGCGGCCCTGTGGCGATAGTTCTTCTATTGAATCTCGGGTTCTTCTCGCGTACAGTCATTGGCATTCGAGCAACTATGAAGGCCACCAAGATACTGAAGACTGAGAAGGTCGATGATATTGATGTCAAGCAGCTCAAGAAAGAACTTTATCTATACACAAGGGTAAGACTTATTTTATTTTCTGGGATTTTAATTGTTTCATAAAATGCGGTATTGTATATAATACAGGGTGAGTAAAAAAAAAGTGTACTCAACTTTCGGAATTTGTATCTTAAAATCTGTGCAGAAATTACATAATTCTTTCTTTGAGGCAGACGGGTTATCTCATTAGGTTTCTTAAGAATTTTAGTTGGTTGAAATTGGTTGTGGTAAACATAATTTATGCTAATTTGCGTCAAAATCAACATTTTATAAACCGAACAAGATTTGCGATATTTATATATTTTTTTTTTTGCGACAGGGGTTTCAATAATGATAATGCAATCCTATTGTGTCAAGCTATAATTCCTAAATAAAAAACATTGTCTAATATTGTTTTAGAATCATTAACCGCCTTCTTTGTTATTAAGGCTGGCTGGAGAATCCCTGTTTTAGAAAAAAATCATATTGGTGTAACCCCATCTACACACAAGATCAAAAGCAGTGCTTTTGGGGGGAGGGAAGGGGGAAATGACGAAAATGAATCGGCCATTGGTTATTTGTATTGCACCCCATTTGTAATGTACATGGAGGTACTTTATTTAAATCCTCTCAACGTCATCAGCAACGTATTTTTCACTTTAATACCTTATTTATATTCAGCCAGTTACGTCAATAATCATAATTCGCACTTTGTGTGTAGGTTGCTCATTCGTGTTCGGCCATATACAGGCGCTAAAGTAGAAAGTTGGAAACGTACACCCTACTACGGGCGAAACGTTCACGCAGCGAATGCTCAACGTATCATACATAACGTATTCAATGGTATATTGGTCACTACCAAGGGCGTATTCAGGACTGTTTCGATGGCCCGGGTCTAATCTTATATCCCTGTGAGCAGAGCGAGCGGAGCGAGTGGAGCGCCCATCGGGTGGGGTCCAGGGGCTTGCTTTAGGGCTCCTGGTCTGTAAACTTGTCGGTTTTAGGCATTTTAAGGCAAATATTCAGCATTCTGACAGCGGCCATACACGAACTATATATTCTCATTTTCATTCAATTTATTGGTTATTTTATCTTTTATCATAACAAATAACGCTTTTTGTTAGATTTATTTCAATCAAACAACAACAAATTTCTCCCTTTATAAAATCGGCGGATCTAGCGAGCTGTTTACCAACTTCCTGCTTCGAATAATCGCGTTCTTTAGCACACGCAGCACGCACACACCCCAACCCTGCTTTATACGCACAACGCATACGCCGGCAAATTTGTGTAGGGGTCGCATGATCATCTTAACGCGATGACCATACGAACTGAAGGTATTTTTATTCGAATGAATTAAGCCCCGCCCAGTGGCGTATCCAGGGGGCCCAGCAGGTTACCCCCCCCCCCCCCCCCCCCCCCCCCCCCCATTGACAAAGGAGTTTTAAAAAAGGAGGAGGAAGGGTAGGGGTATGGGCGGCGCAAATGGGGGAGGGGTTACGGGGTCACGTCCCCATAATTTTAATTCGGGGGACGTTTAAACTGGACCTTTTTAGTCTTAAAATGCCAATATTTGCGCGCTTTTGGGCGCATTAGTTTCAATGTTTCATTCAAGTTTAACAAGATGGCATCAGGAACTTTTTTCTGGACCATTTAAGTTCAAAACCTGAAAATATTTGCTCTCTTTGGGCGCATTTTTTCTACAGGTTTCAACATTATAAGGGGTCTCGAACCACACTTAATGTTCTAAACATGATGTGGAGGACTTTAAAACATCCAATTGTTTGCGTGCTTTATCATGAGATTTTGCAAACTTATACTACCAACGCCGATTTTGATTATCAGTAAACGCGGCTGAAAATGGGCGTAGCGATCTAAGTACCTAACTTCCAGTTATCTTGCTTGGATGCAGAGCGACGGCTATGAACCGGGTAATGACTTTGATCAGTCGTTGATGTCGGTTACTGTGAAGAATCAAAACATTACACTTTGGGACCTCGAAATCTCGTGCAATTCCTTGTGAAAATGTTTTGATTCATTACAGTTACCTCAAAACAACTGATACGCAGTCATTATCCTTTGTAAACTATAATTAATGGAACAATAATTAATGGAACAATGATTAATAACCTTTGTTTTTACAGCTCTCTTGCTCGATTGGTTTGACGTGGATCTCCGGTTTCATCATTCCTTATATGGGCATACCGGATCTGTGGTATCTATTCATCATTCTCAACTCTCTTCAAGGCCCCGTTATATTCATATCTTTCACCTTCAATAGTCGCGTGAAAAAATTGTGGAGTCGTAAGTTAAGCAGATATGGTAGTCCTCCTAATATTTCTATGACCGATGAGAGTTCAAAAGCAAATACACCAAGTACTAAAACTACGGGAATCTAAAGTAATCGTTTTGAGATAAATGTCGTGACGAGACCACGTTATGTAATTGAAGAGAAACGAGTAATAACCCACAAAGATTTGTAGTGATAAAATAGCAATTTCAACATTAAAAAAACACTATTTGCATAAAAATAATAATACTTTAGCTTTAAAACAATCGGCCGAGTGCACCATACTGGCGTAACTGACGAACGATGTAAGCTACCTCGCTAGTACTACAGCTAACTACAGCGTAAATTACTAGCGATGCAATTTTGATAGCAAAACTGGAGAATAAGAACGGAATAGTGACTAACGAGGTAAATATCCAAATAAATAAACATCGTCCCACACTTTAATATAAGTTTTCGCAAGCGTCAAACGTGTGTACATATATCGAACAGCAATCATAATAGCACGAATGATGTTCTGTATAAAAATGTGTCGTCACGCGCTACGTCAAACGTTGATTTAAATAACATGAATAATACAACACGTCACACCACATGTCACGTCGAGCAATTAAGTCCGTGGAAATGACGATATTGTTTGTGTTCGAAATTTCAAAGTTTGTTAACGTTCTTTCAAAAAATAAGAACTATTATAAATGTCATGTTATTATTAGAAAATAGAGGTAAAACGTTACATATACCCGGTACCTTTGAATACTAGTAGTCAATGACCACTCTTTGTATCAAAACAATAATGCTATAACTTTTACACATGTGTTAATGAGTTTATTAGAAAAGGAAAAGAAGCCAAACTTTGCTTAAAGGGCGTTACATAACGTGTGCTTCGGAACATTTAATAATCACTATTTTAATCAAAACAATCCTGTTTTAAGCTATTACACATGATGCGTTACCGAGAGGCATAGTTACCATAGTCACCATACTACGAACATGTAATAACCACTCAGGCCAACAACAAAAAAGTAATGTTGTCCTCGACCGCCCGCTTTAGGGCCGCTCCGATTTATTTTTTTCCCCAGATTTTTTTTCCAGATTTTTGTCAGGTGTTTTTTTTTCAGATTTTTTTATTAAACAGTTTAAATGGCATTGAATATTGAATTAAGTGTTTATAACATACATGTATATGTGCGACTCTTAGAGTGATACAACTTCTTGTTGGCTGAACTTTCAGCTTCCGCTGGTATAAGAAAAATAAAAAATAGCAAAATAAAAAATAGCAAAATAAAAAATAAAAAATCCGCTCGCCCGCCCCTCCTCTCTGAAAGCTGTGGAGGACAATATTAACTTTTCTTCTTTTTTTGGCCTCAGCATCAAAAAAATTGTGTTTAAGCTATATCACAATATGCGTTACTTAGACGATTTTGTTACCATGGTCACCACGGAACTGACAACGCCAAAATGAGTTAGAATCCGCCGATCCAGGAGACGTGTTTCATAGGTATCACAATTTTAATTAAATAAAAAAGAGAAGGTATCGCTACGTATCCCCTAAGGCTTTGTACCAATGCTGAGTGGTAAAATAATCAATTTCAAATATATTTGTTTCGCCCTTGAAATCAGTAATTGCTTGAAGCAGTTACGTAAGATGGCGTGGGTTAACCGGATTCATGAAACCAGTCTCTTTACCTCAAGCTAAAGAAGGGTTGTAATAAAACTTCAACTTGAGATCCCCGTTTGATATAATATCATTAGATATTCGGCACTCCAATAATATCCTTATTATTGTAATGCTAAATGTGCATGGTCAGAAATAAATGCAATGGTTCCAACCTTCCTTAAGAATATTTAACATGGGAAAAAGTGTACTTTAGCTCCCAGATACTAGACTGTACTAATATCGACCAATACTAGAACACCCAGTATCGTTCGATACTGGTACATTATTTTGTTCCAGTATCGGTCGATACTGGTAGAATGTGTACCAGTATCGCCCGATACTGGTACCTGAAAAATGTTCCAGTATCGCCCAATACTGGAACATGAAAAATGTACCAGTATCGCCCAATACTAGAACATTAAAAATGTGCCCGTATCGCCCAATACTGGAACATGAAAAATGTGCCAGTATCACCCAAAACAATATCGGTGAAGTCCCGCCGTAGGCCTTCTGCAATTTCCAGGATTTAGGAATATTTCAAGCAAACAATAACATTCTGAAGCAGTAATGTTGGTATTGTCGTATATCCCTACTATGATAAACAATAAGTTCTACGTTCAGACGTAGGTAACATGAGTAAAATCCAATTCCAAACACAAAATGTGCACATTCAGGTTCTAACTTAAAACACATCAAGAACATGATTAGTACAAATCAAAATTATTTCATTTCAAACTTTAATGTGTTCCATTATCTTCTTTTTTATCTCCTATCTCCTTACTCGTTAACGTTCCTCCCCTCCTCATTCTTCTCTTCTTCCTCGTTTCTTTTCAAATTTACTCTATTATATTGGGGCACATACGCTACTGAATTTTGACGACTTCTCTTTAAATGTACTCACATTTTGCTTGAGGGGATCATGGCACAATCACACAATTTAGAGAAACTCGGCGTAATTTTAACCAATCGCCGACCACTAAATAAAAGGGAACTAATGATGGTCTTTACATCCGTTTTGGAGCATTAAGAAAAAGGAGCCAATCTAACGCAAAGCTTAGCACAAAATCCTAGAAATGGGAGTCGCCGCCGATTGGCTATTTTTAGAGAAAATCATAGGCCCAATTTCACAGTTACGCTTCTGATTGGTTCTCAGTAGTATCCGATAGCATGACGACAGGATCCATATAAAATTGAAACAGCAGATATTATCGGAGGCGTGTGTTTTTCAGAATCAGAAGCCGACGGCACGTCAGCTTGGAAGACGAAATTGATAATAGGCAAATTTAAGAAAGGGGTCTTGTCAACCGAGCTAAAGTGGAAAGTCCGAAGACATCCCGGCGGACTGCAAGGTACAAATGAACCTACCAACACTATCAGGCGATGATGAGAGAACATCAGAAAGCTGTTTTGAAGATTGTCGCAGTTGAGTATGGGGATATTTAAATTCTCAAAATAGAGTCAACTATTTCTAAGCTGATTGACGATTCGAGGAAGCATTTCGAGAGGATGAAGTTCCACTTGGAAGCCCCAGTGCAATACATGACACTTGATTCAACTACTAGTATTTAGTATTCACTAAAGGCAAAAGTCATACGTTAGAAGGCGTGGAGATCACAACGATTTTCGTTTGAGATACATATCATCGGTAGTTTTCCAAGCCACTCAATTGTTTAAAAAGAGAAAACGATCATGCATACGTAACGTAAAATTGACTTTACCAATCAGCTCATCCTACTAGTATCCATAAAAGGTCTTTTCAGAGCCACAACAACTTCAAGAGAAAGATATTGAACGACCCCATTTAGTGTGTAGTACTCCAACATAAACAATGTTGTTCCCAAACCATAATGAATGAGATGGCTTTCCCTCGCAATATTTTAAAACACTACGACATTTTTTTCTTCAAACAAATAATAGAAAAAAATCCCGCAATTCATATATAACAACTGAACACGTATTTTAAAAAGGAAACAATAACTATAATGCACTCAAAGCTGACGTCGTAAAAATGTCGCTAATTTTTAAAGCTGAAATAGTCGTCCCCTTTTCACAAATATGACAATACACGAGTTCTGGAACAAATTAAATCGTTCCATTATCGCTCGATACTGGAACATGTAAATCGTTCTAGTATCGAGCGATACTGGAACGATTTACATGTTCCAGTATCGAGCGATACTGGAACATTTAATTTGTTCCAGTATCGATCGATACTGGAATGAAACCGTTCCAGTATCATACTGGAACACATGAAGTGTTCCAGTATCGGTCGATACTGGAACACAATTTGATGTTCCAGTATCGACCGATACTGGAACATGTAAATTGTTCCAGTATCGATCGATACTGGCAAAATTCATGTACCAGTATCGACCGATACTGGTATACCAGTATCTGGGACCTAAAGTACACCTTTTCCTTGATATGAAACTCAATATAAATATATTACGAAATATTCGAAAAATTGGCGATTGAAAACAAACTTTTTGAGCAGTTTATTATTTATATTGTGTTTCATTTCAATGAAAAACCGACGCATTCATCTTTCCGACGATATTTCATTCGTTGCAACAAGTGGTTGATTGAAAACAAATTGTCATTACATACAGGCAAAACTAAACTGATTCTCTTTGGGGCGAAGCGCAAGCTCAGCAACCATACTAGTTTTTCTATTGTTCCTCGTGATGGTCAAGTTATTAAGTAAAAAATCGGTGATTTACCTTGGCCTTGAACTTAATCAATATCTTGATGGTGAACAAATTGCTCTCAACATAGTAAAAAAGGTAAATTCTCGGCTGAAATTCCTATTCAGACAGGCAAAACATTAAAAAAATGATTTGCTCAGCTCTTGTGATATGCCTTTTTGATTACTTTAACTCATCATGGTATGGTGGCACCTCTAAGTATCATGTTCATAGATTGTAATGTGCTCAAAACAAAGTCATCAGATTTATCCTTAATAAGGATTCCATGTATTACATTAACCATACAGGTTTCCAAATATTGAACATAACGAATATCAGTACCAGAGCTGAGCAGTTTCGTTTAAACCATGTTTTTAACATATTTAACGATCCTGTCCGTCCAAATTATATGAAAGTTAACTTTATCGAACTGTCGAGTTTACATCAATTCATTATAATACAAGGGGGAGTGATTATTGTTTCCATGTTCCAAAGATTAAGACCCCCAGTTCTGCCTCTTTTTATTATAACGCTATCATAGACTGGAATAGGTTTCTTGATAACATTAAAGTCACCGAATCCAATTTTTAAAAAAGATGCTAAAGCTCACCTTATCGATCACATGCATGTCTAGTTTTAAATTCCAATCGGTTTTAATGTCTGGTGAGGTGGTTTTTTTTATTTCGGTATATATATATGGCCATGTGTTTTGAACTGACCACCCAAAAAGGGTGGCGGCGTTGCATTTTTGGTGACGAATCATCCATCTCTCTCTATTAACTCAACAACTAAATGTGGTAGAGTTATAGTTTAGGTGTCATTTAAAAGCTTATTTATCTAGCTACACTGTGTGAATAAATCAGGTATTTCTATAACTGTTTGGCTGAGATATGATTGATTATATTTCGAAAGTCAGGGGTGGCGGCGGTGGCGGTGGCGGCGGTGGCGGTGGCGTTGTGTACAATCTCTATGGGGAATATAGAAAATGTTCCCAATTCTACGTTCAAATTACAATAACTCCAAATCTCTGTATGGTACAAACATGATTTTGCTCTCATTTTATAGATTGTTTTATATTCTATAAGTTTCTGTTTCAACAAACGTGTCAACTATTACGTAACAATTGTAATCACGAGTCGATTGCATT
The DNA here is from genome assembly GCA_035610835.1 of Ophiura sarsii. Lineage (NCBI taxonomy): Eukaryota > Metazoa > Echinodermata > Ophiuroidea > Amphilepidida > Ophiuridae > Ophiura > Ophiura sarsii. The sequence goes on from CM069444.1 coordinate 69,235,707, forward strand.
GTCCTTGGCTTTTTCCCTATTCTCTACACAGTGAACTTGTCCTAATTCATCGGTTTTACATACATGACTATAACAACAGAATTATTCAACCGATGATAGCAAAGTTATACATTTTTGGAAAGCTCTCAAATAGGGGAATTAAAAAATGCCGCTTAAATCAGGATAGGGTGAATAGCCAAAAAAATATATGTGAAAACTCGAATAAATATGAAATGTAAACGTTTGCGCTCATTTACTTCCCGATTTAGTATATTTCAACAAGTTACCCTTGACAACCATTATATTCTGATGGGTAAATTGCATGAGGAACTAATATGCACAGTAAAATGATGATTGGGATAGGAATAAAAAAAATATTGAGCTTTAATCAAAATATGAAAAAAGATCGATATTCTTTGAACATTCTTAATCACAAGATGTTACCATTAAGTCCTATGCAAATTCCAATCTCATATTTGGATTCCTTGTGAGATTACCGTTTAGAAAATATATACTTTTTATGGGGTAGAACCAGTAATTATTGCGATATGCTAATTCGAATCTCAGATGGTGTAAAATGTAAAAATCTGGACATGCAACGGGAAGGATGGCGAGTTCAAAACACATGGCCATATCCCTCTCTTCTTATTTGTATATTTGTATCTATAAGGACCCCTTTGGAAATAAGTGTTTTAGCTTAAAGGGTAATCCTTAGCAGGTGCGTATCTCTCGGGGGTCAGGGGGCAGAGTGCCCCCAGACGGCTTTGACCGGGAAGGCCAGCTCAAACTACTGGGCTAAAATAATCTTAAGAGAAGGGAAGAAGAGAGGGAAGAGAGGAAGAGAAAAGGGGAAAGGAAAGGGAAAAGGGGAAGGAAAGGAAAAAAAAGAGAGGGGAGAAAGTGAGAAGGAAAAGGGAAAGGAAAAGAAAGGAAAGGGAGGAGAGGAAGATAAAAGGGAAAAGGAAAGAGAAAATCTAGGGGATTTACCTAATTCCCATCTTAATGAAAACTTTGCCCCTCGCCCGGTTTGACAATTTAGTATAAAAATTGCAAAATTTCTCGCGCTACGCGCGCATTTGTCCAGGAATATCATTATTGAAGCCCGTTTGAAAGAAAAATGTACCTTAATAATGTCAAAATTCGTGTAGACATGTTGTTAAAATTTCTCGCGCTGCGCGCATCAGCTTTAGGATGCAACGTCATTCGCTGGAATAAACAACCCAGCTGCGCAATTTTTTACTTAATAGGATCGAACTAGTGTTTACCGGGAAAAAAATACCCTTTGCCCCCCCCCCCCTGAAAAAGACCCCAGAACAATAGAAACCGGCTGCAACCTCACGGAACCGGCGGTTGCCGGGCGGTCGAGTTTTGATGTGCTCCCTTAGTAGTTCATCATTTCATGTTTTGCCGTAAATGTACGCTTATCTGTATTTTAACGTTTTATATGTGAATCGTGTGCAATACTTATGTTAGATGATAATATGCTGAATAAAATAAAATAAAATAAAATAGCAATCACTTGATTCAGTGCTTTACCACCTGTTTGTGAATTTGGGGAGGACTCATTCAAAATGTGCCAAATTCACCACTATTTCGTGCCCAAAAGACCAACTCTTGTCATCTTTTAAGTGATGCATTGACAGTTATACTGTCAAAACACTTTACTGTTTAAAATATTCAAACAACTGTCGTTCTTCAAGAACCCTGCTTATAACTATTTTTTAAATATGCGAAAGTTGTTTAAGCAGGGTATTTGAAAAACCTTCCCGTTGTTTAAAACTGTTAAACAACATTTGTTGCTGTGTTGTCGAGAGATGTTCTATTGACTTTTAGGAAAATGGCACATTCTGATTGCGACATCCCCATATTCTCAAGCACGTGGCTGAGCTCTGAAATAAGTAATTGCTACACATTTTGGTATGACTGGAAAGATTAACACATCGTCAGCTTCCGATTGATGTGCAATACAAACAATATAAACATACTCCAGAGCTGCTCAGCCATGTGCTTGAGAATATGGGGAGATCCCAATCTGAATATGCCAAATTCAACACTATTGTGTCCTTTGAAGTCAATAGGGCATCTCTCTACAAAACAACACGAAATGTTGTTTAACAATTTTAAACAACGGGGGTTCTTCAAGTACCCTGTTAAAACAACTTTCGCGAATCTAAACATTCATTTAAATAGGGTACTTGAACAACGCCAGTTGTTTGAATTTTTAAACCGCGTTTTACTGTGTAGCTGTCAATGTAAAAACGCTATTTAAACAGATGACAGACGAGTTGTCCTTTTTTGGGGCACCAAATAGTGAGACCTCCCCACATTCACAAGCATGTGACTAAACACTGAAAGAAGTGATTGCTACGGATAAGGTATCGTTTGGAAGAAGTACACCTCAGCTTTCTATTGATATGAAACACAATATGAATATATCACGAAATATTTGCTAAATTAGCGATTGAAAACGAATTTGCGAAGTGTTTTTTAACCATATATTTTATATACATTAAGGGAAAAGTCTGCAACAGCACATGGAAAGTATAATTGCCTATGTGATTTTGTCACATCTTGATTGATTCATGAATTCAACTTGAATTGAATTTACAATTTAAGCTATACGCACATAGTGTAATGTTAAAACTCATGTAAAATGTGTAAGAAATGTAATGTTATTGATATGCCTCTTATAGTTATACAATTGTCATTGTTAGATTGTAGTATCCTGATTGCGTTTTGAATTTATCTTTAAATGTTTCCACTAAAAATGTGATGTTTGCAATGTGATAAGTGTATCGAAACCTTGTCTGTCGTAGCAAATTCAATTTGGAACAGAATTGCAGTGTCCTGATTGCGTTTTGAATTTACCTTTACCACACAAAATGTGATGTGTTGTAAGTTTGTGCTGTGACATTTGTATCGAAACATATGTCTGTCGTAGCCAATTCAATTAAGAACAGAATCCTGATTACATTATTTTCATTTTAAAGGTGTCCAGCAAGCTTAACACTGTACATTAAATCTGAGACAAATAATTCTTGAGCCTAAATCGCGTGTAGAACAAAACATCATACTTATCACAAAAACGGGAAAACTGCGCTCTCTCAACATACACATTTTTAAAATTCGCGGTGATCAAAAGTCCCGGTATCAATGACGTCATGGTTATAGGTGCTGAAATTTGCGCAAGTGCATTTTATAACGATGACTTCATTGATACCGGGACCTTAGATCGCCGCGAATTTTAAAAATTGCATGTTGAGAGATGGCAGTTTTTATTCGTTTTTATAATGTATAAATATGATAAGTATGATGTTTTGTTCTATATAACTACGCAATTTGGGCTCTATTATTGTTTTTTCTAATATATAATGCACAGTGTTGTGATTGCTGGACACTTCTTTTAAGAAATCTCGAAACACTGTAAATGTGCAAATGGTCCTTACAAGTTATCACGCCATCCTCCTCACCACATATTTATATAAAATGTTTTCGTAAAACGGGCAAAATCTGAAACTCATTAAAATTGTCTATTTACGTTTTACATTGCTCCAATCATTCAACATGGCGAATGACTGTACTACTTTATTCCCCTGTGTTGACCGTTAGAGTACGCGTTGCTTTGCAGTGTGCAATATAAATAGAATTGATATTTAAGAGATATATCGTTTACATGTGGATGAACTCTTTATTAAATTACGTTAAAATCGCCGATTGAACACTCGTAGTGTGAGCATTTTATTGTTTGTTAATGTTAGACTATGCCAACTTCCTAAGTGTTTACCTGCGTAAAATATCGTTAAGTACATGTATATATACTAGCTTAGCCAACAATATGTCTCAAGAAATCATGGCATTTCCATTCAGTACAGTGCAGGGACATTGTTTATTTTGGGATATGAAAGTCCCAGCCCTCTACAGCACATACGTAAATATCAGGTTTCGTTACATAGCGCCATCAACGGTATGCGTCCTAGGAAAATAAGGTCACGTGTGCTGAGTGATAGCGCTGCTTAGTCAAGTCCGTCAGACACAAACAACAACGGTATGGTGTGTATATCAATGGAAAGTGACAACATTAAAAAAATGTATAAAACAAACAATGAAACTTCAAATTACTCATTAGTGCAGGCTTGTAAAAACCATCCAGCACTTTTAAGTTAACTTAAAAGTTTTATCATAATTTTCGTAACCGCATAACTTTCGAGACTTTTCCAAACTTGTCCTAAGCAGATGATCAACAGTAGGTTTTCCATGAAGTTAAATATAGCTTCCGATCGGCAAGCGGAGTTTCAGCTCCCTGGTAAAAGGTCATAAAGACTCCAAAATACGAATATTCATATTTTAGGCCATCATTCAAATTGTGGTGGGTAATACATCATATACCAACTGGCTGCAGACCGACGGAAATGGCGTGTCATCCATGCTGTCATTCATGACGGGTACGTACCAACCAACGTGCCAAATTAATAAATCATTACCTTACAACGTGTTTACAACGTAATACCTTTAATTCATTGATATCAACACACGTGCATTTGAGGAAATCCGGCAAATTGTAACCCATTTTAGGGCACAATAAATTGAATTCGTGTATACAGGGAACGCACGACCACTCTGGGGACGAGATTTGCGGAGTTTAAAATCGGAATTTGTTACACACGTTGTTGAAATGATAATCTCACGTTTAATAGACACGAGTTTGGGAAGTTACGGTTTTAAGCTAAACCCGTGTTTAGAACGGATTAATACGACCCAATCAATTGTGATGCAGTGAACAGCATATGGCAGATAATTTAGAGGTGCAATATATCGTATACAAAAAAAAGCATAATCACCTTGGTATTTTTATGCAAATATTTTTATGTGATTGTAGAGTATATTTAAACTCACTCTGTATATGTACTGTTTATATCAACGTAGTTTTGCCATTCCAAGGTTACCCGGGCATTCAATTTAAATTTGTAATAATATATTTCAATGTAAATTACATGATTATGTACGGCAGTCCTTCCAGAAACAACACACTAATGATCCTCTTGCCAACTTCCACAAAATTCAACAGATCCATTCCAAGTCTTCTCATCCACTTGCCACCTTAAGCACTCGTCCCCAGTTCTATCAATACTTCTTCCTTTATGTATAATACAATTTACATTATTTAGTAAATACAATAATTGTAACGTTTCACGTCACCACTAGCTAATTGAAACAATAATAATGACCACGTGACCTTTCATTTGAAAACTAAGGGGTCCGAGTTAACTCGTCCCAAAAAATAATCAACGAATTTTGTTTTGGCTATGTTTCCTACATTTTGAAACAATATATAGAAAATGTATGCAAGAAGACAAAAGTGATGATGTGCAACAAGCTGAAAAATTATGCTATAACAGTTCAAGGAAAAACCATAGAAAGAGTGGACAGTTATATATACCTGGGCAAGAAGATTTCTCTGGAAAATGAAACAGCAGGGGAAGTGAACAGACGGACACAGCTAGCATGGGTGAAGTTTGGTAAGCTCAGCTTTATCTTTTGTGATGAAGAGCTACCATTGTCACTAAAGCGACAAATTTTCAACCAGTGTATCATCCCAGTGCTATCGTATGGCTCAGAAACATGGACAACAACTAAGAGATTGGAGAAGAATCTAAAAGTCACTGAGAGGGCAATGGAAAGGATATTGATTGGCGTTACAAGAAGGGACAGGGTGACCAACACAGATTTAAGGAAGAAAACAGAAGTGAGGGACATCATACTGGAAATAAAATCAAAAAAATGAAGATGGGCTGGCCATCTAGCCAGGAGGAAAGACAACAGATGGACTCATAATTTAACAGACTGGATCCCCAGAGCATTCACCAGAGGAAGAGGCAGGCCAAACAGACGGTGGATAGACGACATCATAGAGTATGGCAACGTTACGTGGAAAAGGACAGCTCAGGACAGAGTGAAATGGAAAATTGATGAAGAGGCCTTCCTTCTGCAGTGGAGTGAAATAGGCTAGATAGATAGATAGATATTTTGATAAATAATTAGTTATACAGAGAAAATTTATTGTTTTCAAAAAATTTGAAAAATAGGTTTCAAAGACACAATTGTTGTACAACTATTTTTGTTTATGTGTAGTACAATCAAATCTCAAAACGTAAAATAAATTCCATTGGTATATAATATTTGTAACTAAAAACATCTTTTTAAGCCAAAAATATGTTTTTTTTAACATTTTTATTGTTTTTATCGTAAAATGACCATTGAGCAAATCTGCATAGTGCAAGTCCGATAACTACAAATTACATACACAATTGGTTGTCATATTTTTAGATTTAAATGTCTTCGTTTTAACGAAAATATACACAATAAAAAAGTGTTTTAGGGTTTTCATTAGTGTCAGATTACTTTCGTTATTCCTACACAAATTGTATTTGACAGGTTTTAATTAATCAAGTTCGGTACTGTACATTTCTATGTACTTTCATTATACTAAGGATATGAAGCAATTATGTAAATCTTTTCCATATTTGTGATCACATTATAGATTTTCTTTGCGTTGTGGACATTTATACCACAGCTTAATGTTATGATATTTTTTAACTTAAACATAATGGTACAAATGTCAATTCTGCAAGGTATTGCAATAAAATATGCGAAAACAGAGAACAATCAAAGTAACAGAATGGTAATCGCGGTGTTAAAAGATTATTTTTATCGACAGAAATGCACTTTTTAAGGTCATCATAATATGAATAAAATTGCTCTTTTCTACCTCGAAACTGTCACGCTATTCGAATAAAATGATGTAATCTTGAAGAAAAAATCTTTAGTTTTCCTGTCATCCTAAAAACATGAGAGCAATCTTTTAAAGAATAGGATAATGGCGATTGTGTGTACATGTTTTCGTTTCGATTTTCCCTTGAAATTAACATTCAGAAAAATTATCATTATACAACTATGAAATTGGTGGGCTCTCCGTCTAACGATCGTTACACTAAAGGGTCATTACTGTTAATGCAATATTAACATCAAATAAAATGGGCATTTTCATCTCCTTTTTCATGACGCATATTAATTATGATCTTCTAGCGGGTCCGCCGCAAAGCGCGGGTGCCCGCTAGTAATAATCTCAGGTGCCCTTTATAATACAGAGACTCCATGCACCCTTAATAATCCAGGTCTACCCAATGTGCATATTCGATATCTCGGTAATGCAGTAATCCTAGGGTCGGTGGGAGGCAGGAGCTATCACCATGATCATTTGTATCCAGTTGAGCACTCTGTGTGCCATCCGTTTATTTTTTGGCCTACAAGGACTATATTGCATCTCGAAGAACTTTTCGTGTCATACTGTGATTTAATTTATATTTAGTTTGCGGGAACGTTGACATGTAGCCTATTCGTCAGAGATTAAATTTATCATCACAAAGACTCAAAAAACAGTTGACGTGAACAAGTCAATTTGCGCACATCTGTAAATTGTTTTCTTTGGTGTAAATATTTCCAAGTTCTACTTTTTAGGTGTTCTGGTAGGCTATACGTACTCACGGGGATCCGTGTGAAGCACGAGCATCCCGCTAGCAAATAACGGCGTAATGTGGTGTCTTATAAATTTAAGCCACGTGAGATGGTTTACGAGAATACGGGCCGAAATATTGAATGCCCGGGTATCCTGGGAATGGCAAAACTACGTTGATATGAACAGTATGTATACGCAGTAATGGGAATACCCACATGACTGTCAACCCGGGATTGACGATCATGTGTGTCGCAGCTCTAGTGACCCTAACCCTACATGTACTACATCACACGGCAACAACACGGCCAGGCTGTTTATAGCCCGGCGTGCAAGTTGTTGAGCTATAAAATAGACCCAGGCTATGTACTGAGCCGAGTAGCCTTGACAGCCGTGGTGTAGTAGAATGGAGATGGGCTTTGGTGCTGGAGTTTTAAAAAAGTGACTATAACACTCACGTAAAAATATTTGTAAAAAATACCAAGGTTACAATGCTTCTATTTTTTGTATATGATATATTGCACGTATAAATTATCTGCCATATGCCGTTCACTGCATCAAAATTGATTGAGTCGTATTTTCGTACTAAACACGACCGTAACTAACAAAACTTTTTAATGTGAGATTATCTTTTTAACCACGTGTTTAACACTTTCGACGCGGCAGGCGTCTGCAGACGACAAACCAACATTTCACAAAATGTTTAAAAAAGTCAGAAGTATTGATTTTCATCACCATTTTAGAATCACCGTAGAAATATATTAAAATAAGTACAACTATGCCTAGTATTGGTTCAGTAATTCTTGAGATGGACTTTGAAAGTTGGGAGAGGTTTCTGAAAAATCTGCTTTGTATATGGCAAAACGCATAGCCGCGTGGAAAGTCAAAATCCGTGCATTTAAGGAATTCCGTCTTATTGTAACCCATTGGGCCACAATAAATGGAATACAGGTATACAGGGAACGCACGTCGACTCTGGGGACGAGATTTGCGGAGTTTAAAATCGGTGTATTTTTAAAGGTGAACCAAAATGGTGATTCAAATATATTTTAATCGATGGGGTATGTTTAGAAGAATATAATGCAGAAAGTATTTCTTTAAATATTGTCCAAGGAAAAAGATATAAATAAAATAAATCATAATTGTTAGTGGGTGTTTTTTAGTGGGGATGAAATTTATACAGATGACGCAATACTACATAACAGGCGTTAACCTGAGACGATAATCGTCTCAGCTCCCAACTCAGTATCGGTCCTAGTCTCGGTCGATAGGTCAGCACAATCAAAATTCATGAGTGGAACTCTCCTCTAGGCGTTAAATCGAGCAATATTTATGCCTAATTCAAAAAGACGTAACATCTCATCTTAAGCAAAATTGAGAGAGGGAGGGGTATCATTCCTCAACTTTAGTTAGTTGTTTCTGTCTTCTCTTCCTTGTGCTGTTATCTTTGAAAGGACCCCATTGAAAATAAGCGCTGGCTTTTTGGGCTATCCTTGGTCTTATCATGGACTTATTGTCTTATCAAAGTGCTTTCTGTCTGTGTGTTTACGGAGGCTGTGTATTTTTAAGGTCTTTGTTAATTTAATTCTCGCCAGTTTGTCCGAGTCTATATATTATTTAGTTTTATTTAGTCTCAGCCCGTTATGGTTGCAGACAGAAATTAAGCGTCCGGGTCGCTGGTACCTTGCATCGAAGTGTAAACTCTACTCATTGATCGTGGTTATGAAATTATAATTGGATCGAGAAACGTATGGGAAATCAATTCGGCGCGATGGATGCTGAGCGCTCCTGTTGGTCGGAACTGAGACTAATATAACTAAAATTAGTCTCAGGTCGGAAGTACGGAATGGCTGGATGGATAGCACGGAACTGGGAGTTTCCCAATATAGTATTTTAATATTCATATGTAGCTTTTACTGTTACTTACAATTTGAGCTTGAACATTTTTAACCCGCCAGTCGGACAGGTACTTTTGCATCTCCACCCGCCCGACACGAAAGTTACCCGCTATGGGCGGGTAGGCTGGTCTTATTTCGAGCCCTGTTAGTCAAATCATGGACTTATAAGTCCATGGTCAAATCATGGACTTATTAGTTCTGATAAGTCCATGGTCAAATGCAAAGAATCGGCCATGATCCATAGAACGACGACGACGAACTCCAATTCAAACATTTTATTCACGTTCTCAAAAGACTTTATGATTATTCTTAGATTAAAAGAGTCAATTGTAATCTCTGTTCTTACAATGAGTGGTGTTGTTTTTTGTTTTGTGGTTGATATGATTCTTATGAATGTCACCATCGATTATTACTCAGTATTATCATGATATGAAGAAATACATGTACATTGTCAAAGATTCAGCAATGCTGGCTATTTGAAAAGAGAATGAGTAAGTATGTTCCCACGCAAATTAAAATCTGTATAATACACACACTTGGATGGATGTTTCTTTAGTCAGCTAGCTTTTTTGCTACATTTTGATTTTTTGTCTTTTCTATGTAGTATTGACCCTAAGGAATTCAAATTTCATTGTTTCTATTTTATTCGATGAGCTGTTTTGCCGCTATCAGAGGTTAAACGTCATATAGGGGTCAAATTGCAAAAAGGCTCAGATTATGTTGTAATGCATGTCAAACTGTTCCTTAGGACTTAAGGAGCAAACATTAAGGTCAACATTTTTCTCAAAATCTTTGTACAGGGGTCAAATTCTAAAAATGATACGATTTTAATGAAAATGGTCTCGAATTTTTCAGATAGCTACTGCAAGTCATAAAAAGAATAGTTTGCTATATCTGTAAGGTCAGTGTCTAGTAGTATCATTCATTCTTATATAGTGGGTGTGGTTTGAGATGTCAGCAGGCAATTTGATTGGTTTTGGCCGATTTTCAGCCGACAAGCCCATACATTATGAGACAATGGTGCATAGTTTGGGGCGGGGTTTAATTCATTCGAAAAATAATACCTTCAGCGCATATGATCAACGCGTCATCACGTTAGCGTGCCCTACACAAAGTCGCCGCCGTATGCGTTATGGGTATTACGCAGCGATGACAGATGCGTGTTTGCTAAAGAACGTGATTAATTTGAAGCAGGATGTTGGAAAACAGCTCGCTGGATTCGCCGATTTTATAAAGGGGGAAATTTGTTGTTTTTTGTTTAAAATAAATCTAACAAACTGCGTTATTTTAGGATAAAAGATCAAAATAACCAATAAACTAAATAAGAATGAGAATAAAACAGCCTATACATTATAAGACCATCGTCTATAGCAAAACAGCTAAGAACTATGTTTTATTCTCTAAGTAAATGGTCAGGAAGCTGTATGGCTAATGCGAGCTGACCTTTGACCTAATGAAATTAATAATCTACGACGATGTGCAAATTACATATTAACTACTAGTCCGAAAAGCTGTTCATTCAAACCTGTTCAGCGAGGGGTAGATGAGTATACAGGTCGTCCCAAAATGATTTTAATCATTTTGGGACGACCTGTATACCCATCATTGCCCCAAACTTCATTGTTTTCAATATGAAACTCAATGAGATAAGGTCCTTTGTTTCTTCATCATTTTTGACATACTGTACCCTTTCATTAAAATATAGGATTTATCAAACTGAAGATACACACCACTGTGCAAAGACATGGTGATTCACCTTTTTCGATAAAGTGGAAACAAATGTGTGTGTTAAACTTATTTGAATTAAATAAAAATATTCTTTTAATCGCTTGTCTAAATAATTATATTTTGTTCCTTTTCATTTGAACTGTTATTAGTTATGGTTGTTCAAATCATTAATAATTCTTCATTCAATTTGAAGAGTAAATGAAGTTCATCACACTTGAGTGATCCCAAGCTTTGTTTCTATATGACAAGTATTTGAGAACATACCATAATGTTGATATGGGCAAAAATTGATCCGATCTTAGGATAACATCATCTATGCTTAGAAATAATAGGCATATACGACGGGTATTAAACAAATTATAAATATTTTAAACAGGTTCGCCGTCGTGGGTAGAAAAGAGACAATAATAGGAAAACGATCTCGCCCGGGGGTTGAACCCAGGATCTGTTGCTTGGCAACTGCCTTATCCATTGGGCCACAAGACCTCGCATGGTAAAGCATCTGAAATTCAAACCTAAGCGATCTCGTTTCCCCAATGGATAAGGCAGTTGCCAAGCAAGCAACAGATCCTGGGTTCGACTCTCGGGCGAGATGGTTTTTCTATTATTGTCTCTTTTCTACCCACGACGGCGAACCTGTTTAAAAATATTTATAATCGTCTATGCTACTTAATCAAAATCTGACCATACCAGTCCTACATCTTTCATAAAAGTGAAATAAATCCAACAGACAGACCCACACATATTCTTTTCTAGCATTTTATTGCTTTTTATACTGATCTCTACAGCAACATGTCATTATAATACATACGTAATATGGAAGACTATCACTATCCTTGCACCGTGAATACAGCCCATACGTCATCAATTATCAACGCTGCTTCAATTTAGTCTCTTAAACCCTTAGGTCCACTCTTGTCATCCAGATCCTTTAGGAATATCTCAAGGCTGAGATTTCTCAATCTTATCTCTATTTCACCTGTCACAAAATGAACAGGTGTTAGCCAGTTCACCCTGGGTGAACTAGACAAAGTGGACTTATGCCTTTAAGGAACATTGATGGATGGACCAAGTACAGTCCCCTGGGGTACCCCTGATTAACCTTGTCCCTACATAGTTACCCATGATAGGCTGAAATATTATGCTATACTCTGCATCACCTAAAGGAGGTTACGAGGTGACATCAGTGTGAAATTGAGTGATATGCGCAGCACTTTCTGTGCCATGGCAGACGTTCATCTTTGATCGTGCTGATGCACTGACATCACTTCCTAACCTCAGGTGACATAGAGTAGCCCATAGATCATTTTGCTAATTTTGTATCAAAGACAAAAATGAAGCATTGTATAATTGATACATCTTCCAATTCAATATGTACATCATTACACATTATACTTTAACAAAGGGCATGACCTTTGAACCATGACCTTACAACAAATTACAAAAGGTCCTGGCCTTTGAACATGACCTTACAACAAATTACAAAAAGTCATGCTCTATTACAAAAGGTCATGCTCTGTGTTCGAGTAAATGCACTTTAGTCTTTCAGTAGTTCACCCGCAACAATTATTCACATGTTTTTGCAAGGCCTGCCCTGCGTGAACAATATTGACTTCATGACCGGTTAAAAACAACCACACAGGACAAAAAACAAACAAAAGCCAATCTCTGATCGGCTTGTCATGATTCCCACCACCGTTATTCGAACCAATAGCAGAACAGCTTATTTGATAGTCTCACTACCAGATTAGTTAGGTTAAACACACAACTACTGGAGCTTTGCTATAGCTCTCATCTTTGTAGGATTCAAGCGATAAAACATTATGATAGTGTGACATACAAGGTAGTATTGATTTATTGGTCCATATTTCTGCAGTTCTGCTTTTTCTCTGAGATATGTAATTATTTCTTTAATAATGCTGTATGTCTTTTAATTTAAGAGCATATCTCAAAACCTACACAACTGATCAAATTGGATGTAATACTGTAGGTATGTGGTACAGTGAATTTCACAGATATTACAACTACACATGTTTTGCAGTATCTATTATGTCGGTGTTGAATCAACCTAATATTTAAGACAAAACAAACAAAACTTTGGAAAATGAACCCTTTTGTAATCATTAACACCTTGAATGTCACAATACAGCTTAAAAGTGATCTCTAACATGTCACAACGATAATCAGTTGATACAATTTATCAAACAAATCAATACATACTTTTAAACAGTCAAAAAAATCTAAACCAAACATAGTAATCTACATGTAATAATTTTGTTTTGGAATAAAAACAATTTCGTACAGATCAACATATTTGGTGAGCAGAGAAATGGGATTTCAACCAATCAGCAGAGAAAATGGCTCGGCAGTATCACATTGAGCAAAGTTGTCAGTACTCACAAAGTAATGATTTAAAAATATTACGTAGTTTTTAAATCAACACAACTGTGAAAGATACACATAGTACAGTTTATAATTAGAAATGAATTGAGAGAGCATATTTATTTTTAGGCATTTTTCGACAGTGTCCCTATCAGTATCCGAGTCGGAGGCACGTCTCTCTGACTCACACACCTGCTTGTATATGATCTCATCGAAAGACCGGTGCAAAGTTCTCTTTTTTTATATAGAATACTTCCAACATGTTTCTCCATTTGATCAGTATCAATTAATTTTTTACTTTTTGACAAATTTAATGATGAGGAAAAGGAGTCATCACAAATTAAATATTCAAAGAATGCAATAGTTAATCGTCAAACATCTGTCAGCAGATAGATTTAAATTGGAACAGATTTATGAACAAACAGTTTGTGAAAGTATTCAACATAAAATTTAAAAAAAATATGAACCAGCCTTTACCCACATGTCATATAGACATGATTTACTGTTCTATCATAGGGTTAAACATTTGGTAGTAAGCCTACGGGGTGAGTAAAAAAAAAGTGTACTCAACTTTGGGATTTTATATCTTAAAATCTGTGCGCAAATTTCACAGATTTTGTTGTTGAGGCAGACGGATTATCTCATGAGTTTTCCAAAGAATTTTAGTTGGTTGAAATTAGTTGTGGTAAAAATATTTTATGCTAATTTGCGTAAAAGTCAACATTTTATAAACCAACAAGATATGCGATATTTTCTCTTAAAAGATCTATAACATTCCACTATTGAAAATGGCCCACACTCTGGTCCAAAGTGAGTCCGACTATCACAAAGCAAAGTGTATTGTTGTTGTTGCTAAATTTGTGTAATAATGACATTGTTTTGTAATAATAATAATATTACTTCAAGTACACTTTTTTTTTAACTCACCCTGTATCGTGTAATAATTGACATTGTTTTGTAATAATAATAATTCAATTTGAGTACACTTTTTTTTTGACTCACCCTGTATTCCCTAGCATGAAGGTCAATAAACTGTTCATATTTTGAAGCTAGCTACAATAGTCAATTGTGACTTGACATTATGATTAATGATAGCAGACTACGTCATTAGGCAGTGATTCATACACAAAATAAGTAAGCACAATGTTACCTCAACATCTACAATTAGTCTTTTGAAGAAGAAAAATATAGGTGCTTTTTTTCACTTTGGAATTAAGCTTGGGTAATTGGCACTCATAAAGACAAGAGATGCGATTGGTTTAGTACTTTGGTCGCCATATGCTTGTGCGATAAAAAAAGTATTGGTGTCTCTGATATTGGACATATCCAGTTTAAATTCACTATTATGTATAAATGACAAAGGGGAGCTATTGAAGCAAGTTATAACACTTAGCCAAGGCAGCTATAGGTTCATGAATATATTCAACTTTTTGTTGTTGTTAAGTATTGGTGTCTCCTGTAATGGATATTTCTGGTTTAAAATCACTATTCTGTAAAAATGAGAAAAAGGAGCTATTAACCTAAGTTGCACCAGTAAGCCAAGCATAACATCTCCAAAATCCTAGGGACAATTATTGTAATGAATATTTCTGACAGACTATCCATTTCAAGTACTAATCTGGTATGTGTTGCCGAATACCACGATAGTTGTAACTACTGTTCGGATAGCAATGCATCAATTGATTTAAATGGTTGGGATTTAAATGGTATAAAGGGAAACGAGAATTGACCAAAAATGCACACTTTTAAGATCCAATTACTGGAAAACTGTGCATTGTCACTAATGGGATGTCTAGATAAATTAGTGTATTTGGTATATCGCAATACAAATGATTTAAAGTGCAACACACATCAGCTTGCATTGTAAGTGGAATCTGAGCTCATAACAACTGAATCCTATCATTTTATTATTTACTATAGTACAATCAGCTCAAAATTGGCGAGAAATATTCGGGTTTTTATCGCTCCACCTGCAAAACTAATCCAAGCGTATGTGCGCGATTATGGCCACACGCACACTGTATTGGCCCATACACGCATCACGCATATGAGGCACGGTGCGCTTGTTGCCTTCATGAGCGCCTGTGTTCTTCTATATTCATTCACAGTTGTAATGAAGCTTCGCCAATTTGAAACTAATCAGACTATAGTACATGACTCTTAATGACATATACGATATAAAAGGAATATTTATCGCACATTTGGAACTGATGAAACTATAGTTATGTGTACTCTTAATGACATACAGACACAATAAAAATATTTGTACCAACAATGTCTAATCCGAACCACGGGTTTGAAATATTCCGAAATGTCACCAACAGTGGCATATCTATCTCAAGTTAAGCAAACAGGGTACATAGAATGATTTTGAACTTTTATACAATATAAAACTCGATACTATGTCCTTTTCTCCAGATAATCAATAATACTGTCTTTTTACACAATTTTCGTAAAAAATGTCGTCACTTTTCCATTCCAATCATGGTTGGTACTTCAATTTCTGCATTGCTGGCATTTTGGTCTTTTTTTGTCATCTTCACATTACAATTCTCTTCGCATATTGTGACCCTATACAAATTGGTATCAATCCATTGTACCCCGATAAAAGAAAAAATATCAGGTTTAGGTCACACATATGCTCACAGAATTGATACACACACAATGAACAACCATATCCATGTCAATTTACAATTTTAAAAAAGACACCAAAACACCGAAACATATCACAAGTTGAATGTCTAGTCATGTCATAATAATAATAATAAAAACTTGTACTAACTCATGCCCTGCCAACATATGCAATATAGAATGCAAGTTACACTACAGTAAGATATTATGCAGCTATTATGTTCTATAGTTTAATCAGCTCTAAATTGGCAAGAAATATGCGGTTTTTATCTCTCCGTGTGAAAAGTAATCCAAGCGTATGCGCGATTATTTGGCATACGCAAGCGTCACGCATACGATTCACAATGCGTCAGTTGTGCTAAACGGGGGAAATTTGCCCCCACACGCTCTTCTGAATTCATTCACTGCTGTAAACAGGTTCACCAATTTGGAACTGACTGAACTATAACACATGTACAAAACCCCTGTGTCCAAATAAACATAATAATACACTTGACAGATATGTGTGTGGCTTACAAGCAGCCAGGGAAAGCAACCATTATCTAAGGAACCCATTCCATTCACATGCAATTCCTACTATTTGACTATTAACACCAAATTGTTTCATCACATTGGTTCTTCCATCTTATAAAATAAGTTTGTAAGAGGTAGATGCAAAGAATATATTGCCAAACTATGAACTCAGCCAACCTTCAGAAAGCCTGCCTGGATGAGTGATTGGCCAACCGACATCAACAAAATGTTTCAATCATTAGAATAAGGTTTCACAGCCTACACAATGTTTCATCATTCAAGTAAACTTTTAAGTCCCCGGCCTGTATTAGTGATATGGTAGAATAAAGTGATATGTTTTACCTATATAGTGAACTTTATTACGTCAATGCTTGATACATCAATGGGACCTAAATTATTCTCCCTATTAAGTGCCCAGGGCACTTAGCAAAGTCATTTTAGGTGGGCCATTAGTTACCTTTTAACCCTGCTTGCCTGTTTCGCACATGTAAAAATAATAGAAAAAATAGGCGAGGGCAAATTGATACTCGATCGCTGATATGTTGTTGATGCCGGGACTTTCGAACACTACTTTATACAGCTAATAGATGCCCTTAGAGGTGTTACTTTTTGGTAGTCATTCGGGAAAGGAGGTGGGCTTAATAGGGAGAATACGGTCCACTATTTCATTGGATTTTATAAGCAATTCTGATACTTCCTTTTTGTAATGTTGGTTTATTTCAAGAAATAACTTAATTTTAAAAGAAATTCAAATGTATTGTGCCCACATTAGTTGAAACCCTTTGAATCACATGAGTAGACTTATTACAGGCCTAAATTGTATTGATTTGATCTAATTGGTTGGTTCAAATATATCATACACATATGATTGGCATACATGCATCAATCTTAATTGATTCGATTTGATTGGTTAATTCACAAACTTACATACAATTTTGTAGTTGTCACAAGCCCCTTACATACAATATACATTATTTACACACAAAACATACAAAGACTCACCCTGATTAACATCATGCAATATAACAATATAAAATGTTATAATAAATCTAAATAATAATATATCAAACAACACAATATATATCATACAGAAACGCACTTATCATACTATTCCCAGATTAGTAAAGGCTGGAACAAAGTTCATGCTCCACCTTCAATTGAACATGTAGTTACATGTTAGGTGATACTCTTGCATATTTTCATAAAACCAATGCATACAGTACTATTCCATGCCTCAACTTTATTTATGTGTTTTTCTGTTAATAGACCCAACACATTTGAAATCATTATCAATGCTAATATAACAGCTTTGACACCAAAGACTGTTGAGGATGACACCCCAACATATCTTCATCAATCACAATATAAATTCTTCTTGATACTCTATGTATAATATGTGATGGTGCTTACATGTACGTGTAAGAGATATCTCATTAATATTCATACAATGATTCAATGTAAAGGGTCATGGGTCATTGCCATCAGTCTTCAGTAAAATAGTGCATGGATTCATACAGTGTTAACTTAAGTCACAGTCATAATCATTTGGGCATGATTCGGATTAAGCAAGTCTGTGCTGCATTACACTGGAAGAGGAAATTCCCCAGTGTGACAAACATCACAAACACGCACTTAACCCCCTGAGAACTACCAGCCGATTGGTTAAAAAGATGGATACGTCATTTATTGAACCAATGAGAGACATTGTTAGAATAATTGTATCCCTGATAAAGATGGGAGTGAAACATTTTACAAGCTGCATTTGAATTGGCTATTCATATGAGTACATCTTGTAATAAACCAATCAGAACCACTGTAAGATAGACAGGTAGACCCCAGGGGGTTAAATTCAAACACTGAATTATGTCCGAAGGATTATGACAACGACTTTATGAAAGGGCATTATGTAATAAATATATAGGAAAAATATTTCCACGTTATCGTCCGCCCCCCCCCCCCCCACTATCAAACAAAACTCAATACACTTTACTTTACACAGACACTCTCATGCTACAAGAACTCTCAAAACAATAATTGCTTATTCGTAAAATAATACTTAAATATACAAATAACTAAAGCAATTACACGTAACAAAAAGAACGCAATGTCATATATCTGTACACAGTTCTATAGATAAAATATAATTCTTGTTGAATTTTAACAAGAAACGTTTTGTATGGAAGCTACGTAATGTATTCAGTATTCAGTTTAAAGATAATAAATTTCATCAACTTTAAACATTTAAAAAGAACAAATCAACAATATTTATAACTCACTCTCATGACCTTATCCATGTACAGTCCAACCCCCGGTTATCTGAACACGTCCGGACCTACGAGATGTGTTACTACTGCCCCAGTCCCTAGATTTGGTTTGCCATTTGTCACAATGGAAAGCCAATAGAGGGCATTTGGAGATTCAGTCTACTGATGGTGTTGAATAATTCGGTTAAATCACAATGACACAATAAATATAGATGCAAGCACCACTGTCGCTACATATACATGTAAATTGGTCTTATCATTGTCTGGAATAATAACAAAATGCTTTTTTGGCACCATTTAATCAAATGTATCTGAAAAGAGTTAAAATTCATGAGGCAAAGTATTCATATCACAACCTTCCACTGAAAATGATCACTTACTGTAAAATCAGACATTTCTGAGCTACATTTATTTTCGCGCTTTTCGCGATAAAATAAGTAATCGCGAATTTAAAGACGCACAAATATATTTATTTATGTATGATGTAAGGAAGCTAAAAATCGCGAAAATAAAAACAAGCAAAAATGTTCAAAATTAAATGCACTAAAATTTCCAATTTTACAGTAGTTTGCCACTGGAATAATCTGCCCAGTAATATCGACAAATTGTTCCCAAATGTTTGCCTCAAATCTCTGACGTCATCTACCTTAATTCATATCGGAATCACAATATCGTCATTGGCCCTTGAACATGCTTAAAGACGAACCTTACATATAACTTATTGGCCAGTTTTGTGTTAAACATGTTCACGAGCCAAAAATACATACAAGTTCTGCTCGAAGACAATACACAATTAAGTCTTAGTCTACTCCATCAAAATCGGCTTTCAGCCATTTACTGAATCTCAGAGCACACTAACAGGTAAAATATATGAGGTATATCTTTTATCAAAAATTTGAAATGCGTTTGGTAGACAAAGATGCTGAATTCAAAGAGACAATTCCTGATTTGTATCACATGTATGGGGGAGAATACGCCGCCGGCTTGTGCTGCTCACAAGAGAAGTGTCACAGAGCCTGCTTGCTTGTGCTGTCATGAACGGTCAGAATGCTCCTAACACTTTCCACACGGCTTTGAGTTTTACCATATATAAAACAGATTTTTCCAAAATCATTCCCAACTTTCAGTCTATCTCAAGAATTACTGAACCAATACTAGGCATGTTTGTACTTATTTTAATGTATCTCTTATAGTGATTCCAAATAATGAAATGAAATTCAATAATTTTGATATTTTTGAAACATCTTATGAAATTTTGGAATGTCATCTGCAGACGCCTGCCGCATGGAAAGTGTTAAGATGCCCAGTCCCACCAACTTTAGTTGGCACATTTACAACTCCTCTTGAAACACTAATTAAGAAATCCACCAGAACGGAATAGCGATTGAATTGCAAACGTTCCATAACTTCGCACGTAAGAATGTGCATACAGTATTCTAAATAAAATTCGTTCATGTTCAAATTGGTCATGTTGGATAATGGAATGCAACAAATACATAATTGGATATATTTGGTCCTTTGGTTGGTCATTATTCTGTATTTTAACCCCTCTTGAGACACGAATCGAGAAGTCCACCAGAACGGAATAGTAATTCAAATGTTGCATAACTTCCCCTCTTGAATGAACTAAAGAATGGGCATACAGCGTTCGAAAATCAAATGTGTTAATGTACAGTTTGATCATGTAAGTGGAATATTCATTATTTATGGATAGGAATGCAACAAATATAACATAATTAGAAATATTTGGTCGTTTGGTTGGTCATCATGCAGTAGATATTCATCAACTGGTTTATAAAATAAAACAATTTGAAACAGATTTTAACTAGAAAAATCATGGACTTAACACTTCCAAGGGGCAGGCGTCTGCAGACGACATTCTAAAACTTCACAAAATGTTTCAAAAATGTCAAAACTATTGATTTTCATTACCATATTTGGAATCATCATGAGAAATGCATTGAAATAAGTACAAATATGCCTAGTATTGGTTCAGTAATCCATGAAATAGACCTTGAAAGTTTGGAAAGGTTTCTGAAAAATCTGTTTTGTATATGGTAAAACTAATAGCCGCGTGGAAAGTGTTAACTCATGAGTGTCAGTATGGTTTAGGAAACTCACAACTGAAAGGAAACCGGACTTATATCAGGATTTGTCTCTTTAGAAAAGCCACATCCCGTCTGATTGGAGTTGGCATAATGCATGTTACATAATCAGCTGCATTTAAAACGGTTGGATTTTCAGCTTTGCATAGACTATTTCAAACACTTGTTCTAGTATTTCTTTGTTTTACTATTAGCAAGTATAAGCTTGTCATATTAAACATTGCATAGACTAATACTAAAACATGTTTTAAATGTCTTGTTCTAATGCTACTATATTGCATTCAGTAATGGACAATGATGATGACCCCTTATAATATCAACTCAATTCATACTAACACAGGGCATCTGCCTATTTTATAGTGAATGCACTATATTCAGAAATGGCAGTGTTATGTTGTTATGGCCGTGCATATAAGTGTATTAAAGTTATAGAAAAAGATTGTTGATGCTTAGCGTTTATATCCAGACTCCTAATGGCTCTATTGCTGTACATATTTGTCATTCCCCAACTTATAACGAATGGACTATTGGCAATTATCTATAATTGAATCAGTTCCAAATTGGCAAGAAATATGCATTTTTTTATCTCTCTGCACGCAAAAGTAATCCAAGTGTATGTGCGCTATCTTGGCATATAATTAATGCATGCGTCAAACATAATCTTCACAGTGCGTTTTTGTTGTGTCATTAAAGATTTTTGCACACCATGCTCTCCTGTATTAATTTGCTGCTGTGACCAGCTTGCCAATTTGGAACTGATTGAACTATACTTAGGGTTGTGCATGTGAAAAGCTATAGATAGATTGCTAACTATTGCTAACAGGCAGGCATCCCCCTAATGACTCTCTTGCTAAATACTAGAGAGAGTAAGACTGATAACACACTCAGGTCGCTTTGTGATTCCGGGTCCCTCCTAATGACATCATTTGATCTTCAAACGTTTTCATTTTAGTCAGCGGCGACCACACGCGACTTTCCTAAAGTCGCATCAGTTCGCACGACCTGAATCGCTGCAGTTGACTTCTATCCAACTAGTGCGCGACTGGTTGTTCTATCTTTTGAGTTGCTGTGAGCGATTTTCATTCCATAGTCCACTCGAGGTGACACCAAATCACCACAATCTGCGACTGGCTAGTATGTAACTAGCATTGGGCTCACAGAGCACAAATAGCTATTGAAATTAGATTTGTAGAGACAAGCTGAATGAAGCACTGACAATTTTCAATTTGAACACACAGTGTATGAGGTAATGGTCCAACATTTTTGCGAATATACTATAATGTCTACAGAATCACATAATGCTATCTGTATAATTTTTTATAACTGATTATAGTATACATCTAGACACCTATTATAACACCATAGAGGTGTGTTGAGGCTCCATGAATCTTTGTAGCTTCTAGCAAAATGTATACATACAGATCTTAGCTAGGACTATTATAGGATGTATATAAACACAGAGATTGTATGAAAATGATGACATGGATGACAAACACGTCATATTAACAAAGTTAATCAAGCTCACGCTAGATAAGATATAAATACATCAACAATGTTGCCAAAAACATAGCCCAACTTGTCCTGAGCACATTATACTAAAATATTCAAATTAATTTATTTTAGAGCACAAAGAAGCGCAATTGGGCTACATATCAAAACATTGGCAACACTATTTATAGTTCAGTAGGTTTCAAGACTCTGATTCCTATGCAGGATCCGTCTTGAGGTTAACTTGGCACTGCACTACATCTCATGAATATTCATGAAATAAATTTGTGAGCAGGGTTATCAATCACTACCAGGTGTTGCCTATGGTAAGCTTTAGAATACCCTACCATTTGTATTCCTCACTGTGTAAGTGTATAGGTCGTTCTTCAAAAGTCCCCATAGAAGACATGCATTGGTAGGTATACTAAAGGAACTCCGTTGCCTAGAACACCTAGCTTTTTGTTTATTTCTTGTCTATATCTCATGAGGTGTAGAGCGGCACTATACAACACGGTCAATTTCAGGTAAAGTCATATTTGAACTACTCTTATGTTGACTGAGTGTTGAAAGGTTGGGAATCATCAAAGTACATTTCATATCATTGCTAATTCCCAATCATCAAACATCTAAGTAACTGTAGTGTAGATAACTTTCCTTCAAACCATGCTGTATTACGTATATAATCTTGTAGCAAACTTTGTTAAAACCAGTCTCACACATCTTTTCTAACATTTCACCTCTCTATAGCCATGTCTTTCTGTCATAACACAACGCCATATTTGTCTCAATTTTGTACTTAAATCATTTCAATAGATATTGAGGAGTTAAGGTGTTGCTTCTAGCCATTTTTCTATCAGGAGTATAACATACAATTCAAAATGTGTCTGTAAGGCCCCAAAAAATGGTTTGTCTCAGAAACATTTTGCAAAAAACCTAAGTGCTGTACGATACTTTAATTTAATTTTAGAGAATTGGCTATGAGGTATGTAATTTTGTTTGGATTTTGTTTATCGGCCATGTTTAACTCGACCTGTTTCCAAATTATACATCATCAAGCGTACAGAGAACCAATGGAAAAAATATGAAAAATGGCATCGCCGCCCCGTAGAGCTAAGCGCTAAAGCTTATGTCACATACCAATGTGCGTAGGTTTCCGAGACAACCCCTTTTTTTTTACCTAACATGTTCTACAAATCTTGAATCAGCGGTTATTCCCCATCACAAATTTCTCCCCATTAACTTGTCCAAATTCAGGTGTAAGATAAGCAATCATAAACTGGGTTATTTAAAAGATCAGTCTTCTGTTTACAATTCTATATAAGTCATTATTTATGCCAAGGTTTTCACATTCACATTCTTTAAATTCAATTTTTTTTCATCACTGTTAGGTAAACCCTGCCTTAAAGAAATTGAAAAAGCGGAGTCATTGGTTCTACTTTCAGGTGAAATTTACTTTTACCCCCCAGAGCACTACCTGCCTACGTAACAGTGACTATGATTGGTTGATTATAGGTTGTACTCAATTGAATAACCAATTAAATTGCTGCTGTGAAAATATCTCACTCCCATCTTTATCAGGGATACAATTATTCTAACAATGTCTCTGATTGGTGCAAAAAATGATGTATCCATCTTTCCGACCAATTGGCAGGTAGTTCTCAGGGGGAAGGCAAATAGATATTATGTCAATTCTTGTTTCTTCCCTCCTGGCATAAATAATGACAGCTCAGCTCATTTAATAGATAAATAAAATTCCTCTCCTTTTCTCTATATATATAACTCTATCTTCTTCTGCCGCGTCTCATCTTTGTGTGCTACATTTCTATATTGTAGTCAAGATTAATGCACATTACATGTTCCTTCTTCACTGTTCTTGAGAGGACAAAGTTCTTCCCCGTATACCAACATCAAGACATGTAGAACTGTGAGATAAGGATGAGATAGATTGCATAGCGTGTTTCAATCTAACAGACGACCTCACTTTGATGCTGTGGTGACATCTGCATACAGAACCTTTTTGCCTCTTGTACCTCTTTCGGAAGGTTTTCTTTGTTCAATGAGAGCGCCCTCCTTGACCCTAAAGGGCTTGGCATCGGTGATTTACTGACGCCCTCGTGGTGCTGCAACTGTTCTTTCCGGTGCGTCGTCTCCTCTCTCATTTCAGGAGACAGCTCACCGTTTGCGTTCGGGTCGTGCGAAGATTGCCCACCGACATCCTCGCAAATAGGTAACTCGAGGGTTACAGAGTTCGTTCGACGATCAAGTTCACAATCATCTTGTATGGAGGGTTCGCTTCTGGGCTGGAATTGCGGGGGCGCTGTGCTGTTATTGTTTGGTGACACGGGTATTACCTCTGTGTGTTTGGTGTTGTCGTACACTAGTTGTTGTTCTTTGTAGTTGTTGTTGTCGAGGACGGTTCTTGTTGTGGGTTCCATCGTCAATGAGTTGTTTTTGTCTTCTTGAAATTTCATGATCCACGGGTGATGTAAGCACATCTTGGCAGTGTATCGCTTCCTAACACACACAAAAAAACAAGACAAAAATAAAGTAAGTTAAACTTTGCTGAGTAAAAATGTACATTTTTGTCTTTGGTTATTTACAATGTTTTAGAGATAACCCCAATCTGG
Organism: Ophiura sarsii; assembly: GCA_035610835.1. Classification (NCBI taxonomy): domain Eukaryota; kingdom Metazoa; phylum Echinodermata; class Ophiuroidea; order Amphilepidida; family Ophiuridae; genus Ophiura; species Ophiura sarsii. The sequence goes on from CM069444.1 coordinate 69,260,832, forward strand.
AAATTCTTCTACAAACTTTCTGCTTTTTCTTGATTTTGGCTATTATAACATAACTGAGTTGTGCGAGAATGTCTGGTGCAGTGATTGGTAACTATGAATATTGATGATTTTCCTCCACTATAGGAACACTAACCGTAGAAATGTAACATCCGAATAGGTTAATGGCCCGGTCATGACTTTACAGGCAGGAAATACAACAGTTCATCAAAGTTACGATACCATGCAATGTTTCAAATAAGTCTCCCTGATGAAGATGGTACATGCTTCCTTCCCTATGTGCCTGTTATATATCTATCTAATGATTACTGGTAAAATGTTGCCATAGCAGGGTCATATCGGGGTTATACCTACTGGAAAGACAATTAGCCATCATGTGCATTGTATGATCCACATTCAAGGTTGAAATATGGCATGACTTATTTAACAAATAAACAAACTTTTTCTTAACAAACTTCTATCAAAACTTTTGGTTGTTAACTGTAAAGTGAACATAACTGAAAAGGATTTTCAATTGGCTTTAGCTATAATAATTAGACCCAATACAAGAAAAAAACCAGTTTCATTGGATGGAAGCTTATTTTGAATGTAGCTCCCATAGGTGGATTATACTGGATATATGTGACCTTTCTTAAACTCTGAATCCTACCCTTATCCTGATCCAGATCCTAAAATATTGATTCCAGAAATAACCACTTTCATTTACTACAAAATTTGATTTGTTTTAAAACGTAAAATTCATAGTGGTGATTCACTTAAAAGGGTTTCATTTGGTCAAATCTGTGCATTTTTGTTACTCTTATGCTTGCTGAATTTTCACATTTGTGTTTGCAGTATGTGGCCAATCGCCATCTTGAAACATGTTGGACACAAATTTGGCAAAAGATGGCGCCTTAACAATAATTTCTATTAACAAAATAAATTTGCGAAAATCACACGTCTCTGTGAAATGCGCGCGCACTACTGGAAACAAACTTGTTTTTTTTGTTATAGGTAAAAATGATAGTCTCTTCTACACCTACTACCATAATTCCATCGTCACAGTGCAAGTGATGTTAAACACTGTTTTCTAATGTTATGTTTTTATTTTGTTAAGCGCTGTGGTACCATTGTGTAATGTGTACCAGCACTATACAAATGGTCATTGTTATGTTATGTTATGTTATGTAAATTCATATAAAGATAATGGTCTCTGCTATATCCATTAATCTACCAGGACTAGACAGACATGTTCTCTCTCTGTCTACCAAGGATGTAATACAAAGCTGCACAACATTGTCAAGTATAGGGTGTCACAAAAGTCACACCGCCTTTGTAAAGCTTTGTATTTCTCTTAAAATAATTCATAGTAGCAAAGTGAAAGCATACTTGGATAGAGAAAACTTGTAAATTTATTTCGATACCAAATTTGACCCCTTTTCTGATGCGCCTTTATATAAATATATTTGATCACATAATTCAAATTCCATACAATTGGATGGGTCTCTGCAATCACATTCCATTCATGTGCATTTTTTCAAAAAGGCTTTCACTTATAAATTACATTTTGTGCAAAACATGAATAATGTTTATAATAAGAATTATTTCAATCTGAAATAAATAAGCCTCGCCATGGAGAACCGTTTTTCTCTTCACTACCTCATCCCTCTCCCGCTCCCTTCACTTCATTAAGCTCATTAACTAGGTATTTATATGAAAGTGCAGTTTTACAGGTGGGAAAACTCTCTTCTGTAATTTGGCAACACAGACAGCTATAATTATGATAAGTTTGGTTACATTGCAAAATATTTTACAAAAGATATAAAGCTTTAAAGGGTGGCGCAACTTTTGGGACACCCTGTATAAGATTACATGATAACAGTCTCTCTCTCTGCTTCAATCCATCATCAGCAGACTACATTTTGTCTGTCTACCCAGGATGCAACAGGTGACTTAGTTGTTCGACTCAACATCGGACTGGACAATGACCTTTGCAAGTAATCCCATTGCATTCTGGGAGTCATCCCTACACAGTGTATACCCTTCCCTATCGATGTTGAGGACACAGATTTAAGCTAAAGTCTCGCCCATGTAACCTTGGCCTAATCCCTCAACACTTTAATTAATCCTTTCCTGACTAATTAGCATCATTAATCAGTCACAGATACCTGAGGACATTGACATGCGAGTCACATTTGGTTGCACCTCAACTCTTAAGAGGCTTCTTTTATTCAGACACACTCTTAAAGGTAGATGACCCGATCACATTTTCGTAACACAGAATTATTTCAAACATACAGAGATTTTCATATCATATGAAAGCTAGTATTTTTCTCATCATCATACTGAAATTTGACGGCCTAAATCGGTATAATTACGGAGAAATCGATGAAATAACGGCGAATTACCGCGAATGGTGGTAACCACCGATATAGTTTGTGTACTACTCAATGGGTACAGTTCACAGCATCTTGTGCGTCTAAAATAAGAACCATTAGATAGAGCTATGCAACTCAAACTTTGGAACACGACTTTTTTAAGGATGACCTTTCATGTAGAATAGAAAACTTCAAGTTGAAAATCGGAACATCTACCTTTAAATAACCTGACCTAACCTATCGCAACCCAGCTCGACCCAGACCCAACCCAATGGGAAATATATTTTGCCTGATCTTGACTTAACGCAACTGTACATCAAATAAAATGCATTTTGAGATATTGATGGAATTAGGCATGAAAAAAAAAAAAAAAATCATTGTTAGATGTTTATAAAATCAGAGAGCAGTATCCAATCTTTTCAACCACAAAGGTGTAATTTTAAAGCATTCAATAAGCTTCTTCTGTTGGTATTAAGATCTCAACTTTTCTTTGAGAGACAACTCAACCCTTTTGCTGCAGCTATATAAATAATATACTGTAAAACTAGAAACGTTCGCGAGTTTATCAATTTCACGAATCAGCAATACTGGCCTAATTCACGCCATGCAAATTTCATAAATGTATTCTTTGGAGTTACATTGTGCAAGTTTGCAATTCACTGCTACAAGGTAGATTGGAAATATTTGCGGCATGAAACTTTAGCGAGTATGTGCTCCTCGCGAAATTAGTGACATTTAAATGCACGCAAACATTTCTGGGTTTACAGTATATTGGTATTCCAGTATTCGAGGGTTTAGTGCAACAAGGGTCCATCTGCAATAGCTGCCAGATGTTATCACGTGTGGTAGTCTATAGCAGGTATAAATTAAAAATAACAAAGGGCAGCTATAGCAGATAAGATAATTTATCACTTACATCTCAATTATGTGAAAAGGCAATATCTACCATAGCTGCCACATGTTGTAAATTAAGAGAACTTTAATGTATGCCCTTGTGAAGACACATTCTAAAAAATGGCAGCCATTGCAGATAGGACTTTGTTGCACTAAACCCTCGTATTATTCTATGCCACCTACTCTGGTTCTCTGACGCACAGCTTCCGTATCAGATCCCGGGCTTCAGGTGAGAACTTGCCGAAGTGCTCTTCCGGAAAGTCCAGGTTGACCTGCGAGATGTTCAGGTACGTCTCCTGTTTGGTATCACCGGCAAACGGCGAAAACCCGGTGAGCATGACGAATGCCAGCACCCCCACGCTCCACATGTCGGCGGCCACGCTGATGGGATCGTAGCTCAGCACCTCGGGGGCTGCAAGAATGACGGATGAAGCATGCATGAGGTTAAAAGAAATTTGGGTTTGGGAATAATTTAAATATGAACACTTATGGTAGTACAGCTCCATAATTTGGGGGATGCGAGAATAAATGGCAAATAAAGTATGCATGGGGTTAAAAGATATTTAGGTGTGTGAATAATTTAAATATTAACACTTATGGTATTGCAGCTCCGTACTTTGGGAGATGCAAGAATGAATGGCAAATAAAGTATGCATGGGATTGGTATCAGATGAGGAATTTCACTGGATTTTATGAATAATTTAAACAAGAACTCTCATAGGATAGTAGCTCATTACCTTGGGGGATGCAAGAATGAAAATGAAATATGCATTGTTGACGTTGACAAGCTTCAGTGTATTGATGAATCATTTACACCTTAAAATGCTGATGGGTTATAAAGCTCAGAACTTGAAATTCTGTTCAAGAATTCAGAATGCATCGTTGATTTTAACAGGTTCATTGAGCTTTTGAATAATTCAAATTCATTTTGTCATCAACTGTCCTCAAACCAGAATATGCAATGCCTATATATTTACCTACAGTGACCTACATTACAGACAGGAAAGTACAGAATAGTCATATTTTGGTTTTCATAAACAAAAGTAAGCATCTGTAAAATAGGATTGGAATTAATCTTTCCCATTATTTACCAGTCCAGTCAAGTCCAGGGAGCATATAGTCGAGTCAGGTGGGGTCGGGTCACTTTACATGCGGGTGGGGAACAAATTGGAATCAAGAAAAAAATCCATGTAACATTTCATTTTTCATCCATTTAAAATACTCTTTCTAAATTCTAACCCAAATATTGCACTATGTGCTGTTTAATACCTTTCCAACATAAAAAGCAATTGCCCAACAATCCCAAGTTACTCAAAATGCTACACATGCAATCAATTAAATAGTTAGCAGCACGTATGAACTGAACCTGAACCTCACATTGGTAGTTCTAGGTAGATGGGGCGGGGAAGTCGGGTATCGGGGTGAAGAACATCTTGAAGCAAGGGTCAGATACATTTGATATATAATTTGTTGATCAGGTTTGCTATCGTTTTCCATACATTATGTAAATTTATGAACACTAAAGGACTATCTCAGGATTACTGAACCAATACTAGGCATGTTGTACTTATTTTAATGCATCGTAGGCATGCTTGTACTTATTTTAATGCATTGCTCAAGGTGATTCCAAATATGGTAATTACAATAAATAATTTCTGACATTTTTGAAACATTTTGTAAAATTTTGAAATGTCGTCTGCAGACGCCTGACTACGCGTGGAAAGTGTTAACTCTTTGTAATATAAGGAAAACTATTCACACTTCCTATGAATTAAAAATTAAGATACAAACTTACAATATTTATGAAGTTATTAGCTCTCCAATTGTTTTACCTTCATTTTCTATCTTTTTTCTTCTTCTTTTTTTTGGTTACACACTGTTGCAAACTGTATGTATGTATTATTCACAAAATAGAGCAGCCGGCACTATTGGCTTCCGCCGTCATGGCAACCCTGAACTACAAACATCATCAACATAACATCGCTACCCAGGATATAACCAGTACAACTTCCTCATATTAGAGAGCGTGTGTAGTCTAGTGGATAATACACCGGTCTTACGATGCAAAGGTTGTGAGTTCGAGCCCCGCTAAGGCCAACATGCTTGTATCCTTGGGCAAGGTACTTAGTCTCAATTGCTTCGTCGACCCAAGCGATATTTGGGGAGCTGTTAGGATATCAAAATCTAAGTAGTGCTGATACGCTTGTGCACTTGTCAACTAAACTGGCAGCGATAAAAATTGATTTTAAAAAAGCGCTTTGGGACTGTGCTTGCATTGTGGAAAGCGCTATATAAGAACGGTTATATTATTATTATTATTATATTGAAAATACTACAAAAAGATGTCAGACCCGACACAGAAATCAGCCCATCTTACAGCTGTATCATGAGAATGATTCAGAATCTCACAGACATAATCAGTGCTTATTGGGCCATGTTATTGTGTGATGGATAACATTTAGAGTACACCATATCACATGAACGCATTAAGGCCAAAATAAATAAATTGTTGTGTTGCCCTCAAGTGCCTAAAATCTTGAAGTCGGGTCGGTCGGTCAATTTTCCTTCGTGTTTTTTTTGTTCTTCTTTTTTTTTGCTGACAAATATTACTGATAGACTGTGATTCATGACAAGACAAAATTTGACTAATGTTTCTAGTGTCCCGTAGGAAGAGTTGTAAAGCATATGAACATATGATGAATCTGACAATTGTTCTCATGTATTGATTTTTCTCACATATTTACACTTCTGTTTATATCTTTTACTTTCATATTTTAAACATATCGGAATACAAAACAAGCTCAGCCCAGTCTAAGTGTCATAGCGCAGTCAACCAATCAGAACACAGCTAAGTTGACCAATGAGGTGGTCGTATTTGGCCTTCACCACAGAGCACATACGCTCATGCTTCTCCTTCCGTATTTGAGTCATGATGAAGTCCAAGCTGCATCTTATGAAAGTTTGACTAATAATTTGCTTGATGAGTATAGTACTTGTTTCAACCTTTTCACTTGGTATAGATTCTTTTTATGTTAGCCTTTATTAAGGCTGTGAATGCACGGGTAGTTTCGTACCCGGGTACCCGACCCGTTTTTCGGAAATATACATTAACATTTTTTTTTTTTTTTAGTACAAATTTGTCCCCAAAATGACACATAATGGGGTCAATAGCGGTCATTCGGGGAACAAATTTGTACTAAAAAACTTTTTTACATTTTTTTTTTTACATTTCGGGTATTCGGGTATCTAATTTCTAATTTGGTACCCTGGTACCCGGAATAGCGGGCGGGTACCCAGGTACCGGGTATAAGTCACAGCCTTAACCTTTATCGTTAAAAACATGTACCTAGCATGACAGAAGAGATACCACTTACCAACATAATCTGGTGTTCCCACGATATCTCTCACTTCCTGTTCTTTGTGAAGCCACCTGGCAACTCCAAAATCTATAAGCTTGATGTCACCAAATGTGGGTCGACCCTTGGTCAGGAGAATATTCTGGGGCTGAGGGTAAAGGAAAGGATGGATTGTTAGTAAAAATAGAGATGTTTACAAATATCTGATACATATTGCAATTAGTATCAATCTTTTGGTTGGGATGGTGATTAGTTTCAATTGTGAAGATTTCAATGCTTCAATATTTGGCTACTGTGTAATTCTCACTAAGGCAAAAAAGTGTCTGTCTCACATACATTTGGGAAAATAGCTATGCAAACGCTTTTTTCTTCTTTTTTCATAGCTATGCGAAATGCTTTTTGTTTCCTTTTCTTTTTTTTATACAAAAATAGCTATGCTTAATGCAAAACAACAAAAAAACAAAAAAATTCTTCTCATGTTTTGGCCCATTTTTTTCTTGTTTTAACAAAAATAACAAAAAGTGGGCTCATCGCGTAGGGTTATGCGGCAAAAGAGCCTCCACATACTTTATATGCCTGAAGGGTGTGTGAGACGGATCTTTTTTTTCTTGATCTATATAAGAAAAAATATTAAAGCACGAGAATAGATTGACATTGTCAATTGACATAATCAATGTAAGACTTCTACCATATTTTTGTGCATGGAATAGTTGGTTTGCATATTGGCAAAACAAACATACAGTCATCAAAAAAAGTAACTATACAGGTAATAAATGTACTTTTAACTCTAAAAATATAAATCCTACCTGGAAATATTAAATTATAAAGTTGTTGAACAATTTATCTTCTTTAATATGAGATATTGCATGCTAGGATCGGCTGAATATTTAAGAAGCGACAATCTAAAATGTAAGGTAAAGTCACAATTTCAAATTCACATTTTACATTTCAACACGGGTGAGAGAATGACAGGTAGCGCGTGTGTGGCGTATTGATCCATCGGAACAATGCGGCCGACTGTCCAACTTGCGCATGCATCCCCAAATTGCACTACCGGTAATCAATAAGGTACCCGTAGATTGGTCCGCGTGTAGAAAATAAAAATGTGAAAATGAAAATCGGACTTCTCCTTACATTTTTAAGTGCCACTTCCTCAATAATCACCCGATCCTAGCGTGCAATATCTCATATTAAAGAAGATAAATTTCTCAACAACTTTATATTTTAATATTTTTAAGTAGGATATATATTTTAAGAGTTAGAAGCCCATTTATTACCTGTATAGTTACTTTTTTTGATGACTGTACATCTACACCATATCACAGAAAGTGGGTTGAAAAGGGGATCAATTGTGTTGGGAAAAGATGCCGTGCCCATTTGCCAGGTATTCATTCACCTTTACGGAGAAATAATCTTGGTTAAGGCATGTTTTTATAAGTTAACTGTTATATGTGTGATGTTTTGAATTAAATTGTTCAATATTAAATCCCTACTGTTACACAAGTACAATATTTACTATACAATGAACTCAAAGTGTTAGCCACTGTGTGAAAAAAGTTCCATACACATTTTGACAAGTAAAAACATGGCATTCCATTCCCAGCATGGCAAGGTGTTTATAAATGCATTTCCCATGGTTACTAACCAACTAAGCATAGACGTAACACGGAGAGGATACTTGCCTTTATTTTTACAATTTAGGCAAAATGGTCTGTCTCACATATATTTGGGAATATTTCTTTGCTATATATGCAGGTGGTTTTTTTTTGGGGGGGGAGGTTGAAAAAATAGCTATGCTAAATGTGGAAGAAAAAAATTATTGTGTTTTTGGCCCACTTTTTTTGTTTGTCCTTTCGTAGCCAATTTTTTTTCAATTAAAAAACAAACCACCAAATAACCATTGCATAGGAGGGTTATGCGGAAAAAGTGACTCCGCATACTTATGTGCGCGGGTATGCGAGACAGATTTTTTTCCCTTGGCCAAAGTATGAGGAGGAAATGTTAATGTTACATAGTTGGTGTTGTTTTTGTTGGGAAATTAAATTAGGGGACAATTTACATTTGTATGTATGTATTATTAAAGGTCAACAAACTCGGAAATTCAACATTAAAAATTGACAGAGTTCAAAATATGCAGACACAAATAACCAAATTTAAGAAATGACACACACAAATTAAGTAGATTGCATGTAGCTTTTATATAAAAATGAAAAAAAGAAACAAAATGTAGAAGTCCCAAAGATCATACAAAAGGTGTACACAGTTGTGAATTTAAATACCATGTATAAATTATTCAGATTGAGGTAAGCATAGAAATGCTTATACATGTCGTGCTGAACTTTGTAAATCGCAGTAACATCCATTTGACTGCGTTCAATATGAATGGTATGGCATAGATCACATTCTTAAGGAACAATACCTACCCACCTGTGTCAAGTCCAACATAATTACTTTATTATTGTTCACTGGTATTTTGATGCACCAGATAACATTGTATTGTATGAAGACTGACATATGTAATAATGCAGATTAGCATAAAACCATTCATACAATCAAAAATACCTTGGCCCTTTCAAGGGAAAAATCATGAAGCTTAAATACAACCATATGAATTATATTATTAAAATATTTTCATGAATAGCTTCTTTTGAAGAAATATTAATATAGTATTTTTCAAGCCAGAGATTGTTTTGTGTATGTGCACATATTTGTGGATGCTGTTTTTCAAAACACATTTTATCAAAGAGTTCATCCAAAACAGGTAAACATTTGGTAACATTCTTTTTACAAATAAACGCAACTGATGAAAAAGAAAACTATTTCTTTAACAATAAAAAAAAGGAAACATCACATATCTTTTGATGCACCATTAGATTTTACATCAGCCACATCTCACACACTCAAGCGGAAGTAGCGAAGATGTACCCTTTAGAAAGCCCCGGGTTAAATGATATGGTTACCATTCTTTTCTCAAGCGATACTTTGTATCTGGATACATTAGGAACAATTTCCATCTGCGGATGCTATAAATATTTCAAACCGCATCTGTTGTTCCGTAATCGTGGTCTACGGCTACAGCAGCACTTTATAATTTGATAAAGGTGCATATGCGGTTGTTGGAGATGTAAACTACCGGAAATATCAGTGAGAGTTTCTTATTTTTGTAATCTTGGAAGTCAACGTTAATGGTTTGGTGAAATTTTTTCATAGCATTCATAGAGTGCTTTTGGGATGATACAGGGCCAGCGAGTAATATATTCTTGCTTAAATTTAGTAAAATATCTAATCTGTGAATGAAATAACCCATCTACTACTTCCAGTTTTCAATGGGCACTTAATGAAATACCCGAAAATGTAATACTGAAATATTTCCCCTCAAAATTGAAAACTACAATATGCCTTCCAAACAATATGAGGTTGAATGCCTGATAACTTAAATCCTTCACAATAAATGTACAAAACAAATAACTAAAAGCAGCGAACTCCATCTTTAATTGCAAGTGTCTTCTAACCTCCGGTCCAAACTATAAATAGTCCTCCCTCTGGCCAATCATAGTCCGGCTCTTTCAATGTACTAACTGATTCTACCAGCCATTTATTAAATCCAAGAGCATCGGCACACGAAGAACAACATTGGCGAAATACCTTCATATCCTGTGCTGTCTCCCTGAAATACAGCCCCAATAAATCCTACCCAATTAAATGTAATACACACATGCTTCTAGTTGAAATTAGAATGCAGTGGCCATTACGACTGTCACTTATTCCGACAGAGCGATGCATTTTGCCTCACTCCAAGATTTAATTTGTTTACTACGTTCAGTACAGAGTTGGATAATGACCTTTGTTATGTATTAAGTTTGCATTGCAAAACTATTATGGTACCAATCCATTTGACCACAGAATGAAGTTTAGTACCGACTAACAGTACAAGTTCATTTATGGAAGTGTCTGCAACACAAAAATGTTACGAATCTCATCTTTGGGCGAGAGCAATGTACTCATATGGCCTGCTCAGAGGGTCACTGCTCTCGAGACTAGTTAGTCTCAAGCTCTAATCCAGAGAGCCTTTCCAGACGACAATCTTAGCATCGAGTCTAGCGATACCACTGTGGTAGCTACGAGACTAACTCAATGATGCGCAATTCTCCATTTGCGGGAAGTAATGCGTTGACCCTCTCACTAATGTCACTTGCGGTTAACATAGTTGAAGGTTCACATGGCAGACACACTCTCGGATATATCTCGGTCAGTGCTTCAGGACTAGCTAACCGATAGATCTTTTAGGGTTAAAATTCCAAGATGTTATAAACATCTCATACATTGCAATACCTGAACAAAAAACTTATGAATGAAATAATTTAAAAAAAGGAAATCGAAGCAAACCCCCAAAAATGAAGCGAAAGGGGAGACTAAACATGTTAATTGTTTTATTTTGCCTTATATGTGGGCATTTTTTCAAGTACATCCTTTTAGAGTGCTTTTTCTTTCATTTGCTGCATAAACATTTGAATTGAACAAATTAATGGTAGCAAAAGCATCTGACAATGGCAAACAAAAGAAATCTAGAGGCAGCTATTATAGCAGAATGTTGGTTTAAATATGATCATGCATAAACGGTTTACCGTCTATGGAACATGAATAACTTATTTAAGACTTGGCTGGTAGGCCTATACTATTTGACGATCATATTGTTCGGGAAATTGGATCTCTTTCACAGCTGTATTTGAGATAAATGATATAGGAGTACCACTGCTAATGAACAAGCCTTTGAGATGCTACTTATCCAATTAACTCTGAAAGGATTGGTTTGAAATTATCTTAATCTGCAAAAAGTAAATACATTGAAGTACAAGGAAGATTGCACATATAGGGAGTCCCAGAATTACCAATATTGGGTTACTCAAAGCTGGGCAAATTCTTGATTCAATATAAGAACTACAGTCATCAAAAAAAGTAACTATACAGGTAATAAATTGACTTTTAACTCTAAAAATATATATCCTACCTAAAAATATTAAATCATAAAGTTGTTGAGAAATTTATCTTCTTTAATATGAAATATTGCACGCTAGGATTGGTTGAATATTGAAGAAGTGACAATCCAAAATGTAAGGTAGAGTCACAATTTCATTTTCACATTTCAACACAGGGAGGGTATGACAGGTAGCGTGTGCCGGAACAATACGGCTGACTATCAAACCTGCGCATGCATCCCACAATTGCACTTCCGGTAATCGATAAGGCTCCTGTAAGATGGGTCCGCGTGTAGAAAATAAAAATGTGAAAATGAAAATCGGACCCCAGCTTACATTTTGAAGTGTCACTTCCCTAATAATCATCCGATCCTAGCGTGCAATATTTCATATTAAAGAAGATGAATTTCTAAACAACTTTATAATTTAATATTTTTAGGTAGGATATATATATTTAGAACTAGAAGCCTATTTATTACCTGTATAGTTACTTTTTTATGACTGTATTTAGTCAACATCACAAACAAGTGGATAATGGAAATTCTAAGCACACAAACAGTGAAATACCTTGAAACCTGCCAAAATAACTTTGTCTTAAACACATTTCAGTGCTTTCTCAATTCTTTTAAAGACAAGATCTTTTGATGAAACTTAAAATTGGTTGAAAAAGGCTTTATGACAGGAATCAATACAAAATTATTCAAACATGTTCTCAATCTGATTTACATAATTGGTCAAATTAAATTTGAAAGTCGAAAATAGAAAAAACAAACCAGCAATATCAAAACAAAGATATACTACATGTAGGACATCTTCTGATAGCAATGATAGTCATAACGAAACAAAAGTTGAGTTCAGACGATGGGGGTTAACTTAGAGATTCGCATCAAATTTGCTAATCTCGAGATTAAACTCTTGGTTAACAGCTCTGTGAATCGTATCATGGTTAACTAAAACCTTGAGTCTAAGGCCGGAATTTTGACCCTAAAAGATCTAACGGTTAACAAGTCCTAAAGCACTAACCGAGAGTTAGCCAAAAGCGTGTCTGCCGTGTGAATCCTTTGGAGTGTGATTAGTAGAGAGAGGGTCAGCGCATTTCTTCCGGTAATCGGAGAATCACACGACCTTGAGGTAGTCTCGACGCTACCTGTGGTAGCGCTAGACTCGCGGATAAGATTGTCATCTGGACAGGCTCTCTGGATTAGTCTCGAGACTAGTGACCGTATGAAAAGGCCTAAATTCTACTTTCATATCCAGTACTGATAATTCAAGGATAGGGATACCCTATAGTACCATCAAAATTTAAATTATTATTTTGTCCAGACTAATTTTTCACTTCCTACCAAATGTAAACAATGTTGTTAGTTGATTAATTTACAATTGTGTGATTCTATTAACATCAACCAATACTAACACCCATTTTGTTTTTTGGTAACTGTTAAACTTTCCACTTATGTTATTTAAAGATATCTATAACCAATTTTTGTTTGTGAAAGGGGTGGATATTGTTGATGAACAAAAACAGAATTAAAACTTGCATCATAACGTGATTAGAATGACTAACCCATATCCGACAAGTTTGGCTATATTTCCTGTACCCCTCGCCTCCCTGCCTGTCTGTCATATTAATATATATCGTCAGTCCCGTTGGATAATAAGAGATATACAAACACACAGATTCCTGCCTCCTCTAGATAACATCCATCCCCAATGTTTCCTGTAGTACATCCCAACTGGTGATGAACGGAGCTTGTGTTATGATAACATTACAGACAAAACATACAATGCCTGCATATATTACTCAAGTCATCCGTTACCTACAAGTGGGCTCTAAAATGCATATAATGCGTATAACTGCATTCCATTGAAAATTCTGGATTTCATGCCCCTCCCCCTTACCCCCCACCAATGCTCCCAACCCTAGCTGGTGCTCATTCTGTTTTTCAGATTGCAGATGACAGCACAGAAAAAGTAAAAAAGTGGATATTTTCACGCTACATTTATTTTTGTGCTTTTCGCACTAAAATGAGCCAGCGCGAAAATAAAAATGGGCAAATATATGGATCTGTGAAAACCCGCCACATGGTGGCATTTTTCATATTGGAGACATTTATATCATAAGAAAGCTAAAACTGTGCTGATTACAGAATTGTTTCGATCATTTTTCTACGATCACTACAAAAAAAGTTATGAGTGAATGATGATTTTGATGTCACCAAAAGCTACAAAACAAGAAATCATGAAAACAGGCCAAAAAAGATACATAATTCAATATAATAACATTATAAGGTTAATAATAAAAGTGACTTAAATAAGTTTGTCAAGGTGAAATTTCAAGAAAGATGATGACACAAAGTACTGGAAACTAATTTTCTTTTAAAAAATCTAACAAAGGAAAAGAAGTTTTTTTTATTTTTATTTTTTTTATTTTTTCTATTTTACCCATAATCCCTAGTTCACATTTTGCGACATCCGACGGGTTTTCTCAGATCGCATCACATATTCATTTTGTAAGTACATGTAGGTCTATGTAAGGACACTTAATATCGCAAATATTTAAACAAGCAAAATTGTTCGAAATGTGCAAAGCGCAAAAAATTACACACACACAAAATTACGGTCTTACAGTACAGATAAAACACATGCATGCATACAAGTAGTATTAAAATCCTTCATTTCCTACAGGGTCCCAATTGGATCAAAATGTATACAACTTGGAAATTTTGAAATGTTTACTTATAAAAAGTTATTTTTATTTAACCTTGTTTGCAGATAAATTCACTCTCTCCCTCATTTATTATTAGTCAAGTTCTGGTTCAACAGATTTGTCTGTCATTACAATAGAGACTTTAGGGGACATTGACCTTCAAAACCACCTAAACCTTCATAATGCAGCATTGTCACAGTACAAACAAGATATTTCTATGATTTTATACTTTTTTTGAAATGGCACCCATGCCATTTTAGTTAATAATGCTAAGGCCAAATTAAACAAATTAAGTAGTGGTAATAGATTCACTTTAGTCCAATGATCATTTTAAAGCAGGTTTTGTGTATAAACAAACCCCCAAGAACCATAAAATAAAAAGATTTTACAATGGTCTCCTCAAGGCTCAATTTACGCAACCAATCAGGCAATACCATGCTGGGAATGGTTAATTTGTATTGTTTTGTTTTTTTAAAGTGCCCTCATCGTCCTTTTTTCCAAAAGTTTGGACGAGAAACTAGTTCTTTTTTAGTTGGCCTAACCCTTCATGAGTTCACATCATGAAATCCTTTCTATGACTGGTCTTTATTATTTGAAGTTTCCATCATAATAAACTCTTGTAGGATAACAGGTTATTACATAATCAATAAATTGATGAGTTACACATCACATGAACAGCACATAATTCAATTATGATGAAGAAAAAAATTGTACCCGCCATGCTTGCCGTTTTTAATTCTTTACGACATTGCCAAATCCTTCCCCCTTGCAATTTTTCCACCTAAAACCTTTATTACAATTAGGTTCAATTAGGTTCTAGTGGTCTGGATTAGAGCCAGTGATATCGTCAATTACTTTACACAATCACAGAGTCGCCCACATGGACACTTCACCAAATTTATTTGATCATCAAGGAAATTGAAATCAGGGAAGATTGGATGGCTTGCAAAATTGATTGATGATATATCAAAACAATTCATTAGATGCCTAGCTTTTACTTATAAGGGAATATCATATTGTTGAATTTTTATTACAGTGTGTTAGAGCATGTTTCTACAGAGCCTCCGCTATTTAATACCGGCAAACATCACAGTGGACGAACATTTTATCTGGCTAGAAATGCAGATGCACTTGAGCAGTACTGTTTCTACAGACACGCAAAAGACAGATAATATCAAAATGGTCACATGATCGTATGCTTCTATTCATCCTGTCTTCTCCCGCATTTTGACCCCAATTGCCGGCAGGTAACTCACAAAAAACACAGGCCCGACAGAAATTCCACTTGCCAGTGTGGGTGGTTGCTAAATTGTCAGGCCTGGTTAGATGTTTATGCTCATCAAACATCATCCCCTACGTAATAGAGAGAATCCACTTCACTCATGCATGCCCGTAACAAAGGTTTCTCGTTCCCGTAGTATTCATTGTTCAGATCAATTCAATGCACGACCTTCAATACAAGTGTTACTGTTCAAAGAATGATCTATACTTTTGGCGGGTTATTTAAACCAGTATCCATCAATATGTGTGTTACAGCATGTTTTTTTTAAGCTAAGCGGCTTTTATCCGCTTTAAAAAAAGGCGGTTAACAACGGGTTGATCGTGTGAGCGAAGTGTTTTTATTGCGATCCGACGGCCAAACTTGCCGGCTGCTATTGACCTCATTATAATAAATGCCAGGGAAAGGTCATACACATCTGCGAGTAGAAATTTCGTCTGCGCTTGCTTTGTCGTAAATATTTTGTATTTAAACACAAATTCCAACCTTGATAATTCTTCTTAAATGTTAAAATTATATAATTGTATTTTGATTGTATTTTCAAAATGAAATTATCATTAATATAAAGAAACAAAACAAAGAAGTTTGAAAACTCTTCGAACGAGCCTCATATAAATACGCCAGCCAGCTGATTGAAAATTTGCTGGTACATTTTAAACCCGTAATGGCTTTGTTGCTCCACGAAAAAGAACTCAGAGCGCAGTGTTGTGTTGTATTTCTGGGTATAAGGGCGGCGTACATGTTTGTCCTGGGTTTAAAAACTTGCTACGCAAAGGTCATTTAATTGTCAGGTGATCGTGCATCGTGCCCACTTCCGCTTTTCCACCGGCAAATGCAATGAGCTGGAACTGTGTGTGTTTATACTGGCGAAAGACGGCTTTTCTTACCGGTTTCAACCACTAATATCCTTCGTTTTGAAGGATAAAAGGCGGCTAAAATCCAGGGAATAAAACCGGTATGAGCGGCCAAATGCCGGTGGAGGTGTGTTTTTAAACAACACACTGTAAGTCACAGATTTAGATGTGGTGTTGGTCTTTTTAAATTCGGAAACAGACTTTAGTTCCCGCAAATATGGCCGGCACATGGATGGCCTATACATCATGTAAAAGATTAAATCATATCAGTATTTAATCTATCTTACAGATATCTGTTCATGGTTAATTGGTGAACTTGTGCATGTAATAAACTGAATGGGTAGTAAAATCTTTACAGTTATATGACCACCAGTCTATCTATACACTTGTTTGTAAAGCAAGTGTTGTAGTGGGAACATTAGGTCACCTGTATTAGCTTTACAGATTAAGTTGTATTCTGGACCAACCAAGTTCTGGGTTATCTCTGCAGTAATATAATTATCTCTTGTATTTGTTGAAAGAAGATTCCCATTAATTCATTTATCAGGTGATCATTTGATAGCATTTTACAGGTGTGGTTTGAGCAATAAAAATGTAACCAGATTTTCAACCTGATCCGTAATTACGTTAAAATATATGAATAAAATAACTCTTAAATCGGGAGAGCTTTCTGTATCATCACCATTTTTTCCCCATACATGTTATTTATGGATGCCCATAATAATATATAATTCTTGTTACATAAGATTTGAGAAAGACTTGGAACTTATGACCCTTTTTTAGGTATACTTGGCGAACGAGTAGCTGAGGGTCGTGGCTTTTGGGTGAGACGACAGGCCGATGTCCGGAGGGTCCCCGGATCAATTCCTGGCGATTCAGTTGGTGTTTTCTCTTCCAAAATTGTAATCCCGGTTAAAAACCCTAAACCAGGGTTAGGGCTAAGAGTATATGAGTGTACATTGTCCTTCAGCTTAAAACACCTTTTAAGTTGAAAAATGTTTACAATGAAGATGATATTCACATTAGAACTGAAGTGCCCCCTCTGCCAAGTTACTGACAAGGTCTGCAAGCTTCTATGGACCTCTAGCCCATATATGCGAGTAACACACATCAACTCCACACACTATTCATACATAGACTACAAGGCAATACAAACAACCTCCATGGTCATTTCTAACCTCACTGAGAATCTGAAATAAAGAGAACCGGTGTACAGAGGAACACGACCTTTTCCAAACATACATAAGGTATTACCGTTTTACACATTGGAGGGAGAAAGGGTATTACACAATTTTATGTGGGTAAACACGCCCCCATTAAATATAGTGTATGTTGAAACGTAAAAGACAGTGGTGTCCTACCCTTAAATGGGAAACTAAAGTTGAAGAAGTGATGTAACACTCTGGGGTGGGTGCCCCCCCCCCCCCCCCTCCAAAATCTTATGATTAAAATAAATTGCTGATTCTAAGCTATAAATCAATGGTTTAGGTGTTCTAAAGGGTTAAACGTTTTCAAAACATCAACAGCAAATCTGGAAAGTCCAAAGTACCCCTAACTCTTCATGTACTTTTATACTTTTTTAAGATGTAATAAAAACAGCACAAATCCCACTAATTGATGTCCTATCTCATCAACCTTTAACCAACTGAATAAAAAAGAGAACAGTTTAGCGTGTCATACACCATAACCACAAGTATAGGGCCATTATTGATCCATTTTAACACTTTCCACGCGGCAGGCTGCAGACGACAGTTCCAAAATATCACAAAATGTTTCAAAAATGTCAAAATTATTGAATTTCATCATCATATTTGGAATCACCACGAGAAATACATTACATAAGTACAAACATGCCTAGTATTGGTTCAGTAATTCTTGAGATAGACTTTGAAAGTTGAGAAAGGTTTCTGATAAATCTTGTTTTGCACATGGTATAACTAATAGCCGCGTGGAAAGTGTTATTAAAGGTACCTGCTTACACTATACTATTACGGTTTTATGATTAGGGCTATTACAGCAGAACAGCTCACGGGGCGATCCAGCATATTTACGATTTTTTTTCAGTATTTTTTTTTAACTTGTAATTTCTTTTTTACACGGTGACACACCACACACAGTTGCTTGTTACAGGGATTTACCGAACGAACGGGCAAAAGGGTATTAAGATTTAATCTGGTGAAAGTCAAGGACATGTAGTCATATAAAGAACTATAATAATATGTGTCACCGTACATAAATAGTGGTATAATACCCTCCAGCGAAAGTACAATTCACAAACCACTGCTTTTGCTGCGCTCTCTGACAAGAAACCAACTATCAAAATAAAGCAATTTTTCTATAATACTCTGGGAATAGTTATTATTACAATGACCTGGTTGGCATCTATATATAATATTTTTACAAACAATGAGATTTGTTGGGGGGAAATGGGGTCGGGCAATGTAACAATTTTTGTTCAACAAAAAATCTGGAAGGAATTGTGTGAATTGAAAAAACTCCCAATATTTCAAAATAATGTACGATACCATGCCAATCCACATCAAAATCTGTGATCACTGTATTTATGAATTTCCTGACCATCCATTCTTTAACTAAACAACTTTTTCAAAACCTCTTAAGCACTTTCCATGCGGCAGGTGTCTGCAGACGTCATATCAAAAATGCTACTAAATGGTTAAAAAATGTCAGAAATATTGAATTTCATCACCATTTTTGGAATCACTGTGAGAAATACATTGAAATAAGTACAAACATGCCTGGTATTGGTTCAGTAATTCTTGAGGAGAGACCTTGAGAGATGCCAAAGGTTTCTGAAAAATCTGTTTTGTAAAATAGTAAAACTAATAGCTGTGTGGGAAAAGTGTACCCTGTTTTGTAATGGTAAATTATTTTGTTAATAAAAGAAAACTGTCAAGTGTGAAGTGTTTAATTAACTTCCCTCAACTATGAAGGACCATAAGTTTATAGTTTAACAGTTCCAAATTGGCGAGAAATATTTGTTTTTTGTCTCTCCGCGCGCAAAAGTAATCCAAGCCTACATGCGCGATTATGGCCACACGCACACAGTTTTGACTTTTGACCGCACGCATGTGTCACGCCTATGCTGCACAGTGCGATTGTTGCCTTCATGCACGCCCACGACCTTCTGTATTCATTCGCTAATGTAACAAGGCTTCACCAATTTGGAACTGATCAAACTATAGTAGTATAAAGTTCAATACCTCATGGTTCAGTGATAACGTTACTTTACAACGCCAAGGCATTAGAGCATGACACAGTGCCAACAATACCACTATTTCACCACAAAATCATGGTTGGCAACCCTAGATTTGTGCTTAAAGATGGGCAGTTGCATGGACTGTAGTTCTACAGTCCATGGTAGTTTAGAAAATGCAACTGTTTATTAGGGTCTATGATTAACTATTTGTCTAACCCCCTGAGTACTACAAAATACTACTTCTAAGCCTATCTTAAGGCGCATGTGTGGCCGGTTTTCGAAGACGTAATCAACTGAGCCTATAGTGAACGTGGTATACTGCACGAATGAGTAGCCGAGGGTCGTGGCTTATTGGGTGGGATGAGGGGCGACGTGCGGAGGGTCCCTAGATGGATTCCCGGCCGGTCCCCTGCGATTCAAGTTGGTGTTTTCTTTTCCAAAATTGTGATCCCGGTTACAAACCGGGGTAAGTGTTATAATTATTAAACTGAAATTGTTCTAAACTGTATTTGTAAAATCATATTCTGGTTAAACCTGAGATGATAAAAAAGTACAAACACTACATGTAATACCTTCCTGAATAAGGTTTATTTCAATATCATTTTCAACCAGAAACCATAGCTTGGCTTTCAAAAATGATTTTCCTACATGTATAATAAGTATTTATATTAGCTATATTCTGTTTTTAAATGTTGTAGATTTGTTGAAATAACTACAGATGAGTGGAAAGGGGGAAGGAGGCCTCTTATTACTCTAACAAACGTAAGGTGATATATAGCCCCTTAGGCTTTCATCTAGTGAGCGAGCAGGAATGGGGGCCAGGTCAGGTGTGTTGTGTACTGCACGCTATGTGTGCATTTTCCATAAATATAAATAATGTATTTTGGAGCATGAGGTATGTATGTTATGTTTCCACAGTACATATTACATGTAGTAGAACTTATCTTTAACTGTAGCCATACTATATCAACAAAACAAAATACAATAATTCCCACCACCGCTACCCTCTCCCGGCAATATCAATTGCCATGGTTACAGTTTATGTAAAATTAATTAATTAATTTTTTTTTTCAAATCTTAATATTTATCTATTAATATGTATTTGCTTTAGATTAGACTGTAAGCTTTTATTCTATAATGCATTGCCAGCTATCTAATGAGACCATACATTCAATGTCCAATGTTAACTTAAACTGTAGCATAGCATCCCCCCTCCCTTTTTTTTAGAAAAATATCTAAAATTGTCAAACTAGATACCCCATTGCGATTTATGATGGTATGCAATATAATACTACAATCACATTATTATTACGGTGTATTGTAGTCGCTTTCAAAATATTGCAATGTGATATTGCTAGGCCCTACAGCTAAATCTAATGATCTTATATCTACAACAACACGGTTTTCACGTCAAGCTGTCAAATCATAGAAGATTTTAAAGACATCCCACAATGCATTACACTTTTGCAAAAGCCGTAAATCTGGTCCCTGATTCATCTCTGTTCCCATAGACATATGCACAAAATCATGGCTTCATATTGCCATCATCGTTCGAGCTCTTAGATTCTAGTTA
Source organism: Ophiura sarsii (assembly GCA_035610835.1). Taxonomy (NCBI): domain Eukaryota; kingdom Metazoa; phylum Echinodermata; class Ophiuroidea; order Amphilepidida; family Ophiuridae; genus Ophiura; species Ophiura sarsii. The sequence continues at coordinate 69,282,042 of CM069444.1, forward strand.
TTGATAAATAAATTAGTTCTCACTATTCCTTTTCTTATTTTTAAAACCTAAGAGCTCGACTTGTAAATGGCTTACTCACAGTTATTGGAAAACCAAACAGATGTTTGGACGATGATACTTCAGATTGGTCGGTTAGTAGGCTAGATAGCGCCTGCCCTATCTAAATTGGACCCACTAAACCGTTCGGTTCTCTTGTTAAGCCGGCCCCATCACCTCGGCCCTCAAACCATCGATTTTCCGATATGAATCATGCGTGACAGAAAGCCACGATATCTATCTCAAAGCGATATATCCGTATCGGTAAGGGGAAATCCAAATGCATTGTGGGAATAAATATTTAATTGGCTGGAGTTGGCGCAATGCATTGTGGCTGCGACGTTAAGATCTGCTTTGCCGTCAAATTATAAAAGATTTTTATCTCGAGACTCCAGGCATTGATTCAAACAACTGTATCAACATTTAAGGGATATTATATTATACATTGAAAAAAACACAGTTGTGAGATGCCATTATTGATCATTGCTAGAAGTGCGCAATTGCAACATTTTTATTTTTATATTTTGTTTGCGCAGATATTCACTGAAATGTTGTGTATTTTCGCTACCGGATTGTTTCCACGCCACTCATCGCATTCTTTTACCGGGCATTGATGCCGGTCCGGGGTAAGAATTTTGTGTAACGCTGCGAGAATCCATTTTTAGATTCTTGCAACACAATTAACAAGAATCATAAGATTCTCCTCCATTTAATTTGCAAGAATCTACTTGAATTCTCCCATATTTGTTTAGGAGAATCTTTGCGAGAATGGATTCACGGATTCTCACCAAAATTCTAACCCTGCCAGTTAACACATGAATGGAAACGGAAATGGCTGCCGGGTCCTGGGGGGAAAGTGCCCCGCATCCCCTGCTACGTTTGTTTATTGCTTTAGCGCGGTAAATGACACTCTGAGGAAACACACAGAATTACACAATTTGAAAATACTGTATTTCTGATTAGAGAACCTCAAATAAAGCCAACACATTTATCGCGGCACAACTTCACAAACAAAGCATCATTTTAACGTGGCCTTAGCATATGTCGCTAATACCATAATTAAAGAAGAGAGAGACGATCAGGCTGCTCTGTTCAGGTAGGTTTTTTCACCTTGGCCCATAGGCATACTGTCTCTCAGTTTAATTGCATTTCGTCAGTCTTATTTAAATTGATGCCATGTTATGCGGGAACACTGGCGACAACAGCATCAGGCATCATCATTCCTACCATTGCTTGCATAGTTAGCTGTACCATTCATGCAATTAACACATTTTCAGTTAGCAAGCCTGTAACCACCCCCTCCCAAAATCCCCCAAAAAAGGTGTCCACAAAATGCTGTTTGCGAACGTCGCAAGAGAAAAAACTGTTGCCAAATTCACCCCCACCTCTGGTAAAAAGGAACAAGCCCCCCCCCCCCCACACCATCCTAAATCCCACAAAAGGTGTCCATAAAACGCTATTTGCGAGCGTAGCAAGCGAAACAACTTATGCCAAATTCCCCCCCCCCCCCCCTCCCCCTTTGGTAAAAAAAGTCCACAATTTAGATAAAAAGGTCAACTTTCGCCCCTACCCAGAAAAATTCTGGTTATGGACCTGTCAGCTAGCAATTTACTGATCCAGATATTAAGGGCAGTCAGTCATTGAACGGATGTGTTCCGCTAATACTGTTACCTCGAGAACAACAATTGTTTGTGACAGTTAGGGCAAGGTCAAACAGTTCATAAACAAGAAATATATATACCACCACTAAAACTCTACAAACCTTTAAATCCAGATGGACTATGTTTTTCTGGTGTAGATGATCGACTCCTTCTAGTATCTGCGTGAGCAGTCTGACCACATCACGCTCTGTGAATGCGTCCTCTTCCTCCGCCACACAATATGGATGTAACTCGCCCCCTTCAGCACTGTTAAAGATATTGAAAAAATAACATAAAATAAGGGAAAATCATCAAATTAGTATAAAATATCAACATTTAGATTGCACTGCACAGCACTTTTAACTTTATTCAGGGTGAAGCGCATGGGCGCACAACAAGGATAATGCGGTAATTTGAAGTGGAAAACAAGTAAGCTTGAGTAGTTTTAATACTTTTTATCACTTTTATCATCGGTAGAATTATCCTTGAGAAAGCACAAATGAAGTTCTGTCAATTGAAATACCTCAGTGTTAGGGACCTACAGACAGTTGGATTTTTTGTTTTTGTACACAAATGGATTATTTTCCCACATTCTGCTGCAAACCTATTACAAATAGATATTTTGCTAAGCCTGTAAGGCCCGGGGGGTACTCGCCTGAGACGGTACACGGGGGTGTGCCGCTCTAATGGGTAGCTTTTTGGGCACAAAATCCCTAAACATGGGGTATGATTTTGTGCTGGAAATCCCTAATAATGGGGTCACTTTTTACAAATGGGTCTATTTTCGTGAACTTTTTGTCTATTTTTGCGAAAATTTGCCAAAATTAGGTCTATTTTCCCGATAATTTGCGAAAATTTGGTCTAAAATGAAGCATAACCCCTAAAAATGGGTACCGATTTTTCCAAAATCACCCCTAAAAATGGGTATGGGTTTTGAATCTCCAGCGGCACACCCCCGACCAAACCAAATCCGAGTACCCCCCCCCCCCCCCCCGGGCTGTAAGGTGTGTATAGTAATCCAGGTTGAGTGGCAAATTGGGTCGTTACTAATCGTATTAAGTAATAAGTTGCATTGTTAGTGTGTAGCTTCATTCTAACCAAATTGAAATCAAATGCTATTTGTAAAAATGTAAATTTGGTAGATGTTGAAATAAGGGCATTTTTTAAACAAACAACCTTGTTTAGGGCATTTTTTAAACAAACAAGCTTGTTTTTCTTACTTCTACTTGTTTTAATGGGACTTTTCGAATGGTGCATACACACCCCACACAGAAAGTGATCAAAATGAATTGTAAGTTTAAAATTCTGATGATACATTCATACAAATAGCTGTCTTTATTCAGTGACAGTTATCTATAACTGTCACTGCTTTATTTGCAGTACACTCATTATTAGATAACTAAGATATTGTCACTTATTCCTATATTAAAGAGATACAGATAATCTGATCATCACTCATCAAACAAACAAAAAATTGTGTGTATGTACATCATCTTCTCATCATTTCCCTATGCAATGTTCATGGACATGCATTTCAGAAAGCCTACTAATTGTTTCAAAACAAAACGGTCTTCCAAAGATGTTCCCAAGCCATGGCTAAACGTTTTGAAGCATTTTATCGTTGTTTAAAAAGTAATATCATCTTTTAACACCACCCCCTCCTTCTCACTCTCCCATCCTGGGGGCGCTCGTATATTGGTTGATATCAAAGGATAAGCGCAATGTAGCTTGTGGATATAAGTGTTGCTAATAAGCTGGTATGGACAGTTTCCATCAGCAACATCAGCTACATGTAGCAATCAACATATCCCATCATGCATTGCGTGAATATATCATCCTTTCGCTGACTGCCATCTTATCAATTAGGAAAAATAAAAAATAAAACATGTTTAGGATCCTGTATTTTTGAAAAAAGGGAGGAGGCCCTTTTTTCCCCCTTTTTCCCTTCCAAAATGGCCGCCCGACACATTTTGTCAAGATAGCTGGCCGGGCTATTTTTCAAAAAGGTTGCATGTTTTTTTTCTCAAAATGACCGCCACTTGGACTCAAGAAATTACATAATGGCTTCTTATGGGCAAGATGAAACAGAAAATGAGACCAAAATGATGTCTTCCCCGAATTCTGAGACGTAGAGAACCAGTTTATTTAACGGGGCAAACAGCTTTATACAAGGTGTGCTAAAGTCAAAAAATACTTCTTCTTTTTTTGCATTTTCTTTTTCTTTTTTTTGCATTTTTCTTTTTTTTTTTTTAAAAGGAAAAAAAGGAGGTGGCCCCTAAAATGGAAGTGGGCTGGGACGCTAAACATGATTTTTTTTTTTTAATTTGGCCCAATTCCAATTTGAGCAATTGAAGTGTTTTGATAACAACAGGAAACCAAAAAAAATGCTATCCTTTGTTTGGTAATATCACAAAAAAAATCAATATTCACGACTTCCGTCTCATGTTGCTTGATCACGTCACAATCTCTTAATAAGTCGGAACAATAACTAAATTTATTGTTATTCTCTTCAAATTTTGTCTTTTTACTGTACCTTTTCTTGATTTGAATTTCGTTGATGTTATATTACAGCATTGCATTATGGGATTGTATTCCAGTCAGGTTTGATGGGTTCAACTTGTGTAATCCTGGGAGTCTTTAATATGAACTTGAATGGACTTCTTTTTCTTCCTTACTTTCTTATCATGTCATTCACATTGCTTTGTATCTTTCACTGTTGTCTATATAAATCCCCAATGGTCTCATTCACAGGGACCACAGTTCATCAACCCCTCTTCTTAATGTGCAAAGAAAGTAACCTTTCCAATGCATCCATGCAAGTCATGGTATTTGAAGTTCAAGGTAGGAGCACTTCTATGATGTGTTATTGAGTAAATGATATATATCTGGATTAAAAGCATAATTAGCGTCGGTGAATTCAAAGGTAACACACGAGTCTTTACTGACGGATTGAAAACAAAACTTTATATGCCATACATAGTTAGCAGGTTTTTTTATGAATCCAAACACGCAAAATGTTTTCCTCCCTTTAAATTTTATCACAGATTTCTTCCAACCAGTGGCGGCACTTATGGGGGGGGGGGGTGAGAGGGGGAAATCCCCCCCCCCCCTCCCCCTCCCTGTCACGATCCATAAATGCATTGATGATAGCATTTACATGACCAAATGTCATAAATTCCTGTTAAGCTGCTTTATACTTCTGAGTTGATCACTACCCTCTTATATCAGTCTGGGGGTGAAACGTGAGTAACAGTAATATATACTTTCACTTTATTGGATATTTTCCTAGCATTTGTAAATAGATTTGTTGAAATGAACTTCACCAAATCAAACACTAATGAAATGAAATTATATACGCATACTAAAATTGAACAATGGGTAACAGGTTATTAATTAGGCCAACAACAAAAAAAATCTTGTGTTGCCCTCAAGTGCCAAAAATGTTAATTCGGGTCGGTCGGTTGGAATTTTTTTTTTTTTCAATTTTGTTTCAATTTTTTTTTTTTTGGCTGAAAAATATATATGGTTTATGTCAAGACAAAATTGGTATATGCCCATATGTCAATTTAACTAATGTTTCTAGTGTAACAATAGTCTAAAAAACATTTATTTAGGCTTATTTATTCATTAGTAACATTTAGACACTTTTTATCAAATTTAAATCTAAAAAAGAAATGCGACCCTAGTTTTTACGATTTTAGGGTCGGTCGCTGAGGGCAACACAACTTCTTCCTTTTTTTGGCCTTATGCTCAGACTTTGATATGCCAGCGTGTAAAACAAGGGACCTCACTAGAAATCAAATTTGGTTAGGGATTTCTACATTTCAAGTTAAAGGAATAGTTCATTGTATATTATGATGGTGGGGGAAGTTGGTCATTTCCCCTACCAAGCAGAACCTATCTTTGCCACTGCATATATCCTGTTTGCTGGGGATGTGAAAAGCGTGCCCTGATTTGAGGACAAATTGCGTTCCATTTAATCCCGGACATTTGTTTAACACAACAATTAATGGCCACAACATCTAAAGAATTTGTTGGAGGCTATTGCTCATTATCTTCGTTCTAATACACTGTAAGTAGTGTGTCGAAATCATCGATGTTTAGATCCCAATTATTTAAATCTTTAAACACTTATCTGTACTTGATTTTTAAACACTGATTTTGCAGTTTTCATCCCCTCTGCCTTTTTTTTAAAACTATGGTTTGATCAGTTCCAAAGTGGCAAAGCCTCCTTACAGCAGCGAATTAATACAGAAGGATGTGGCGAGTGTGAAGGCAGTACCGAACTGTGCATCATTTGCGTGCCGCGTGTATGCGGCCAAAATCGCATGTGTATGTCCATTATCAGGCGCATACACTTGAATTACTTTGATGTGTAGAAAGATAAAAAACAAATATTTCTCGCCAATTTGGAACTAATATAGTGGTACACATTTTGAAATTTACTCTATTTAGGCCCCCCATTTTTTTTTTTTTTTTTAAATTAATTTCTTTATTTAATTCCTGCACACAGATCTCTCAAATGATACCTTATCTGGGTGGAACTGCTACTATAGTCCAATTAATAATTGAACGAACCACACGTACACAGCACAAAGATGATCGCGCCTGAAATAATCACGCTTATGGTAGTGCGCGCTTCACGCAATGTACGCAAAATGCTGCTTCAGTGTGTTCGTTCAATTATAAATCCGACTAAAAAGTGCAAAAACCTTCAATTGTATTAAATAAGAGCAATATATATCTCGGCTCAACCACACAACAATAAAACAACAACAACTACATCCTGCACTTATTACAATAGGAAAGACCAGTAAGATCACTCTTCACCCAAATAACAACTATTAACGGTTTTAAGTACTTTCAAGTATTTTAAGGTACAAGTACTTTCAGGTATGAAAAGCTTTCAAGTATTTTAAGGTACAAGTACTTTCAGGTATGATAAAGTACATTCCTATTAAAAGTTGGTTTGTTTTCATCAGAAACAGCTCTTCTGTTTAAGATAGTTAACAAACCCCACTGATCAGTTCAGGTATGGGGTCACCTGTCGGCTAATTACACCTTGAACCCTTTGTGATTAGTGCAGGGTTATGGCAAAGGCTAATTAGGGGGCTGGTCTTCACTACCCATGAGAGATTTTTGTTCATCCGTGCGTTTGATTGAATTTCCAATGCGTGATGTATCTCATTGATGGCTCTGTACATTAGATCCGCACCCTTGTACTTAATTAACACTTTCCACGCAGCTATTAGTTTTACCATATGCAAAACAGATTTTTCAGAAACCTTTCCCAACTTTTACAAAAAAGTCTTATCCCAAGTATTACTGAACCAATACCAGGCGTGTTTGTACTTATTATAATGAATTCCTCATGGTGATTCCAAATATGGTGAGGCAATTCAATAATGTTTACATTTTTGAAACATTTCGTGACATTTTGAAACTGTAGTCTGCAGACGACTGCCGCGCGGTAAGTGTTAAGCTTTGCATACTTTGCACCACCTCAGGTGTAAATCTTCCACAGTTGGTTACTGATGATATTTAGTGGTAAGGATTGACTAGGCATTATACAGCCCTTTTATGGCAAAAGGATGTATCTTATATGTACTTTCCTAATTATATACTTCCTTTAACATGGATTGTGTTAACTTGGTTCAATTTTCCTCACTTAGGAAAAGGTTGCAACTTGTAAGACAATTAAAGTAATATACTGCCTTTTACCACTACATGATATATGGAGAAAAAAGCTAACTTTGATCATGTTAAAAGGAAGTATACTGTTAAAAAACTGCATAAAAGATACATTCTTTTGCCATAAAAGGGCTGTGAAGTAGTCTCTGTTAGCCATCTTGTGGGTGTGGGTGGTACTTCAAATGAGCCGTGAATATTGTGGTGTACATGCAATGCCGGTGATGGACGGGTCTGGGAGATAGTATAGTACCGGTATAAATGGGCGGGTGGGAGAGGGGGAAATAAGGACTTGATTTCAAGTCTATGTATGCTTAATTTGAGGCATGTCTGTCATTCTATAAATGGTATACACCTTTCATGTAATCTGGAAGTCTGTTGAACACAAATTTGAGAAAACAAAGGAAAAATGTTTGGTTTCAGGACTTGGCAATATCATGTTTCGTGCCCCGTAATGGTACACGCCAACGGAATTAGCGGTGAAATGTTATGGCGTTGATTCCATATGACGTCACAAACGGGTAAGCCGAACATAATATTGCCCATGCGGGGATGATGGATGGAGAAGGCCACAGTGCATGTACTCAGTAAAAAAAACACCAATCTATGAAGTAAGCTTATAAATAAGTTTACTTTGATTCCATGCATGGGCAATATCATGTTTCGTGCCCCGTAATGGTACACGCAAACGGAATTAGCTGTGAAATGTAATGACGTTGATTCTGTATGACGTCACGAACGAGTGAGCCAAACATGATATTGCACAGGACTTACTATTAGGCTTTCCCCTTTAGTTTATCAAGTTTATGTGTGTGAAACTCTTCCCTGTCGGCAGTTTTTCATCTGGAATCTTGATAAACTGAAGGGAAAAACCTATTAAGTCCAAATACTCAATTTTCACCAAAATTTGACTTACTAGGTTTTTCCAGATTACAGGAGACCTTTAGGGATAACAAATAGCTTTTGAATCAGTAGCCCTTTAATCAGTCCACCCATACTTACAATTCTAGTACCAGTATAACCTCTCCGTGTGTCTCGTAGACTTCAAACAGTTCTATAAGTCTCGGATGATCCTTAGATATTTCTAAGATGCGGATTTCTTTCAAGATATCCTCCCGGCAATCTCGGCCCATCTTCCGCTTCCTAATGAATTTGGCGGCAAAGTATTTTCCCGTTTCTTTCTGCATGCATTTTCGCACCACTGCAAATCTCCCTCTGTAAATATTTAAAAGAAGAATATAAAGTAATAGTATAAGTAGGTTATTAGAGTTCTTTTGGAAGCTGGTATAGCACTAACGGTTGACTAACCTCCTCTTATTTCTCACGTCTTTATGAGGGTTCAGGGTTTTGAAAATCCATCATTCTAAATCCTTAATCTACACCCCTAGCATTGCTTCATCTCTTTTGATAAAACAATATATGACTGAACATCACAGGAAAGCGGATGGCACAAATGTCCCCACATCCAACATCAAATTCACCATGCAGGTATCATGTGTAAATAGCAGGGATTCAACTACTGTACAAGTGTTCATTTTCCCGCTACATTTATTTTCACGCTTTTTGTGCAAAAATCAGCAAGTGCAAAAATAAAAAACGCACAAATATATTCCTTCTGTACGTAGGTCTATGTAAGGAAGCTCAAAATCGTAAAAAGAAAAAACAAGCAAAATTGTACAAAATGTGCAAAGTACGAAAAATTACACGCACAAAAATGTCCACTTTAACATCTGTGTTTTCCTCCTATTTCGAAAATTGGTGTAATTTGAGTTATGAATGCAATCCCCTTCAACTCATCTCCAAATAGGTTACTTTGGGCGTGACACACACTTGCATCCAAACATAGTAATAAAAAAGGCCTGTGCAGACGGCCACGTAAGCTCGAGATAGTTATTCTCGAGCTTAATTTTTTTTAATGCTAACCCAGAGTGCCTGTCCAGACGACAAACTTAACCGCGAGTATAGCGATACTACTGCCGTAGCTTCGAGGTTAACTCAAGGTTATGCGACTCTTCATTTTGCAATAAGACCTGGGTCAAAGGTCATAAATCTCACTCGTGGTTAACATTACGGATGGATTCACACAGCGCACACTCTCAGTTAGCTCTCGGTTGTGCTTCAGGGTTAGTTAACCGTAAGATCTTTTAGGGTTAACATTCCAGCTTTATACTCAGGGTTAGTTAACCATTACTGATTCACACGGCCGTTAACCAAGAGTTTAACCTCTAGGTTAACGAATTTGACGCTAACCTAGAGGTTAGTGTCCCTCACCGGAACGCTCCTATAGACAAGTTAATGTCCTCATAGTGCATCCCCGGGAAAGTAATCAATTGGTTCAAAGTGTTAAGGGGGTCGATCATGTGCAATAAAAACAGATTCAGGGGGAAAGATATTTGTCCTAGGGTTTGTATTTACCACCTTAATGCTATGAGATGGAAATGCTGCCTACCTGACTGTGAGAAATTAGTCAAATAATATTATAAAGAAATAACTGTGGGCGTCTGTCTCCAAATGACTGAAAAAATCTCAAATAAGGCATAAACAAAAAAGTAGTTTGTTTCCGGTAGCCCGGGCGCTTTTCGTTTTGGCGACGTAAATTACCGCATTTCATTTTTTTATTACTATTTTTGAAAAAATGACATCGCAAAAACGATATAAATACAAATTACTGTAGAAAATATTAAATTTTTGCACAAACAATTGAATTTTACTGCTCTGGGGAGCCCAGTAACTATGGGCACAATAGGATACTGGCTGTGTATATTTGTGTATACAGGGTTCTTGGCCTATGATAAATTGCAAAAAATGCCTTTGGAAAGTCATCCCACCGCACTTCTCCCCCCTCAAAAATAAAAATAAATAAAATTAAACACATCTCCCATCTTGGTTTTCAGACCACCTACCGGAAACAAACTTGTTTGAAATCACAAAACAACTAACGTCAGACCAAATTACTAGTGAAATGCTCAAATGTCATAAACTTGCATTACATTTAAAATAACGAAACAACTAAGGCGTCTACAAATTATTAGTGAAAAGCTCAACTGTCATAAAACTTTATTAGCCAATCCATACAATGACCTGCAATTAAGCGGTGTGTGCCATTTACAATCATTGTATTGGGTTTATTGAATCCTGATGAAAATAGCAGAATATGGCACCATTTTCAATTATATTACTACATCAATGCCTCTATACATGATTTGAGTGAAATTCACTTTATTCCGGTTTAAATACGGAATAAAGCCAAATTGACTGCATGAAATGATTTTTGAACAAATCAACTGATGTCACTCAACTCATGTATGGGGGAATGCATCTAGGAGAGTAACTAGAGAGGGGACAGGAGACATTGTCTCCCTCCCCTACCAGAAGGCTCCCCCCCCCCCCTTCCCCCCCCCCCCCTTCCCCCCCCCCTTCCCCCCCCCCCCCCCCTATGTGATTTGTTGACTTGTTTGGGAGTTAGGGGATATCCAAAAACCTGAGTCCAAATGCACCAAAAATCAAAATATTGACATCGTTTTGACCTGTAGGTCTAAGGCCTACTGACATATTTCGTGAGAGTATTGATCAATATACAATTTTGTAGAGTGGTCAGGTAAATGTAAGCAATCTTATGATTACAAATAAACTTTTGTAGGCAATCTCAGTAGAGCAGGATGGTTTTACACATAAATGAAAATTCCTTTACAATTTACAAGCTAATTTAATATATTTGCATGGCAGAAATAGGGTACACTTTTCACCAGAGGGGAGTTATTCACAGTTACTAATGAAAGTTGTTGTGGGATTGTTTATACATTCCGAGTAATTTTTCATCTCTCTGCAGTCTCCTTCAGTAAAGCAATACTGTAAAAGCTGCAATTTTCGCGGAGGTTTTATTTTCACAGTTTTCGTGCAAAATATTTTTCCGCAAAAACTATAACACACAAAAATATTGTTTTCAACATTCATGCAATGCATCCAGAAGGTCGCCCGCAAACAAACAAAAATCACGAAATGTCTATGATATCAAAATGAGGGAAAATATTGGCTTTTACAGTATTTGTTATGTTCTAAGGAAAATTTTAAGATTCAGTTCACACTGATATCCCGACACAATGATATTGGATTCCCAGCCTTGAATGAAGCAACTAAATAAGGACCCTTTAGCAACTATTTTGATGAAAATAAACTTCTGGTACTATTTTGATGAAAATAAACTTCTGGTCTCTGGGAAATTGCTCTCAGTTTTTTAACTTGCCTGAAATGATAGTTATTGCTTATCCTGAAATAGCTCCCAGTTTGCAATCATATTGAAGGAACGGGTCCGGGTTAAGGCTGTGAATGCACAGGTAGTTTCGTACCCGGGTACCCGACCCTTTTTTCGGGCGGGCGAAAATACACACTAAAAAAAAAAACACCTTTTTTTAAGTACAAATTTGTCCCCAAAATGACACATAATGGGGTCAATAGAGGTCATTTGGATGACAAATTTGTACTAAAAAAAAATAGTTTTTTTATTTTAATTTTTAACATTTCGGGTCTTCGGGTACATAATTTGGTACCCGGTATAGCGGGCGGTACCCGGGTACCCGGGTATAAGTCACAGCCTTAGTCCGGGTGCAAGTTTATTTACAGAAAATCCGCAGGCAAATGGACCTCTCAGGTAGGGTCTGTCAACAGGCAGAAGGCTTTTTCCCCCAACATGTTCACAGAATTTTGGTAATTATTCATCTAAATATTTCAACAATTTTCAAAAGAAAATTGAAATTTTTGAAAGTAAAGTTGCCCAAAATTGCCCAAAGATTTCATATTTAAAAAAACCGAAACACTGTTCAACTGGCCCGACCATCACCTTTTTTCGAATAAAAAAAAGTGCAATATTGTTTTGTGCCGCGCATCATTTATAGGTATCAATAATTGTATCAAGTGTCTGCTGTTTTGTATATCCTGTCTGAAAAACAATAAAGGACAGCCCTGAATGGCACCATTCTAGATTAATGAAAACTAGATCAAGCATGTCATAGATTGTGATTAAATATTGTGTAAAAATTGTAAGAAAACAAAAAAGTGGAATAAAAGCTGAATGACATCTCATGGCTGGCTATTAAAAGTTGATATCTCAAATCTGGCACTATAGCAGGTAATTTGTGGAAAATATATCAAATCTGTCAATGATTGTGATAAGATATTGTGTACAAATTGTAAGAAAACACAAAAAAGTGGAATATAAGGTTAATTAATGATAAAATGTCATGGTTATTAAAAGTTGATATCTCAAATCTGGCAGGTACTTTTTGAAAATCGATCAAGTATATCAATGCTTGTGATTAAAATTAAAGATTGTGTAAAAATTGTAAGAAAACAAAAAATGACATAATGTCACCGCTGGTTATTAAAAGTTGATATCTCAAATCTGGCAGGTTTTTTTGTGAAAATAGTTCAAGTATAGTTCAATGGTAAAGAATGAATTTAGCTGACAATAGAATGGTACTATAATTGAAGGAAAAGAAAGAAAGTAAGAGTGGCTTCCATATAGTGTAATCAGTTCCAAATTGGGGAGAAATATTCGTTTTTTATTTCTCCACGCGCAAAAGTAATCTGCGATTGACCAATTAGGATGTGTGATTATTTGTTTAAAGGAACCGGTACGCACTTCCGTATTTACGCACACTCGCACCTACGTATTGCAATGCGCACCTACGCACATATGTACGCAACTCGAACGTACGCATGATTTGATGGAATTATGTCCAAGGCATTATGACAGGGAGTATACATGCGCACCCGCGACCTACTGTATTCATTCGCTACTGTAACAAGGATTCGCCAATTTGGAACTGATGAAACTATAGCTAAATTGCCGGCCCATCATTTTCTCATGGCATTTGAAAAAGTGTACTAGTTTGCATAGCTCGGAGGGTTCTCTCAGTTAAATTGGTGACATTTTAAGTTATGAAACTAGATCATCGCTAATATCTAGTTTATCTCTGTTGCTCCATTTTACATCGCAGTGAGCTGGTTTTGAACTGTCTAGAATAAACATGACATTTGGGAATATTTTTTCGATATTACGGGGGGAAGGATGAGGCTATCGGGTTTTGCAACTGGATATGGACGAACACTGAACATTTCCATGACTCTTGGCCAAAATTTAGAAATCAAAGTTCACTCATCTAAGCCAAATTAAATTAATTGTTTGTCTCAAAGCTCCCGCGCGCATTAGTTTATTGATGCGCATTAGAAAAACAAAAATCTGAAAAAAACTTCTTCTTTTTTTCTTCTTTTTTTTAAAAAAAAAAAAAAATCCAAATATGTCACCGATTTTTCAGATTTTCATTGATCACATCATCTTAAATACAAAAGTTCACTTTTACAAGGATTTCAATATTTTATATTTAAAAAATAAAATAAAAAACTGCATTCCGCATTAGTTTTACAACAGGAGAGGAGCTTTGAGACAAACAATTAATTTAATTTGGCCTAAAGAAATGCAAGTTTTGATAGAAGTTGATCCACACACAACAGAAGTAACATACCTTTATCAGAGAACCGATCTGAATCGGAAACATGAAAATTGTATGGGCATAGAAAATAGGTTTTTAACCTTTTCTACAAAAATAACATCTGAAAGGAAATCTGTCACTTGGCAAAATTCATAACACACAATAACAAAACAGTCTTCAATTCTCAATTTTGCAATAATTCAATAAAATTGCCGTTGTTACTTTGGATGGTAAACTAATACGCTTGGACTGCAAACAACATGGGTATTTGGAGAATATGACACGGGCTGAAGTGGGATTTAAATGGCTCACACCAGGTTTTATGGCTTGTTAAAATAGCGGCAATGTCCAACTTTTGAACCAGGCACACATGGAGTCCCTGGATCGGCATGGCAACCAACAGGTAAACTGTCTCCACAATAGCTCCTGTGTGTCAATTGTCAACTTATACCAAAATAGAGGGAAAACTTAAAAGTACATCAAGGGGGGGTCACGTGGACCCTCAGGGTAGAGCCTCCGTAAAAATGGAGTTCCTTTAGTCCCTACCACTGCATGTCTTCAATGCAGACTTTTGAAGAACGACCCATACACTTACACAGTGAGGAATACAAATGGTAGGGTATTCTAAAGCTTACCCGTAAAATTGCCTAACTTCATTATTATTCATTTAATCTATATAAAAGTATACATTTTTTGGAAGAAAAGGGTTTAAAGGATTTAACCATGATCATGAAATTGACCATTTTTGGATAAAATTACAAAAAACCTAGGGAATTCCTAGGGAATTTTATTAGGATTATAATAAAACTAGTATGACAACATTTGACAAAATATATTTTGAGTTATCTTTGCAGAACCTAAAATGGGTCAAAAAACGTGTTTTTTATAATTGTCTCCAAAATGGTCAATTTCATGATCATGGTTGGATTCATTGAACCCTTTTCTGCAAACAAATGTATACTTTTTTTATAGATTAAATGAATAATGAAGAAGTTACAACAGTTTCACCCCCCCCCCCCCCCCCCCCCCCCCCCCCCCCCCCCCCCACCACCGTTAAAGGTAGCTCTGGCATATATAAAGAAAACCTTGATAAAATGATCACTTTCAATTGAAATAACATATATTTGTGGAGATTTTAATTTTTAAATGTCCATAAATGACCATTTTATTGATCATCTTAATCAAACTCAAAGTGGCTTAATTTACCTGTCTGCATGCTCTATATAAATTGGTATTCAAGAACTGCTAATTCCACACTCGGAACCTTATAACAACTGGCATTTTATTTGGCAACTACCAGAGGAGATTCTGAATTCAAGCCCTGTTTATAACAGCACAGTTTATTTTTTGAAAAGGGAAGTTTGTTAGAAAAACATCCACAGGAAGAATCATTTCCGTCATCTGATGAATGGAGCTTTCCTCTGAAAATTTTTAATTTAACAAAAAAAAACATTTATATTCCGCTGACAAATTTCAAAACACTGAATACTGTAAGGGTGGACATTTTTGCGTGTGTAATTTTTCAATCTTTGCACATTTTGAACAATTTTGCTCGTTTTTATTTTTTATGATTTTGAGCTTCCTTACATATGACCTACATATATCCAAAATGGATATTTTCGCATTTTTATTTTCACGCTTTTGATTTTAGAGTGAAAAGCGCGCAAATAAATGTAGCACTTTACACTTTTTCAGTACAGACAGAGAACATAAGATGCAAAAACTGCAAAAGGCAGCCACATTTCTTCTGTTAATTTGACACAAAGTTCTGACGAAATAACCAAATGCCTGGTTAAAAATAGAAATGCTTTAAATTTTCTGTCAATTTCATGCCAAAATGCAACATGTTTACGTGCCATTTTAAAATCACGAGCTATCTAAAATCTAAAAATAAGCCACGCGAATGCAAAACTCGCACGAGACAAAAGAATTCCGGAGTTTTACATGGAAATTACATTAGCTACTCACGTCCCTTATGACTATGTTGGAAAATATGAAAAAGTACCCATCATTGTTTCATCATAATTTGTGTAATTTCATTTCCCTTCCCTTTAATAGAATAAGAACCCCTACTGCTGCCAGTGGCAATACAATACAGTTCATGATGGCCGAATGTTATGGATCTGGCAATAAGAGTCGTCAACCGATTAGCAAAGTAATTACTGGTGTCCTTTTTGCCTTTATAACCTACAGGGCAATATTTGGACGAACCACTTAGGCAGAAATTCTCCAATTACCTCTATTTACTTGACTGGAAATATTTGGATCCCTTTAAATGCCTGAGAGAATCTGCATTCCTTGGAGCGCATATCAATGTCATACTGAACCACAGACCTAGTAAATTATTGAATAATTTAGGTTTTACTATGGTGACGATGAGAAAAAAAGTAGCAAATAGCTTTCTTTCTACTTCAAATCTTATTGTCGACAATAATAACAGAAAAAGGGGGGGGGGTCGAAAGTTGTTCAACATTCTAGAAGACACACAACAACACATATTGTGTTATGAGTTTTGGGTGATAGAATTTATAAGTATTTCAGCGAAGTACTGGACCAGTTTGAAGTAGGAATACTTGCGAATGTTTGTGAGTTGGTGGTTTCTTTTAATACGAGATGCATACATAAATAACCATCAATAGGTAATTTATCTTAAAATTGGTCACTTAAGGCATTGCTGACGTCCTTCTTTACATCTAGAGCAAGAAATGAGTAAAAACAACAACAACCACAGCAAAAACAAAATATCTCTACAGTAAGGCCAACAAAAAAAATATGTTGTGTTGCCCTCAAGTGCCAAAAATTTAAATTTGGGTCGGTCGGTCGGAAATCTTTTTTCTTCTTTTTCAATTTTTTTTTTAATTCTTTTTTTCAATTTTTTTTTTTTTTTTTTTGCTAAAAAATATATGGTTTATGTCAAGACAAATTTGGTATGCCCATATGTCAATTTAACTAATGTTTCTAGTGTGACAATAGTGTCTAAAAAACATTTATTTAGGTTTATTTATTCAGTTCCAGCAAGAAATAGTAACATTTAGACACTTTTAATCAAATTTAAATCTTATTATTATTTTTTTTTAAATGCGACCCTAGTTTTTACAATTTTAGGGTCGGTCGCTGAGGGCAACACAACTCTTCTTTTTTTTGGCCTAAATTATGGTTGAATCAGGAAAGATTGCTTATGTTGATGGATTGGTGTTTGTTATATTTGATGCACGCATAGATAAAACATTCAACAGGTAATTTCTTTTTGGAATTTTTTGTTTGATTTGAGTTCCGCAAAGTTGATGTCGTTTATGAAGAACTGTGCAAAATAATAAGCAAAAACAACAAAAACAAAGTATTTCTACTACTGGTACTCAACAATGCAAACATTGAAGGTTGAGTAAGAGAAGATTTACTTATATTTGTGGAGTGGAAATAATATCTTTTGCTTAAAACTGTTAGATTCATCATTCTTCATGCCCTTCATTATAATACAATATAACAATTGTGCAAGATATGAGTAAAAACAACATCAAAGTATTTCTACTGGTAAATACCGTAAATGGTTCAAAAACTTAAGATTAATTTAGGAAAGATCTGGTTAATTAATTCGAGTGGAAGTAATTTCTTTTACTTAGAACTGGTAGATTGTCATTGTTCATGTCCTTCGTAACAATTGTGAATAATATAAGTTTTAAAAACTATTTTCACTAGTAAATTTCACAAAATAATTACGATTGAATGAGGGAAGAACACTGTTTGGAAAGTGGTAGTTTCAAATGAAATGCATGCATATCAAGTTAATTTATTTTATTATTAAGATTTGGTAATTTTAGCATTGTTGATCCCATTCATAGCATGACTTGCGCAAGAAATGATTCAAAAGCAAATTTATACTTTAGGTAGTAAATGGCATTAAAAAGGTTCAAATTTATTGAACCGGTGAAGATTTGTTTATTTTTGTGGGGAAGCGGGTTTCAGATAAGATGCATGCATGCATATAACCTTCAGCACACAATTTATCTAACTACTACTACTACTAGGAATTGGTAGGAATTTACTTTAGCATTAATGATGTCCTTCATAACGAAGTAATGAGTCAAAAAACAAACAGTATTTCTTGTTATTTGCAATGCAAGAGAAAGGGTTCATAAAATACCAAACTATGCAATTCACACATAGGTCCCATATGGATCAGAATGTGAAGGAAGTAAACAAGCGTTCAAAAGGTTTCAAGGCACAGGTAGTAGGGTTTTCACTTTTCAGGCTTATATGTGAAATAAAAATGTTTTTTTCTTTTAGCAAGAAAGTAATTCCCTTTAGGCGATGAAATAAAATGAAACCCTGTTCTACAGGCCTGACCGACCCATTTGTTTTTTTAAAAACAAGTTTGACAATATTTTGATTTGATTTTTTTATTTGAAAAAAAAAAATGGATATTCTTTTTTTTTTTAAATTTAAATTTAAATTTACAACAATTTAGAATTTTTTAAAATGTTTTGCACATTTTGCAAAAGGCTAGGAAACCTGTATTTTCAGTAAAACAATAGACTAAAACAAGCAAGCAAGTGGTAATGACACTTCAAAATCATAAAATTATCATAATTTTCACAAACAAATCTTTGAAAGTTTTCATCTAGGGCAGGCAATAAAATCAATTATTGCAAAATCCATAAATATGTAATTGGAATGTAATAAAAAAGAAACCGACTTGTTTTGTCTGCAATAAGTCAACAATGTGGCCGACTATGAGATTCCTTGTATCATACCCATAGGCACAGTTCAGTGATTCCTACAATGAGTATACCCGATACAATTAATGACCGTATAGTCTCTGGGCATCATGTATAACACCCAGAACATTCATGCTCATGGAAAGTTCAATTCAAGATACATGTCCAGTCTGAACTTTGCGGTGGAGAATGAGGCCATTAGGTGTAGAAACCATTGATTATGACACGGTTGATTAAGAAACAGGAATTTCTTTGTTTGCGTTAGTTAGTGTCCTATTACTGTATCGTATTCCATCCACCAATATACTGTAAAAGTGGAAATTTTCGTGCTACATTTATTTTCACGCTTTTTACGCTAAGATCAGCAAGAGCGAAAATAAAAACGCCCGAATATATTTCTTTTTGTATGTAGGTATGTAAGGAAGCTCAAAATCACAACAAGTAAACTTGTTCAAAATGTGCGAAGCGCGAACATTTACACGCGCAAACATTTACACTTTAACAGTATTTGATAGACATTGGAATTTTATATGGACCCCACTATCGTGCTGTTGGGTGACTGAAGATAACAATATTGATCATCATGTTTATATTGGACGACAAAGCAATATAATAAGAATGCGTACAATATCCATTATGGGATTGTATTATCCACAAAATACTATTTGGTTTTATTTGAATGCAATCCTGTCATGTTATTGTATTCAAATTGTGAATAGTTGATGAGATTGAATAGTTGGATGATCGATTCTAACCTTAGTCTAGATTCAGCTGTTAATCTGGATTATATATAAAATTGTAATACAGGGTGGTTCAATAAAACGTTGACAGTTTTTTGAAGCCATTTTTTTTAAAATTCTGTAGATTTAAAAAAAATCTTTTTCAATATTCATCAACTTTATGATCTTGACCATCTATGCTGAAAATATCGTTACAAATAATCTTACGGTTGCAAAATAACAGCTATTTGAACAAAGTGTTGACTAAGGATACAGTTGTATCTGAAACGTACACGTGAGTACATGTACTTACACTGGATCAGTATAATGAACCTTCCATATTATATTACAATCAACGATCCTTATGAACCTTTTTGGTAACACCCTGTATATATTTGCCTGTCTAGGAATGCTATGTTTGCTATTCCATACACATGTAGGCGATAGAGCATGTAAATTACAAAATAAATTTCTGGGTGCTCAGAAGACAGCAAACTTTTGGGTTTTGTTCTCATCTTTTTCTACATTGAAGCATGATTATAAAGCTGACCATGACCAGATAATCATGATAATAGGATATCTCTGGTTAAGTCCATCCAGAATGAAGATCAATAAATTATAATCGCTTAATCGTGTTAATTTCTGTCAAACTAAAAGTAGGGAGCCTTTCCGGGAAATCTTTCAAAGAAAAAAATTATGGATTATTCTCGGCTGTAGTAGGCCACTGATGGAGTGTAGATTATAACCTCTATTTCATGCCAATGATATTACATGTAGGCGGGGAAAAAACCAAGTGTGTTTCCGGGGACGTAAATTTATGCATTTCTCTTTTTTTTATTCGCATTTCGCAGATACTGGCTGTGTATATTTGTGTATTTAGAGTTCTCGGCTCATGATACATTGGGAAAGTTGCCTTCGGAAAGTCATCCCACCCCACTTCTCCTCTCCCCCTTTAAAAAAACCTCCTCTCGCATCTTGGTTTTCAGAACACCTACCGGAAACAAACTTGTTTTTGTTTTTTGCCTTTGGAAAGCTCTTTGACTCCCATTGATTTTAAGTTTAATTATAGTACATTGAAAACAAGTTCAATGTCTAATGCATATTGGACCATTGGACACAACATTTTAAATGTTTCCTATTTCCCTATATCATTATGATCGCATACTTTATATATAAATAGCAATAGCGCCCTAATTCAATTATGTCAGCTGATAGTAACTGGGTTTATCAGGTGGTACAAACAATGACTCTTTTTTCAGAGGCATATTTAGATTTAAATTTAGATCCTCGGTTTACCCCAATCGCTGACTGCCCTAATCCAATGTCCATCGAGCCAGCTTGCTGGCGAATCTCGGTTTACCCAAATCTCTGACTGCCCCAATCAGGTGGTACAAACAATGACTCTTTTTCAGAGGCATAGTTAGATTTAAATTTAGATCCTTGGTTTACCCCAATCGCTGACTGCCCCATCCTATGTCCATCGAGCCAGCTTGCTGGCAATCTTGGTTTACCCCAATCTCTGACTGCCCCGATCCAGTGTCCGAGCAGCGTTGGCGTTAGTCGGTATCGCATCGCAAAATGCTACTCATTAAACCGACAGATTGAGTTCTGCGCATGCGTGTAAAAAGCAATGGGCTTTTTAACTTTGTCGAAAATAAAATATAAGCTGCCTATACTTGTGGATTTATCATACTTATTTTTAGTTTATTTGAAGATGAAACTCAATCTTTGTAGGTTTGGCTTTGATGGTACGTGATCAAAGATCAAGTAGGGAATCTTTTTGCATTGCACCTTTTGCTACATATTTGTGCAAAAATGCTACACAAAATTTAGGAATTGCTACACAAAATTATCATCGTGTAGCACTTTTTGCTACACACAACGCTGTGTCCGAGTGATGAGACCAACTAACTCAAGGCTATAGTCTAGGCTCAATGCATTCATGATGCAATATAACACAGTGATGTACTAGCAGTTACAGTAAGATCTGTGATAAATGCAATGAATAAATGTAAGCCATTTGTTAGGCTGGTCAGGAGGATGTGTATTTTATACATCTAATTTTCGATCAGCAGACATTGTTCACAGTTAAAGGTCTTCCTACCGAAATGTTGATCTTATTTCTTATGAATAAGCAAGCAGTCTACATCGCTTAACAAAACAACAAGTTTGACTCTTGTATTATCTATGTATGCTACATAGCAACACATATGTTATTGATCACCAATAAGGTAGCCTAGTAAAACTTAATCAGGTTCAAATAATTTACAGACACCTATAAAATGCATCAAAGCTTCTTAATCACGTTCGAATAATTTACAGACACCTAAAATGCATCAAAGCCTCTTACATTTCTTTTGATGCTTGACATAAAGTATTGACTTAAAAACCTTATTTCCCTGGCATGTTTTGGGGAATTAAACTATCACTCAGGGGAGAAAAATGGGTCAGTCAAATAAGAGGGTACAGATGGGCCGCACGTGCCAGGAATCGAACTTAGGTTGCCGGCTTGACAATTTGGTCCCACTTATTAAGCCACAGAGTCAGTCAGCTTGGAAAATCTTACGATTTTCCTACGCAAATGATAGCCTGTCTGATCAGTGATCACGCCAATAGGGAAGCATGTGCTCTATTAGGTGCGGTGTTTTGTAGTGACGAGGAAGGTTTCTTTAACCCTAACCCTAAACACGTGTCGGTGGGGATGGAACGAAGAACAGGGGGAGGGGGGGGGGGGGGGTGAATACAAAGCATTACAAATTATGTCTGCCGGCCCAGGGAATTGAAAATTGAAAACCATAATAGGGTTTAGTGCTACATGAGATAGAACTTGTGTGCAGGCAAGCAAAGTGCTGCTGACATGTTGCTGCCGTGGGGTGTAGTAGGGTTAGGGTTAATATGCATTATGCATTAAAGCCCCTCACATCTCTTTTGAAGCTTGACATAAAATATTGACTTAATTTATCATGTCCATCCATGTTGTAAATTAGTTCAATAACTGTAACACATGACGTAATGGTATTCCACAAACAAAGCTCATGATTGTTTCATCTATAACTTTATCAATAACATCATCACATATGAATAACACATGAAATAGCAAGAAAAACACAGTAAATTACTACTTGTCATGCTTAGCAACTCCCCTCAATCAAAGACTTAAGGGCACAAAAGCCTACATCAATAATACCACCTTTCAATTGTGTGGACCCAAACAAAGGTCTATTTTGTAAGAATACTATCTGACAAATGAAAAAGGATACAATTGGGAGATGTGGAAAATGAAAGATGGACCATTGTATAGAATTATACAGGAGCTCCTTCTCCGTCCACTTCAATTCTTGAGTGGCTTTTGTACCCTGGAGCATGCAAAGAATTATTACATTGATACAAACTGTGAATTTGTTATGATCAGTTTTGATGTTTACACTCCAGCATATGTCAGGGGTTGTTTGTGTATAAGTCTTATTGATTGGAAGTTGGAAGAGCTCCTATCCATTGCTCCTTGCCTGTGATTCTGTTGTAACTTGTAATTGTACAGCAATTTGAGATGACAATTTCTACCCTAGCCAAATATTCAAAAGTATAAACCCTGTCTTACACAACCCTAACCCTAAAATGTAGATGGCAATCACACTACGATATGTCCCTGGGAAAGTCTATCTAATCCGAATCGGACTCAAAACCAACAGCACCAGAATCGCTGCTTTAGTGGTACTTTAGCCTAGGGAAGGGAGTAAGGAGCGTATTTTGAAATGTGCTCAGGAGCGCTCTCAAGGAGTAGAGAGCTCATTTGGAAATAGCTGATCAAATAGAAAAGATACACATCATAGGGTCCATTCCGACTTTTAAAGAACAACGATACACTTTACACAGTGAGGAATAATATGAATGGTAGGGTATTCTTAATCTTACTTAGCCTAAATTATTTTTGTAAAATGTACCTTTGAAAAGAGCAACAAACATTCTCACTTCTCTCAAAAGACAACCTGGAGGGCCACCAGGGAAACCTCAATAAGGTGTAGGATTGGTCACTGTTGGTCATTATGGAAAAGAGTGTCAAAATCTGGTCTGATGCAGATATTATTCCGTTGCAAGTCAGTCAGGCAACAAAAAGAAGAAGTTGTGTTGCCCTCAGCGACCGACCCTAAAATCGTAAAAACTAGGGTCGCATTTTTTTTTTTTAGATTTAAATTTGATTAAAAGTGTCTAAATGTTTCTTGCTTGAAATGAATAAATAAGCCTAAATAAATGTTTTTTAGACTAATGTCACACTAGAAACATTAGTTAAATTGACATATGGGCATATACCAATTTTGTCTTGACATAAAACAGTTATTTTTCAACCAAAAAAATAAATAAAAAATCCGACCGACCGACCCGAATTAAAAGTTTTGGCACTTGAGGGCAATACAACATTTTTTTTTGGCCTCAGTGATGCACAATTCTTCACCACGCTATCGATGGTCAGTGGAGCGGAAAATGCCAAAATCTCGCAGCTATCTCGGAAATCTATCCTCTGACCGTGTTAAATCTACCCAGAACTTAACTATTAACCAGGCAAATCTCCCAAAAACAAAATTCAGCTCCCCCTCCCTTTTGACAATTTAAGTGAGCCCTAATAAGCCTCTCTGCCTCAACCCCTCACATACCTCATGCTGTGATGCTGTGAAAATATTGAACATGTTCTTTTATGGAAATCTATTTAGCTTTTATGGAAAATCCATGGGATTATCATCTGTTATGGACTAAAGTATTTGTAAACTAGATTAAAGTATTTGTAAATTAATACTATATCAATCTAAAATTGTATTTTATCATTGAGCTTGAAGGAAGGTTGACAAAAGATGAAACAATATATCATCCCCAACATCCTGTGACACATGGGATAATGCTTTAATAGCTAAAGTTAACGCATCATGCATGCCACGGGGTACAATGTACTTTTTAACCCTAACCCATCAATAGCTGGGTTTTAACCGGGATCACTATTCTGGAAGAGAAATCGACAAATAAATTGTCGCTGCTACCCGACCGGGGATCGAACCAGGGTGCTTTTTTGGGGGGTGGGGGCTGTTAACACTTTTGTTTTGTGAAGTTTTGGTGAATTTTCAAAAATTTGCATAAGGCCATGCGTTTTGAACTGGGCCTGCAAAAAGGTGGAGTTGTGACATCGGCACATCAAAAATGACATTGTCTATTCAATTTCTTGTATAAAGATACCACCTACATAGCTAAATTTGGTATCAAAATAAAGCTCTTATGCAGGGCAAGAAGATAAAAGTATTAGCATGTGTTAAAATTTTGTCATTTTTTGTTTAATTAATGGCTAATTAACCAACATCAGGGGTGGAGGAGAGTCCGGCGCAGGAGAGTCCGGCGCAGCAAATTTGGCATCTACAGTACAGTTCAGTGCAATTGAGTTAAATCATGTTTATGGAATGAAATTGTTGCATCTGAGTACATAAACTCTGGTAAATAAACTGATTTGAATAATTTAGATGTTTAATAATGGGTAATCACCTTAATTAATAAAGAATTAATCCATAATTACAGACCCGCAATGCATTGAAGAACTACATGTGTATGACTGGATGGATATGTACCGACGCAGCGTCTTTTACCAGCACATACGGTTAGGCAAAGTGATCATGGTATGGGATGCATGAGTGATTCTATTGAAGGGATAATGTGATCAATACAAAGTATGAACCTTTGTCTTTCAAACAATACACTTTTGGATTGTTAGATACCTTTGGTTATGTAACGTCATTAACATAAACACAATAGGTTTCAGACACTGACTGAAATCTGCCAATTATTTGGCTGGATATGTAATATGTTGAATGGGTTGATTGATACATTTGCGTATATCTCGGCAGTGCAAGCATAAAAACAGATAACACTTGCCACATAGTTAGAATACACACTTATCTCTGTTTGACACTCTTTTTTTAGATCTGAATGCCTTAATACGAACAAGAAGGGACCATCTCAAATACGCTTTTATTTAGCAAAATCCACAATAATATACCTTAGAAAACAACAAAAGGATAAAGAACAATAGAGGGATTATAATTTAATAAATTGTTGTGGGATGTAAAGCAATAATAGTGGGGATTTCAAAAGGAGCTGTTCATAAAATGTCCTCAAACCATTGAAATTATATGACGATTACTTACACAATACATATCTAGTAGCTCTAAAGATAACAGTAATAAGAGAGGTTGTGGCAGCCATCTTTGATTGATACATTCCTGTATATCTTCATTTTGACTATCACAATATGTTTACACATTGATTTAAAAAAAAATCATTATTTCTGATTTGAATTTGAAGGCACAGTAAGCTTTTATCTGGTAGATTTCATGATTTTAGCCATTTTGGGCCCGTTTCAAAATTATCTGCCGTCTGCGCATGCGCATTTTTTCTGCAGGTTTCATGCGAATAAGTTCAGATAATTAGTTAACTATCATATGGAATCTTCCAAACTGGTTAATTGCTTGAATTTTTCCTAAATTGTTTGATTTTCCGCCATATTAGTGATTCACTGACTGGGAATTTTTAAATAAAAATTAGCTATTTGAAATACTGATATTTGTATACCTTTTATTCTATTGCTTCTCCTTACTTTTTCCTCTTATACTACACATTCCAAATTACACAGGGATTAAGGTTATTGTCTTTAGTATCATATTTATGCGAACAAAAATCGGGATTTACCTGCTTCTGATGTCATGTTATGCAATCTTCTTACCACGTGTTTCATAAAAACAATTCAAATTTCCCGCCAAATAACTGATTTAGCAGTGTCCCAAGTGTACTTACTTTGAGACAGTGCTATGACGTCATAGTTCACATTTAAAAATCCAAAAGTGTATTGTTTGAAAGACAAAGGTTCATACTTTGTATTGATCACATTATCCCCTCAATAGAATCACTCATGCATCCCATACCATGATCACTTTCCATACCATGATTTTTTTCTTCGCAAAATGACATTTTTTTCAGCCCGGTGCAAAATACTGTAAACATTACCTAGATATAGAAAGTTATATATGCTTGGAAAGCTTTAACTGTCAGGAATTCAAATCTGCAATAATTAACCTTGTAGGGTATGCAGATTTTTTTTCATATTTTTTTTTTCTCAGCAGATTTTTTTCATAAATTGTTGACCTTTTCAAATTCATAACCTTTTAGGGGTTCATCCTATGTTAATTTTAAGTGCATTTTTGAACTCCTAAGACAATTTTAATCAAGAAAATGTATACTTTTGTGTGGGTATTGCCTAGTATAGAAAAGTTATCGCCATTCAAATGAAAATACACGCGATATTCACCAATTTTAAGTTCGTCACACGAGACCGGCCCAACTTAAAACGCATGGCCATAAGTTTTTAATTGAAGAAAGAAAAAAAATAATAACAATTTTTAAAAAATGAGAAAAAAATGGGTTGGTTGGGCCTGTAGAAGGGGGGGGGGGATTCTAGTCACCTTATCCTGATTTTCCCTGTTCTTGCTGTTATCCATCTATAAAGACGACTGCCCACACTGTTACTAGTGGACCACAAAGTAGTTATCATGGTTATTGCCTAATATATGTACATGTATGATGCAAATATTAACATTGTTCATGGGCCATTTCAAGCCGATCACATCATAATGTTTAAATTGATTACCTCTAACTAATGGGACAATTAATTTAAAACCAAAACATTTGCACATTTACCCTACATAATTCAAATTTCTAGTTTTACATAATAACAGACTATAGGCCTACATAGCAGAATATTGC
The DNA here is from genome assembly GCA_035610835.1 of Ophiura sarsii. Classification (NCBI taxonomy): domain Eukaryota; kingdom Metazoa; phylum Echinodermata; class Ophiuroidea; order Amphilepidida; family Ophiuridae; genus Ophiura; species Ophiura sarsii. Next base: position 69,309,119 of record CM069444.1, read on the forward strand.
CTATTTAGCTTAATGCACAAACAACATTTTTCATGCACGGATTCTGTCCGATTATGTCATAATGTTAGAATTGACTCCAATGGGACAATTAATTTAAAACCAATACATTCCGCACATTTCCCCTACATAATCCCCAGTTCTATTTTTACCTTCTAACAGACTATAGGCCTACATAGCAGAATATTGCCTATTGCCTAATGCACAAACAACATTTTTCATGCACGGATTCTGTCCGATTATGTCATAATGTTAGAATTGACTCCAATGGGACAATTAATTTAAAACCAATACATTCCGCACATTACCCCTACATAATCCCCAGTTCTATTTTTACCTTCTAACAGACTATAGGCCTACATAACATAATATTGCCTATTGCCTAATGCACAAACAACATTTTTCATGCACGGATTGTGTCCAATTATGTCACAATGTAAGAATTGATTACCTCTAATGGATGGGACGTAATGCAGACTAATTAACTTTATTATACCAATACATCGGTCCGCATATGTCCCCCCAATATAAAATGCGCATAAACTTCCCTGATACATTTACATAGGATCTTCTAAAAGGATTTCTTAGAAAAGCAAACAATAACATCTGTTTTGTGAGGTCTGGATAAATCTCAATGTACTATGCAAACAAAGGGCCCATAAATTATAAGATCTGACGAAAAATGACAAATCTTGCACATTAAATGTCCACCATTTATAACACAAAAGGAGGACTTTTGATACCAGATTCACTGATTTTCAACAAGGACTTTTAACAATTGATCACACCTTTTCACAGCAACCATACAAAATGATACAGGGTTTTTAAAGCAATAGCCATATAATCAAAAAAATGTTTGGAATGTACTCAAATTAAAGGAGCGCTTACGATAATATGTTGTTTTCAGATCTAACATTTTCCTGACTGTAAAAAACTACTTTAGGTAGAAAAAAAACCGTGGGGAGGTCACTCAGATACTTTTTTGGTAGGGATGTGCCGCCATTAAAATGAAAATCGACCCAAACATTAACCAATTTTGGGAGAAATGGACCCATATGTAGAAGGCTAGTAGCATTTAATCTGCTGGCACAAAAGCATGCATCAAAAGAATGCGATCAAAATGACCAGACTGCAAAGTAAGGCTGGGAATTTATTTTTTTACATTTATTTTTATTTTTCTAGTACAAAACAGGACCTTAGATGACCCATATTTGAACCTAAATAACCCACATAATACCTCATGACGGGACCACACCATAGGAATAGTAACTCATAACCCAAAAATCCTATACTAAAATACACACATACAGTTGTGAATGCCATGACCTTATATTAACTTATATTGTATTGTATTTTTAATTGAAAAAAAAATTGGGAAAAAAAAAAGTTTTTTTCTGTTTTTTTCTTCTTCTTTTTTTCTTCTGGAAAATGGGTCGGGTACCCGGGTACACAAATACCCGAAATTCCCAGCCCCTACTGCAAAGTGTATTTTAACTGCTTTTACCGTTATGTGTACAATATAACAACTATTTATCCACCCTGTATGTATACACCTGGCGCCCTGGCGGCATTCACAATGTCATATCACATTCTTATCATATTTAACACTTCATCATTTCTCTATCAAATTGTTTGTTTTGCTTCTTTAATTGATCCGCAAATTGCTTTGAATCGGTTTGTTTTGCATTTGTCATTTAAACAACATTCTCAGAGCAATCGCTGGAGATGAAGCGGTAACCGAAAATCCGGGGGGGGGGGGGGGCACTCAACTTTTTTTGGGGTAGGGGTGTGCCGCCCAGGGTCTCAAAAAGGGGGGCTACAGAACTGAACTGAGTGTATTTTATGACGAAAAAAAGGGTCTTAGGAACTGATTTTTTTCTCCAAAAAATAGGTCTTGAGAACTGGCCTATAGTTCAATTTTCGATTTATTTTGGTTTAAGAACGCAAAATTTTCGAAGAATTTGGGCTTTGGAACACAAAATTGGGGCTTTGGAACGCAAAATTTCGTGATTTTTGAATTTTCAATAAAATTAGGGTCTTAAGAACTGATGCAGGCTCAAAAGGGGGGTCATAAGAACTAGCAGCAGAGGGTGAAAAGGGGGGTCTTCAGCACGGCACATACCTATACCCTTTTCAAATGTCAGTGCCCCCTCCCCCGGGCGAAAATTGCTTGGGATGTGTGTGTTATTTGATTTGCATTTGACATTTAAACAAAATAAATTCCGGATTATTCAAAGACAGTGCATAGTTTATGCCGCCTCCGCTATTTGAGACCTTGGCATTTTTGAACAAAACAAATGGTCAACATCGGTTATTAAATAAAAAATGAAAATAAGTGAAAGCACTGACCATCCCATTTTTATCTGATCTGGCACTGGCGGCATCATGGTGGTAGGTCATTTTCTGGGTTTTATATATAAATAGCTCATTATTTGCAGGGCATTAACGCATCTGTGATTAACGCAACCTAACTTTTCTCGTGTGATATTCTTCACAATACAGAATTTCCTTGACCCTATTTATTAGTATCATTTAAAATTGTGTTTTTGTGTAATGAAAGTATTTTCTATTGGTTGCCATAGTACATGCCAGCCAGGAGTAAAATGCAAGACATTTGTGTAGTTAGTTACCAAGTGAAGGCCATTTTTAAAAGGACTATTTTGTCAAGATTTTCTCCAAGGTATTAGCCAGAGGGGCGTCCAGGCATCATATGGACGTCCTGTCATGAAAATGGAGGACACCCTAAAAAATGCTAAAGCCATCCAATGGTCGAATGGATGCCCTAATTTATTTTATTTTATTTTAATTTATTTTTGGGTTTTTTTACGTTTTTAAATATTTGTTCACAATGTGAACCCCCCAAAAGGTGGTATGTAATACTATTTTATGTCAAAAAACACTGTTTTTGCGCATTTTTTCCCATTTGAATAATTTAGAGCTTAGTGCTTTAGTGCTTGTAACTTCCTATTGCAGTGCTTGTAACTTCCTATTGCAGCTCAGTCCGGAGCTATACTGGAAGCCCTCTAAAACCTAGAGGATGTGGATTTTTGTACAGGTAACAGACCCGGGATGATCCCCTACTCTTTACGATGAGGTCTGCAACTATTTAATGTGTTCAGGGTGAATCGTCTGAATACACGGGACCAACGGCTTAACGTGAATCTCCGAATCACGGCGAACTGACACTCACGTCCTGGGACGTTGACATTCTGTATAGACCTGCACGTTGTACACAGTGAATGGGGTAGAGGAGAAATTCTACAATTAAATTCGATTATCAGCTTAAACCACGGAAAGAGACTCCGATAACTAACACTCACTGAATTAAGATTTGATTGTAGAATTTCCGACCTAGATAGGAACTTTTTGGGGTGAACAAGGAATCATGGTTTCAAGGCGACTTGAACCCACGATTGATAGAAAACTCCCGACCGACGATCAGCGCGCTAGACCGCTCGGCTTCTTATGCGGTCACCTTACACAGGAACGGGGACACTCCGCTCACGCTGCTCACTTCACTTTATTTTGGTCCCACTTTAGGACACCCAACTTTCAAATCCTGGCTAAGGCCCTGATTTTCACCCACCCACTCACACAAATCAATGCATTTGCACACATAATACAGATTGTATTGTAGCACCGATTATTGTAGGCAAAACAGCAAATTAATATTTATCGGATTTGTAGCCCAAGTCCACATTATTCTGTTTTTGCGATAAATGTTTAAATGTTGTTTGATCGGAAATTCTAGCATAACTGGGTAGGCCTCCTGACATTAGGCTTATCGAATAACTATCATTTTACTAATTAAAAAAAGGATCACAATTTCACAAATATTGAAGACTTTTGCATTTTGCACTTTCATAAAATTATACACTGGGCGTGATGATTGATGACAACATGGCATGCCTCCATTCAAACCCCTTAAAAATGCTATACCCCCACACTCTAATCCCACATCTTCCAGATGCATCCACTTATTATACTTAAATATAGCACAATGCGAGTCAGAAATTAATATTTATTTCCTGTGCCTCTATACTAAACATGAAATTAAATATCAAACTGTTTTCTGGTTTGAATTATTTCAGCTAGTGGATATCAACTTTAAAGCTATTTTTAGCGTTGAAATCAGTCAGAATTCTTAGGGCACTTGGGAACATGGAAGCCATACCCCCTTCCCCCTACCCACCAAACACATTCAAGTCCCACCCGTTTCCCTGAACATGACACAAACCTCCCTCGATCCCTCTCAGTGTAACTTTTAGAGTAGAAGAGGTTGTTGCAAGAACTATAGCTTTGGTAATGATCAAATCATTGATTTTGATACAGTGCTTTAAACAACCTTCTTTAGCAGCACTTAAAACTATAAACAGCTTCTCTGCAAATTGCTCCAAAGACAAAGGCATTGGCCAACCACTAATACTATCCTGTGAAAATGTTCGTGCACTCATTTGAACCCAAGTATACCGTAAATCATGAAATGTTTGCTTTCATCAACATTTTGCAAATTTCGCGAGTGCAGTTGACTCGCAAAGCTTTCGTGATCGCGAATGTTTTGCATTTTAAACATCCGTCCCGTAGACTGCCACGCACATCAGGATGTCCAGCCTCATCTGAGAGTCCATACTGCTGTTCAGCGGTTCTCTTACTGAAACCAGGAATTCCAAAAAATGCCATCCGTTGGCGTGATCGCCGAAGTAATGTTTTGTTTTTACACATTTTGATTTTGGAACCCGTTTTAAAAGACATTTAAAATCTTGATGAAATTGCAGTTTGGTGGCTGTATCTGGTAATTTCACAACAATTCAAACATAAATTCAGGAAGGTTAGAGTGCAAAATTATGCACCTTCGAGCTAGATGGCTTTAACAGTTAAATACAGGAAGGTATGAATACCAAATTTTGCACCAATTCACGAAATGTTCAAGCCGCGAAAAAGACTGATGTCGATGATTCCCGAAATGTTATTGCCTCAAAATGTCTGTGCTTTACAGTAAGTAATTTAACCAATTCTGAAAGTAGTCGTGGATAAATTATTTTTCAGGGGGTGTTCATTCAATAGCACAAAATATGCAAGGTTTTTGGCAACTTATTGTGAAGTGGAATACTGTTGGTTATTGCTTTGTTAAGGTTTGTCATTAATGATTTATTGAAAATGATTATGGGTTTTTGTGATATTTATTGCTGTAGACATTCCGTTCAGATATTTCCAGAACTGGCATATATATTTTCATCGCTTATACTGTGAGAGTCGTAGTGTTTTATAAATTAATTTTTTAAATAGGCTTGATGAGTTGTCCGATAATAACAATTTACCATATCATCCCTGTTCTGTGTTCCCTATTATAATAAGTTTAGTTATTAGTAACTGACTCTCATAAAGTATTGTTAGAAGTAGCTCACTTACATCAAGACTGAATCAAGTAAGTTACCCAAAGGTACACTCGTTAACAACCTTTCCCATAGGCACACAATCTCAAAAATTAGGGTCACAAACTTCTTTTTTTAGAGTTAAATTTTTACCCAAACTATCAAATTATCAAATTATTACTATTTTCTCCTTCAAATTAATAAGTTTGCTTTAATAAATTGTTTTAAAACTATTATCACACAAGAAACATTAGTCAAATTGACATTTACCAATTTCATCTTGACATGAACCACGGTCTGTCAGTAATATTTGTCAGCAAAAAAAATGTGTTTTAAAAGGAAAATCGACTGACCAAGTGACCGAACCAACTTCAAAATGTTTGACACTTGAGGGTAACCAGTGACTGTCACTGGGGTAACACAACAATTTTGTGTTTGCCTTATTACATTATGGATTCCCAATTGTGAAATCCATTCTAATTACACCTTTTATGAAAAAACAACTTGGCTTTGTGTAAGCCTTTGTGTAAGCCTTTGTGTCACCCCCTCCCCCCCCCCCCCCCCCCCCCCCCCCCCCCATCTGTCTGTTGTTATGACTTGTGGCCAGAGACTAACTCATGACCAATTTTCCTAATAAGTGTTTAAACAATTCTAATATCGGTATTATTGATGAATGTGTAATTAGACTACAGTACAATAAAGTCTGACAACACAAAATTAGGCCCTCTCTAATAAAAGGAAATCACCGTAATCGTGTATGCTATGCAATGGTCAGCCTAACAAGGTACAATGTCCTGTAAAGTGATCCCATTGTTGGGAGCCACTATGCTGTGCTCTCAGCCAAGGTATTAGCATATTCATAATTGACACAGCGGATTTAACGAGACCAGTATGTTTGCGAAAGCACTCCATCTCATGGATAAATCAAACATCTTGATTTCCAATTCTCTACTTCACATGGCCTGATGTTCACTATTCTGTGATATTACACCTACTCCACATACAGGGTGAGTCAAAAAGACTGCAATAGTGGTAAGAAGCCATCTTGGTTTCAAAACCAAGTTGAAGTTTAAAACTTTTTAAACGTTGCAAGAATGATATATTTGTTCTTTACTTTATGTGAAAAAAATGAAGTCGATCGCATTTTTCGTTTGTCTTTGGTGAACCTTCTTGCTGCACAACCCTATTTACTTGTTTGTCCACGAGCATAGTGATTTTCAATTGAAATTGCACACATTTCATTTTCACATTTGAATATATATCCCGCCAACAAAAAAAATGGAATAATTTCATTTTTATTGAGATTTAGAACATTATTTAAGCAATTCATAGCATGGGTTATGCAAATTGATTATTTTGTAAACAAGAAAGGATGCATTAAATTCCAATCACGTCACAAATTGATGCGAATGTTCACATTTTAATGAGAGACGCATGTTGCAATTTTATCCATGTTTTGGGTGTTTCGTGGACAAGCGTGTGAAATGGGTGCATGGGTAAAAAGGTTCACCAAAGGCAAAAGAAAAATGTGATTCACTTCATTTTTTTCACATGATATAAATCACAAATATGTTATTCTCATAACGTTTGAAAAAAGTCAAACATCAACATGGTTTTGAAAACAAGATGGCTTCTTTCTACTATTGCAGTCTTTTTGACTCACCCTGTACATGTAGTATTGCTAATTTAATAATAATTAAGGTCCAATAATATATTGCATCTGGTCAGCTTTAACCTTTACAAATATTAAGTTTTGTTGACATAAATCCAGACTTCCTAGAAGTTGTAATCAGGCAAATCAGAAATGAGGCCATACAGGTACAAGTCCAAGCGATCTTGTTTTCACAATTCATAATTTGTGTTATCAAAATTGATTTTGCCATTGACTTGTAGAGTTGTATACGTTGGTATATATAGTAGTGTATTATGTTTCTGCATTTGTATTTGTATTGCTTTATATCGTGTTCTTTGTTTTTTTTATGTATGTAGCGCAGAAAGCGCATAATCCCCAGGGGAGCCACTCGGATATAAAATTGTACAAAATTCGCAAAAATGACAACTTAATTATATAAAGGGTACATTCGCCAACCACATTGTAGTCACTTTTGGCCTAGTATTTATGTAAACATGTAAAATTGTGCATACTGCATTGCCTCATATGCTTACAAACAATGTTCAGCTCCTCTAGGCCCACACATTTGAGCTGATATATTTATCAATTATCATAATAGAAGTCAACGCAATCAATCAATTATTCAATCAATCAACCACAATTTACACCAATCTAATTTGGAAATATTACTCAGCCACACCTTTGTAAGTGTTTTAAAAGATGTCAAAAGGTGTTAATTACAGCGTGAAATTGTCTGACAGAATTGAACATAAAAACAAAGCAAGCGTTCACTCAATTTTGTAGGTGAACCTCTACCTAGGCCCACACAATTATTTGAGCTGATATAATAGAAATAAACTCAATAAATCAATCAATTAATCAATCAATCAACCACAATTTACACCAATCTAATTTGGAAATGTTACTCAGCTACACCTTTGTAAGTGTTTCAAAAGATGTCAAAAGGTGTTAATTACAGTGTGAAATTGTATGACAGAATTGAACAGAAAAAACAAAGCAATCTTTCGCTCAATTTTGTTGGTGAACGTTATTCAACCTAGCTATTCTTTGCAAGTTTTTCAAATGTTTCCTGTGTTGTTGGGTGCAAACATCCTGCACTTCATTCTGGAATATTTGTGGAACTTGGGGCACCACATTTCTGAGAGATTCAGCTATTTGGATGGGGAGGGGTCAATGTTGTATTCTCTATAATTCTGCATTTTTCTAAATACTACAAAATACTCAAAAGCATTCAGGTAGTTAGGCACTGTTAACCTACAAGTTGTTTTTTTCTGGCTTCTAAAGCGATGGATCATTTTTAATATTTTGAGAAGACAAAACCTGAATCTCATTGACTTTAATACCAACAATTTTCACCCCTAGCAGTTGCAGCCTAAATACACCTAGCCGGAAATGGAATCTAAAGAATCTTGGAATGGCCTAAATAATAACCAATATGCAACTATTTCAATTCTTTAGAACAGATCGCTGCTGGGGATAAATCCGACCCTTGAATGGTCAGCAGACAAGAACTGACCAGCCAGTGTTATTATTCATCCATGGATCACTGACCGTGAAACATGCTCTCATCTAACGCAATAACTGGAATGGACAGGAAATTGCCAATTGATTTAATGCAGGTAATAATAACAGACAAAATCCATGAACGGAAGAAAGTTGGACATTTTCAATCATTATTAAAATCTGCAATCCACTAGTACCATACAGCCACTTTTTGGCCAATTGCTTAGGAATGAATTGACTGAGATATATGCAATGATTCGGGATCCAGTGCTCCTGTAATCTGGAAAAACACTTAGTAAGTCTGTTGAACGCAAATTTGAGAAAACAAAAGGAAAACTGTTCCTATATTTTTTTCAGACTAGGTTTTTCCATACTAGGTTCTTCAGATGAAAAACTGCTGACAGGGAAGAGTTTCACACACTTTAACTTGATAAATTGAAGGGGAGAAACCTAGTATTAGGTCCAAATATGGGTCTTACTCAATTTTCACCAAAATTATCTTACCAAATTATCCCTATTAAGCGCCCATGCCCTTATAAGCGCCCTCTCTCTTTTCCCAATGACTACCAAGAAGTAACACCACTAAGCACCCATCTTGTTAGCCAAGTAGCTCAAAATAAAGCATGCAAGTAGCGTCCTATAGTCCCGGCATGAACTACATGTTGGCGATCAACGTATCGCCAACCAAAACCAAAAATGTGCATTAAGATCCAGAACTAATTTGACAGTTTCCACGATAAATGACCTTATACGGAATAAGCGCCCACCAAAAATGACTTAGCTAAGCGCCCTGGGCGCTTATTAAAATAGGGATAATACGGTATTAAGTTTTTCCAGATAACAGGAGAGTGGTGGTCTTCAATTCAAAATAGACATGAACCTGAAGTGACACACAAACCAAATTTTTATCATAGGACAAGGGGGGTTGTTGATACCTTGTATATCTTATTGTTTAAACACTTTCCACGCTGCCATTAGTTTTACCATTACAAACGTACAAAACAGATTTTTCAGAAACATTTCCCAACTTTCAAAGTCTATCTCAAGAACTTTTGAACCAATACTAGGAATGTTTATACTTATTTCAATGCATTTCTAATAGAGATTCTAAATGTGGTAATACATTTCAATAATTTTGATATTTTTGAAATATTTTGTGAAATTTTGGAATGTCGTCTGCCGCATTAAAGTGTTAACTTCAATGTGAACATGGAGAAAATCATAATTTATGATACATAATGTCATGAAGTACAACCTCTTATACGGCTTGTTTTGCGCTTTAAATGAACCAAAATAGTTTACAAAATATGAAGGAAATAAAATTTAGCGTAATTTTGCTCAATTTGATCCCCTATTCACATTACGCACGTAACATGCCCCGGCTTGAAAAACTACCCTAATTACATGAACAGCAGTATCATCATGTCATACCACATGGGATACTGTTACTTTCACCAGTGTACAAGCTTCACACAATAAGGCCAACAACAACAAAAAAGTTGACTTGCCCTAAAGGGCCAGAGTGTGGGTCGGACGGTCGGATTTTTTTTGTTGATTTTTTTAATTTTTGAAAATCTTAACAGGGAGATACTACACAAAACACGCTTTAAAGATTTTTTGTTGATTTTTTTTGTGTTGATTTTTGGATTTTTTTTGGATTTTTTTTTAAACAAGCAGATACTCCTCAAAAACATGTTTTCATCTTTCTTTATTGTTATGTGCTTCTTTCTTTTTTTTTCTTTTTTTCAATATTACTTTTTTTTTTTTTTTTGAAAAAAAAAAAATTGCGACCCTAGATTTCTGAAAATTAGGGTCCGTCGGAAAGGGCAAGTCAACTCTTTGTTTTGTTTTGGCCTAATGTATTATATACATGTATGTGTAATGATACACCGTTTACATTTAATGCTGCTACTGTCGTCACTGCCTCACCTTTGGAGGAGAGAAAAAAAGTTGCCAATATATCAATATCGTCAACAGACACTCACCTGCCAAGCACATTGAGGACGGAATACTGGCCGTGAAAATCTCCCTCGCGATAACACCTCGTCGTGGCGGCGGTTACTACAGCGGTATTCATGTCAGCTTTGTTTATTTGCCTATTGGTGGAGAGCTCTCGAAGTGGCATCAATGTGTGTTGGTGTGTACTGACGCCAGCTTGCTTGGAATATAGGCTCGCTGCAAAACAGAAAAAGGGAAATAAGGTTTACAGAATGCCAGATTGATTTAGGTCAAGTTTACATAACCAATATTGATATTAATAAAAAAGTTAATTGATAATAAGGAACACTTGACGAACGGCAGTCAGAAATGTTATGGCAAGTACGGGGCAGATATACTTGGGGAAAACAAGTGGTTCTGTAAAACAGGTAAAGGTAAAGTGACGTGCGAGCTTCACACGGAGTGCCTATCTCTCTTTCTGTGGCGTTTAGGCCAGACTCCTCGATTTGTAATTTTTGCTGTAGGGGTTCGCCACTCCTCCCGCACAACGAGTCGGTAGAGAGGAATAATTGCGGTAAAGTGCCTAACTCAAGGACACAACACGCTGGCAGCAACAGGACTCGAACCCACAACCTTTGTATTGTGGAGCGAGAATGTATGATCCGCTGGACCACACGTGCCCGCCCGTTATTTAGTGGCTCTGTAGAAACTCAGGGGTGTACTTTCGGCGCGAATCCGCGAATCGATTCGCGTAAAGATTCGCGTAAAATCACTACCGCGCGAATCCAGGTGGATTCTCGCCCAAAAAAACAACAATTTTTTTTTTTTTTTTTTTTAATTTTTAAATTTTTTCTTCTTCTTTTTAAGTCCAAAACAGGACCTTAGATGACTGGTATTTGACCCTTAGTCAACAAACATGCCGAATTTGGAAGTTATGCAAGCTTATAGCCTTATTCTTGATATTATTTTAATTAATTTTAAGAAGTGTTTGATTCAATTTGTGTACTATTATTTTTTAAGTATACAATAGTACAATAAATGTTTAAAATGCGGAATTTAAATTCAGTAAAAAGGATTCTCGCAAAAATATTCTGCGAGAATCCATTTGCGAGAATCCATGGATTCTCGCAAAATTCCTCTGCGAGAATCCATTTGGATTCTCGCAGGATGTCGCGAAAGTACACCCCTGAAACTAGAAACATGGTCATGATCCTTCCTCCTTAAAAATATGAAATCACTAGTCGTAACATGAACTCACTTTGTCCAAAAATATCTGCTTGTTCACCGCTATAATACATTATCCAACATTCAGCTGTTTAACAGCAAACAGTAAGTAGTATACCAACTTTCTGGATCAAAACTGACTGAGCACTATTCTGCATGAGGTTCAGTACCTGAATGGTCACATATCATATTATGATGTGACTTCTCAGGACTAATTGAGTGATGTCATTACAGATAGACAGACCTGTCACGGACCACTTCCACTCTCATTATCTGTTCAAGTAAACCTAGTTCCTGCCTCTCAAACTGAAGACCAATAATTATACCATGGATTTTCCTTATATTATTTTTTAGGAAAACAACAACATTGTTGTGTTGCTCTGAAGTGCCAAAAATCTTGAAGTCGGGTTGGTCGGTTGATTGATTTTCCTTTTTTTCATTTATTTAATTTTTTTTGCTGACAAATATTACTGACAGACCTTGGTTCATACAATACAATACAATACAATACAGAAAGCATTAATTGCGCCATTTCCAAAAGGCTCAGAGCGCTTACAAGATAAAACCTTAAAATTACAACTTAAACTACAAAATGTGAGTGTAACATGAGCATAGTACGTACAATATATTATAGCAATTACAAAATAGATTAGAAACAAAATATAAACAGAAAAACTGTTTAAGGGAACAAATGAGTTTTAAGAGCTTTTTTGAACACACTTGTAGATGATGATTGTCTAATACAGATAGGTAGCTTATTCCACTCTTTTGACGCACAAACTGTGAAAGTTCTATCACCAGCTAGAACTCTAGTGATGACAAGACAAAATGGTAAAGGTCATCAACGACTAATGTTTCTAGTGTGATAATAGTTTACAAGCAATCTATTCAATCAAACTTATTCATTTCAAGCAGAAAAAGTAATATTTTGACAAATGGGGGGAAATTTAAATGTTTTTTTGCCTTGTAGTTTCTTGAACAGAAGCCCCCCCCCCCCTACACAAACACACATTATATGAATTTCAATGTGATAGTATTTGCATCATCAGGATACAAATCAGAGTAGATGTGATTGGTGCCTTTGTGATAATAAAGTAGAATCGTGCAAAAGAAAACGATTATATTTATTATCGCCGAGTAATGTAAATCAGTTAGTACCCCTTTAATCTAACATAAAAGCTACGTAAATGTTGACCAATCAGGCTACGCCTTATAAAATCGCTGTTGCTTGTTATTATTTGTTATTGGCCAATCACGAGGCGTGTGAGAGATTTCTTAAAATCAGATTCTATGTATCTGTTGTAGTATTTTCTGAGAAATAAAGAAAATATAAGTTTGTTAAATATAACTATAAGGAAGAGTCTCCTGTTGCTTTACTTCAAGTTTAGCGTAAAATAAGGGTTGAATAACGCCGCTCGGCTGGATGACTCATGACAGTCTTGATCAGTTCTTATTTGATAGACAGGTCAATCAATAATTCTGCCCCTCCCTCATTGTACTTTGCACTTGACACTTGAGAAAAGAATACACAATTAAGTGCACTAGAAACCACTTTAAATGAGTTAGATAAGGGTACCTAACTGTTTAAGAGGGGTGTTAACCCTCCCTAAAAATATTAAATTCATTAAGCCCTGTAACTTTTGAACTATATTAATGTTGAATATAAGGCATAGTAAAAAAAATTACATGTTTCCCGTCCGGACTTTTTAAAAAAAGGAGGAGGGAGGGTCTTACTATTTACTATTTTCCCATTTTTTGATATTTTTTTCAAGATGGCCGCCAAGTCGAAAGTGACCAACTGACTGTGTTGCAGACACCCCTAAACAGGAATTTCCACTCTAATTGCCAGAGGAATACAAATATGAAAAGGTTTACCTATTACATAGAGCCAAGTACACATTGTTTCTTTATGTTTTCTTCATTTTTCAGGTTGAATGAGGAACAAAACATCATTGATCGAAAGGATGTAGGCCTACATGTATTGGTCCCCATGGTACTATTTGAGAAGCCATGTCAATAATTCCGTGTCATGCATGGCATGAACATGCTATGAAATGATACAGCATCTCTATTACACCTGCCATTCCTATGGGCAAAGGATCAATCACTAAAAATAAAAAAATAACATTAAATTAAAAAAAAAAAAAAAAAAAAAAAAAATATTTACAGAATTTTTGGAAATAGTAAATAGTAAAAAATAGGAGGCGGCGGCCAAATAGGAGGCGGGCGGGGACGGGAAACATGTTTATTTTTTTACTAGGCCTAATAGTATACATTTTTGGAAAGGAAATGAGTAGAGAATCCATTTCTGGTATCAGATCAAATTTTACTAAAAATGATGGTTTTTAAAAATGTTGGCACAAAAAAACCCCCAATTTTTGGCTTAAAATGTTTCGGACAACCAGGGGACAGACAACGTAACTTTACCGGCTGGAATCTTTGCGAAAATGGATTCTTCTCAAATGCCTGACCCTGTATAATAGCCAAACTATCATTTCGATTTTTCACCCTCAAAGATTTTATCCAGTGTAACTGTTGCTGATGTGATGTACATGTACATTTTTAAAATCACACTAAAAAGCAAACATATACGAGGGGCATTCAATAAATACCCGCAACCATTGTTGTTCTCCACACCTGAGTGATTCTGTGAAATCTAAGTGTGTACATTATAAAGTATAAACCTTAATCTATCATTTAACACAATCTGGATTTACTGAATATTCATAATTACGTAATAGCATTAGCATAAAATAACCCATATTTGGACACTGAAAAACATGCCACTTTGGCAGGAATTTTGAATTTGCTTGATAGCACGTGTATTGAAATGAGCAGAACTTTGTTCCGGATTAGTGTGCAAGTCTAACATTTTGCATCAGGAAACCAGAGACCATGTTCAACGAGGTCCTAAAATGGAGAGGTTCTGTCAACGACAACTTTTGGAAATACACTGCATCTTATCTTGGTCAACATTAGGCTTTGACAGTGAGCCCCAAAATGCCGAAAATCCAAAGAAATGAAAATGATAGTTATAGCAAACAATTGGGATTTCCTGAAATACCACAGCAAATGCAGGATTCGTTATTGTATAGATGACAGGGTAGCAATAAATACATCGAGAATTGTTGAACTTGGAATAAAAATCTGCGCATGCGTAGAACGCACGGTGGTCAGAAAGCGCTCATAATGAGTAGAAATGTTAAACAATCACTGCAACCAACGTAAAAGTTACAGATAAGGAATTGAATTTAAGAAAACAAGAACTGTGGTGAACTTCAATACATATACAAAGTTCAAAAATGTAAACATCTATTTGAAAATACAATTCAATTTAATGTTATGATCAGTATAGTGAATTTACTCAAATTGGGTAAAAAGAGCTTCATTGTATAAAAATTTTCTCTGCAGAAAACGGTTTCAGATATTGTCTTTGTAATCTCCCATTTAAATCTATGCCATGTAACAATGAGGAACAAGAGGTTTAAGACAAATCTTGCGGTTGGATACCTTGACCTTGACTGTTTATTCGTTAAAGAATTTCTTTTAAGCTATGACATAGAGATGACGTTTTAATGTTACATAATAAGTGTTTTTTCTCCATAATTTGCATCTGAAAATAAGTAATGTTGAGCACATAGTATTTGGTCTATCACTGTTTCAAACGGCAACTTATTCCATGCATCGGTTCTTGAGATATTTTGAAAAAAGTAACTGTGCATCAAATTGCTTGCAAATATTCTCCGCCCTGATCAGCTATTTTTCATGCAGTGTCCAGAGAGTATTGATTTTACGCATGTACCATTACGTAATCCCACAAACGATATTGTTCATTCATGCATGCGAGGAAAGATAAAGACCCATATTTCAAATTACCCTAATTCTAGTTGGCATACGTCGCGCATGAGTGGAGAAAAACAATGGTTGCAGGTATTTATTGAACGCCCCTCGTACGAACAAACAACAAAGTCTTCAACCTTGTGATATTCCACTTAGGTTTACCAGGTGAACACACTTTAGAATCGAGACAAATTTTGTCTCAGCTTTACAGTTTACAGCATAAATGTGGCATTTATGTAAATTCCACCCGACATTTAAACATGACGAACATCCATCCGCACAGGAAGGTCTGTTCTCATCAGACTATTGCCCCTCTGCGAGGTTTCATAAAACATTATACTGTATTTGGTTTCCCATAACATCATCCAGGTAAAAATATTGCTATCAGGGTCAAAATACAACCTCTCGTAAAAACCAGGGGGTGGTCCCTCAGGGATATTTGGGGACACGCTTTGCGTTGCACTTTCGGTGTTCTGCATAGATGCACATATTGAACTGTAAATATCACATTTAAAGGGAATCATGTCCATACTAGTCATTCACATTTTCTTATTTTGGTTATTTCATTTTTGACAAATTTGGGATTGCAATCAGATTTGGGAAACGAATCGCATTGTCATATTTTATAATATTTTATAACCATTCTTATAAAAGGTACATGCCTGTATAGCATAACATCAATTGCAATGACATTTGGTTGATGATATCAATAAAAGAATGGATAAGTTGAAATATTTACACTCCGGTCCAAATGATCTGATCCCAAACCATCGGAGGATGGTCATTCTTGTCCGTAAGTAACGAGCGAAGGCCATTGTGTTGTCATAAGATTAAATGCCTGCAAAGTTTTGTAACACTGAATTTGTTATCTGCAAATTACAGTCCTGGTGTGTGATCATTAAAAAAATCTCTATCCATTCAGATACTGATGAATGAAATGTTTAACCAACAGGAACATTTGGATGTAAGATGTACACTTATTTACCGTTGCCTCTTGGCATGGCTTTAAAATATCATAAATACTGGTTTTATTTATGAAAATATAGAGCTATACAATGTACCGTACATTGTTTAATATTTCCTGATGTTGGTAATGGTACCTGAGTTTGCAAATTGGTACTGTACCTCAACAGGTGAGACCTCTCGGGATTTGTCCATGTAAAATATATCACACAGGAATGTCAATGGACCTTTACCAAAGTTGTGTGTGGGGTGAATACTAGAACTTGTTTTACTGTATATTACCAATCAATCAAATTGTTCAACTGAAATTATTGAGTTCCAACAAATGTTCAGCCGGTGTTATCTGTTATGCACCCCATATTTTTGGGGGGTGGGGGATTAACCCATGTTGACCAAAGACCCATAATTTTCCTACAGATTTGACAGATTTTGCTAAGATTTCGGTGAAAAACAGCAAATTCAAGGATATTAGATCCATACATTTTCCAAAAATGGCTATAATGAAAAGGGATCATTCATTTACTATACCATGGACTTAAAAGTCCATGACTATACTATGGTTTGCTAGGACCATAAAAACTGGAAATGATAGGACTAAACATTCAAAGTATGTGACCAGGGATGATCAACAAGAGGTCCCTCTCCCTGTCAGGGCTTTATCCAGGTCGGCTAATTGTTTTGTTTGTTTGTACCAGTATCCAAAATTACCAAGCACACAGAAGTCCCTGCTATGCCTGATGAGTCTGGGGGACCAAAATTACAAATGATTAGTGCATAGATAGGAGTACTTTGCTTCAACAGCAGCTCACATTAATGTGTTTAAAAAGTTAACAGAGGAGAGTAAAGTACATGTATTTTCCGTTCATTCAACTTTTCAATTTGAAGAGAAGAAAGACTAGTACACAAGTTGACAAACCAATTCTAGGTCATATTTAAGAGGCCCCCCTTAAATCATAATGCAGCGCATGTTTAATCCATGTGATGTATACAGTATGTATAGGCTATGGACATCGACACGAGTAAACAACATAATGGGTAACATGGCCTTTATATAATGCAATCAAGTAGAATAAAAGGCACTTACTCAAAACCCTACTCTCTCAAGCACTTTATTATGGGTATTGTCAAGGAACATTTCTTGAGCAACACCAGCATGCTTCACTTTCATCACATGACCACTGATTTTTGACATTAATTACATTGAAATGAAAGGCTTATGTTGTTGTTAAACGAGGGTCATCAACAAAATCCTGCTGCAAGTAGTACAATTGATGTGAATTCAATTCAGTCCTCACTTGTTTTTCTCTTTATGTTTAAAATATTTTAGTTGAGATTCAACTTCTTTTCATGTCTGTGGCCAAGATGCCTATCTGTGTTATGAATAAAGGTGGAAGTCAGACGATCTCCAGGTGCTAAGGGTAAATTTTAAAAAATCTTTTGTCTCAAAGCTCTTCAGTTTTTCAAAACCTAATGCGGAATGCGGTTTTGTTTTTGTTTTTTGTGTTTGTTTTTTTAAATATAAAATATTGAAATCCTTGTAAAAGAGACATTTTGTATTTAAAATGATGTGATCAATGAAAATGTGAAAAATCTGTTAAATTTTGGGATTTTATTTCATTTTTTTTTATTTTAAAAATTAATAAATAAATAAAAAATTTAAGATTTTTGTTTTTCTAATGCGCATCAATAAACTAACGCGCGCGGGAGCTTTGAGACAAATTATTTTTTTAATTTAGCCTAATAACTTGTAACTGTTTTGTTTTGGGGACAATTCCTGTTGGTATGGTAGTGGTGCTAAGCATGCTGGACTACAAAAGAAATCTTCTTTGGGGATTTGTATGCTGCAAAAACTGAAGGACGGACAGCTATAATTATGGAAAGGAATTGTGGACAATACATTTATAATAGAACATGAATGTAGCAACCCAGACAAGGAAGGTGATATCTTTGAAAACAATGAAGTAGAATATTGTCTACTGGTATGACATGTTAAAATGATTTGTCATTCACATGATGTTTTGGGGCATATATATGTGCACTGAGTGAGTGAGTGACCACAGATTTAAATTGTAAATTGGATGTACAGTAGATCTATATGGGGCTATTTTGGATTCTTTGCATGCACATTCGGGCCTTAATGCTACCCCTACATGTACCCCTGCTTCAATTAGTTATTAATGGTTTGAGTCTGCGTAAAATACTTTTTTGGTTAAAAATTGATTAGTCTCTGTGTGTTGAAAATGATGTATTTTTACTCAGCACATTTTCATCCATGGATGTAACCATCTACCTCTCTAGAGTATTCTTACTGCATTCTATCGCAAGATATTTCAAAATAAATTGTCAGGAACTTTATAACCTTTGACAATTTTGCATTCAAATAAATGTGATATTTTTTACTAGGGAGCATTTTGCTATCAAAGGGCGTAATTGCACCGGTTTAACAGAAGCAAGGAAACACTTTTTGTGTGTGCTAACGTAACGACTAACTGTAGTGTAGGTGAATGAAACTTGTGGCGATGACCTCTGTCCTAAAATATATTTACAACAAATAAACATGCTTTTGATAAAGTTTAATACCATACCCTAGAAACATTTCTTGTGCACAAAGTTTTTGCCAAGATGTGTAAAATCAGTAAAATTACGATGTACGATGAAAATTACGATGTTACGATCACATTGAAAATTCATCTTTATCAACTCAAAAATATCTAGGTAAAATCATGTTTTTTATGGAAAAGGAAATTATATTCTGAAGAAAAAGGACTTCTCCCTTAAACCTCAGGCAATCTGTCACATTTGTGAGTTGAAAATGACCCAATTTTGTCTTCTTGAAATTTCGGTAGTGGGCCCGGCGAACAAAAAAAGAAGTCATTTTCACGCTTGGCTTCTGACTGTATAAATGTTGGTAAACATGACAGTTTCCCACTACTTTGAGGGTGGGTGATTATCCCTCTCCTGCAAAACGCACTCAAAACGTCAACGTTTGAAAGAGCAACATAGTCTAATAGATCTAAAATAGATCCTCTGTTTACCCCCAATCTCTGACAACCACAATCCAGTATCCATCGGAGGCAGCTTGCTGCGAGTGACAAGCAACTAACATTACTAACTCTAGGCCCAGTGCATGTTCATGATGCAAAAATAAAACAGTGATGTACTGGCAGTTATATGGTCTGTGATAAAACAATGTCTTGGATAATGTAAGCCATTTCTTAGGCTGGTCAGCAGGATCTCTTAGATTCCTTAACCCTAACCCAGCAGGACTAAAGCTAACAGGAGGCTAAAATGTGTGTGTGCAGCCCACCCCCCCCCCCCCCCCCCCCTTCACCCCCATATATACATGGCCTTAAAAATGTGTTGTTCATCATCACTATGGATGAACAAGAGTTAGTACCTGGTGGTACTTATTGTTCAAAAATTAAAGTCCAGACATTTATAATCTGATTTACAATCAGTAGTCTAATCCTTCACGGAATACTAGCTTCATGATCTGACCAGGTCTGACAATAGCATGTTCAAGGATATGACAAGCATAACCCTAACCCTACCACACCGCACAGCAACAACACGGCTAGCCTGTTTTATAACCCTGTGTGCAAGTTTTGGGCCACAAAATGGACCCAGGCTATATACGAGGCGAAATATAACTATAGCCTTGACAGCAGCCCTCAAATTAAGAAATGGAAAGGGCAAGGCAATTTCAGGCAATTTGAAAGGGGCACCAACTTCCACCAAGGCAATTATGTACTTTTCAATGGAGTAAAAACAGCCAGAAGTTGAGGGCATCGAGGCAACTAGGTGGGGCACCGATGGCAATTGCCTTTGGTGTCTTCGGTTAATTTGAGGGCTGCTTGACAGCCATGGTGTAGTGGAATGGAGATTGGCTTTAGTGCTGGAGGTCCATGGTTCAAATCCCGGGGGAGGGGGTCGGGGTGACCTTTCAGGTGAATTTTATCCATCGGGGAAAAAAAATCTGTTTGCAAAACAATCTGTTGCCGTGTGGTATTATAGAGTTAGGGTTAAAGAAATCTCTTGACTTAAAAATTAAAACCCTAACCTGACCACCCTGTCGTTTAACAAAAAACAGGGAGAGGGGGACAAGATGAGCCAATAAATCGCTACTACCTGACCGGGAATCGATCCTCCGCATATCAACCCACTGGCCAGCACAGGCAAGCCATGACTATTCAGCTTCACGTTCGCACAGTATACTGCGCTCACTATATTAGGTTCGGTAATATTGATTGCGTCATCGAAAACCGTCCACGCATGCGCTCTGCCGTGGTATTTGATAGGGTTAAGATGTTTAATATAATAATTTGTATGGTGTAGGTACATGTACATGTAGGAATAGGACTGAATTATCACTTTTTACTAACAAATAATAACATCATACATACATGTACAAATTCCCAATACTTAAACTCCACTCCTCCATCCAGGCTCCCTGGTTCTAAAATTAATTTATCATCCTTGGGTTTCTTGTGGGTCCTCCTTTATCCTTAGAGCACAGAGTCTGGTAGCTTGTTCACGTAGTGTAGTGTTGTCCTTCCTCCTACTCGTGGAGAGTAGATCAGTGATGTATCGGAACAAGTCTGAGCCACCACAGACTAAGAGTCCGGTACTTCCATGTCCAAACAAATTACACATTTGACTTTATTATGATTTATGAGGCAGTAACCAGATATTGATTGGGGTCAAGTAGGGTCAAGTGTAGAGTAGGCAAGCGCTACTACTGTCTGCCCACACTGAGTGACCACAAAACCAGATTTATACAACACTGTTTCATTTTCATTCTACCAAGTCACTGCACTTGTTGTATGGTTTCCTCTTGTTTTAAATGCAACATCAATCCATTTACCTTTTAGTAGATAGATGTAATACTACTGTCTATTTATATGCACATGCAGATCATTTAAATATCATAGCCCCGGGGGGGGGGGGGGGGCACTGACATTGGTAAAGGGTATAGGTATGTGCCGCGCTGAAGACCCCCTTTTTCACCCTCTGCTGCTACATGTAGCTCTTATGACCCCCCTTTTGAGCCTGCATCAGTTCTTAAGACCCCAATTTAAATTTTATTGAAAATTCAAAAATCACGAAATTTTGCGTTCCAAAGCCCCAATTCTTCGAAAATTTTGCGTTCTAAAACCAAAAAAAATCAAAAATTTGCATTCTTGCTAATCAAAATTGAACTAAAGGCCAGTTCTCAACTTCTCAAGACCTACTTTTTTAAAAAATCAGTTCCTAAGACCCTATTTTTCGTCATAAAATCCACTCAGTTCAGTTCTGTAGCCCCCCTTTTTGAGACCCTGTGCGGCACACCCCTACCCCACAAAAGGTTGAGTGCCCCCACCTGGGATCATAGCTACATGTATTTGATTAATGTTTCATTCAAAATAAATACAATGGAGGGCTTCTTTGTTTGCTGAGAAAATATTTCACACACATCTAACATGATCTCATTATCTCATATTTGATAATCTCATTTGCATTGATTTTGCATCCACTGTGCATTCTGCAGCCCCCAACAAAGCAGGATCTATAGATTCTAGAGACCTAAATCTAATATTGTATGCATGGGTCCCACTCCAATCGAAACTAATTATGCCTATATGAGTAATGACAACAGGGAAATATTGACAATTGTCTTACTTGACCAGAGCCACTAATACTGCTGCTGCATCCGTAGATATCATACCAGTGACAATTTTCCATGTGATGCAGCACATAAAGGGGGAACTTTGCAGTTGAAGTCAATTTTGAGTTTCTTGTGTGATCTCAGAGCATTTTCCAAGCTTTTACATGACATCAAATTTATTAAAATTGATCAAAGCTGGCAGTGTACATGTAGTCGCTAGCCAAAATTTAGGACCGGTTAATTTTACTGACGGCGAACAGAGTAAGTGTAGCAAACAAAGTGCAGTGGATCATGGATGGCATGGGGTCCAGAGGCCTTCTTAATGTTTTTAGTTTTTTTTAATGCACTTTGAGGGTTCTGCCACATAATTTCTTGTTTTATGAGGCAGTTTAATGATTTTTAAAAATTAAAATTAAAATTAAAAATAAATTTTTTTTTTTTTTTTTAAAGTAAATGTAATAAATATAAGATAAAGATTCTGTTAGAATTGAAACGTCAGGTCCTCTTATTTTTATTACATTTACTTACACAGACTATTTTTGTGGAAAGCAGTTTGCATTCAGCTTTTACATTATATTTTTTAAAGTGCCGGTTTGGTACCCTTTTTTGTTAGACTGCCGGCTACACCCGACCGGCACCCACCAGCTACATGTGACAACCCTGACGGCTGGTCATCCGGGTCATTTGCCGTTGACAACAAAGCAAAATGTTTTACCACATATCAGTTTGTACGCTCTACTCAACCATACACAAGATCGTTTCTAATGATAGCATGAGGCCTGTATCTAAGCGACTGATTGTTTACATTAACAACATTTCCAAAATTAGCAAAATGTTTCACCTGATTTTCGGACTTGCAATTAATGAGAAAACTTGCATTGTGTGTAAAGATAACATGATTATCTAGAGGAATCCCATGGGCAAATATTCAGTTCGATGACCAGTACCATTTCATTTTCAATACAGAAAAAACTATATTTTGGCTGTTTTGGGGATGGTGCAATCTGAAATTTGTTGACTTCATGTTGTTTGTTGTCGATGGCATGTGACGTCATTCCGGGCTAACCTAGGCTAGCCTATAAGCTACAATTCTTAAAATTGGAAATTCCATGACAAAATTGAAAACCAAATGGAGTGTTACTGTTACTGTTAGAAGTGACGGCAATTCTGGATTTTAAAAAGGGCTCTAAATCCAGATGACAAAATAAACCATCTTACTTTAGTCGGATTTTAAATTAAACGAACACATACAAGCAGCGCATTGCATACATTGCGTCAAGTGCGCACAACCTGCGGCATGATAATCTCAGACGCGATCATCTTTGTGCTGCGTGCGTGTTGTTCGTTCAATTAATAATTTGACTAATATTAATTTGACTATATAATACTAAATAGTAATATAGTATAGTAAGATTTATAATTGAACGAACACACATTGAAGCAGCGTATTGCATACATTGCGTGAATACGCGCACAACCATAAGCGTGGTCATTTTAGGTGCGAACATCTCTGTGCTGCGACTGCGAACGTGTTACTCGTTCAATTATTAATTTGGCTATACTATACTCTATTTGGCTTCCTCTGGACAGTGACGTAACTTGACAGGCGCATCTTTCACGCACGCGAACACTGTATGTATCTTCCGCCTTTATAGATCGTATGCATACGCCAGTGCAGCGAGTGAGAAGCCGCGTGTGTTATAAATATGTGCTGCAAATCTGCAATCAGTAGAATACGTGGTTACGCCAATGTCTCGTGTAGCATAGACACTAGACTAGGGATCAACCAGTTATCGGATCGGATATTGGATCGACCCGATATTTAGACATATCGGACAAATATCGGAATCGGTAGAAAATTGTCCTTGCCACCCATATTGCTTGCCAATAAAAACAACAACAACAGTGGGTTTTTATGCCAAAACGTGTCTGTTAAATATGCATTTTTCAGTTCCTTTGAATACAATTTTTCCCCCATTATTCCATAATATTTACTAATTTGCTAATATACTAATGTAATCAGTGTTTTTCTATCATTATTTAACCTTTTTGAGTCAATCCCCCACAATATTTTTAAGTGATTTCCTATTTTATAAGTAGTAAAGTACTCAATAAAAGTATCGGATCGTATCAGATATCGGCTGACATTATAAATTAATTATCGGTTATCGTATCGTTACATCAGACGCCGACTCGATAATTTGCTTCCATTCCATACCTCTCACACACATGAGTGACGTGATCATGACACCGAGAGCTAGGACTCTAGGAGGCAGAGCTTACAATAACATAACATCTTATCTTTACAAATTACAATACATGCAATTATAGCTGTAGCGTAGCCAGACGGGGGCAAGGGGGGGGGGGCTAAGTGGTAAGTGCCCCCCTGAAAAAAAATTGACCGGAAACTCGGGAAGGCAGCGGAAAATCGGGAAGGCAAAGGAAGGGAAAGAAAGGGAGAAGAGGAGAAGAGGAGACAAAAGGGGAAGGAAAGGGAAAAGGGAAAGGAAACGGACAGAAAGGAGACAGGGAAATTAGTTGGAAATTGCTGTTTTTCACGCCGGTATGGGGAAACAACGCTTCTACCCCTCCCCCCCTTGTCATTTTCTTACTCGACAGCAAAGCAAAAAGTTACATGAAAAACCTGGCTACGCCACCGTGTTAACTGGTGTTCACCGGGGGGAAATACTCTTTGCCCCCCTCCCCCTGACAAGTGACCCTCGCTACGCTACTGAATAATAGTTAATACATACACTAAATGTATTAATTTTTACTTCACGAATTTACCCCCATCTCAATCTCATAGTAAAAAATAGTAGTGTTACTGTTAGCAGACTTTAGGCCTATGTTTATTTATGATTATAAAATACAGGCAATAAATTAGTTCACATAGGCCTAGCCTTTCATTGAATTAGTTGATTGATGAAAACATGAAATTGGATTGAATTTCAATTTGGCAATTTGAATTTGCATTACTCCACTACCACTGTACTCACAACCAGGTGGTTTTTGACTTTGTAAACAAAATAAATTATAATTTCTTACCACGATTTACAAACACTTCTCAAACAACAAGCATTGAGACCTGAGTATCTGCTAACACTTCCTCGGCTCGGTGAAAAGGTAATCGCTCGAATATTAAAATCCACTTCAGCTCAACGAACAGCTGATTTTGACTAGTCTAGGCCTGCTGTGGAACAAAACAACCCTGACCCTAGAGATGAAAACACGGAACGCCGTCGATTCCGGGTGTCTTGGTTCCGAACTCAAGCGCTAGCGGCAATGTCTGCAAAGTCAGATGGTATTGCTGGTATGATCACAACACAAGATGGACATATCTGCTGCGGTGCATATTTAGCATTAGATTATTAACGGCTAATTATATGCTGTCTCGGTGACAGGTTTCTTAATCATGACGTACTTGGAACATGTTAAATGACAGTTCCCTTTTCGCCCCAGCTTTCATACACAAACATCAGCATAACCACCTTTCACATCACGTTCATTCATTCAGTTGACGAAAATAATTCAATTCAAGTCGAACATGAATATTCGATTTATGATAATTGATTGATTGATTGATTGATTGATTATTGATAACACAGGGCTCATAGACTATTCATTCCAGTCGTTTACAAACATGAGCTGTGACAGGCCAGTGAGGAAGGCAAAATGTGTTAGAAGTATTAAAAGAAGAAGATAACTTCTTTAATGCTATGCTTGGGATTTTTTTCAATGAAATTTGAGTTCATTAAAAATTGCAACCGAGAATTATCAAATTGGATGTAGTGTCTTATTTGCCATGAGGCTTTCCCCCCTGATGCCCCCCAGCCCCATGAAATGACAAACTCTATATCTGAACGGATGTCTGAACGGCACTTCAAAATGATTACACGCCTATAAAATAACGTTTTTGAAAAGAGTAGAAGGGTAGCACAAATGTTTACCATCAACAACAACAACCGTTGTTTTACCAGGGAGGTGTGATAACATCTCTCTGGTTTTACATTGGGATCCGATTTTAAAAAAATAAGATAGAGTGCTTTCACTGAGCATTTCTGAGCAGGCTGATTTCATACCTCATCTCATAAAGTTTTCCTTTACATTTCAGGATCTTTTAAAGATTTTTTTCTAATTTGCTATTCAAGGCATATTATGTGATCTTTTCCAGGGAACGCCCTCTATTCTTGATTTTTTTAGAAAGTAGATTTTCTTGCAGATTTATATTTCGGATCATAAATCATGAATATATTCCAAGTTACAGAGCGATACGATTCCTAATTAGCTCAAAATCATGGTTTTTAGACTAGGTGAATTTAAGGTAGGGTTAAAGGGGCATTAAGAGATGTGGTGGAGGCAGCTCCCTCAATTACTGGGATTTGTATATTTTGACAATTGTATTACATGTATGAACTTACACCTATAAGGATTAAGAAAAATCAGCCCTCTTTGTACAATATTGTAAGCAGGTGTGCATTTTTATGTTAGATTTGGACCCCACCATGATCACTATGATCCTCTTTATGTCATGTATACCAAATATAGTGTAGGGCTATTATAAAAGACTACCTTCCATTCCTTGATATTATATCAGAAATACTTCCCATCCCATCGGATACTTGTGCAAGTGAAGTGTAGTGGAGCCCGCACGACCATCACCGAAACGCAGGGCGTAGTAGAGGAGAGGCGGGGCAGGCATTTCCCCCTGCAAGCGGCTTGCCCCCCCCCCCCTGATGCCCACAAATGATATGACAAACTCTATGTATGGACAAACAATAGTCGGTTATGCCATCCCCCCCCCCCCCCCTCACTGATCACAGGCCTGTCCCCCATGTCCCCCACCCCTCCCCACCCAAATTTTAGACCATATGATTTAGTTACGCTACTACTGCATGCCGAAACGATCCCATCATTGTTTCAAATCTATTGAGCAAAATAGCCTGAAATGTGAATGTCTTAATAATGGTAATGAAATTGTTGCAATACAGTTTTAATAGCTACATTATATAATAATGATATAAGAATTTACTTTTTTGTGTTCTTGAACTTTGCTAATCGCGCATGTTACATGTACTAGTATATTATAATCATCATAGCGTGTATTATAATGCGACTGCATGCTGCATATATGAGCTGTAGAATAACTTGAGCCTCGTGAAAATTGAGTCCTGTGTTTAGCCGGGTTTTGAAACGCCCTCAATATTACTAAATACATTTTCAGAACAGCAGAGCGTACCTGTGCATTGCGATGACTGGAGGATTGTAGTTTATCGTATTAACTTTGTTGCAATAATAATTTCAGGTGGTTTCACTATAATATTATAGGGTAACATGGGGTAATACGGGACACCTAAGGGGTAAGATGGGACACCTAATTTTATTCAGCTGTAATACGAATATCCGACAAGTGACCCCACCAAAGCAAAAGGTATCACCAAGAGCCTTAACAAGACTTTAGTTTCACCAAAAATTGTGCCCGTCGGCCTCCGGCTTCATTATTTTATCAAGGTGTCCCTTCTTACCCCAGGCGATAAAATGTTTCTTAATTTTTTGTCCCATCTTCCCCCACAGGGGTAAGATGGGACGCCATTGATTTACTATGTGCTGACAGTGGTGGGGCAAGATGGGACGCGGGGGAAGATGGGACAAAGATAGACTTTTAACATGAATGTAACCTTGTCCCATCTTACCCCAATGAGGCACATTTCTGAAAAAACACTTTTTAATGATCTTGGAAGGAAACAGTAGCAAATTTTTGTCTTATTTGATAGAAAGTGGTTTAGACGTTATTTTCCACTTTGAGAAACTAAAATCCGGGGCATTGATTCATAGATATTTAGTGTCAAGTCGTGACCTATGCTTAGTTGCTTACTTGCTTAAGGCGTCCCGAAGGGACGGACTTCTGTGATGGCCTTCCATACTGGTCTTTCAAGCATGCAGTTTTTCATGTCCTGCCTAGTTAGTCCTGTATCCTCTGATAAAAGCTTGATGTAATTCTTTCGTGGTGGTCCTCTAGCCTTGTGTCCATGCTTGGGTTGCCACAGGAGAACTTTGGAGACTGCTTCCTCTTCCCTTCTGGCACAGTGGCCGGCAAATTTTAATCTCCTCCATCTTAGCCTCTCTGATATTGGTAGCAGGTTCCCATATAGATCTTTGTTGGTGGTGTGAGATTGCCATGATACATTAAGTGCTTTTCTTAAGAGGCGAGTGTAGCAACCATCCAGCGCTTTTCTCATTTTAGCTGTTAGTGTCCAAGTCTCGGCTCCATAGGTCAAAACAGATTCAACAGTGGTGGTAAACAGCTTTATTTTCAGGTTTCTTGGGAGTTTACTGTTCCATATTTTTGTCATGCTGTTACAGGCTTTCCAAGCTTGAGCCTTTCTTATGTTGAAATCTTGTTCACTACTAGCCATCCAGGCACCAAGGTATTTGAAGTCTTGGACAATTTCAAGATCATTACCATCCAGTGTTTTAATTGGTGTTGGAGCTTCTTTGTACAGCATTGCCTTTGTTTTTTTGGCGTTCATCCCAAGACCAACTGTAAGCGCAGCTGCTTCCACCAGATGTAGTAGTTCCTCTGCATCCCGTAGATTGTCAGCAAGGAGAGCAATGTCGTCTGCGAAGTCGAGGTCTGTAATTGTCTGCGGCCCTATTCTTCTACTTTGCCTGCCTATGACCTATGCTTAGTAGCATTGGTGAAATGCAGCATCAATTTCGACGCCTAAGGCTTACGACCCTCTGAAGTGTCCCGTTTCACGAAGGATGATACTTAAAATTGGTTGCAAATATAAATAGACAATATATCAAAGCTTTTTTGTTACAAAAATGGGCACAATTTGACTATTTTAAGGTAAAAAAGTATCTCCGAAAACCACTGTCCCACTTTACCCCGTGTCCCATATTACCCCATGTTACCCTACTATTGAGGTATTGAATTTACAGCAATATTGTGTGATCTTTTTCAAATGTTTACACTTAATATTTGTTCTCTCTTATTATGAAGTTTGATTTATCAGGAATTTATCTTACAAAAATAGCCTCAGCAATAATAAAGAGCAGATTATGCAGAAGGGCCTTATCCACTTTTTAAAAAAATGAGGCGGCAATTGGTATTTTGGTTGTAGTTAGCAATGTGGGCCCATTTGTTGCAAAGTCTTACATCACATAGTAATTCAATACAGAAGTCAGAGTTGTTATGCAAAAGGACTTACGTCCATGAAAAATACTTTGCAAAAGAGCTAATTATACAAACAAAATTCAAATGATCTATCATAGGGGAATATGGGGCAACTGAACCCTGGGGGCAAGTGGTCCGAAATGAAGGATTTTGTAATTGTATGGGCATACTGCTTTCTTTTGAACAATACGACTTTTGTTGATACTTGACATACATCTTTACCTTCTACAATCCAAAACAGTTGGAACTTTAGAGTATTTACACATGTGATTTTTCTCAATATCTTTGAAGCTAACTCCTTGAGTGACTGATTGAAAATTCACAGATAGTATGGGCGATATATGAAGATGGGTTTAGATCATGTTTAATGTACTTTATATGATTGACAGATATGCAACAGTAAATATATACATGCAGTACAGTCGTCTTAAGATACTAGGTGAATATTGCATTTGATGGGTGCTATATTGTAGTAATAATAATAATAATAATAATAATAATAACCATATTTGTATAGCGCCTAACATCGAGATCCCTAAGCGCTTTACTATAAAAACATAATAACAAACACATACATGGATATGGACTACAATTAAAAAGCCTTTGTGAACAAATGAGTCTTTAAGGATTTCTTAAACTGAAATATGGTCTCTGCATTTTTCACATGTAGTGTGCTTAGGGACTTTCCGAAATATGATTAAAACCATTGTGGTTGAAATGACCGAAAATGGCACATATTGCTAATTTGGGACATTGGTGGTTTGGATTTCCGATCAATATTATCATTTAAAGAATGCTTTAACTTAAATCATTATCACGGGTATTCATTTGGTAGAGTTATTAGTTCATGAATTTGCAAATAACAAAGTACACCATTTCTTACTTATCTAAAGACACTCGTCTACTTGTAGGACCCGAACGCCATAATATTTGCGAATTCAAAGATACTCACTGGCTACAGAAATCTGTGTAATGGCTAAAAACAAAAATGCAGTTTTGCCTTTTTTTCTGAAATGTATTGGAGTTATTGATTATTATGACAAATGGTGGTATGTTTTAAAACATTTTAGCGTACAATGTATTACGTCACAGGCGTGTTTTAATAACGTTTCATCTCGACAAAGTGCTACGTCATTTGTTGGGGTACACTCACTTCAAAAATCTACTTGGGAGCCCACCATATATAAGTAATGAGGATGAGGAAATTGCTCCAATACTATCAGATCTCAACATTAAAGTAGGAACCTTTGACTTGGAGGAATATGAGAAGGCTAAGAAGGCACTAGTAGAGGGGAAAAGCTGCGGGGAAGATGGTATTACACCTGAAATGCTCAAAAGATGTGATTTAGATAACATCATTCTCGACTTCTGCTATGATGCCTTGTTGAACTGGAAAAAGCCAGAACAGTGGTCCATTCTCAACATAGTACCAATACCGAAATCAGGTGATCTCAGCTTGGGGGGTAACTACCGTGGAATAAGCCTGAGTTCAATTGTTGCCAAGCTATACAACAAGATGATACTCAACAGAATTAGACCGGAGCTCGACGTCCACCTAAGAGCTAATCAAAATGGCTTCAGAGTAGGCCCGAGTAGGACGTACCACTGTAGGTCATATACTTGCCCTTCGAAGAATTATTGAGGGAATAAGATCAAATCACCTGCCAGCCATCATAACCTTTATCGACTTCAAGAAAGCGTTTGACACAATACATAGGGGACGAATGCTGCAAATATTGAAAGCCTATGGTGTACCTGATCAGCTTACAAATGCGATAGCAGACATATACAAAGACACCAAGGCAAAGGTCATATCACCAGATGGAGAAACAGAAGTGTTTGAGATACTGGCTGGAGTATTACAAGGAGACACCCTGGCTCCATATCTTTTTGTCATTGTTCTTGACTATGCCCTAAGAGAGGCCATAGATGGCAGAGAAGAAGAGCTAGGATTCCACCTTACAAAAAGAAGCAGCAGAAGAATAGGACCAACCGTAGTAACAGACTTAGACTTTGCTGATGACATTGCACTGTTGTCTGAGGAAGTGTCTCAAGCGCAATCACTACTCAATAGAGTGGAGACTTCAGTGGGAAGAGTTGGGCTCAAAATGAACGCTGCAAAGACGAAGTACATGTCCTTCAACCAGACGCAAGTACCTGTAATTACCACAAGTGAAGGCATGCGCCTTGATAAAGTGGAAGACTTCAAATACCTTGGAGCCTGGATGAACAACACTGAAAAGGACATCAAAACACGCAAAGCAGCTGCATGGAGAGCTTGTGGCAAACTTAGTCAGCTATGGAAGGCTAAATCATTATCCAGAAAGCTCAAAGAAAGACTGTTCATAGCTACAGTAGAATCCGTCCTCCTTTATGGATGTGAGGCATGGACAGTCACCCCAAAGCTTGGTAAACAACTGGATGGATGCTACACTAGGATGCTAAGATCTGTGTTCAACATCAACTGGAGTCAGCATGTGACAAATAAGGACCTGTATGGGGACATGCCAAAAGTCTCGGACAAGATCAGAAAACGCAGAGCAAGATTTGCTGGACACTGCTTCAGAGGGTCCAAGGAGCTTGTACACAAACTTATACATTGGATCCCAAAGCACGGAGCAAGAAAGCGTGGTAGACCAGCCCTGACCTACATTGACATACTCAAACGTGATACAGGACTGCAGGTGGAAGAAATCAAGACAGCTATGTTGGATAGGAAGATCTGGAGAGGCATTGTGGTTCGTAAAAATCATCCGCCCTAAGTCAAGTAAGTCAAGTCAAGTGGTCCGAAGGGGTGTGGGGCAACTGGACCGCCTGCAAAAACTTAATCAAAATTGTAAAATTCATTTTGAAAATGAGTTGTTAGTGTCAATAAAACATGACTCGGTATTGAAATGTGAATAGAATATGAAATAATTTACATTCTTTCAAGTTCTTAGACATTTTGGGGCATTTCGGGTCTAATACCACTATTTATGATATTGAAGGATTACAATATGACATGAAATTGCTTTAGAATGGTTTAAAACCTCGGTATTATGAATTACATCTTTATTATATTTTGAATGGTGTCTGTAAAGGTATTTGCTATGACGAAATATCATGATTTATGTATTTTATCCACTGCTTTTTGTGTATATCAACCGTTGGGTCATCATTGTCATATTGACTAACTTCCCCTGTAACATGAAAAGCTGGCTAAATATCAAGATGGTTTATTATAAGTACTAAATGATGATTATATGAAGTAAATAAAATCATTAAAGAAAGGGGTATATATAGACAAATGTATGGCGCGTTTGAATATCACAACCATGTAACCATTTAACTAGGTTCATACCGTTTTATCTATAATAAACGTGCAGTCGAAAATTGCGCTTGCTTTGTACACCATTAGTATTACTGCTTTTTACACGTTAACCACGAAAACTGTATAAAACATAAGTTTCATGAGACCTGTATAATTTTTACACGTTAAATAATATGGAAATGAGTTTGTAAAGAAAATACTGCTTAGTTGCCGTGTTGTCAATCAATGATTTCTGTGTATTCTAACCGTTGGAACATATAGGACCAGTTGCCCCAACGATGGGGTAACTGGACCGTGCCAAGTAAAGTTTTTAGTTAGTGGTAATTGGCCTTTTGTTTGGATATTTTTTTAAATTGATTATATGTTATATGTAAACAGTTACATGGGTGATATTTTCATAGCAATTCCATAAATATTTACACGAGCTTTAAGCTTTTATATCATGAAATAGGCTTAACCTGTCCAGTTGCCCCATCCTCCCCTACTAGTCCAGAATACTTTCCTACTGTTTTCTCAAAATCAATAAGATGGATATGTAAGCCCTTTTGCATATCAGCTCTTTGAAGCGGCAAAAAGGCTCACGTCCACTTTTGTAAATTAGAGTTTTTTAGTAGCAGTTTCTAGCAATGTGTGTAATTTGTTGCAAGGCCTCGCATCCCATAGTAATTCATGCAAATAATATTTTAAAGGATAAATCACACTAGTCCAGAAAAGTTTCATGTTGTTTTCTCAAAATCACTAAAATGGATGCAAGCCCTTTTGCATATCAGCTCTTCAATTATAGTGATATACACTGAGCCAAAAAAGAAACTTATAACATTTTAACAGATCACCATAGGGTCAGTGCGCATTTCTCTTGTGTCATTGAAGCAAACAATTGGTTATTGACTGCCATTTGAAGCAATACATTGCAGTAATATTGTATCCAAATTTGGTACATTTTCATGCACAGAATTTTATTTGGTGATCTGTTAAAATTTTATAAGTTTCTTTTTTTTATAAGTTTCTTTTTTGGCTCAGTGTAGGTTGGATGAGGAATTGAACCCGGGATTCCTGTGTGGGAAAAATAAATAAATATTTTTCGGATAAAATAGGAAAATACACTGTACGATATTCGACAACTTATTTTCAAATTTTGACTTTAAAAAAATGTAATTTGACAAAGGAAATTGCATTTAGATGATAAAATCACAGATAGAGGACATTCCATGAAAAAAGCGCATAACGTGCCTTTAAAATGTTGATTTGTGTGTTATGCTGCGTCTTATGTTGGGTCTTATGATGCGTCTTATGCTGTGTCTCATGCTGTGTCTCAGCCTGCGTCTTATGATGCGTCTTATGCTGTGTCTCATGCTGTGTCTCAGCCTGCGTCTTATGATGCGTCTTATGCTGTGTCTCATGCTGTGTCTCAGCCTGCGTCTTATGATGCGTCTTATGCTGTGTCTCATGCTGTGTCTCAGCCTGCGTCTTATGATGCGTCTTATGCTGTGTCTCATGCTGTGTCTCAGCCTGCGTCTTATGATGCGTCTTATGCTGTGTCTCATGCTGTGTCTCAGCCTGCGTCTTATGATGCGTCTTATGCTGTGTCTCATGCTGTGTCTCAGCCTGCGTCTTATGATGCGTCTTATGCTGTGTCTCATGCTGTGTCTCAGCCTGCGTCTTATGATGCGTCTTATGCTGTGTCTCATGCTGTGTCTCAGCCTGCGTCTTATGATGCGTCTTATGCTGTGTCTCATGCTGTGTCTCAGCCTGCGTCTTATGATGCGTCTTATGTTGATAAATCATGTTCAAACAAGTGAACCAGTATTAAACAGTGCACATGTGGGCATCATTCAATCAGGATTCTAATCCCCTTATGTATATGGAAAAGTCTAAAGAAAAAATATTTGAAGGGCTTTAAAATCTCGCAAGTGGCGCCACCATTTTTGCATTTTTGTTAAAGGTAGCAATAGCAATTGAAATTGAAACAAGTACTCAACAAAATATAGAATTGTAACTTTTTATTTTCTTTTAGTTATCAATATCATCATCATAACATTGGTGTGGTTTTTTTATCTTTTTATTTTTGAATAAGTACATATATTGGTGTATATAAGTATGGATACATATTTCATAATGAAAAAGAATATTACAATAAATTAAGGTGATATATAAATTGTACAGAGCATAAATGATGAGCGGAGGCCTCAAAAATAAAAAAAATCACTAAAAAAAATGGTTGCGTATATATTTGCTGGCTTACGGCTTATAAAGCGATTCGAGTACACACTACATAATATAAAGAATATTGTTAATTTTATTAATCGTAACCTGCATAGTCAAATATGTAAAGATTTTCATGCATAATTATTTAATATTATATGGAATCTGAATCATTTTAAAAATTAAACATACATAAAATTACTTACACAAGGCTATTTCTGTTATACTTTTCAGATTCTACAATATTTGACATCACCACAAATATGACGAAAAAATAACAATAATGTCCTTTGCCCTTTCTGGAAAATTAACCTTTCCTTATTAATTTCGGGATAAATGCAGTTATAGTTGACAGGTTTTGACATAAAATGGCTAGGGGAGGGGGTGAATGCACGCTTAAATATGCTGATGACTCGCATAAAGAGTCTCACTTTGCTTATGATCAACAAGGAATTGGATTATCAGCGCACTAGTTAACCCTAAGGGAGTTTTTAACAACTATCAGTGGAGAAAAAACGGACATATTTTGGGGGAAAGTTCACTCTTTGCCCGCGTAGGCCATCGAACGTGGCTGCCAGCATAGAAGGCGGACACCTACAGTATATACTAGAGGGGGGTGTGTTGGTATTTCAACCCCTCCCCTGATGATCCCCAAATGAAACGACCAACTCTTTGTATATCAACAAAATAAAGTCGGTTATGCCCCCCTTATTTCTTAACTTTTTCGAGACCATTTGATAGCTTGCCAGATAGCACCACGTTATAGACCAGTTAAGCATGCGGTACAGCAGCTATTTGCATGGGGCCCTTTGTGGCCATGGGGCCCTTTGTGGCCTTGGGGCCCTTTGTGGCCTCTGGGAAGGTTAGGGTTTATAATGCACTTTTGCTGTTATATTACATTTTACTTCAAGAGGCGTGCATTATTTTATTAAATTTCACACCAAGCCAACGATTTATCTTTATTTCTTGGATGATCAAAAATTGCTAATATTGGAGTCGTATTCAAAATAACCAAAAATGGATTGATCATCTGCCATTGTATTCACACAGACAGGTGGCACCTTTTCAGTAAAAGATTGTCCCTCCCCCTGTCAGATCAAGCCCCACCCCATTTCCCCCCAAAACAATAGAAAATGTTGACTTTTCTGAAATATGCTAATCCATGCAATTTTGACATTAAAAGCCAAAATTGTCTTAACCCTCACAGATTTTTTTCTTGCTCCTATCTGTTTGCAATATATCAATTGTCTTTTCCCACTGGCATAAACTTTCATAACTTACAATCAATATGATCAAACAACTTATTATTACAAAAATAAATTTCTATTATCTATGATTCATTCGTATTGATGAAAGATGAACCATAATTGAGTTGCTCCTATTATATACACAGAGTAATTATGATCAAAATAATCGTCTATTCTTGATTTCGCTTTCAAAAAAGTACAAATGTTTTCTTATTCATACCACAGTCCCTCGATTTGTGTCACAGTTTGTTAACAGAAATTGGCAAGGCTCACTCACTTAACCTTACAAAAACTGACAATATTTAAACAAAACCTGAAATAGTCTGCCTTTATGCCAAGACTTATATATACTCTTCAGTATTTGGCTATGCATATCTATTTTAGTAAAATAAAACCCTGTTAAACGGGCAACCGTACCTCTCATGTCTGTCTATTTTGTCCTTTCTTAATTCTCCTTGAAAATGACTGTAAAATCTATAAACATGTTGCAGTTTTTCCAACAAGCAAACAAAAAATGTTGGTCGGTATTCATTTGCATGTGAAATTTTCCCACCAATTTCTTAAAGAAATGGTTCGGTCGGGCCAGTACAACAGGGTTTTCCTCGCCGCATTATTGATATTTTGTAAATTTGAGAATTAATAAAAATCAAACTATCTTTTACCATATGTGGATATGAATGTAGTTGCCTCACTGTTTACCAAAATAATGCTACCTTTTATGTGATTAGGGTTCTAACTAAGAGTAAGATATTCATGAAATCACCAATATTAAACCTATTGAAAAGCTATCACAATTCAATAGATGTTATAAGGCACAAAAAAAAAGGTTGTCTCAAATGACCCGCGCGCATTCCTGAATCCACCCGCATTAGGGTTTCTTTTAGTGGGGTGTTTTTTTCATTTTTTTTTCAATTTTTTTTTCATTTTTTCCAATTTTTTTCCAATTTTTTTTTTCAATTTTTTTTCTTTTCTTCAATTTTCTCAAAAAAATCTTGCAAAATCCAACTTTTTGGCCAAACAAATAACGAACAGGTTTAAATTGAAATAAAATAAAATAAATAGTCCGCAGACTGCATTAGATTTTCAGTCTCTCATGTCATTTGAGACAAACCTTTTTTTTGTGCCTAATCAGTTGAATGGTGATGAGCTTTAATCCGTTCATGAATATCTTACTCATGAGTAACACCAACATTTGATTCTCAAAATTATCAGCTCTCTCCATATATCCTGATTTCCAGGTAAACATAATTTTTCAATGAAAGATAGATTGTGACCTTTGACCGTTAAACCAATAATTTGCTGAGGTGATAGTCCCATTTCATCATTAATATTGAAATAAAACATGGATTTAATCCTTGTGGTGATACAAAACAATGCATATTCATTGTTTTTTATGATTAATCAACTTGATTAATTTTAATATTACAACAATGATGCAATAGATTTATACAAACATTATACAGTAAGTAAGTTACATATTTTCTAAACAGACAGTGATAACTAACCAACAATTGGACATGATCTATAAACATTTGAATCAAATGATTTATATGTAAGGCCAAACAAAGAAGAAGGTCCGTCTTAGAAGCCTGCCCGCATTGGTATGTGAAATGAGCTACGGCGCGTAGGTCTATGTGCTGGGGGCTAAAAAACTTCTTCTTTTTTTTGTTCTTCTTTTTTTGGATTTTTTTTTGTTTTGGATTTTTAAAAAAGTTCTCTGTACGCTTGGATAAGCAACCAAAAAAATTGCATACCTCATAGCATATTTTCTAAAAAAAAAAAAATATCGCACAGCACTTTTTTGCACAATGTTTCTGTGACAGACTTTCTTCTTTGTTTGGCCTAAATTGCCGATGTTTAGGCAATGAACCCCCCCCCCCCCCACCCTGTTCTATTGTAGAATGGACCTCCCAGGTATGGTCGGTTGGTCAGATCTTTTGTGTTGGGTTTTTATTTCTTCGAAATTTCATGAACATTTTGGTATATTTCCAACATTTTTAAAAATCTCAAATTAAAAAAGAAAATTGGTTGGAATGGCCTGTTGGTGTGGTGACTTTTGTCGGGTTAGGCGAGGAGAAGAAAAAAACCTCTGGTTTACGGGCCCGACCGACCCAGTTTTTGCGGGTTTTTTTTTTAAAAAATAGAGATTTTTTTCTCAAATCATGTAAAATCAGCCGTGTTTTGGACGAAAATGTGTCCAAAAAATGTTGTTCACAAATTTTAACGAAAATTCCTGATTTTTTCAGATTTTGGTGACAAAATAAAACATAATAAATAAATTTTAAAAACCTGACCGACCGACCCTACCCGACAGGTCCGTCCACCTGTAAAACAGTGTTTGCTTGTTTTTCGTCGCCTTATGGCAATGTTTATTCTTCATTGTGTTAGATGTTAAATAAAGTGATTGAATATAATCAGCAATCTAGACTTGAAAATGGATTTGTATTAAATTAAATTAAACACATGAAGTTGTAAACACAGGCTGTGCAAATCACACTCCATGGCTATTCGTTAGAGAGAGCTCAAAGCTGCTGCCATGTAATATTGTGACATATCACACAGGCAAGAATTAAAGAAATTGCACACGTTTTTCAGTTGTTTAGGAATAACAAACATGTCTAAAGGCTCGTTCATATTTACCTCCCTCGCAATACGGTGCAGTAGCTGAACTTCCGCCGCCATGTGCAGCAGTGAATAATAATAATAATAATGATTAGTATTTATATAGCGCCTTTCCAAAGTGATCAAAGCGCTGTAATTTCGCTGCTGGTGAATCATCAGAATCAGGTCGCATCAACTGGGTGCTGCCAATTTCTAGCGCAAACCTATCCGCACTTAGATTGTAACATCCACCATTTTTTGAATGTCAGCCTTTACACAATGAATTGCAGCCTGCCGCAATACAGGGCACTTAGGGAATATGAGGTCACAGGGACGTGCTGCCAAATATGGTCCCATTTTTCATCCGTCTGGTAAATTAATGACCCCTTTTCATAGCCATTTTTGGATAATTTATAGGTCTAATATCCTTAAAATAGCTGTTAGCTGATATAATTTGTAGCAACATCTGTCAAATATGTAGGAAAATTATGGGTCTCTGGTAAACATATGGGAGTCCATTTCCCCTGAAATTTGGTAAATGTTTGGGTCAATTTTGCTGGCGGCAAATCCTTACCAAAACAGTATCTGAGTGCCCCCCCCCCCCCCCCCCCCCCCGGGAGACATTGAAGCGTATTCCAGTGAAATTCATGAAATTCACACAAACTTGCAAAGAAATGTGTAAAGTTTTGCCATAATAATGCACTAATACATAGTTTTGGTTAGATTAATAAACATTATTCATGTGTTAGTTATATAAATTGTACGATATAATTGTTTGGCATAATCGGCATTGTATTCTATGACGATATTCACAGAAAATAGAGGGCTTTGACCTTTGACCTTAAACACATTTGACTTGTTCACACAACTTGATATGAATATTAATGACAAGTCTCTTACACACACCTCTTACGCATACATGCACTAAGTACACCCACATATTGTACATTATGTTTCAAGAAATGTTATTCAGTATTACAATCGCTGCAGAGTCTGGTGTTAGAATTCTGTCTGTTTTGAGTAAAGAATCTCTATATATAGTATAATTTTTTTGCAAATATGTTGATATATTTTCATAACAATTTATACAAACATTTGATATATTATATATATATAATTTGTTGATCAAGATAAAAACTTTATTATGTACATGATTGTGTTAGTTAGAGGTCCGTTCAAACATGTGTGTCCAATTTGAATAATTTACTCAAAACAGATCAACTTCGAATGAGCACAACATTATTTGCAAAATTGTAACATTTTAGAATAACCCATGTTATATATAGTATACTGGCAGTAGCAATACTCATGTTTGGTGTCATGACACAGACCATTTCAAGACAAGATTAGAAATGTTTGGGAAAATGGGTCATCAAACCGGTGCCCCAAAGTAGTATAGACACAGCTGTATCACCATAAATGTAGTGTTTGCAACTGACGAGTAACGGCTCGTTCATACCCCGTTTCATTGCGCAACGGCCGACGTCGATGGATAAAAGTTGACATTGTTTCAACTCGCGCACCGATATCTGTCGATGTCAGCCGATGCGCAACGACAGGAGTAACGCGCCTTAAGATGACCCTGTTTTATGGCTTTCAGACCATTTCAATTTTAAAACTGTCAACTTAAAAAAATATGAAAACAGTGATATTTCAAACTCGCCTCAAATACTAAGTGATATTTGCACCATTTAATCATACACAGCAAGATAATATGAATATTTTTTCCTAACTCGAAATGAGCCAGATTAAGGAATGGCAAAGTTCCCAATACATGTATAGGGAATTCAGAACAACTGAACAAAACAAAAGTTCATCTGGAAAACAAAGAAGACATCATTTCATTTGAGAGTATCATCAAAAGGAAGTGTGATCGACAAGACCTGGATAAATAGTTGCCATGATATTGGCCCATGACTAGGCTCTCTATTGACCCTATTCACGCGGCAGCCATTTTCTAAAATTTGCCACCCAAGCCTCGTTCCCGTTATGTTTACCTGCGCCTGTGTGACTTCTATCGCGGGGATCCGTACGCCAAATGTGTTGGTACCACGCTTCCCACATGGTTCTATCGAGAGCGCCAAGGCGCAGATAGACCAAACGGGA
Organism: Ophiura sarsii; assembly: GCA_035610835.1. Classification (NCBI taxonomy): domain Eukaryota; kingdom Metazoa; phylum Echinodermata; class Ophiuroidea; order Amphilepidida; family Ophiuridae; genus Ophiura; species Ophiura sarsii. The sequence goes on from CM069444.1 coordinate 69,349,876, forward strand.
ATGAGGCTTGGGTGGCAAATTTTGGAAAATGGCTGCCCCGTGAATAGAGTCTATTGGTCTGAATGTATTGAAGGAATATCAGACATATGTGATGTGATCAAGCTAAATGAGTCGCAAGTCGCAAATATTGATTGTGAGATATAACCAAACCAAGACTAGCATATCTTTTGTGTTCTATTGTTTTGAAAACCCTTCATTTGCTCATATCTTTGGGATTAATTGTCCATTCTTTATGGGGTTTTCTGCAAAATCTTGCATTGCAAATGGCCAGTACAATCAAGTAGAAAACCAAAAGTGTGATATTTTCGACTCATTTTGCCTGATCGCACCACATATAACAATAATTATAACACTTGGTTATTACGATGACATTTTGCATATTGATTCTCTATGCGAGAAATACATAATGAAGAAAAATAAAAAAGATACATAATATGCCCTGATAAATTTGTAAAAACAAACAAACATACGTTTATTATGAGTCACAATGACTAAATAATAAATGGAGGCTGCGCATAAGGTGGGTGGGCGAATAAAATGAGATGGGTTCAACTTTAGGATGGAAGCTTACCATGCGTGAATAATAATAATAAATACACAAGACATAGATAAGGAATGGACTCATAACTGAACAGTCAATCAATTGTCAGAAATCTGGCAGTAGCAAATACATAAATATAACAAAAACTTATTTTGTAGCAAAAATAAAACAAACTTCACCTGGAATGAAATCGTTGGTTAAAATTTGAATTATATCCATGGAAACGGATGGGGAACAAATGGGTTACCCAGCCCTCACCACTCCTTTTTTTTAACATTAAGAGATATCTCCAGGGATGGCATGAGGGATGGTTCATAAATATGAAAAATGTATATCCAAGAAAGAAGCGAATTGTGGAAATGGGGCATTTTGAGAAAACATTCTAGACTACCTAGGACCGCTTGTTGGTTTTTATTCTAAGGGGGTTACGCACAAAACAAGTTAAACCCGGTCTAATATTAGACCTGGTTTAAGAGAAGAGTAGCCCTGAAACCAGAGGGAAAAAAGGTTGAATTTCCCAATAGCAGAACCTCAAGTCATGATTAACATTGTTAGTCACAATTTGTTTATAAGTATCTTTGCACGAATCGATTTACTGATTCTTGCCGAAATTCTATCCCTGAAACCAGGGGGAAAAGGTTGAATTTCCCAATAGCAGAAGCCCAAGTGAAACATGAACTATATAACAAGTATATTTCACCCTTAATGAAACATCTCATCTATTAAAATGCATAGAATACAATAGCAAAATGACAATCACCTACTTATAATGCTATTTGTATAGATGAGGTGACACTTGTTGACATTTAGGACGCCCTCTGTTGGTTTGAGACAAAACACACCGGGCAAGAGTTCCTATAGTTTACATAGGCCAGATCAGGTTTTCTAACTAGATTGTGGTGTCACAGCAAATTGTTATCAAAACTGTCTTTAAACTTGCTTAGGAATGCTATAAGCTATCGCATTTCACAAAAAAAACCTAAAACTAAATGAGTTTTACAATTCATTAGAAAGAAATTTCATGTTGTCTTCATTAACTTTACTGTATATTCTGCCTGGAGGGAAACAACAGAGGGTGTCCCATTTGTAAATTCATGACATCATAGGTCACCTCATCTATTGGAAATGGTATAATCTAACACGATATACTTTCTATACATAATTACAGTTATTCAGGCACAAAATCATGGAGAATTTTGATGAATTTCAAATTGGATATTTCGAGTAATTGTTGTTACAATGAAAGCATTTGGGTACTGGAAAACCATGTAGAAAATATTTGTGGCCAATAAGAAATAAAAAATGCACCAAAACACAAGATAAATTCCCCAACAAGACAAATTCCCCAATTTACCAAGAATTGGATTCTTGCCTTGGAAAACAAATCTAATCTAATCTTATGTCTAATCAATGTGTGGTTCCAAAATGGTCCATCATTTGAATACTGTAAAGTGAAAAGTTTGTGCGTGTAATTTTTTGCACTTTGCACATTTTGAATAATTTTATTTGGCTTGCATGAACATTTCAGGAGTCAGCTGCACTCGGGAAATTTTGATGCATGCGAACATTTCATGCTTTACAGTAATACAGCTAATGATACTCGTATTCTCAACTGCATATTTTTTGATGTGGGGCATATGAATATGATCCTTCATAATAAAAATAATACAAAATATTATCAAAGGAATGTATATATACACATCTAATATGTGACTCTGACCCATCACATCAAAACATACCTCTGGTCTGTATTTCTAGTTTCTAGATATGAAGTAAAATGTCTTGAAAAATATAAAGAAATTAAAAGGAAATGCTAAGCTTCTATTCATCATATTTCTTGATTCTTGAGGCTAATTTCAATTGTGTGGTATCCATTTAAAGCTTGATTTGTGCATGTTTTGATGATTTTCGAATCAGACATTGCATAGAAGACCCCAAGAGATATGTGTTGATGTGATGGGTCACATTATGTTCTATCATAACAACAATATTGGATCATTTGCAAATAGTTTTTTACTGGCAATTCTATGTGGCAGTGTTTCCGCTGCAGGTACCTTAATAATCCTTTAGACGAAGTTCTAATTAGTCTACACAAAAAGGGTCTGTCTCACATACCCGAACGTAAAAGTATGTTGGGCCACATTTGCAGCATTAGCCTGAGCTCAATGTTTGCCTTTTTATTACTTTTTTTGTCAGGGGGGATGAAAAAATTGGCCCCAAAGCGGCTATAAAAAATAAGTGGGCAAAAACCGCAATAGAAAAAGAATTTATGCATTTCGCATTGCTCAATTTCTAAAAGAAAGAAATTAAAAAAACGTTATGGCATTGATATTTCCAAAATGAATGTGAGACAAAAATTCTCAATTTTGATGGCCTTATGAAATGCAAAAGTGCAATCTTCAAGCAATGGAAATTGATGCCTGTGATTGGACTGTTTTAATACAAGTTTGGCCAATCATGTCCCATTAATTATGATGGCGACTCTACATAGACTTTACATAAAGCCACAAAAAATGTTTGCTTGCCCTTGTCTGACCGACCGTGTAAAACAGTCCCGACCGTGTCACTTTTAACCTCTTTTTTTTACAAAAAAAAATAATTAAAAAATCACAATTTTTTTCTTCAAAAAAATAAATAAAAATTAAGTCACATATATGACCTTAAGTGACACCCATGTGACCCCTGTTTTGGACTTAAAAAATGAAGGAAAAAAATGTTTTTAACACTATTTTCCCCCTTTATTTCTGATATTCAGGTACCTTATAATTATTTGGAAAATAAAAAAATTAAACAAATCCGACCTACCAACCGACCCTACCTTTTGGAGAGCATCTATGGGCAAGCAAAAAAAAAATGTTGTGGCCTAATATAAATGCTAGTCTGTATCCTAATCTTTGAATTCAATTTCATTGGATGGATGTTATATTTTTGTAATCTTTGTAATTAGCTTAATAAAACAAATTTGCGAGTCTTCTCTCGTTAGTTTCTATTGGATAGCTTCTCGTTCGTTTCTGTTGGTTGCGTCGTCTTTGCAGCAGTAAAACCCATAATTACCAAAATGTGCTGGTCTCCTGCTCAGTCTCAATTAAATACTGCATATATACGTTTACACTGATTGTCTGTGCTTGTCGTTGAGACACCATCTGCATAAATAGTCTTTACCCAAAAGTGCTAGTCTCTTCCACAGCAGTGGTTAGTTTTTCCAACAGTTGGGCGTAGGATGTGTGAAGACAGTCTACATAATTAGTCTATACCGAAAGTGCTAGTCTCTTCCACAGCTATGGTTAGTTTTTCCAATAGTTGGGCGTAAGATGTGTGAAGACAGTCTACATAATTAGTCTATACCGAAAGTGCTAGTCTCTTCCACAGCTATGGTTAGTTTTTCCAATAGTTGGGCGTAAGATGTGTAAGGTGGAAGATCTAGTCTGTTGAAGCATGTGTGAGCCCTATTGAAAGAACATGAAAAACATAAAAATGTGCCCGGTTAGTACAGTAATTCTTGGCATTATGGTTTGAATAACAATGCCTTGGTACTTGCCAAATGTGTATGCGACCCCATCTATAAGACTGAATCACTTTCAGATGTTGAGCATCAAGCATGTGTCATGCTATTTTTGCTGGCATAAAAGTCATGCATATGCATGAGACGACGTAAATTAATCCACAAATAAAAGTCGGTCAATACCAGCATCACGCTTAGAACGCTGATTGGCAACAAATACACCGTGTCTGCGCCCATGACAGTGTCAGACTTCACACGCATGGTGTAGCGCGCACCCTCACTGCGCCGTAGTTATGGCAGCGCGACTATGCATTCGGTATTCGATGGGTCACATCAACTACAACTTGTATTGATCGTTATTTGCAGTAACAGAGCGACAACGTAATGTGGTGTAGAGTTGATTATCGCAAGTAATGGATTTGCCTGTACCTGCACCTATGGATGAGTTGGCGCAGGGATCCAGGGTGCAGGGAACCAGCATAGAGATGCCCGTACCTGCACCTATGGATGAGTTGGCGCAGGGATCCGCGGTGCAATGGATGAGTTGGCGCGGGGATCCATGGTGCAAGGAACCAGCATAGAGTTGCACGTACCTGCACCTATGGATGAGTTGGCGCGGGATCCACAGTGCAAGAAACAGCATAGAGATGCCTGTACCTGCACCTATGGATGAGTTGGCGCGAGGATCCAGGGTGCAAGGAACCAGCATAGAGATTCCCGTACCTGCACCTATGGATGAGTTGGCGCGAGGATCCAGGGTGCAAGGAACCAGCATAGAGATGCCCGTACCTGCACCTATGGTGGATGAGTTGGCGCGAGGATCCAGGGTGCAAGGAACCAGCATAGAGATTCCCGTACCTGCACCTATGGTGGATGAGTTGGCGCGAGGATCCAGGGTGCAAGGAACCAGCATAGAGATTCCCGTACCTGCACCTATGGTGGATGAGTTGGCGCGGGATCCACGGTGCAGGGCCAGCATATATATCTAAGGGTTCTTGTAGCAGACTATACACTCATTTCAAATTTATGGGAAAAAGTGTACTTTAGGCGAGGAAAAAAATACCATGTTTTACGGGCTCGACCGACCCATTTTGCAAGAATTATTATTTTATTTTTTAAGATTTTTTTCCCCTCAAATCATGTAAAATCAGCTGTTTTTTTCCTGAAAATCTGTTGAAAACCAATTTTAACAATTTTTTAACAAAATTCCCGATTTTGGCAGATTTGGGTGACAATGTAGGTAAATAAAAAAAAAATACCAGACCGACCGACCCTACTTGACAGGTCCACCCACCTGTAATAACAGGGTGTTTTTTTTTCGTTGCCTTAGGTATTAGTTATCCCCTGTATGTTCACACAATACAATGGTTTGGCATGCCATATATCACATCACACCAAAACCATAGGTATTTTCCATATTGTGTCAACATGCAGGGGATAACAAATTAAGGTTGTTCCTATGGCTATTTTTGTATTTGATATTTTAATAGAGCTTGCTGAGCTCCACAATGAACTGAAATTTGAGATTGATCGGAGGTACGGTTGTCTAGATATGACAATTTGTTTGTTAAAAATGAAGCAAAATTGAAGCGTTCATTTCTTTTGTTTCTTATTGTTTTGTTGACCCCCTAGCTGGCCTAGCAAAATAATTAATATATGCATAAATGTTTAATTAATTTTTCCAAGAAAAGTGTAAATGCTACAAAGCTGAAATTTTGGGAGTTTGTTAATTATAGTTTTTAGAAAGTTTCCTGTGCTGCGGGAGGCTGTAAGACATCTGCATAATTAATTATACTTTTTTATATAAAATTAAAAAGTTCATGCATTTCACTCAATGTAATGCCACTTGGTGTATATGTAGGGCTGTCACATCTCCCCAGTAAGTAAGCACAAAAAACACGGCCAACTTTGTTGTTGGTTGATAATGTATTTTTCGGTGTGGATTCGGCATCTTAAGGTCTATTTTGTGTGCCATGACCGTAACGATATATTGTAGATTTCCCTCATTGTGCCTCATTATGGTTCAGATAGTACACTTTTCTGATTTGTGTTGTTCGGTAAAAAATAACAACTAGTCAAGCTTTTAAGAGTGGAAATTGTGGATGAACAAAGTATGGGTTTTGAAACTTCAGAGAGATTATGGAATTCAAAATGATAAAATTTGGGATTGTGTCAAAGGTTTGTGGGTGACTGCTTCCAGATTTGAAGTTTTGACAATTTACATGGAAAATTACTCGTAAGATTAAGAGTGTTTGTGAGAATATATTGAACAACAATTTGGTGACAACTCTCTATACCGAACATGTTTATTCACGAGTGCTGTTCACTGTCCCCTATTGCTCACAAACCTTACCTGGGAAGACTGCTAATCTTGCCCCACTTTTCCACACAGAATTTGCGAGGTCCGTTGCTACCTCGTAATGCTGCGAATCCTTCGTAAGGAATACTAGAGGTACCAGTGACAAACTGCAGAAGACGTAGACGGCGTTCATTGTCAAATCTCTCCACAGCATTCCAGAACCAGTTGACAACATGATGCTTGTCATGATATCCTGAAAGACATAATATACAAAGTTGATTATTTAAGAGCACAAATACATATGCAGTTTCTAAGGCAGGTTCATACACTTTTTTACTTACATAATTCCATGACTTTCCATGACATTTACACTAAAAGCTAAGCTATCGGTTTGTCTTAAAATGCTTGTTGGACTAAAATAAAATCCATTACCAATATATGTCAGCTTCTTAAATATTTTAACAAAAAAGTTATGGATAAAATAAAGAAGAAAAAAAGAACATTGTAGAATTTCTGAAAAAGGATGCACAAAGGGATGAAAAACTACTTAATTGTTTTACTTTGCCTAAACTCCCTCCTCCATAACATAAATTTCTGCTGTACCAGCAATAATAACTCTAATTCTCTAGCATCAAACACGATACAAGTCTAGAATCAACCTACCTCCTCTATATTCTGTATTTTTCCTCCAGTCAATAATATCAATTTCTGCTGTACCAGCAATCACTAACTCTAATTCTCTAGCATCAAACACAGATACAAGCCTAGAATCAACCACCTGGGGAAAAAATAGAGAAAAAAATGCAATGAATACTTGTATTTTAACTCATTTCTTATCAATAAATTGATGACACACATAGGTCTCTCCTTTATTTCTTTTCCTCTCACTTCTTTTGAGCAATATTCTTTGGCTTAAAATCGATGGATTGCGACTTGAAACACGCAACATAATTATTAAACATTGTTTCTACACTTTTGGGAAACAAAATATACACAAATATTGACATTTTATGATGTCAACAGAAAGATTTAAAAATATTAAAAAATAGCGACCCAATATTTTTTCGGTCGCAGAGGGCAAAAAAAAAAAATTGTTGGCCTAATTGTGACCCAACATGAGTAACTGAGGCACAATGCGGCAGTAGCTTAATTTGTGGGACAAGGTCAAAATGTATGAAATTCATAAAAGTCTTTGATACATCTTCTTTCTAACCAAAGACTCAAATCCATGAAATTAAAGAGTTTAACTACATTTTGAAGTATTTAATATTCATTTACTCCATTGATTTGTTAACAAAACCAAAACTTTCTGACAAAATGGTGTGCATGAAAATCCAATACAATGGCATCTGAATCCTGAATTCTTAAACAGCTAAGAAAGTTTAAGCAATCTCATTGGTTCTCAGAGAAATCGGCGACATCTAGATGAGACAACTTAACACGGGGAGGTGGGGCTTACGTTTTAACAGTGCGTCCGACCTTCACAATGCGTGGTTTGCTCCATAACGCGCACTTCTGCAGTGCGTCTTAGCGCTTTTCATGCGTTTATGCCGGCGCTGCGACGCTTACGCATGGTTTACTCATCGCATGTGATTGGATGGAATGTTTGTGGGCTATTCGATCCTAGCAGGGGTAAAAGTTGTTAAATGGGGACAATAAAATGTACTTATTTCTTTGATAAATGTCTAAAGTATGATTGTTTAAGAATGAGAATAAAGGTATTGTTTCGGCGTCGTTGTTCTACTTAAAATAATACTATCGTCCGCATTTATGTCAGACAATATAACACGGGTACGGTCTAAACACAATACCTTTATTCTCTAATTATAAAAGAAGAATACCCAGTCTAGCAGGGTCTATAGTTTGATCAGTTCTAAATTGGCGAGAAATATTCAGTTTTTTATCTCTCTGTGCGAAAAGGTAATCCAAGCGTATGCGCGGATTATGCCACACACACACGATTTATGCCGTATGCGTCACACGTATGATTCCCAGTGCGCTTGTTGCCTTAATGCACGACCGCGTCATTCTAAATTCATTCGCTGCTGTAAGAAGGCTTCGCCAATTTGGAACAGATCAATCTATAGCATGGAAATACTGTGTATGTGATTTAGTCAATACCGTACAAACATACAGTACCTCATAGAATCCTTTGACTAGGCTATCAGTTTGCTCTGACACGCCTCTCTCTATCCTCCATTTGACCATCTTCTCTATGTATTCTTTCTTGTTCTTCTCAGTCACACCGATATTCTTGCCGTTGGGTTTCAACTCTCTTTCTACCAGCTGTCAAGTAATAGGTAAAACAATAAGTTAAATGGCATGTCTGTCATGACCAGGGCTCAAATTACAGGAAGGCTATCGAGGCCATGGCCTCCATGCCCTTTGACTTGGCCTTGGTGCCCTCAATTTCAAAGCATTCTTTAGCATATAGTGGCCTCTGGTGCCCTTGTTAACTGGCCTTGAAATGAGTGCCCTCAAATATTTGTAATTAGAGGCCTGGTCATGACAACGATTACAATAAACATTTAGATAGACTGAGGTGACACGTGCTGCCAGTATGGTTTTCAAATGAGATTTCATGGGGTTTGGGGCTGTAAGGGTTATAGCAAATTCATAGCACATAAATAATTGAACATAGTTCCTTACACCCTACAGTGATCACTAATGACTAAAAGATTTCCTTTCATAATGTGGCATAATTCTGTTATACCCTACACACCAACTGGTAGTATGTGTTGTTCTTAAAAATCATGCACTATGATGATTTTTCAGATGTATATATTATCCCCAAGGTAGGCACCTCAATATATTGGCATTATATGTATGTACTGTGCAGATTTAAGGTCTCTTTCCATCTGACTCTTAAGGCTTCTTTTTCAACTTGATTATGATCTGAAGACCCATTCCTCTTAAATTGAGAAAATGAGAACATCTTTATTTAAACCAAACCCTGATATCAGGCCTATCCTACCTTTGAGTTCTATGCTCAAAAGCTACATCAGTTCTTAAGGGTCAAACTTCAGATTTTGGGGTCACACATGGCTACTAAACTGTCATTATCCTTCATCCACCTTCCCCCTCTCCCCTGGAGTATCATAAACCAACCTGTCCAAACATCTCCTCATCTACAGTGAACACAAGATCTAATGCATCACTAACCTTCATCCCCCTCCCCCTCCCCCTCCCCCCATGGAGTACCATCAACTAACCTGTCCAAACATCTCCTCATCCACAGTGAACACAAGATCTAATACATCTGTGATGTAATTATATTTCATCCCCTCCCCTCCACCCGTGGAGTATCATCAACTAACTTGTCCAAACGTGATGTCATTATCCTTCATCCCCCTCCCCTCCCCCTCCCCTCCCCTCCCCCCTCCACCTCCCCCCTGGAGTATCATCAACCAACCTGTCCAAACATCTCCTCATCCACAGTGAACACAAGATCTAATGCATCTGTGATGTCATTATCCTTCATCCCCCCTCCCCTCCCCCTCCCCTTCCCTTCCCCCCTGGAGTATCATAAACTAACCTGTCCAAACATCTCCTCATCCACAGTGAACACAAGATCTAATGCATCTGTGATGTCATTATCCTTCATCCCCCCTCCCCTCCCCCTCCCCCCGTGGAGTATCATAAACCAACCTGTCCAAACATCTCCTCATCCACAGTGAACACAAGATCTAATGCATCTGTGATGTCGTTATCCTACATCCCCCCTCCCCTCCTCTTCCCCCCGTGGAGTATCATCAACTAACCTGTCCAAACATCTCCTCATCCACAGTGAACACAAGATCTAATGCCTCTGTGATGTGATTATCGTTCATCCCCCCTCCCCTACCCCTCCCCCGTGGAGTATCATTAACTAACCTGTCCAAACATCTCCTCATCCACAGTGAACACAAGATCTAATGCATCTGTGATGTCATTATCCTTCATCCCCCCTCCCCTCCCCTCCCGTGGAGTATCATCAACTAACCTGTCCAAACATCTCCTCATCTACAGTGAACACAAGATCTAATGCATCTGTGATGTCATTATCCTTCATCCCCCCTCCCCTCCCCTCCTCCCGTGGAGTATCATCAACCAACCTGTCCAAACATCTCCTCATCCACAGTGAACACAAGATCTAACAGGGTTCGTACACTTTCTGAGCAAAAAAATTCAAGGACTTTTCCAGGACTTTCCAGGACTATAATTGAAGAATTCAAGGACCTTCTCTAGTATAATGTACCAACCAATTTTTAAACAATCATACTATTTGCCTACTTCAAAACCATTGGGGCATTTAAAACATATTGTTAGCTCAACCACTTACTTATAGAACATGTTGATAAATTTATTATCCACTAGATATATCTACAATGTAGTTAGTTTATGAATTCGATGAATTCCTCATGGCATTCAGCTGACTTTCAATCTGTCTATCTAACTGTTCTATGGATGCACTTTGGTCTTTAGCAGTCCGTCGCAAACTGTTGCTCTTTGTTATAAGTGTTATCTGACCTTTTGCCTCTGCTTTTTCAGCATATTCATTCTGTATTCGGGCTCTTTGCTTTGAGTTCCTCTAATTGATCAACTGCTTCCTTCCTCTTAATATCATTGCTTTTATAGTCAGGAAAAATGTTGATATTTAAGGAGTTATGAGCATTTAAACATTTCCTTAAATACAGGCTTCAATTGAAAAAAGAAACTTTGAAACCAGAAATATCCCATACCCCCAATGTTTGTAACCACAAAAGTGGTATGACCTGAGAGTTAAGTTGATTAGGAACGGTTTCCATTTTTGGAAGAATCATCATCATCATCATCATCATCATCATCATCATCATCATTATCATCATCATCTACCTATACTGTGCATAAACCTCAATATAGAGTATACTCGCACAATGTATCCCTGGAACCTAGGAATACAAACATGAGCCCCCCCCCCCCCCCTCCCCATCTCTTCCCCTCCATTCCCTATCCCTTCCCTCTCCTAGGCTAACCCTATCGCTATTTCCTTCCTACCCTATCTTCACCAAAACTAAGTTAAGTCCAATTAGTATTTTTATATCACTAGTGTAGGTATACCTTCTTTAAATTGACTAAACTATCCCTCCCTTCCCTATCACCATCACTACCCTCTTCTACCCCCTCTCTCCCCTATCTCTAGCCTGTGCAGCAGCTTAACGAATTACATGCTATTACATGTAATTGCTTACTTCACAACTTGCTGGCTGGGCCTGGTTTTTAACACTGTTTAGGCCAAACAAAAATAAGTGTTCATATTAAGAGTTACAAGCATTTAAACATTTCCTTTAACACTGTCTTTCAATTGAAAAAAGAAACTTTAAATCCAAATATCTCCCTTACCCTTAAGTTTGGAACCACATAATTGATACGCCCTGAAAGTATAGTTGATTAGAAATGTTTAAGTTTCTGAAAGTATTCCACATACACCCATCCCCCCCCCCCCCCCCCCCCCCGGACCATGTGACCCCACCCATGACGTCAACAAGGGGAATTCCCTTGTTTTTATGACTGAAGAAACATGTGTGTTCATTTACCAAATATGGTTCATTATGTTAATGACATCGGGTTATCCAATCACTGTCAAGAATTGTTTTGTCTTGTTGCCATATAAGGAATGATTGACCTCAAATTGGGAAACCCGTTACTTTTTAAAACATGTGCTCGCCAACATTAATATATTACATGCTAGAATGCTTACTTCACAATAGCAACAGCCGGGAGCAACAGGGCCTGGGATACACTATTTATCAGCAATTTAAAAGAGGTATTTAATTAACAAAAATTCTGAGAACCTTCAATGAATGAATAAAGATGAAAGATGAAAGATTAATAGTATGGAAAATAAAATGAATAAAAACTTTGAAGAATTTATTTCAGGTTTTCAGCTGGTTCAATACCACTACAGCATTCGAATGGTTTAATATTATTAAATATTAGTTTTGGCGACCGCGCCGCGTGACAGAGTTTATGATGTCAAAATAATGACAATATGATGGGACATTGAGAGCTGTCAATGTTTTGTGGGGGAGCACATTTTGAAATTCAAGGACTTTCAAGGACTTTTTCGGAATTTAAGGACTTTCCAGGCCTTGAAAATGAAAAAGTAAAATTCCAGGACTTTCAAGGTTTTCAAGGACCCGTACGAACCCTGTCTAATGCATCTGTGATGTCATTATCCTTCATCCCCCTCCCCTCCCCCTCCCCCTCCCCTCCCCCTGGAGTATCATAAACCAACCTGTCCAAACATCTCCTCATCCACAGTGAACACAAGATCTAATGCATCTGTGATGTCATTATCCTTCATCCACAACAGACTCTGATAGAACTCGCTATCTAATGATTCCAGATCACTCAAGGTGCACGGTTGACGTAGAAGAGCCTTGTAGAACGGCCGTGTGAAGAAGGCATCTAGAAGGAAATGATGGATGATAGCCAAACCAACTACTCTCCCGCAGAAACGGAACCTGGATATGATAAATTGGTAGCAAGGGTATACAATTATATTAATGTACCTATAGGTTATTTATACTGTCTGATTGATGAATGCCAGTGATCTAGAGTATACTTTATGCAGAGGATGAGGGACGCAAATGTCTTTTCATTAAAAACAAATTAGGATGATAAAATTTATGTTTGCAAATCACATGCAAATATACAGAAATTGAACTGTCATTTACTTTATGCAGAGGAGGGCTGTATTAAAATGGTGTTTTCATTTTTAAAAATTAGAATGATAAAATTTACGTTTGCAAATCACATACAAATATACCGAAATTGAACTGTCATTTTGTTTAAAGGAATTTTGAGTTCTGGATCTTGATACAGAAAAAGTAGTAGTTTGATGAAAACTGGTAACTTAGTAACTTAGTCTATGCTAGTACTTCATCAGTGCAAGTAAATCCATTTGCAACTAAATTAATGTTTTATGGTCAAGTGGATCTTTGGAAAAAGTTTACTTTAGGCCCAGATACTGGTACCAGTATCGTTCTATACTGAACCATAAAAGTTGCCAGTATCGGTCGATACTGGTACGATTTTACTGTTTCAGAATCGGTCGATACTGGAACACCAAACTGTGTTCCAGTATCACCCTATACTGGTGCATTTGATATGTGCCAATATCGGCCGATACTGGAACACTGACTTTGTACCAGTATCAAACGATACTGGGAGTTTCCGTATCGGATGATTCTAGTATAGTCCAGAATCTTTTTCTGGGTCTTTTAACTGACTTTTCATCAACCCCTTCCTTATTACTTTCATTTGATACAGCCAGCGACAGAGATTAAAAAAAATAACTAGTTTGTTTCGGCAATACTCAGCCACTTTTATTATAAATGTGAAATTTAGAAACAGCGAAGTATCGCAAAACCTTTACCCAAAATGCTAGTATTTTACGCAGCCGTTGTAGGTACAAGGCCACGTACGTAAAGTTCATACAGGTATTTGAAAAAATCACATAATGATAATTATAGCTAATAAAGCTCATTTTTGTAAAAAAACAGCGCATAGCTTTGAGGCAAACGGTACTGAGACAAAGTATTTAATTTTTTTGGCCTATGGATATGTAACTTCAGCAAATACATACCAGTCTAAATAGTTGTCTACAAAGGCGGACATAGGACTAATTTGTACAGTGTATGTATCTATGGCAGAATATTCAAAGAGACCGTAGTAGGGGTTGAAGAGCTCCCTTGATAGTAGAAAGAAGAACTCCCGAGATGGACCACCATAATCTAACCTGGATATAAAACAACAAGAAAGATGATAGATAGACGATTGTTAGTTAACACTTTCCATGTGGCTATTAGTTTATCATATACAAAACAGATTTGTCAAAAACCTTTTCCAATATTCAAAGTCTACCTCAAGGATTATTGAACCAATACTAGGCATGTTTGTACTTATTTCAATGTATTTCTCATGGTGATTCCAAATATGGTAATGAAATTTAATAATATTGATATTTTTGATAAATTTTGAAAGTGAATGGTAAATCACCCTGGGATGAACTAATTGCGGCATATTTCACTGTGGGTTGTAAAGTATCAATTCCATTTCTAAACTCTCCTAAAACACATAAGACAATGAAAAAAAGGAAACCCTATTCTAGGGCTCGACCGCCCTAAATCAGGATAGATAAATTGTTCACAAGCAAATAAATACCGACTTATTTTTTGTTTGTTTAGTACAGGCCTTCTCAATTAGATTTTGTGGAGCACCACTTTTGAGATGTTTTTGGGGATTTTTTTTTTTATTTTTTTTATTTTTTTATTCTTTAATTTTTTTTTTTTTAATTTTTTTTTTTTTTTTAAATTTTTTTTTGTCCATGCGTCCTTCCGCGCGCCACTCGGACTGATGCAATGCGCCCTGGTTTAGTATATCAAAAAACAATTTGTGAAACCATTATGATATAAGAGCATATCGTACTTACCCTTCTTCACCTGCAAAGCAGATAAATAGTTTGCATTTTTGGATATCTTTCCTACTGATGGCCATAATCTTGCCAAAGGCATCTTCTAATAGATGATCTCTTCTTATCGTTAATCTATGAATGTAGGAGGGTAAACATGTACATGTATAGGTTAAAACAGCGTAGTAAAGAAATGTTCTAGGTCACTATGTAAAGTTCATTACTTCATGAATAATTGCGATAGCTGCGCACCAGGTGCGTTCCAATAAAATTAATCGTTAGAAAAAGTTGAACTATTTTACTATGTAACCTGCCGTCAGAAGCGGTCTTGGCAAGAAATAGTTTCAATTATTAGTAACCTGCGCTCGGCGTGCACACCGAGCGCAGGTTACTAATAATTGCCTGAAAGTACTGCGCCAAAGTGTGCTATTGTTTTGTTCATTGACCGTCCAATCAAATTAAAGCCTGACGCCCCTAAACTGAATATTCAATGAATTATGAGGAAACGTGATTAAAGCGTATTTGTGATTGGTTGAATGATAACAATGTTGATGAGGGGATGACCCGACTTGGAGCTGATTCAATAACTAAGAAGGGGTGGACAAAATAAATAGAAAACTAATTAACTATTAGCGCGATTATATCGGTACAAATCAATGATTTGGATAAATATGCATCTTTCTCAGTAATGAATGAGAATAATGACTGCTTAACAACTGTTATCATGAATTTGTTTTGAAATCCTCAGTTGTTGTTCTGGTCATTCGGAATTGTCCCTCAGGGGCGCATTCCTCAGACCAGAACAAAAACCTCTGATTTTAAAACAAAATCACTAAAACAGTTGTTACGCAGTAATTATTCTCTAGTTATAAATTCTTACATTGAGCATAAGCAAACATACAGGTACACAATTCATTTGACAAAGGACCTAAATATGCAGCATTGGTTAGATTTTTAAACTTACTTTAATTTAGTAGGCCCTTGTCCGAATCCCTTTGCATCTAATTTTCTGTAGAAGCTTCTAAGTTTGGCATCAAAGTCTCTCCTATACGGAGCTGGAGCTCTGTGATTGGCTCTTGTTACAACTATTAATAAACAGAAAGCAAGAAGTAGTCATTAGATGATGTGAGAAATTTAAGATCAATGTCAGTGTGTTGTCATTTCGATGCAAATATTACAGTGTTTGAAATCAGTCCAAAAGTTCTTAATCAGACTCACACTTTTTGCAATGGAACTGATTTCTTTAAACTCTTTACAATGTAAAATTAAGGCCCTAATAAAAAAAATCAATGAGACCAAAGCATATTGATCATATGGCCCTTGTGTCCTCCTTATTTCAAGCGCTGTCACTTTCCCAAGCCAACTCTCATTCATAATTTTAAGTGGCGCAATATGCAAGCGGTAGTTTTAATACAAATTTGGATCGGCTTACCCCTTAAGATCATTTGTTATGTTAGAACCTAACTAGGGGGCGGGGTGTTAACCCTAAAAATATGAAATTTACCAAGCGCTGTAACTTTTGAACTAATAATGTGATGTATATAAAAGCACACATTTTTAGAAAGGAAATGAGACAGAAAATCCATTTTCGGTATCAAATTTCACTTTATTTTATAGCTCAAAACGTTTTGGACAACGTAACAAAATCAGTTTTATTACAATATGCCAAAATTGCACCAAAATCATCTGAAGACACTTGGATAGTTTTTAAGGTAAAAAATCAATAACCCTACCTGGTGATGAATGCGGTGAGTGCTGAGGTGATACATGCGGTGAAATTGACGATGCTATTGTAGATCTAAACCCTGTTTGTGTCGCTGTTTGGTTAGCAGGCATATAACTCATTATATCTTCCTCAAATAGACTGAAAATAAACACCAATACACACAATCTTTATCATATCTGCAGTTCTGGTCATCGTCTTCAATTTATTAAAAATGCAGCAGCATTTGCACTGTCTTTTGGCCGTATTCTCGTACGGTAGTTAAGCACGGTTTTAAGCTAAACACGCGTCTAACTTTGACTTTAGATACAGCGTTTAACTAAACGCAATTCTCGTACATTTGTTTTACTTAAACACGCGTCTAACTCGCCGAAACGTGTCTAACTTTAAACATGGGTACGGGGGTAGTTTAATGCGTGTTTAACTAAATTCGCGCACCAACTGTATGTCTTGAATGATCACTCATCCGTCCACGGTGCAAGCTGATCGCGTAGTCTTTTAAAGTACCATGTATTCAAGGCATTCGGTCGATATTTATTGTACTCCATTAGGGCCACAATAAATTAAATACCTGTAAACAATCAACGCAGGACCACTCTGGGAACGAGATTTGCAGAGTTTAAAATCGTGTTTTGTTAAACACGTCGTTTAAAAGATCAACTCACGTTTAAGTTAGACACACACTCGTTTAGTTAAACACGGCTTTAAGCTTAAACCGTGTTTAGTACAAGAATACGGCCCTATATGTTTTGCACACATGATCACATCTTTCCATATCTTTGCCTACTCTATCATTGATGGGGCAGCATAGTGTCCTGGGTTTAATGTACGTTTAACAACCCGTCGCATCTAGTTAAACTCCTTGCGCACTCACACCTCTGCGCTTGGCTTCGTAGGAAGCGTTGCAGAGTATTACTTCAAAGTCAAAGTACGTTCATTATATCAAATTTATTGTATTTTTAATGATTGAATAAAGAATGTTGAAATATATATGTAATTTTAATATTTGTATTAGAAAACATCTTTTGAGTATGCCAAAATAGGCAGAATAATGGCTCACATAGGTGATCTATTTCAACTGTTCTTACCTTAATAGTATTATAAGCTCTACATCATTGGATAATCTTTCCAAAGCTTCTAATCCATCCTGCCTTACAGCCGCCACCTTGTCCCTATAACAGACACAAACAATGTATAGTTTGAATTCAGGGATGATTGATACATTTCCGGAACTTTTTATGTGAGCTTGGCCAGATGGCCCGAGCGTTTGCCTCTTTTTACGCTGAAATATCATCATCCGATTGTTATTTTGAGCTAACTTAAATCCCTCTTCGACGTAAAGTGCGCCAATTAAGAATAATGTCTATGAAGTCAATTCTTTGGTTGTCATGGTACCCATGATTTAGCCATGTAATTATTGCATGTGTGGTATCTAACATACACTTTATCCTCAAATTCAAAACACCTAACGAAATTGCTTGCTATTGCTAAGGCAAACATTTGTGACGCGATCAAGAGGAATGAGTCAGATGTCGACCCTGGTCGAAAATGAGTTTTTAATACAGTCTTAAAGAAGACTCCTAGAGCTTTCAGAAACTGAAAACCCCATGTCGATACGACATTTTGTTCCAAAGTTACGTCAAATTGTATACATGAATTTCCATCAAAACTTATGTAAGCCGCCATTTTGAATTGGCCATATCTCAATTTGGGATTCCCCGACATCCGACTCATTCCTCTTGATCGCGTCACATTTCATCATAAGAACATCACTATACATTATTCTTATCAGATACCATCACTTTTGGATATATCTTTATGGAAAATTGTGAGCCACAATGTGCAGCTATATAACCAAAATACTTTTTTTAATTGCAAACTTATTGGAAAATAAGATTCATGACAATAAACCATTGGTTTACCTAATATGGTGTGGTAAATTAAATGGAGTAATTCTGTTATACCCTTCACAGGGGTATTCACAGTGCATGATTTTTAAGAACGACGCATACTACTAATGTAGGGTATGAAGGGTATTACAGAATTATGCCAATTAAATCATTGGTTTACCTAATATGGTGTGGTAAATTAAATCATTGGTTTACCTAATATGGTGTGGTAAATTAAATCAATGGTTTACCTAATATGGTGTGGTAAATTAATTCATTGGTTTACCTAATATGGTGTGGTAAATTAATTCATTGGTTTACCTAATATGGTGGGGTAAATTAAATCATTGGTTTACCGAATATGGTGTGGTAAATTAAATCATTGGTTTACCTAATATGATATGGTAAATTAAATCATTGGTTTACCTAATATGGTGTAATAAATTAAATCATTGGTTTACCTAATATGGTGTGGTAAATTAAATAATTGGTTTACCTAATATGGTGTGGTAAATTAAATCATTAGTTTACCTAATATGGTGTGGTAAATTAAATCATTGGTTTACCTTATATGGTTTGGTAAATTAAATCATTGGTTTACCTAATATGGTGTGGTAAATTAAATCACTGGTTTACCTAATATGGTGTGGTAAATTAAATCATTGGTTTACCTTATATGGTTTGGTAAATTAAATCATTGGTTTACCTAATATGGTTTGGTAAATTAAATCATTGGTTTACCTAATATGGTGTGGTAAATTAAATCACTGGTTTACCTAATATGGTGTGGTAAATTAAATCATTGGTTTACCTTATATGGTTTGGTAAATTAAATCATTGGTTTACCTAATATGGTTTGGTAAATTAAATCATTGGTTTACCTAATATGGTGTGGTAAATTAAATCACTGGTTTACCTAATATGGTGTGGTAAATTAAATCATTGGTTTACCTTATATGGTTTGGTAAATTAAATCATTGGTTTACCTAATATGGTT
The DNA here is from genome assembly GCA_035610835.1 of Ophiura sarsii. NCBI lineage: Eukaryota > Metazoa > Echinodermata > Ophiuroidea > Amphilepidida > Ophiuridae > Ophiura > Ophiura sarsii. Next base: position 69,369,261 of record CM069444.1, read on the forward strand.
TGGTAAATTAAATCATTGGTTTACCTAATATGGTGTGGTAAATTAAATCACTGGTTTACCTAATATGGTGTGGTAAATTAAATCATTGGTTTACCTTATATGGTTTGGTAAATTAAATCATTGGTTTACCTAATATGGTTTGGTAAATTAAATCATTGGTTTACCTAATATGGTGTGGTAAATTAAATCACTGGTTTACCTAATATGGTGTGGTAAATTAAATCATTGGTTTACCTAATATGGTGTGGTAAATTAAATCATTGGTTTACCTAATATGGTTTGGTAAATTAAATCATTGGTTTACCTAATATGGTGTGGTAAATTAAATCACTGGTTTACCTAATATGGTGTGGTAAATTAAATCATTGGTTTACCTTATATGGTTTGGTAAATTAAATCATTGGTTTACCTAATATGGTTTGGTAAATTAAATCACTGGTTTACCTAATATTGTGTGGTAAATTGAATCATTGGTTTACCTAATATGGTGTGGTAAATTAAATCATTGGTTTACCTAATATGGGGTGGTAAATTAAATCATTGGTTTACCTAATATGGGGTGGTAAATTAAATCATTGGTTTACCTAATATGGTGTGGTTAATTTAATCATTGGTTTACCTAATATGGTGTGGTAAATTAAATCATTGGTTTACCTAATATGGGGTGGTAAATTAAATCATTGGTTTACCTAATATGGTGTGGTTAATTTAATCATTGGTTTACCTAATATGGTGTGGTAAATTAAATCATTGGTTTACCTAATATGGTGTGGTAAATTAAATCATTGGTTTACCTAATATGGTGTGGTAAATTAAATCATTGGTTTACCTAATATGGTGTGGTAAATTAAATCATTGGTTTACCTAATATGGTGTGGTAAATTAAATCATTGGTTTACCTAATATGGTGTGGTAAATTAAATCATTGGTTTACCTAATATGGTGTGGTAAATTAAATCATTGGTTTACCTAATATGGTGTGGTAAATTAAATCATTCATTTACATGGGGTTGGTAAAAGGGTTGACTCCGTTTTGTGGCAAATAAATAACCTATAACTTACTCATAACGAAGTGATTGGTTTGAAGCTAGCGCCGCCTGTCTTTCTCTAAGGATGTCATTTATATTGGGTTGTCGTAAAAAGGCCACAACTTTCTCATTGTAAGCTGTATAGGATAAGGAGAAATAATATAAAACAATATGATAACATGAAATTCACCTGTAATTTAACACCAACTTATTCACGTTCTTGAGGATGAATTCTTGAAAAAATTGTAAACCAAAATTGATTCTTTTGTGCCGCTACACAATCTAGAATGCTCTTAACAAGCGCCTAATTGGACACAGATGCATATGTGACCCAACTGAAGTAAATGAAGTGACAGTAGTGAATTTGATTTAACAGCAAAAATGTGAGACAAGGTCAAAATGAGTCAAATTCATAAAAGGTCTTTTTTCTGATCTTTGATACATCTCGTATCCATCCAAAGACTCAAATTTATGAAAATAAAGAGGTTAACTACATTTTGAGGTACTATTATTACATTCACTTTATTGATTTGTTAACAAAACTAAAACTCTTATTGTCTATACCTTGACATTTGTATTTGATGAGACAATGTGATTTTCAATAATCTGTAACATAGGTTAGGAATATGATATCCGTCTGTGGAATCTACTACCCCAGCAAGTCGTGGACTCTCCATCACTAGACGTCTTCAAGACCCGGGTCTGCGACGTCCAGTCTTTCACCTAGTCATCGCCCCACAACAATAGATTTTAACTTGTATATATACTATTTTTATACCTGTGGAGTTTTATGTCTACTCCAAACCTGAATGCACCTCAACACATGTGCGAGTATACTCTTTTACAGAGGTTTCTGCACAGTATAGGAAGATGATGATGATGATATCACATTGACTTTGGTACCAAAATGTCATCCCTCAACTCATTCATACTAATCATGATATCTATAACTCAATATTCGTATTTCCCTCATTGTTCTGCATTAACTAGCTTTGGGTCACTTATGTAAATAAATTGACATCTCTGCTATGCATTGGCTCAATATTCCTCCATTGCCTATTTATACCTCAACACTTTAAAGATATGTCCGGCAAGCACAAAGCTGTACATTATATGTTAGAAAAATAATTATTGAGGTTCACTATTTTGCGAATTTCCAAAAGCCAACATTTTCGCAAGGATTTAATTTGACTCTGATTTTAAGCTTTTACCATGGTTTAGTTCGCAGGGATTTTATTTCGCGTAATTAAATACCTCTCGAAATTAAGAGTTTTTACTGTACTCTGAGTTCATGTCTATTGAAACTTTAATGATGATGTGGTGTTATAAATCTGGCCAAACCAATGGTTTTTAGTTTTTATTTGCCTATCATTCCGTTGACTGACTACCTACAAACCACAAATCTTTAGGCAATTTCTACTTGCCTCTGGTTAGACACAACTGTATGGACGCACCTCACATGCGGTTGACCTCACGTAATGTATGCGAGGTCAACCTCACCTGTTTGTGCGCATCTAACGCTGCGCAGGCCTCGACCTCACGGCGCTTATTGGTTACCGGATTTCTGTGAATTTTCAAGCATGCGCGTTCAGCAAATCGGAGTGCACCCGCATCTAAAGCTGCGAAGACTCGACCTCACGGCGCTGATTGGTTACCGGATTTCTGTGAATTTTCAAGCATGCGCGTTCAGCAAATCGGAGTGCACCCGCATCTAAAGCTGCGAAGACTCGACCTCACGGCGCTGATTGGTTACCGGATTTCTGTGAATTTTCAAGCATGCACGTTCAGCTAATTGTAGTGCACCCGCATCTAAAGCTGCGAAGACTCGACCTCACGGCGCTGATTGGTTACCGGATTTCTGTGAATTTTCAAGCATGCACGTTCAGCTAATTGTAGTGCACCCGCATCTAAAGCTGCGAAGACTCGACCTCACGGCGCTGATTGGTTACCGGATTTCTGTGAATTTTCAAGCATGCACGTTCAGCTAATTGTAGTGCACCCGCATCTAAAGCTGCGAAGACTCGACCTCACGGCGCTGATTGGTTACCGGATTTCTGTGAATTTTCAAGCATGCACGTTCAGCTAATTGTAGTGCACCCGCATCTAAAGCTGCGAAGACTCGACCTCACGGCGCTGATTGGTTACCGGATTTCTGTGAATTTTCAAGCATGCACGTTCAGCTAATTGTAGTGCACCCGCATCTAAAGCTGCGAAGACTCGACCTCACGGCGCTGATTGGTTACCGGATTTCTGTGAATTTTCAAGCATGCACGTTCAGGTAATGGTAGTGCACCCGCCAGGAGGATATGTGCTGTATCACTTACCCATCGGTATCTGATCGTCTCTCCTCCCTGAGTGGTCTCTAGATAATGTCTCCACAGGTCTGGGTACAACAGGTGGACCGGACTGACTGCCGCGAGATGAACCGCTGCCTGAACTCTGCTGGGCAAAACATTAATGCAAACACTGTAAATAATGGATGCAACTTTAGTAATTGAGAGCTGTTGTTACACTTGTTGTACTTGATGTGGCTGTCAGTCAAGTCATCACCCCTCCTCATTCCCCGTGTTGGCCAGTCCTCCTACCCTATTTTCTCATGAACTTACCAATAGATTAGGCCTATAAAAAAGGTTGGATTGCCCTTTCACCTCAAATTTTGTTGGGGTCGATAGGTCAATATTTTTTTAGATTCCAAAGAATGACCAAATCACACTGGAATACACTGAGAGGTTTATAATTTAACTAAATTTTAATATTAAAAAGACAAAGTCTGGTGGCATGGATAATTAATATTTCAGAGTGGGATCACATAGGAGTCAATTGAGGTCATTTAGGTGCCAAATTTGTCATTTCTAAAAAAACAAAAAAACAAAACAAAAATGCAACCGAGTATTTCCGATTTTGACAATTAGTCAGTCGGGAAAGGGCAATCCAACATCTTTCTTTTGTTGGCCTTACTTGCAGTATCACCCCTTTCCCTTTAAGGGTGCACTACTCTAAATGGGGTATCCCCTACCCTTAAGTCATTTTTTAAAGCTAGAATCAGAAAGTACGCATCACAAAATCCTCAATTTAAAAAGACTTGACAGTAATACAATTGCGTAAATGCCTATGATTTTTGATTAATTATGATTAATGGGACATCACCTACATGCACCCTGACTATAAACTGTGAATATCATCTAGGTAAATGTTGAGAGATCTTTCAAATTTGTGCTTTTGACTGGAAACATTGGCCATTACGGCGACATTTTCAAGCACGTCAGAGAGGAAGTCAACTCCATGGGCATATATTGGAAAATCGAGCAGACTCACCTACCTATTTGGTGGGGAAATGTGATAGTCTTTTAAGAAAAATCACTCTACAGGTTCCAACTTCACAATTTAGTGGTCTAAAACAGAGTTTTATATCAGTTTTTTTGTACATATCCCTATGAAGCTCTATTTAGTGGTGTGATCCTATCACCGCTTTCCCTATCATCCCTCCATCAAGTCTTCTTCAGCGTCACTTCTTTCATACACACATCCTTGTCTCACAATACCAACGACTAGCTATTCTGTATTATCTTCTTTACCTTTGCATCAACTACACATACGAGGGATATCAAAAAGTTTTTGAAATCACCCAGGGGAAGTAAAGGAGCTATATCGATGAAATCTTGTCAGTGTAATCACTGGTCCTTAAAAACATTATGGTGCAAAAATGGTCTCATAAGTATGTTTACTTTTTATACAGGTGACGCTAAATGCCTAAGCCATGTAAATCAATGACGTCTCCCAACGGTGCTGTGTACATGTTAAACGATAACGGTCCAAAAACTGATCCTTGTGGGACGCCTTTCAGAGGAGTATGAGGCTTAGAAATGTTGTCATTTACAGAGATAAATTGAGACTTACGAGTGACAAATGACAAAAATTTAAAAAAAATCTTGAGCCTAAAGTTCTTCTGGAAGCCGTCCTACAAGAATTAGTTATTGGACCATTATAATTTACCATGTACACATCACCATTGAACGGGGAACACGCGGAGTGCATTAGACACTTTCAATTCACTCTACATATTTTTGTTTCTTGCTTTCTGATTGGTTCAACACTACTAAGAGTGTATGAATACTTACCAGTGGATAGGTATTACTAAGAGTGTACGAATACTTACCAGTGGATAGGTATTTCGTATGTCCTCTTCACCTTCGCTTCTACTACGCATACGCCCTCTTGGCACCTGTAGGCTGGCGGTTGGGTCGAGTATTTCGACTGGAAGACGTGGATCTATGAATGATGTGGTCCTGGTATTGTGATCAATAAAGAAAGGCTGGAAAAACAATATAGAATATAGAATGGTCTTTAATTACAATTGATTTCAAACTTATTCATGTAACATATATTTGTATTTTGAGGAATTCATTATGAAATTCCGCTTTTTTATATACCCACCCCCCCCCCCCCCCATTTATTTTGTGTGCAAACTGTTGGTGCTTGTATGAGGAGGAGTATCAAAAAAGAATGTTATTGTCTGTTATTGTCCACTAACACAGGCACTTACTGATCCAGAATATATCAAATCGTTTTAAAATTATTATAATTTTGATATTTTTGGAATACATAAAATAACTTGTAAAGATTATTGATATTATTTAATGTTATCTTATTCTTTTGAACAAAATGTGATTTTAAAACACCACAGACTTTTGATAACATTCTTTCAAATAAAAACCCAGACAGCAACCAACCGATCCTATTTTTAAAACTTGAAAGATATGTCTCTCCATAGAACAAGGTGCATTGTCACTTTAAGATGTCAGAATTTTGATGATTCGGGCACATGTTTTCCAAACGATTAATTTGAACATCCTAGTGTTTATATATAAATTGTTTTTACAAAATTTTCAAAATGTTGAACTTTTTTTCTATGGACAAGTTATTCCTGCATATGTTTGTGTTATTCGAAACAATATGATACAACAGAATACATAATTTCTTCAAATGTGGGATTGAATAATGTATATCCCATATTTCAAGGCTATTTCAAACTTGATCCTCACAATATCAGCATGTCTGTCTTAGAAGCTTAACACGTTCCACGTGGCTATTATATACGAAACAGATTTTTCAGAAACCTTTCCCAACTTTCAAAGTCTACCTCAAGATTTACTGAACCAATACTAGGCATATTTGTACTTATTTCAATGCATTTCACATGGTGATTCCAAATATGGCAATGAAATTCAATAATTGTGACATTTTTGAAACATTTTGTTAAATTTTGGAATGTCGTCTGCAGACGCCTGTCACATGGAAAGTGTTATAAACAATCATCATAGCCCTGGCAGGAAGTTTGTAAACAATGACATTTCTAGCAATTATCCTCGGCAGGAAGTTCACAATCTCAAACATTTTTTTTAAAATGTTCTCCGAGATATAGTTTTCAACGTAGGATTGCATTAAGTAATTATATCGGCAGGAAGTTTTCAATCGCTCAGTGCAATACCAATAAATCTCTGCAAAGTCTTTTGCGACCTATTGGTTTTCAACATTGGATACACATCACACTGTATTTGGCAGGAAGTTTGTAATAATCAAATATAAGTATATTAGGATGATACTCTTTGCTATTTATTACGTTGTGTGGTTTACAATATAAGATCATTACATGACTGATCCGCCTGACTGATCCGCCCGCTCTACCAGGTTGTTTTTGGCAAGGTATTTTTGGACATGGGGTTACATTTCTGAAAATGAACTTTAGTTTTAAGTTTCAATTTGTCGATCTACCAGCAGATAGCATTCTAAAAATCCTTAGAAATAGGGTGACACTGTGTAAAATATCATTTTAAGTCTTAGAAATAGGGTGACATTGTGAAAAAATTATACTTTGACATTGGTCCCACTTTGGCTCGTTTTTGCATCTTTTTTTACAACAAATAACCTTTTGTGACAATAAGTTCTATCTCCTACCTTTGCTATTATATATGCCAGTCTTATGAAATATTTCATAATTGTAGCTTTGAATCTCAGCTATAATATGATAGTAAATTGGTCTGAGTACTGGTTGTACTTTTTGAGATGCAGTGAAAATCGAATGTCCATTCAGCGGGATGGAAACGGTTGAAAAAACCCCAAAATTTATCCTAAGTGCTGATCATTTGAAGAGACAAAACATACCTATTGGTCACATATAACTGTACTAAATTTAGATATGTCTTTAACAGACTATGAACAATAAATGTGACTGATTTGTTAGAACATATGCCCTCTGAATAAGACCAGTAACAACCATTAAGTTTAACCCTCTCCTAGGGAAACACTAGTTGGTTTTCATAAGAACTGAGATATTTTCAATAAACAAGACTAAATGATGATTTTCTCCTATCGACTACCTGATTGACTATTCTGAAAGTTGCACATAAATAAAACTCAAAAAGTGACTATCATGCTAAGATTTAACATACAAAGCATCACTGTGGCATGACTTGTAACAATACATTCAAGTTGATATTTTACTATTAGCAAGCCTACCAGATTTAAGATTGCTTAAAATAAGATAATACAATATCATATACAGATATCATTTATTGTTTTTTTATTTTCAGAATTAAAATTGTGCTCTTATATCTAACCATACAATACAGAGAAAAGAAAAAAAATCATGTATTTATTTCAAGGATAATTTTTCGTTTCTGGCTTTGACCTCATCAGAACAAAAGTGAAACAGATTAAAAAAGTGAAACAGATTAAAAGAGAAACAGATCAATTATCATTAACCTCCTGAGAACTACCGGCCGATTGGTTAAAAAGATGGATACATCATCGATTGAATCAATGAGAGACATTGTTAGAATAATTGTATTCCTAATAAAGATGGGAGTGAAACATTTTACAAGCTGCATTGTCCATGAAACTCAGAGTAGCGATATATTCCGGGGGGGGGGGGGGGGGGGGGGGGTGGGGTGGGGGATAGGGGATACCGGGGCAAAACGCACCAGAAATCAAAATATCGACATCGTTTTGACCTGTAGGTCTTAGGCCTACTGACATATTTCGTGAGAGTTTTTATCAATACAACTTTGTGGAGTGGTTAATTTTAGAGTAACTTTTTCAGAAAATTCAAAATAAATCAGCTATCATACGATTGACATGATTGAGTGATGCACGATATATTTGCGGTATAATTTCATTATGCACTTCCAGTCGACTAATTGAATGTCTAACTTAATGATATTTATAGTACTATGACTTTTCTCCCGCTCTTTTTTTGTAAGTAGGAATTTGTCTATTTAATTTGACATTTCTGGATCAAATCATCAAACATTTATCCAAATAAATAAATTCTGGCAAGGAAGCAAGTACATGTTGAAAGATTTGATAGAGGCATCATTAATGTCAATTTCACATGATATTTTGCAATCGTTTTGTCTAATATTGGATGGCTACATTGAGACAAGACCGGAAAGAAAAAAAGAGATAGCGTTTCTCACACAAGGGATATATTAAACGCAAGCACAACATAAATCACAACATTTTTTCCAGTCCTGTGTTAGAGAAGTGAAGGGAGCAAGAGAGGGAAAGACGTAGGGCAAAAAAAAAATGACTTGCCCTTTCCGACTGACCCGAATTTTCGGAAATCTAGGGTCGCTATTTATTTAAGTAAAAAAATTAAAAAATTAAAAATTGAAAGAAGCACATAAGGTCATGTTTTTTATACTGGGTACAATTTGTGTTACATGTCCCTTTTTCCATAAATTAGGTTCCTTTTTCAGTTAATGCATTATATCTGAAAAAGTTTACATTTTAAGTTGGTAAAAGTATACATATTCTGAAAGCATATACTGTAACGGATGCAAATAGCATACAATCAAGTAGATTATACAGGGTGGCCCGAAACTGTACAGGGTGTAACAAGCAAAATGTTCTAAAAAAGAAGGGTTTCAATAATTACTTCCACTATGTATATGAAGTGATGAGAGAAAAGTTCAGTACAGATTTAAAGTAGTTTAATAAAATACCCATCCAGACATATGCAAATTAAATTTCATTATGAATCTGAAATTCTACATACAGGGTGTCTAAAAATGTGTTTATTTAGTTCCGGAAAAATGCTTGTATTACTACATACATGTATACAAAGACTAGTATTTTAACAAAATTCAAGTAGATTTCAAATAAAAATGCATCAATACATGTACATGAACATTGATTGATTTTAAAAGTCACCCTTTTCTTATGTAAAGGTGTTAATTTTAAACATATAGGGTGTTTAAAACATTAATTTAGGTATACGTGATTATCCATAAATCATTAAATTGAATGAATTTAAATTTGCATCTGAAACATGATTTTACATTCCAATTTGAAGTGGCAAATGCTTAAAGTGGTATGATATTCAAATAATGTTCAATAAAAGGGGCCCTTTAACTACAGGGTGACTCAAATTTTCCCAATGGCACATGTTTAGTGGCATACAATTGCGTTCATCCTTCTTGCACCTTCATGATGTGCAAAGCACATTCAAATGAACAAATTAGGTTAGTTTCCATAATGTTTGAACCCAGTATTCAAATTTCAAGAGTCTGATTTAAGATTGAATTATAAAATGTAATCGTTTTAAGTTGTATTCAACATATAGGGTGATCCAATGTTGATTGGCGAACTAATCAAGCAGCTTATGCTGGTCATCCTATACTAGGTCAGGTCAGTTGCATTCCTAAGAATTTAATAATTCTCCTGAGTTTACAAGCTTGATGAAAACCAGCAGTTTTTTACTTATTTGGTAACACAGTTAAAGGTAGATGACCCGATCACATTTTCGTAACACAGAATTATTTCAAACATACGGAGATTTTCATATCATATGAAAGCTCGTATTTTTCTCATCATTATACTGAAATTTGACGGCCTAAATCGGTATAATTACGGAGGAATCGATGAAATAACGTCGAATTACCGCGAATGGTGGTAACCACCGATATAGTTTGTGTACTACTCAATGGGTACAGTTCACAGCATCTTGTGCGTCTAAAATAAGAACCATTGGAGCTATGCAACTCAAACTTTGGAACACGACTTTTTTAAGGATGACCTTTCATGTAGAATAGAAAACTTCAAGTTGAAAATCGGAATGTGATCGGGTCATCTACCTTTAAAAACAAGTAATAACACCACACAAACGCATTTAACAAAATGTGCTAATTAACATCCAGACAATACAGAATACATGAGGTTAATTACATATCTTCTTTTAATTTTTTTAATTAAATAGTTAAATTTATTTATTCAAAAGGGTACCTCAACCTTTCTATACTTTTAGAATGGACAGTTTGGTGCAGGCAAATGTTTGCATACATTCGCAAACGGCGACCAACTTAGGTTTCTTAACAATTTTTTGAGCTTCTTAATGCTAATTAATGATTCCTTAATTAACTAATTATATTTTTAATTCAAATATGCTTCAATAATGTTATGTTTTCAATATAGAATTGTACCAAGAGTGAAAACAGTGCATTTTATGTTTGCCCAATGTATATTGCACCATACTTGTTCAACTATGCACTCCTCCTCCTCCACATACTCCTCCGCCGCATACTCTTCCACCCCTGACTAATTAGGTTTAACGAACTATTGTAATTAACAGAACCATGGTAGTTTATATTTTTCTTTTTAAAATAAAGGCCAAATACTTTCTCATCAAAATAAGACCAAATTTGAGTATGTGTGATAAAGAATAGCCAAAATATATGCATGCAAAGTAATAATATGTAGTGCAAATGTAACAGATCCACCTTTTTTGGGTACCCAGTATAAAAAACATGACCATAACAATAAAGAAAGATGAAACATGTTTTTGAGTAGTATCTGCTTGTTTAAAAAAAATCAAATTAAGAAAAAAATCTCTTTAAAACGTGTTTTTGTGTAGTATCTCCCTGTTAAAATTAAAAAATAAATAAAAATCTGACTGTCCGACCCAGACACTGGTCCTGAAAGGGCAAGTCAACTTTCTTTTTTTTTGCCTAGTGAAGAGAAATGATTACTATTTTTAATTTCAGATTGTAATAACCCTTAATATGAACGTTATTAAGGTTTTGCACAAAATGTAATAAGTGAAAGCCTTTTTGAAAAATATCCTCATGAATGAAATGTGAGGAACATGCAGCATGTGATCACAGCAACGTACATCGTGAGTCCTGCGAGTTTATCAATTGTATGGTATCATCGTGAGTTATGTGCCAAAAACCTTTCTGCAATGTTTTATATTAAGGGGCATCGGAAGAGGGGTTAAGTTGAGTATCCAAATAATAAGTTTTCTCTTTCGAAATAGGTTTTAATTTTGGTACTGCAAAATATCTTTAGAGAGATACAAACCTTTAAAACTGTATCAAAACTTTTGGGACACCCTGTACTATATTCGTTGCATCACTAATTTTAGTCCTAAATATATCGCTTAACACTTTCCACGCAGCAGATGTCTGCAGACGTCATTCCAAAATTTCACAAAATGTTTAAAAAATGTCGAAAGTATTGAATATCATTACCACATTTGGAATCACCGTGAGAAATGCATTGAAATAAGTACAAACCTGCCTAGTATTGGTTCAGTAATCCTTGAAATAGACCTTGAAAGTTAGGAAAGATTTCTGAAAAAACGGTTTTGTATTTGGTAAAACTAATTGCCGCGTGGAAAGTGTTAAAATTGAAATATAACATACCTTTCCACCCTTATCCTTCTTCGATTCCCAGCCACGAGGCAGTTCGATTTGCGGGTCCATGAATAGATTGATGAGCGCCACCAGGTCACGATTATGCTGATAATCGACAAACTTCTCTGGATCTCGTCGGATGCGATTCACCATGTGTTTGACTGAAGAGTTACGTTTGAATGTAGCCATGGCTTCCTGTTAATACAAATATGATTTGTTATGATTTGCTATGATTACATAACATGGTTTGCTGTGAGAGAAAAGGTTTATGACGCATATATCTGATCCCGTCCGCAACTTGTGTCCCAGGACCACGATTAGATTTATTCAGTATTGGTGCCCAAAACGGAATAAAACGCAATAACACAGACAAAATAGTTTAAGAATGTAGAACATCCCATATTTATTGTTTAAGCTAGTGGCCATCCTTTTTTTTCCCTCCCCGATCAAATGCCAGCGAATCAATTGATATTTGACCACCACAGTAAACAAAGAATTGCATTATGGGATACCTATCAAATGCCAACAAATCGATTGATATCTGTACACAAGGGTCCATAGTAAACAAAGGATTGCATTGTGGGATACCTATCAAATGCCACAGAACTTATTGATACTTGTACACAACGGTCCATAGTAAACAAAGGATTGCATTGTGGGATACCTATCAAATGCCACAGAACTTATTGATACTTGTACACAACGGTCCATAGTAAACAAAGGATTGCATTGTGGGATACCTATCAAATGCCACAGAACTTATTGATACTTGTACACAACGGTCCATAGTAAACAAAGAATTGCATTGTGGGATCCCTACTAATTGTTATATATCCTGTATTAATATAGTCAAAGTAATCATTGAATGAACAATTGCATAATAGCGTACTGCGTAAACAAATCCAATCAGCGTACATACATGCCCTAATACTGTATGAGCTAGAAATATGCGCACAAGTCCCCGATCAATCGCGTAACTCGTAGCTGCGTTTACGCTAGTGCAAACTTGTTCATTCAATAATTAATCATACTATAGTATCAGAGACTGAATAACCTATTATATTTCAATCAGTTCCAAATTGGCGAGAAATATTCGTTTTTTTAATCCAAGCGTACGCTCTCGATTTTAGGCCACACGCACACGGTTTTGGTCACACGCTTGCCTCATGCATATGATATACAGTGCGCTGGTTGCCTTCATGCACGCCTGCGTGCTTCTGCATTAATTCACTTCTGTAAGGAGGCTTCACAAATTTGGAACTGATCAAACTATATATTACGACAGCTCACTACACTGCAAAGTGTAGAATGATGCATTGTCTGAAAAAAAATTACTACACTACAGTACAAGCAGAGAAATGCATTGTGGTATATATTGTAATCAAAATCATCTACTTGGACACAGAGTACTCACAGCGTTGGAATGAAGGAAATTGAAAAAGTCCGGCCTGGTGATGAACTTGACCGCGGGGGATTCTAGCACTGATCTATGGCCTGTGGGCGTGGCAATCTGGGATATTTGGTCGGATGTTGAGCTGCCTGTGGTACGTAGAGTAGGAAAGAAATATGATATAGGTGGTGATGTACATTTTCCTGCAGATTCATCTATATGTATACAGATGATCACTGTCACTTCTTAACTTGCCTGCAATTTTAGAACTATTTGCCCCCGTTTAAAATAAAAGGTCAAACATTTTCTAAACATAAAATAAGAGATTCTATACAAAAGCTTGTAGATTGTATAAGCTTTTAAAACACCCAAAGAATTTACAAGCTTTCTTGGCAAGGTATTGATACCTGCAGGGGAGGGTAACTCATTTGTGACCCAGCATGGGTAAATGAGGCACAATGCGGCAGTAGCTAATTTGATTTAAAGGCATATTATGTGATCTTTTCCAGGGAGCACCCTTTATTCATGATTTTTTTTTAGAAAGTAGATTTTCTTGCAGATTTACATTTCGGATCATAAATCATGAATATATTCCAAGTTACAGAGCGACACGATTCCTAATTACCTCAATATCATAGTTTTAGAGTGACTTTAGAGTAAAAATAAGTTGTCGGTGATAACACGACAGTTTATTTTCACTCTATAACTATGATTTTGAAGTAATTAAGAATCGTATCGCCCTGTAACTTGGAATGTATGTACGATTTATGATCAGAAATGTAAATCTGCAAGAAAATCTGCTTTCAATTTGTTTTTGAGGATTGAGGGCGTTCCCTGGAAAAGATCACATAATATACCTTTAAGGGCACAAAATGTGGGACAAGGTCATAATAAGTCAAATTTGTAACAAGTCATATTTCTGATCTTTGATACATATTGTATCCAACCAAAGATTCAAATTCATGAAAATAAAGAGTTAAACTACATTTTAAGGTATTTAATTTTTATTTACTCCATTGATATGTTAACAAAACCAAAACTTTAAAATGTCCATAACTGATGTTTTGAGACAAAGTGATTTTTAATAATCCGTAACTTTGGTTAGGAATGAAAAGTAACATTGACTTTGGTACCAACATGTCCATTAATTTATACACATTATCGTGATATAAATAACTAAATTTTCATGCAAAATATGAGTGTTGACTTGCAGCCATTTTGCAACAACTTGTCGTCTGACGATTGCGAAAGCATGAAACTCAGAGTAACAACTTCTATTCCAGAAGGTCTATTCCTTTGAATATTTACTTTTATATACATCACATTAATAGTTACAGCGCTTGATACATTTCATGCTTTTGGGGTTAACAGTCCCCTTAACCCTAACCGTATGCGGCTATGTTTTTGTGCGTATCGTGGGGAGGGGGAAAAAGTACTATTTTTTTTTACCCGAAAAATCATCCAGCACCCCCCGAGATTCGATCGCGGGACCATCCGCACCCAAGTCTGTCCCTCTACCAACTGAACTAAACTCCCAGCGCATATGCAGGCTAAAACTTCCTGCTCACATATGCCTGCGGTAGGTGACGTCATTGAGGCAATGCAGCAGCACGTGCGTGGAGATAGTTTCTGGCAGTGAGATTTAATGAGATTCAGTGAGGTTAGGGTTAAGTCTCATACTTGATAAACAGATAGGCCTTACCTGCGGCTCTGTGTGTGTCTGGTTCTTCTCTTGTGTCGGGCACCTGTAGTGTCCGTCGTATACTTTGGTACCTGGAATCAGAAAATACAGTCAATACATGCATTACTTATTGAACATCTCAGGAACAAAATGCTGAAGTCTGTGATGTTTTTGACATTTGCATTAATAAACTGACTGTATGTTTCAGGCAATGTGTATTTCTTAAACCGATAAGATGGTTTGAACCATCTGATATCAAAATTGTTGACATTTAGGTGAGACAATATAACGCAGATAGCTGGAGCTCATTTTAAGCAGTTTGTCTGCCCCTGCACGTGTGCATGGTAATGATACAATGGACGTATGTCACATGAGGTTGACCTCAAGTAAAGTATGCAAGGTCATCTTCACCCAAAAAAAGGTGCAACATACATCTGTGGTGTGCAATACGTAGGCTCGACCTCACTGCTGATTGGTTAGCGGCATTTTGTGAGTTTTCAAGCATGCGCAGTAAGCCGCGTATGTTGGACTGTTATGTGGCCAGGAGAATATGTGCCGTGGGTACATTGATTCATAATACTCCATAAAATGTGTCTGTTTGCGCTTTTCTCTCGTTTTTTGTGGCCACATGCATTTTTCGCATGGAGCACATGGGCCACACAGGATTGAAATAGTTATGGGATATTCGATAAAAAGTAGGCAAATGTAGACACTAACAAAGCTTCCAGTGCGCTAGCATTTGTCGAGTCAAATCGCACGTCTAGTGAGCTGACTGACGGCATGCTTGTTGAGCTGTCAATCATTTTGCATCGCAATGCTTTGATCCTGGTTCAGAGGCTCATCGTGCATACAATGTCCATATATGGGAAGCTCTTGTTTGGCGTTTTTGAACATTTCCTCCCCCACTATTACTGTAAAGCATGAAAGTTTCGCGACATAAAATTTTCACCGCGAATGACCAATGGTGGTCATTTTCCCGGCATAAACATTTCGCGATTGCAAAGTTCTTTACTGGCTGGCAATCGTGGAACAAATTTTCGCTTGCATGAAAATTCTGCAAATTGGATGCCCTTGCGAAATACGCGAAATTGAAATGCATGCAAAATGTTCATGCTTTGCAGTATACACTCCGTGATATAGTATGTGTAGTATTATGGTTTCACACCACCAAATACATCTCCCATAGGTTTACACGTGAAATGCACAATTTTAAAATGGATATTTCTCGACGTTATAGGAAACTGGTATCTTGAAATTTGGTTTCAATTTAAAGATGAAAGCCATGACTACTAACTCAACAACTCATATATGGGGGGTAACCGGCATTTTTTTTTAGCTAGAGCCTTTTCAAAAAGTACGAGTTGGGTTTTCCTGGTCACACGCAATTGTTGAATTAGATGAAATTGTTGATTTAGATGATGGCGTCAGCTACCGGAAATGACCTGAACACAAATGTCTCTGTTAAAATATTTAAAAAATCATCATTGCATCAATTTTTTTGGACCTGAAGAACAGTGATGTGTCTGTAAAATATCACACTATATTAATTTCGCCATAACATGTAATAAATACCCTAATTTTAAACTGTAATTTAGAATAGGTCTCCCGTTTCGGCATAGAAACGGACTGGTTTGGGAATATTGCCTCAAAGGGGCAGGACCAGACGTGATTTAGTGGTGTGAAACCTTATGAGTTGGATCAAGGTACATGCCACTCCAATTATTAGCGAATCCTTCCTTTGTCACTCACACCCTACCTTCTAGCTAGCTGTTCTCTACTATGTTCAGAGTTTCTCTCTTCTCTTAATCTCATACTGGCTGAGTTTTCTGTGGGTTTGGTCCAGGTGGTCTGTCTACTGGCGTGGTCGATGAAAAACACACGCCCATATTGGTCTATCCTCGCCTCCCAATCTGTATAAATGAAAAATAAATGGCTAGTGATGACATTCGGCTCAAGCAGTTATTCCCAGTATATTCAGGTACTTGAATCAGTTAAAACCAGAACCGGGCCAGCAATTTACGGTGTTCTCAGAATAAAACGGACAAATTATGTGGGATCAAACAGCCGTGCGGTAGGTGTAAGTTTGTGTTTACTGTGACTGTAGACCTCTCCTCCTTGCAAATGCGTCCAAGTATGGAATCTCCTTCAGTGGAGTTCCACACACACATTCTAATTGAAGATCTGATGAGATCGTTATCATTACACCAAGTATCACAAAATGAGAGGTATTACATAGTCACCATCATAATGCTATAGACGAAAATCAAGGTATTATTTTTATGCAAGCGTGTTTTGATGTTGTTCGCGGAGCTCCGTCCAGATGCATGAAATGCACGAACAACTATGCATACATGCGTGTGACTTTTTCATGATTGACCAATCAGGACGCATAGTCATTTTTGAAAGCGTCCAGTACGCACTTCCGGACTTACGCACATATAAATATACGCAAGCACGCATTGTTGGAATAATGTCCATAGCATTATGACGCCGACTATGGAGTAATTCTGTTATACCCTTCACAGAGGTATTCATAGTGTTATACCCTACACACCAACATCGGTAGTATGCGTCGTTCTTTAAAATCATACACTATGAATACCTCTGTGAAGGGTATAACAGAATTACTCCCCCTCCTATACATAGGTCAAAGATGCTGTTTCAAATACTCATCCAACTGGGAGGTTTTATAACTGGCAAGACTCCACAGAAATTCAACTTGCAGATTATGGGTTATACAACATCGTCTAAAATAAGAACCAAACAATTCCAGTATCTAGATTAATGCCCCGTATGCCAAACCCTTGGAGTTGCTGTAAGAGACACGTACCAACCAAACAATCCCCAATATCTAGATTAATGCTCCATTACAGAATAAGCTAAAGCGTAATCCACAACTTGAACACAGCACCAGCTTAATTCCATAGTGCAAAATGACGTCACAGGTCAGCAAAGTGGATAATGCCAAACCTGTGGAGTTGCTGTAAGAGACACCAACCAAACAATCCCCAATATCTAGATTAATGCCCCGTTACAGAATAAGCTTAAGCGTAATCCACAACTTGAACACAGCACCAGCTTAATTCCATAGTGCAACATGACGTCACAGGTCAGCAAAGTGGATAATGCCAAACCTGTGGAGTTGCTGTAAGAGACACCAACCAAACAATCCCCAATATCTAGATTAATGCCCCGTTACAGAATAAGCTTAAGCGTAATCCACAACTTGAACACAGCACCAGCTTAATTCCATAGTGCAACATGACGTCACAGGTCAGCAAAGTGGATAATGCCAAACCTGTGGAGTTGCTGTAAGAGACACCAACCAAACAATCCCCAATATCTAGATTAATGCCCCGTTACAGAATAAGCTTAAGCGTAATCCACAACTTGAACACAGCACCAGCTTAATTCCATAGTGCAAAATGATGTCACAGGTCAGCAAAGTGGATAATGCCAAACATGCGGAGTTGCTGTAAGAGACACCAACCAAACAATCCCCAATATCTAGATTAATGCCCCGTTACAGAATAAGCTTAAGCGTAATCCACAACTTGAACACAGCACCAGCTTAATTCCATTGTACAAAATGACGTCACAGGTCAGCAAAGTGGACAATGCCAAACCTGTGGAGTTGCTGTAAGAGACACCAACCAAACAATCCCCAATATCTAGATTAATGCCCCGTTACAGAATAAGCTTAAGCTTAATCCACAACTTGAACACAGCACCAGCTTAATTCCATAGTGCAAAATGACGTCACAGGTCAGCAAAGTGGATAATGCCAAACCTGTGGAGTTGCTGTATGAGACACGAACCGTTTGTGATTAAGAGTTCATCTGCAGGTGATTTGGATGGTTGGTTAACAGTAAGGCTGTGACTTATACCCGGGTACCCGCCCGCTATTCCGGGTACCTGGGTACCAATTTTTTTTTTTAGTACAAATTGATCCCCCAATGACCTCTATTGACCCCAATATGTGTCATTTTGGGGGAAAATTTGTACTTAAAAAAAAAACCTTAAAAAAAACTTTTTTCTTTTTTTTAGTGTGTATTTTCGGGTACCCGCCCGAAAAAACAGGTTGGGTACCCGGGTACGAAACCACCCGTGCATTCACAGCCTTAGTTAACAGATATCCTGAATTGAGTGAATCCCAAAAAGGGAAGTCAATCCTGCGTCTAAATATCCCACCATGCACAATATGCATCCAATTCCAGCCAGTGTGATACTGAAGGTGCATGGGAACGATGCTTGTCTATTGAATTGCTACTGCAGATCCATAAAATGAAAAGTACTTCATAAACTTGATCCTACATAAAATGATTTATAACCCCCTGTGACAGGTCAAGTTATGAGCGCCTTATGAGCGCCTACTTAGGAAAAGTTGTAGCCACATCCATTTAAATGGTAGTAAAGTAGCTGAGTCACTATGTCATTAAGAATTACACACCTGTATGTTGAATAAGGTGAAGTGTACTTTTCTGTAGGAAATCTATCCAAGTACAAGGGGACAGAGATTTACTGGAAACTGTGCGAGTACTAGGCGAAAGCATAAAACTGCCTATCGGGTCTTATTACGAGGGTTATTTAGTAAGTTCTACCCTACTTCAAAACGTTGTTATTATATAAGCCAGTCTTATGAAATATTCAAAAATTGTAGCTTTAAATCTCAGCTTCAAATTCATAGTAAATTGGTCTGAGTATTGGTTGTACTTTTCTGGGGATGCTGTTAACCCCCTGAGAACTACCGGCAGATTGGTTAAAAAGATGGATACATCATTTATTGCACCAATGAGAGACATTGTTAGAATAATTGTATCCCTGATAAAGATGGGAGTGAAACATTTTACAAGCTGCATTTGAATTGGCTATTCATATGAATACATCTTGTAATAAACCAATCAGAACCACTGTAAGATAGACAGGTAGACCCCAGGGGGTTAAAACAGAATCTCCATTTAGTGAAACGGACATCTCCCAAATGTTGCCACTTGCCAGATGATAAAAGATCATAACAGGGATCATAACAGGTCCCTCTCTCTCCGATTTCGATAGCCTCTCAAATCCATCTTTTATATCTGTCTTGCTCAATACAACCTCACTCACGTTTTCGATGATCTTTTATCATCTGGCAAAAAATCCCCATGATAAATCAACTGACAACTCCAAGGCTGCAAAAATGTTGTGAGTCGTCAAGATCATCAAAATCAAAAGTGTTGATAAAGGATACGTCTTAAGGATACAGACGTATCCAAAACGTACACTTGAGTACCTTTTGCACTGGATCAGTATAATGAACCTTCCATATCAGATTGTAATCAACAATCCTTAAGAACATATTTGGTATTGGTAATACCATATTATGTTTAGATATCATCCACTGTTTTCCATTTTCAGTATTAAAAATACAATATGGAGAAAAAAGAAGAAAAAACCAACATCAATAACTCAATAATCATCCATTCTTAGCCGTGCAATATCTCAAATCAGAGAGGAGAAATTTCGCAACAACTTTATAAACTTTTAGAGTTATCTGCACATTTATTACCTGGTCAATTACAATTTTTGATGACTGTACTCTAATCAGTTTCAAAGGCTAAAAAGACTTTTTAAAACCGTATAAGCGCTCTTAGCTCTGAACATGCACAAAACAGCACTTCCTATGCATAACTGTTCTGCAGTTTTACTTTAGATACATGTTGAAAGGCCAGAAAAACATACAAGGTTTTTGACAGAAGTGCTCAATGAATCAAACTTATTACATAGCACCTCAGATGACAAATGACAGACCAGGCTATAGCGTGCTTAGGGGAGCCATGCTTAAACCTATAACATCCTTCAGTGGGTTATGATACTGACAAACATCCTAATCGCCAAGAAAAACAACTTTATGTGCTGTATCAACAACAACAAAAATTGAATTATATCATAATTCAGGACACATCTAAGTAGTAATTAGTGTCACTTTAGGTTTTATATGATTGACACCATTGGTTATTTTTAACTTGTGAAATCACTCGTAAAAACGTCCTTGATCACATACGGCTCATCCATGGCCAAGGGCAAGATTACATGGTAGGAAGTTCGTTTTTATCGATAGGAAATTGGAAGTCCTAGTAATCTCTGTCATTTAAAAGGACTAATCACTCCTAACTCAGGGCTATTTTTAAATGATCAATTGTGAAGTCACAATGCTCAGATTATGATGGTAGCATTTATGGGTCAAAGATCACGGACTGATGGAGTCATTATGTAAAAAGGACATCTCTGGATTATATCAAACAATTAAGGTCTTTCTTACTCTACATCAATGTATGTAAATAATTAACAGATCAAGTACTGTATATAAAAAAGCACATTTTCGCGCAACATCTATTTTCGCGCTCTAAGGCAAAAGAAAAATGTTTGGTTGTCCTCGACCGACCGACCGACCGTGCACCCTGGTCCCGACCCCCTTTTTTCTTTTCTTTTTTCCCTTTTTTTTTAAATTAAAAAACAAATCAAAAATTCTTTATTTTGGGGGGGAAAATCTTCTGGAAACAGGACAATATTACCTCTACCCACGATGTGAACTTTTAAATAGTCCGAGAGGATTTCAGTGTAAATATTGAACATTTTTTATTGTTGTATATCGTTGTTATTGGTTTCAAAGTATTAATAACATATATGTGACGCGATCAAGAGGAATGAGTCGGATGTCGACCCTGGTCGAAAATGAGTTTTTAATATAGTTTTAAAGAAGACACCTAGAGCTTTCAGAAACTGAAAACCCCATGTAGATACGACGTTTTGTTCCAAAATTATGTCAAATTGTATACAAAACTTATGTAAGCCGCCATTTTGAATTGGCCATATCTCAATTTGGGATTTCCCGACATCCGACTCATTCCTCTTGATCGCGTCACATATGTGCGACTCTTTGCGTGATTTTAACTTCTTGTTGAGCTTCCACTGGTATAAAAAAGGGTATATGTGGGGAAGCTACAAATCGCGAATTTAAAAACATGCAGTACATTTGAAGAAAAAAACCCGCAAAGCGCAAATAATTATTTGCGCGAGAATTGCCACTTTTACAGTATATATATAATGATGAGAGTCTACTTGTTCATAGGGTCTGAAGCCACTGGGCTTGCATTGAGGATTTTAGGCCAAAAAAATGGTTTGTCTCAAATGACATGAGACTGAAAATCTAATGCGGTCTGCGGATCGTCATTTGTTTGGCCAAAAAGTTGGATTTTGCAAGATTTTTTTGAGAAAATTGAAGAAGAAAAAAAAAATGGAAATAAAATGGGGGGAAAAAATGGGGAAAAAAAGCTAACGCGGGCTGTTTCGGGAATGTGTCGCGGGATATTTGAGACAAACTTTTTGTTGTTGGCCTTATAGGATTTGGATGAATTCGATAGTGTCCAGTTGCAATCAATAGGATACGGATGCATGTATTCAATATGGTGCAGAGATCATAACAGAGTTTATCAAAGCCTTCATGCCTAAAATGAGGTTCCATTTTTGAATTCTACAATAGTTCCTGAAGAACTACCTGCCGATTGGTTGAAATTTAGGATGTGTCAAATATTGTGCCAATTAGAAACATTGTTAGAATAATTATAATTTTCAAAAAGATTAGCATAAAATAATGATAGCAAAATGGTAATTGGTTATCTAGATGATTACATCATGTAATTGACCAATGGAAATTCGTGTACGAAAGACAGGTAGTGCCCAAGGGGTTAAGATCCCTAGCTACATCGTAATAGTTATATCACAAGAGACCAATCAGATCAAAAGGGGGCATTTGTTGTTAAAAACGAAAGCCTTAAAATGACACCAATCTTGATATATTTGGTAGATGCTTTTGTGTATAATATTAGGTGGGATTTTGTTTTTTATGCTTTAATTCCTCAATATCTTAAAATAATATTGATTACACCCCCCCCCCCCCCCCCACTCCCTTTTTTGATATTACTTGTAACATATGATATTGCCCACAGCCAGTCGGGCGATTTGTAGGGTTTTCATTTATTTTATTTTCATGAAAACCTTTCGGCAATGTTTTCAAACTATTTTGTAAAAAAAATATCAAAAATGCATTGGCTCTGCCGTAAAACATTGGTTTTAACGTTGCCTGGGGGTATAATTCATACTCACTAGATGGAAGTGGATCTTCACCATCCGGCAGATCATATCTCTGGTACGTCACTCTATTTGGTGTCAAGACCGGTGTTGTAGGCGTTAGATCTGTGTCGGAGCTCTCAGACGTGATACCACCTATATTGACTGGGTGAAAAAAAGTAAAAACAAAAAGGTGGATGTCATTTTTATTGTTGGTTTGATGTCACAGCCCTATCGCACATACTACTGGAGCGATTAGAGATTGAACAGCGCCCACAAGAAGCTGGTGTCCCATTATTTCAAATGCTAATTGCTGCATCATTTTAATTTTGAAAGAAGTTTGGGGATCAGCAAATGTGATGCTTGAATAACTCCATACTAAATATATCTTGATCAACAACTTTGCCGTAACAATTAATCTAGTGTAGCATTAAAATAGTGGCCACGCTCTAGGGCTCACGCTCTAGGGCTCACGCTCTGGGGCCCACGCTCTAGGGCTCACGCTCTAGGGCTCACGCTCTAGGGCTCACGCTCTAGGGCTCACGCTCTAGTGCTCACGCTCTAGGGCTCACGCTCTAGGGCTCACGCTCTAGGGCTCACGCTCTAGTGCTCACGCTCTAGTGCTCACGCTCTAGGGCTCACGCTCTAGGGCTCACGCTCTAGTGCTCACGCTCTAGGGCTCACGCTCTAGGGCTCACGCTCTAGGGCTCACGCTCTAGGGCTCACGCTCTAGGGCTCACGCTCTAGGGCTCACGCTCTAGGGCTCACGCTCTAGGGCTCACGCTCTAGGGCTCACGCTCTAGGGCTCACGCTCTAGGGCTCACGCTCTAGGACTCACGCTCTAGGGCTCACGCTCTAGGGCTCACGCTCTAGGGCTCACGCTCTAGGGCTCACGCTCCAGTGCTCACGCTCTAGGGCTCACGCTCCAGGGCTCACGCTCTAGGGCTCACGCTCTAGGGCTCACGCTCTAGGGCTCACGTTCTAGGGCTCACGCTCTAGGGCACACGCTCTAGTGCTCACGCTCTAGTGCTCACGCTCTGGGGCTCACGCTCTGGGGCTCACGTCCTGGGGCTCACGCTCTAGGGCTCACGCTCTAGTGCTCACGCTCTAGGGCTCATGCTCTAGGGCTCACGCTCTAGGGCTCACGCTCGGGTGTCACAAAAAAGAACCACCCACATTCGCATTTGACTTTATAGGCTTGCTACTGGAAACATTTTTTTTATTTTGCATTATGGGATAAATGCTTATGCTACTGTGAGACGAAACCATACACTGCTCACTGCTCATCTTTTCTTCTAAATATGGATTTCTGGAAAGCTCTATCTCGATCAAGATCCAGCTTAGTTTCAAGGAAGGGGAAGAATTTACTTGAGACAAACCTTTTAACATTTTAAATACTTCGAACAGAGATATGCGAGGCAATTAAGAACAAAACAGGGGGAAAGAACAGATGCTGATTTTCAGTAGGAGTTTTAAAATCATGCAATTTACAAAATTTGAAAATTGAATTTGAAAATGGGAATATTTAATTACATAAGTATACTTTTTTTTTTGGGGGGGGGGGGGTGGGGGGGGGGGACAAATTAACTCTCCCCCTAAAATAATATAACTGTGAAATCCAGGTTTAGTGGTTTGAACAGTGTTTATCTCAAGGCTTATCAGACTTAATGCTGAATTTGTTTGGCATGTTGAAAAAAGTAACTTATTATCTGCACAAACTATCACTAGTAAAAATGCTATCACAAACTGTTACATCATGCCACACTCACCTCTTCCTTGAAACCAGGTCAAAAGTTCCCGGAATCCCCGCCCGCCCGCAATTCCCCGAATATATGCGAGACACCAACCTGCTTGTTGGTGCAATCTTGACATATATATATCTTGTTGCGTGCGTACTTAAAATCTCTATAAATCCAAACTGGGGTGAGCTCGCAGCGAGTAAGCAAGCAAGCAATTCAAGCAGCAGTCGTGTTGTCTCAGTCATCAAGTCGACTGACTGATCAAGCTTGCGACACTTAGCAAAACCCCACTGCGATTTCCATTGGATTCGGCAAATCTATAATAATTTTCATTGCTTGTTCTCAAATGTCCAGGAAATGCTTCCTATTAGACGCTATTCACTGTGCGGTGAATCAAGACCTTTTGCTACTATACAGTCTTGCCGGACTTTCAAACTAACAACCCAATTGGGCTACTTTTTGTTAAATATTGGTATTGAATCATTAACACTTTCCAAGCGGCTATCAGTTTTACCATGTACAAAACAGATTTTTCAAAAAACTTTTCCACTTTTCAAAGACTATCTTAAGGATTAAGGAACCAATACAAGGCATGTTTGTACTTATTTCAATGAATTTCTCAAGGCGATTCCAAATATGTTAATGAAATTCAATAATATTGACTTTTTTGATACATTTTGTGAAAATTTGCAATGTCGTCTGCAGACGCCTGCCGTGTGGAAAGTGTTAAGGCTGTAGAATGATTTCTAGCTATCTTTGAACCTAAATTGGGCTACGCATGTGTAGGCAACACAGGATATCCATTAAGTTAGCTTACAACAGGTCCTAATCGTGTCTCATCCTAATCTGAACAGATGATAGGCGAGCGCGATGAAAGCTTCTGACAAATGATTAAGACAAAGTTTCCTTCCCTTTTCAGTTTCCGATTTTGACCGCCAAGCTGTCACTGCGGCGATGACCAGAATTGATCACTGTTTATTTACGTATCCGCAACTGGTGAATCAGTGTTTGCTGGGTGTACTAATGTACTGGTAAGAAAGATGCATCTCAGGTTTTAAGTTTCTAACCATATGTGACCCCAAAGTAAATGAGGCACAATACGGCAGTAGCTAAATGTTATTTAGGCCCCCCCCCCCAAAAAAAAAAATTGTTTGCTTGCCCTCGTCCGACCGACCGTGTAGGTTAACCCTGACTGGTCCGAAAAAAAACTGGTTTTTTTTCAATTTGTTAAAAATCAAAAATTAAAAAAAAATTAAAATATTTTTTTAAAACTTTTTCAAAAAAATCACTAAAATGACCTTAATTGACCCCTACGTGACCCCCCATGTGATGACATTGAAAAGGTTCAAAATGGAGCATGCTTGCTTTTGTGTTAGTAGGATAAGGCCAGAACAACCAATGGCAACAACAACAACAAAAATCCGACCTACCGACCCTCTCTTTTTTGACCCATCTATGGGCAAGCAAACCAAAAAAGAATGTGGCCTTATCGTGACCCAACGCAAGTAAATGAGGCACAATGAGGGAAATCTGACGATTGAGTTATTCATATCATGATAATACTATAAGTTAAGGGACAATTTGATACCAAAATCAATGTTATATCACATTCCTAACCAAAGTTACGGATTATTGAAATCATTTTGTCTCTAAACATCAAATACGAATTGTCAAGTTTATATGGACATTTAAAGTTTTGGTAATGTTAACAAATCAATGGAGTAAATGAAAATAAAATACCTCAAAATGTAGTCTTTAAACTCTTTGGATAGATAGAAGGAGTATCAAAGATCAGAAATAAGACTTTTTATGAAGTTATCATATTCTGACCTTGTTCCTAATTTGTGCTCTTAAATCAAATTAGCTACTGCCGCATTGTGCCTTATTTA
This sequence comes from Ophiura sarsii, assembly GCA_035610835.1. Taxonomy (NCBI): domain Eukaryota; kingdom Metazoa; phylum Echinodermata; class Ophiuroidea; order Amphilepidida; family Ophiuridae; genus Ophiura; species Ophiura sarsii. The sequence goes on from CM069444.1 coordinate 69,395,788, forward strand.
CTCATGTTGGGTCACATTTACTTCCTTTCAACAGCTTAATTTATTATCAAAACATTTGTCTGAAACACTGTCATGGAAAATGAATACAAGCTTTATACTTTACTTATACACTTTTGTTTTGTAGTATATCTATAAAATTAGTGGTTATTTATTACCTTTTCAATTTTTTTCCCCATTATTTGTTGCACAATAATTCCTACTGGCGAATGGCGAGGGGGCGCAGCGGTTAAGAGCGCTTGTACAATCTCTGCTGCGCCGTAGTTCAATTGGTGGATCGCTTAATCATGGGCTCCAGCCCAAGTGTGTTTCTCAAATGGTTTCTGTTCACAATTGGTAAAACCGCAATTTGTGTGATTTCAAATAAAACCTCACCCCATTCCTTCTTCAGACAGTACTGATTTAAGTAGGCATGTTTAACGCACAATGGTTCGGAAGTCACATAGAAATGGAGGTCCAGTGCATCGGAAAAGCAATACCTGAGCACATTTAAAAAGGTCACAGACTCATTCATAAAGAGTAGGGGATCATCCTGGGTCTGTATCCTCGGTCTGTATCTGTAATAGCTACCTTGTGTTACATATTACTGGTGCTATACCGTGTGTCCTTGTAAAAACCCAAATCTAATAAAGAGCAGCCATTGTATTTAAGTCCATGTGTAAAACCCTCAAATTATAGTTGTGTGTTGTTAACAGTTTGAATCCCTTTTACACTTTGATAATGTTGGCCTATTTGGTAATGCAAAAAAAAAAAAAAGTTGACTTGCCCTTTCAGGTCCAGAGTCTGGGTCGGATGGTCAGGTTCCTTTTTTTTATCTTTTTTTATTTTATTTTTAAAATTTAAACAGGGAGATCAAAGATTTTTTTATTTTATTGATTTTTAATTTTTTTTAAAACAAGCAGATACTACTCACAAACACGTTTTTATCTTTCTTTATTGTTATGTGCTTCTTTCAATTTTTTTTTTTTTTTACTTTGAAAAAAATAAATAAAAAAATAGCGACCCTAGATTTCCGAAAATTCGGATCGGTCAGAAAGGGTAAGTCAACTTCTTTTTTTTTGTTTGCCTAATTAAAACAGTAGAGGCATGCCTTACCTCTTAGACTGGGTGCTGCTGATCTCACTCGTCTTCGTCTCTGCCAAACAGCATCATCTCGTCTCGATGACCCATTCTCAGATCTTTCTCTTATTCCGCCGGAAGCCTCCGGAGGAGAATCCAGTTCGCTACTTTCCGACACTGTTGCCCCTGACGATGACGGTGCATCCTGTAACTCTCTTTCCCTTTCACCCCTAGTACCGACAACTGCTCCGTTGTACGGTGGTGAGTCGTCACTTATGCTAACCGAATTTGAAGTGTCCGGTTGCTGATCCATAACATTGTCTTCTATGCCTGCCTGCTGTGACTGATTCTCGCCGGAATTCCGATCTCTACTTTGCTGCGCAAGACTATTGTTGTTATTTCTCTGACCAGCAGAGGATGATGGTGATGATGATGAGGACGACGACTTCCCCGATGCACCACTTGAGCGTGCAAGCCGTTTATGAGTGGAAACTTTTTGTTTTTGCCTTGCTCCTTCGTAACGAGGGGGACTTGAGCTAAGGGAAGATGCACTCTGACTATCAGTGGTATCTTCACTAGATTGTACTGTAACTTTGTCCGTGGTTCTTTGAGTTGTGTTTTGTAAACCCGGATCGCTCTCCACAGCACCACTTGTACATTGCACATTTTCCCCTTCAGCGGCATCGGCATTGTTCCCCGAACTTATGGTTCGCTTTCGAAGTCGTTCGACTTCCTCTTCGATCTCCTGCTTCAGAATGATATCGCTAAGTGCACGGCGCCTGGTTTCGGGTGATCGATTCGGAGAAGACAAAGTCCTATCAACGTGGCTGGGTCCTAGTTCTTCCACGCTTGCATTGTCTTGCAACTGGTTTTCACCAGAAATGTCTCCACTGGAGCTCTCGCTCACAACTGCATTGACATCACCGAGGCAGGCTGACAAGGGCGGTGACAAATCATCGTCGTCATAAGATTCCTTCGATGTAGTGACTGTTATAACGGGTGAATCCATCTCTGACTGGGCAAGTGCTTGCATTGAGCAATCATCCGACTCTTGCTGTATGCTAGCAGTAGGGGGCGATGTCTGCGTAGACATCTCACAATTGTTTTGCTCTGCATCTGAACAAGAAGTCAAAGTCTTTGGTTTGGGGATGTTTAACTGAAGATGAGTCGGTCTATTCATGACTTGCTCTCCCCCGGTAGCCCCTTCCTCTTGAGCCTCCCCACTTGGTGTAGCAACTTCTTCAATAGAATACAAACATTCAATGCTCTCCACATCGGCTAAAGATTTCGGACGCGCCTGGTGAGTCACCTCCGAGAGTTGCTCGTGCGTGATAGGAGCGCTCATCGTGTCCGTCGGCGTAGAGGGTGAAATATTACTCACGGTCGGTTGCACGACAGGTGGTGGATCGTTACGATCACTCTGAGTCACTGGGTCAGATACGGTGCGATGTGCTCTGTCGTGTGCATCGTCCGATGGCTCTGTAATTGAGCGATGTCTTGAAGACGATGAAGATATTACATCAGGCATGGCATCCGGAATGGACGACATACTCGGGTATGAAGCAGACCTAGGTAATCCATCACTGGGCTCACTTAGTGTTTGCAAGTCACCATTAGGTAGATCAGGGGCTGCAAAAACAATTATGAAGACATTTTACAAATTACCTTGAAAAATATCTGTAAAATTATAAATAAGTTTGCAGGTTACTGATTCCAACTTCCCTTCTCACAGCATCGTGAATTTCTCAACAATGCAATTCTGTTCAGTCCAACCTCGATTATCCGGACATATTGGGACCAAGCATAGGCCCGATAAGTGGAAAATCTGGATAAGCGAATTATGTGTAATTCTGCATTGACTGTCCTGAAGTGCTCAAATTGGGACAATAGAAGGGTACTGAATAAGGGGCAAGTATAATGACAATGTATTTGAATGCTTGGTGAAAATAAGGGGATTAGGCTAACGAGGTTGGACTGTACTTACTATCTGGGCATTCTTGCGCCTGTTGGATGTCAAGTACATGTAGAAATGTGAGAAAACAATTCATTTCTCTACAAAGCAATTCTGTTTTGATTACCGTATTATCCCTATTAAGCACCCAGGGCGGTTAGCAAAGTCATTTTGGGTGGGGCACTTATTGCTTATTATGTTACCTTTTTAAAACTCATTTATCGTACTAAATAAAATGTACAAGTGGTCATTTGAAGATGCTGACCATTTGATGGTCATTTGAAGATGCTGACCATTTGATGGTCATTTGAAGATGCTGACCATTTAATGGTCATTTGAGGAAGCTGACCATTTCATGTACTAAATGAAATATATGTACAAGTGGTCATTTGAGGATGCTGACCATTTGAAAAGGTGGGCGCTTATAAGGAAATGTTTGTTGGTAGTCATTGAGAAAAACAGTGGTGGGCGCTTATACGGTCCTGGGCGCTTAATAGGGATAATACGGTACTTACAATCTGGGCTCTCTTCCTCCTGTTGGATGTCAACTAAAAATGTGAGAAACCCATTGACGTGGTCAGACGGATGACGCTTCCCTAGATTATATGACACTTGATTTTCTCTGTAAAAAACAACAAGCAAACATAAATGGTTAATTAGTATAAGTATATAACACCAAAACTGACTCTGATAATTAGCCAAGAATTATATTTTAAATACACTTTGGGCTCTATTTGTTTCTCCCCTTCGGGGAATATTTGGAAGTTGTTGGTGTTTCTCAAAAAGTATATATTTTGTAGGGCTACCTGATATGAAATAACAGTCATATCCTCATCTCACAGGACAAAGTCCAGTATTACATATACACCTAGCACATAAAGTCCCTGACCAGGTGCTTTGAGGTTGGCTAATTCAAAATAGATAATCGGTACCAAAAATCTGAGATATACATTAAATGAGCAAAGTTCTTCTCCGCAGTTTTGATACCTCATTCAACAAAATTGAATGGATGCTTTTAAAGTTATGGCGATTTCAATGACTGCGCATCACAACAGCAAAGTTGCACTAGGTATAGGAAATCATTGATTTGTGTGTGATTACGCACTGAAAAAACTCACAGCTTATCAGCTAAGACTTTTATTCTTCACAGCTAGTCACACCCTTTGTCCCGCAAATTGCGGTTATCACTCCAGACCCATTCATCTGGCTTGTTCAGATGCACACAGTTATGACAGTCATTCCCCTCGCACACCATTAAAACTCAAAACGAAATTCCACGGGAGATATTTTTAATATTTTTTTCAAAACCGTATAACTTTTTTTGTTACAGCCTGTAGAATAAGTGTAATTTAGCATAAGTATGCTAGTATTCAGCAACTCTAGATTCATACTCATATTCCAATCTTTGTGGACAAAGTCCTGTGACCCATATCATTGCACCAGTGACCCAATATAACACCTTGTATTCCGTGTACCCGATACTCTGTTGAAGCCTATAATGTAGGGCCCTATACCCTGACAAATAATAAAAGTTGACAGCTACTCCCAAGGGTTCACGATTTGATGCCAATTCTAAATGAATCATACATATCACTTTTATTTATTGCGCACACTGGAAACACCGCAGAAGATAAACATAAAGTCATTTTACCCATTATAAATCGTCGTACTTGAAAGGATATTAAAAAAATGGAAATTATCAATTTATGTGCATGTCCTTAATCACAACATTAATTAACACTGTAACAAAATGTCAATTTGAGTCACCGTTGCGCATCAAAAGCACATCTGGAACTAATCAGTGGTTGATTTGTCATTCGTCAATGTTGGGTTGATAAGACGGATGATACCTGACAAAAATCTTCACCGGAATTGGAACTCAAACTTAGGAAGTCTCTTTAACACTTTCCACGCGGCTATTAGTTTTACTGTACATAAAAAAAGATTGTCAGAAACCTTTCCCAACTTTTAAAGTCTACATGTATGTCAAGAGATACAGAACCAATACTAGGCATGTTGGTACTTATTTCAATGCCTTTCTCATAGTGATTCCAAATACGGTGATGAAATCCAATAATTTTGACATTTTTAAAACATTTTGTGAAATTTTGAAATGTCGTCTGCAGACGCCTGGCGTATGGAAAGTGTTATGGTAAAGAAATCAAAAATGATTCTAGGCACCCTGTTTCTTCTATTATACAAGTGTATCGTTTGTGCTCAGACGGGGGAAAACATTTATATTTCTATGCTGGTTCCCTGCTGCATCAATGGGCTCCGCACAACTCATCCATAAATGCAGGCACGTGCGAATCATATCATCAAACTGATATGCTGGCATAAAACTCATGCATATGCATGTGGTGATGTAAAAATAAATCCACCAACAAATTCAATCAAGCCAGCTTCACGCTGAGAACAATAACAAATTAGATGATTGGCATAGAATGAGTGGTATCTGCCCCTACAACCAAGTTGGATGAGGTACAAGATTTTAAATATTTTGGTGCTTGGATGGAGAGAACAGCGAAGGACATAAAACAACGCAAAGCAGCAGCATGGAGAGCATGTAGTAAAATGACCAAAATATGGAAGCCAACTCTCTCTCGGAAATTCAAACTTCGCCTATTTGCCTCTACAGTAGAGTCGGTACTGCTATATGGTTGCGAAGCTTGGACCATCATTCCCAAGTTACAGAAAGACCTCGATGGCCTGCTACACCAGAATGAGAGCAGTACTCAATGTCAACTGGAAACAACACATACCAAATACCCAATTGTATGGTGATCTCCCCAAAATATGCCAGAAGATTCAGAAGAGAAGGACAAGGTTTGCTGGCTACTGTTACAGAAGTGAAGAGCCAGTCTCCAAACTGGTGCACTGAACCCCCAATGGCAAAAGAACGCCGGAAAAACCTGCTCTGACATTCATTGACTTACTCAAGCAAAATACAGGATTGGAGACAAGTAACATAAAGACAGCAAAGGACTGAAAAATTTGGAGAGCCAACCTGTGATATCCATTTGCCATTTCATCCATAGATTTGCTTGTAAGGTAGGATTGCTACACTACAGTGCACAGTTACACAACTCATTTGTACTGAACACACAGTAATAATATATCAGTTGATACCAACATTAACATGAAGAAAAATATCCTAAACACAAACTTTCAGGGGGGGCTTTTGGCAAAGATTCCTTACCAGAACATTAATGATTCCAACCAAGAGACATCTCGGCAGGTTCCAGATTTGAAGCTATTTCCATCCTCGAAGGACCAACATTAACACTTTCCACACGGTAGTCGTCTGCAGACGACAGTTCCAAAATGTCAAAATGTTTCAAAAATGTCAAAATTGTTGACTTTCATCACCATATTTGGAATCACCATGAGAAATGCATTGAGTTAAGTACAAACATGCCTAGTATTGGTTCAGTAATCCGTGAGATAATACCTTTAAAGTTGGGAAAGGTTTCAGAAAAAATATGTTTTGTATGGCAAAACCAATAGCCGCATGGAAAGTGTTAGCATAACTCTCAAAACAACAACAACCAACCATGGACCACACTACCACTGCACTGGGTGATGGGTATTGAGGTGTGAAGAACTTTGAATTGTATTTCAGAGAAATTGAAATCCCTTATCTGATCTTTTGATTACTGTAAAAGTGGAAATGGTCGGGAGTGTAATTTTTCACGCTTTGCCCATTTGGAACAATTTTGCTTATTTTTATTTTTGCAAATTTGAGCTTCCTTACATAGATCTACATACAAAATGACTACATTTGTGTCTTTTTATTTTCGCGCTTGCTGATTTTAGCGCGAAAAAAGCAAAATAAATGTAGCGCGATATGTCCACTATCACAGTATTGAAAATATATTACACGTTTCATAACCTAGAAAGGAAGTTTTTTGGGACAGCAGCGATTTCTCATTATGTGTCAGTGAATATTGACTACTCTACTATGGAAGTGTAGAACTATGGAAGTGTAGATCTTTCAATACAATTGCTGCGCTTGAACTAGTTTGTCTGCAATTACGTACTTACATAACTGTGTATAACTTGCATCATAGAAAACTTTGTTCCCTTTTCGACCTGTTTATAACACATTGCTGATTTATAAACTTACATCATAGACAGAGTTACAATAAAATTACACAGCAAGATTCTTCATGCCTATACTAGTTGTCCATGTGCAGAAAATGTATGGACGTATGTATCAACGCCTGTACACTATCAAATAACTCCACAGTAGGTACTTGTGACAGGGGGAAATGTGTGTAGCACCGGGGAAAAGTACCTACGCTATTATGCGGATGTCAGTTAGTGAGTTGTGTGCTTTCTTTAGAAGACAACCTCATCCTGCTGTTATAAGCCATCATCTGGGTCTTTCCAGTATGTGCTTACTAGCTAACACCACACCAGGATTCTATTATTATACACTTATCAATTGCAAGCCCGGACCCCGGGGACCCAGGGCATTGCGCAAAAAATGATGCCCGGCTATGCGGGGGAGTGTACGCGGACGTACAAACTGTGCCCCCGCTAGCCGGGGTATGTAGCAGGGACGTACGCTATGGTACACAATGTACACTCTGGGCGCTTGCTATGCTATATATGCGATGCACTTGACGAAATAAGCCTAATAACACATAGGGAACACATATAGAAATGCATTCCGTTATGGTTGCAGAAAGAAATAAGCGACATTGGGACTATAGCCGGGTGAATTCTTTGTCCTGGGAAATGGGTGGCCGGGACTGTACACTTTGTCCCGGCCACACAAGGGTGGCCGGGACTGTAGCGGGGACGTACACAAAATGGTGCCCGGCTCTGCGGGAACCGTACACGATTGTACCCGGGACGTCACATGGGCAATTTGTACGACCCGGCCCTAATCCCCGCTATCCCCGGGTCCCTCGGGCCGGGGATGCAATTGATAAGTGCATTATTCAGTAGAACATGTGGCCAGTGTGTTCTGGATACTAGCGGGATGCCTGTGGCATGGGCCCCATTACTTATATATGCCATATTACTTCATTAACACGCTACCCCAAGCCTTATCTCTTGGCTAATACTTTTATAAGAAACTATTATATACTTTCATTCCCCTGTCCCTCCCATGGATTAAACCACATTACTTACCAAAAACCATCTCCCATCATTAGCACTCCCGTGGCTTATACCATAACACCTCCCCCCCCCCCCCCCCCCCCCCTACAGAGCTATATCCCACAGTTTATTCTGATAAGGAACCACATTATTTCATTACCTCATGGTCCTCCTATTGCTATGCAACATTACTTAATTAACCACGACCTCTCAAACTGCATTGACCCCCCCCCAGTTCCGTGGCTTATACTACCTTAATTCATTAACCCTAAACTCTACTACACCACACGGCAACTGTGCAGAAAAAATGTTTCTATAACCCGGCGTGCAGGTTTTTGGGGTACAAAACGGACCCAGGGTATATAACGAGGCGAATATACTTGCCGCGTGTCGACTGGCAGCAGTGGTGTAGTGGCTAGGATCTGGGTTGGGGTGCTGGAGGTCCGTGGTTCATATCCCGGGGGGTCGTGGTGACCTTTCTGGTGAATTTTGGGGGTCGGTAAAGAAATCTGTTGTCGTGTGGTGATCTAGAGTTAGGGTTATTTTATTAATCCTCAACCTTCCTTGCTTTTTTAACCTGCACTCATACTTATACCACATCACTATATAACCCCTATACGCCTGTCATAAAAATGTCCTGTGGCATATATTTATTTACCCACTTGTACGTCGGTGTGTGCAGCGCGTCCATACCACTGTATTACGCGGTAGCATGCGCAACACACAAATTTGTGCAATTCTAGTGACGTTTTTGAGCCAAATTCGAGGATTTTTTGCTGTTTTGAACTATAGGATGTGAATCTCTGATTCATAAATACACATAGAGGTATCCTTTGTGCAAGTAGGTACAAGGTATATGCTCCACACCATGATTCAGAAACTTGCTGTGTATAACAGGGGAAAAGTACAAGTGCTATAATGCGGATGTCAGTGAGTGAGTTGTGTGCTCTCTGTGAATACAGCTTTATCCTGCTGTCACATATCATAATCTGATTCATAAATACAGATTGTCTTTAAAATAATCTTAATAGTTGGATACTGACAAGAAAATTAAGTGCAATTTCCATGAAAATTACAGAATGGTTGTATAAAAGAGGGAGGATAATGTCAACTTGATTCCATCTGAATCCATGAGATGGGATAAAGGTTATAATGCTTCATCAAATAACAGGTTCCAATATAGGAATGAAATTAGATACCTTTTCAAGGTTTTAATTGAAGTAACTAAGCTTACTAGACCATCTCAGCTTCATCAGTACTGTAATGTTTTCCCCTTCTTCTTCCGGTAAAGTTCATATTTTTTAGCTGAAGATAGTCCAACTGTGTGTGAATGTGCGCGTGTTAAGCAACAAGGCCGCAGCTCTCATGTTTGGTGCATAATATACAGGTGAAGTAAAACATTTGGTGCAAGCTGGTTATCTTGAAGGGTAGGTACATAGCTTGATCCTTGTAAGGGCGTTCCAGTCGTGTGAGGTAAATCATGCACAGCTGGTTTTGGAGGCGCCTGTTCTGCAGTGTTGGCAATCAGGGATGTCAATGGGGGATTGATCCATTACCTGAACTTTGTACGCGAGCTTGGCCAGACAATTGATGGGGGCTCATCCAGAGGATAGGCTACAGGGTATCACCCCCTAAAAATATTGTCTGCTCTTTTTATACTGAAATTTCATCATCCGATCCCGGAAACGAAAAAAAAATACCCCAAATTAACACAAATGTCTCCTCATCAGCTCATTTTGAGACACTTAGTATATATCTAGTTTATTCAAAATTGAAAGTACACAGGCACAATAACTTATGCATCAATATATCATAGATAGATTGTTGGCAAGTAAAGCAAGCTACAATGTTTGAAAAAAGTGTTTCGAACGCTTTTAAGCGTTCAAAACACTTTTTTCAAAAAATGGGCCTAATGTAAAGTCGTCCCCCTTTCCCCCTTGATCAATGTTAAGTCGCCCAACTTGCCAACCATCAGCCCGTGGCCTAGCAACATTGATTGGTAGGGGAGGGGTATGTTGAAGGGGAACTTTCAGGTTATCAGATGCAAATCGGTATTTTCACATGACTCTAATAACGTGTACTATATGGTAATTTAAAGGTGCAAACAAGGGTCAATGTTCATACACACTTTTTCTATGATTGTAGTTAGAGTGCAACTCGCAACAAACTTCAAAAATTGCCGGTTAAGAAAGTATGATTTAAGTAGAACAATTCCCTCACACTATTCAAATATTGCTTCATAAAGCATAGTTGATATCTATTCACCTTGTACACGTAATTTAAAGAGGACACTGCAAATCATTTAAATTGAGCATTGTGCCGAATATGATCAATGATTTTATGAGTTTCAAAAGAGGCGATTTTTTCAAATTTTGAATCTACCATTTTTACAAAGAGTCTATAATTTCTATCAGAAATGTCTGTTTTTTAAAATTCAAAATTCCTAAGAAAGCTAGATATATGTTAATGTTAGAATCATAAACACTTTGACCAACAACAATGGTATTCATAGCTAACCTTTTCCGATATAAATCATTCTGGGACACACTGTATAGCCAAATCAAGTGTTAGTGCAACAGAGAGGAGACCAGAGCCATAACAGTCACTGTCACATTAATGATTGGTACCATATGTTTTGTAAACTTCTTAACAATAACATTTGTCATTATCAGGATATCTGAGATCAGAAGTACATGTGTACAATTCCTGTTACCGCCATCAATTTGTCATTACTTGTTGAACATATGATCTACCACAATGAACATTGATATGTACTTTAACTGCATCCAATCAAGTGTTACAAGGCATGTTGATCCATTAGCGATCACTGTTACGTTCATTAATAATAAGAATAATCGTGATTTATATAGCACCTTTCCAAGATTGATCAAAGCGCTGTAATTTCGCTGCCACTGGCGAATCATCAGAATCAGATCGCATCAACTAGGGTGCTGCCATTTCAGGCGCAAACCTATCCGCACTTAGATTGTAACATCCACCATTTTTCAGTGCAGCTCCCCAAATTCCATTGGGTGGAGGAAGTTTTTGATAACCGAAACAACTGATCACAAATTTTAAAAGCAGGAAGAAACCGGAGAACCCGGAGAAAACCTGTGAGAGCCTGCATTGATCGTGATTGACCAAATGCACATAAAGCCAGGCCGTGCACAGAATCGAACCCAGACTTCATTGGTGCAAGGTGAGGGAACTACCGCTGCGCCAACACGCTCCCCCATTATTGGTACTTTTGTGAAATCTGTTAGAACAAGTGAAGCTTCCATTGTTGGGATATCAAAAATAAGAAGTACACATGTACAAGTCATGTTACAGCCATAAATTTGTCATATGTTCTTTAGAATTGGATCTTTGTCTATGAATGTTGAGATGAACCTTAACTAAAGCCCGACCAATTGTTACAGAGAATGCACAAATCATAGCATTCACTGTCATGATGACCCTAACCTCCTAACCAGGATTTTAAGCGGGATCACAATTTTGGAAGAGAAAACACAAACTAAATCACCGGGACTGGTCGGAAATCGATCCAGGGACCCTCCGCTTGTCATCCTGTCATCCCTCCCACTAAACCACAACCCTCAGCTACTCTTTCGCGTAATATATAAACTATTGATTACTGGTAGTGTAGTGCTAATTCACTGGTCGATGCCCAGGTTGTTGGATTGTCCAACGGCTGCATTGTTCTGATGGATAAATACAGCACACACGCTTAACCCTTCATACTCTCCCCATGTTGAAAAGAAAATGTGAAAAATGAAAATCAGACTTGACCTTACATTTGGGATTGTAACTTCCTCAATAATCAACCATTCTTAGCGTGCAATATCTCAAATTAAAGAGGAGAAATTTCTCAACAACTTTAGAATCTAACATGCTTATGTAGGAGTTATACATGTTAGATTTATCAGCACATTTGTTACCTGGTTAGTTACTGTTTTTGATGACTTTACTTCCTATGCATAAGGCAAAACAAAAAAAGTTGACTTGCCCTTTCAGGGCCAGAGTCTGGGTCGGAAGATCGTTTTTTTGTTTTGGTTTTTTTTTTAAATTTAAACAGGGAGATACTACACAAAAACATGTTTTAAAGATTTTTTTAAAATTTTGTTTAAAAAATTTTTTATTTTATTTTTTAAACAAGCAGATACTACTCAAAAACACGTTTTCATCTTTCTTTATTGTTATGTGCTTCTTTCAAAAAAAAATTTTTTTTTTTTTACTTTGAAAAATAAAATAAAAAAATAGCGACCCTAGATTTCCGAAAATTCTGGTCGGTCGGAAAGGGCAAGTCAATTTTTTTTTGTTTTGCCTAACCGTTGGGCAGTTTTACTTTGTACACCCCGACTGGCCAGAAAAACATACAAGGTTTTACAGCGACGATATGTACAATTCCTGCTACGGCCATCGACTTGTCATAGGTTGTTAATAAGCTACATCAATGATACAAGTACACAGATGTGATTAATATGATACTTTTGAAGTCTCATAGAAAATTGGACGAAGGATTAGCAATAACCCATACATCCTATCCTATTCTATCCTTTCCTGTCAGAAGACAGGAAACTGGTTTCAGCTATTCTTTGCAGTAAATCTCCATGACTGGGAGTCTTTGACCTGCCAAAAAGCTGTGCGGATACTTCACACTTTCCACGCGGCTAATCATTTCACCATATACAAAACAGATTTTTCAGAAACCTTTCCCAACTTTCGAAGTCTATCTCAAGAATTACTGAACCAAAACTAGGCATGTTTGTACTTATTTCAATGCATTTCTCATGGTGATTCCAATTAAAGTAATGAACTTCAATAAATTTGACATTTTTAAAACATTTTGTGAAATTTTGGAATGTCGTCTGCAGACGCCTGCCGCATACAACTAAGATACAGAGTCCTGTTCTTTGACATTTACTTCCCAAATGGTTTTCAAATAAGTATATAAATTAGCAATTTCGAAATTGTTAATTTGTTGATTGATTTCTCCTTCAATTTACTGACCATGTAATTATATGTGTACAAACTAAATCAATACACTTAATTTAACCAACTTGGAAGTTAATAATTAATAGCAGCAATTGAATTCATGCTTGGTCTATGTACTCTGTTATGACTTGATCAATCGAAGCAAATCTCAGTCTGTTACCTATTTAAGACTTGAGCCAATCTCAAATCGAAGAGTAAAATTTAACTGACGACTGAAATTTATTCTTTCCTTTTTCTTCCCATTGGAGCTGTAATGTTGTTAAAAGGCTTACCACATTTCACATAATGTCTTATTGAGGAAGCAGGAACTCCCATGACGAAAGTATTCTTTCCAAAAAACACTTAAATAGTGTCAAAACTAACTACTTCACTAAATGTCTCTTAGATTTAGATCTGAGTGATAACTACTACATTAACATTTGGATAACAAGGCACAAATACTAGGTATCCGGGTTTTTCTTCCCCCCAGATTTCAAAATCCTGGCGCATAATGCCATCAACTACCTCACAAAGCCTACAGGATATGTAAGTTTTGATAGTACATGGTCACAATTACTCCTACATGAATCAAAATGTCAACAAGTGTCAAAAACCAGCGATGTCACTAAATGTCTCTTATATTTAGATTGTTGCGATAATTATTAAGTGGGCCAAATTTTATGTGAACTTTTTGCTTGACAACGCACAAATACAAATTATCAAGGGGTGTTCTCTGAAATAAAATCCTGGCGCATAATGCCATCAACTACCTGACAAAGCCTACCGGATATGTAAGCTTTGATAGTACATGGTCACAATTACTCCTACGTGTATCAAAATGTCAACAAGTATCAAAAACTAGCTACTTCACTAAATGCCTTTCAGATTTAGATTGTTGCGATAACTATTGCGAGGGTCAAATTTTATGTGAGCTTTTTGCTTAAAAATAACACACAAATACAAATTATCAATGGGTTTTCTCTGAGATAAAATCTTGGCTACTAATGCCATCAACTGTCTAATAAAGCCTACAGGATATGTAAGCTTTGATAGTACATGGTCACAATTACTCCTACATGAATCAAAATGTCATAAAATGTCAAAAACTAGCTACTTCACTAAATGTCTCTCAGATTTAGATTGTTGAGATAACTATTGTGTGGGTCAAATTTTATGTGAACTTTTTGCTTACAAACAACAGTCACACAAATACAAATTATCAAGGGGTTTTCTCTGAGATAAAATCCTGGCGACTAATGCCATCAACTACCTAATAAAGCCTACAGGATATGTAAGCTTTGAAAGTACATGGTCACAATTACTCCTACATGAATCAAAATGTCATAAAATGTCAAAAACTAGCTACTTCACTAAATGTCTCTCAGATTTAGATTGTTGAGATAACTATTGTGTGGGTCAAATTTTATGTGAACTTTTTGCTTACAAACAACAGTCACACAAATACAAATTATCAAGGGGTTTTCTCTGAGATAAAATCCTGGCGACTAATGCCATCAACTACCTAATAAAGCCTACAGGATATGTAAGCTTTGAAAGTACATGGTCACAATTACTCCTACATGAATCAAAATGTCAATAAGTGTCAAAAACTAGCTACTTCACTAAATGTCTCTCAGATTTAGATTGTTGAGATAACTATTGTGTGGGTCAAATTTTATGTGAACTTTTTGCTTACAAACAACAGTCACACAAATACAAATTATCAAGGGGTTTTCTCTGAGATAAAATCCTGGCGACTAATGCCATCAACTACCTAATAAAGCCTACAGGATATGTAAGCTTTGAAAGTACATGGTCACAATTACTCCTACATGAATCAAAATGTCAATAAGTGTCAAAAACTAGCTACTTCACTAAATGTCTCTCAGATTTAGATTGTTGAGATAACTATTGTGTGGGTCAAATTTTATGTGAACTTTTTGCTTACAAACAACAGTCACACAAATACAAATTATCAAGGGGTTTTCTCTGAGATAAAATCCTGGCGACTAATGCCATCAACTACCTAATAAAGCCTACAGGATATGTAAGCTTTGAAAGTACATGGTCACAATTACTCCTACATGAATCAAAATGTCAATAAGTGTCAAAAACTAGCTACTTCACTAAATGTCTCTCAGATTTAGATTGTTGAGATAACTATTGTGTTGGTCAAATTTTAAGTGAACTTTTTGCAAAAAACAACACACAAATACAAATTATCAAGGGGTTTTCTCTGAGATAAAATCCTGGCGACTAATGCCATCAACTGCCTACTAAAGCCTACAGGATATCTAAGCTTTGATAGTACATAGTCACAATTACTCCTACATGAATCAAAATGTCATGAAGTGTCAAAAACTAGCTACTTCACTAAATGATAACTATTGTGTGGGCCGAATTTTATGTGAACTTTTTGCTTGACAATGCATGAATACAAATTATCAAGGGGTTTTCTCTGAGATAAAATCCTGGCGACTAATGCCATCAACTGTCTATTAAAGCCTACAGGATATCTAAGCTTTGATAGTACATAGTCACAATTACTCCTACGTGTAACAAAATGTCATCAATTATCAAAAACTAGCTACTTCACGAAATGCCTTTCAGATTTAGATTGTTGCGATAACTATTGCGAGGGTCAAATTTTATGTGAGCTTTTTGCTTAAAAACAACACACAAATACAAATTATCAATGGGTTTTCTCTGAGATAAAATCTTGGCTACTAATGCCATCAACTGCCTAATAAAGCCTACAGGATATGTAAGCTTTGATAGTACATGGTCACAATTACTCCTACATGTACGTGTATCAAAATGTCAACAATTATCAAAAACTAGCTACTTCACTAAATGCCTTTCAGATTTAGATTGTTGCGATAACTATTGTGTGGGTCAAATTTTATGTGAGCTTTTTGCTTAAAAACAACACACAAATACAAATTATCAATGGGTTTTCTCTGAGATAAAATCTTGGCTACTAATGCCATCAACTGCCTATTAAAGCCTATAGGATATGTAAGCTTTGATAGTACATGGTCACAATTACTCCTACGTGTATCAAAATGTCAACAAGTATCAAAAACTAGCTACTTCACTAAATGCCTTTCAGATTTAGATTGTTGCGATAACTATTGCGAGGGTCAAATTTTATGTGAGCTTTTTGCTTAAAAACAACACACAAATACAAATTATCAATGGGTTTTCTCTGAGATAAAATCTTGGCTACTAATGCCATCAACTGTCTAATAAAGCCTACAGGATATGTAAGCTTTGATAGTACATGGTCACAATTACTCCTACATGAATCAAAATGTCATAAAATGTCAAAAACTAGCTACTTCACTAAATGTCTCTCAGATTTAGATTGTTGAGATAACTATTGTGTGGGTCAAATTTATGTGAGCTTTTTGCTTAAAAACAACACACAAATACAAATTATCAAGGGGTTTTCTCTGAGATAAAATCCTGGCGCATAATGCCATCAACTACCTGACAAAGCCTACAGGATATGTAAGCTTTGATAGTACATGGTCACAATTACGCCTACGTGTATCAAAATGTCAACAAGTATCAGAAACTAGCTACTTCACTAAATGTCTCTCAGATTTAGATTGTTGAGATAACTATTGTGTGGGCCGAATTTTATGTGAACTTTTTGCTTGACAATGCATGAATACAAATTATCAAGGGGTTTTCTCTGAGATAAAATCCTGGCGCATAATGCCATCAACTGCCTAACAAAGCCTACAGGATATGTAAGCTTTGATAGTACATGGTCACAATTACTCCTACATGAATCAAAATGTCAACAAGTGTCAAAAACTAGCTACATCACTAAATGATAACTACTACATGAACTTTTCGAATGACAACGCACAAATACAAATCATCAGTGTTTTTTCCTCTGCAAACCAAAATCCAGGTGAATAATGCCATCAACTGCCTAATAAAAGCCTATGCAGTTAAATTAGAAGTGTCGTGGAAATCCACAATACTTTCGGTCACTTTTTTGACATGTTATTTTCCCAGTCCCTCTATTTGGTCCACCATTGTGCAAATGCACTGAGAGATGCGTATTGGAGTGCGCCCTCAATTTTCTTGGAAATAGTTTTTTATATTCTAACTAACATCTAAAACTGTTTACCTTAATTCGCCTGAAAATTTCATGATTTGGTCATTTTGTTGTAGATCACATCAACATTATCAGCACCACTCGCCACATAAATTGCTTCAACCGAATGTCTATCTAGCGCCATCATTCAACCCTTTTCCCATAAATTATTCCCCTTAGCTAACCCTAACTCGAGATCACCACACGGCAACAGATTTCTTTTCCGACCCCCAAAATTCACCAGAAAGGTCACCCCCCCCCCACCGGATTTGATCCACGGACCTCCAGTACCAGGGCCCAGATCCTAGCCACTACACCGCGTCTGTCTGTCGACACTCGGCGAGTATATTCGCCTCGTTATATAGCCTAGGTCCGTTTTGTATCCCAATAACCTGCACGCCGGGTTATAAAAACATTTTTTCCGCACAGTTGCCGTGTGGTGTAGTAGAGTTAGGGTTATCTATGATGAAAATTACAAAATTTTGGAATGGAAAAAAAAAAAATGCTGTATAATGTTCATACATACCTATTGAAACAATTCATTTTCCCCCCAATTTCAATTTTCTCAGCAATCGCTAAGTGCCCCTTTAATATGACAGCTGACTCACCAATACTATCACAGGCTATCATGGAGGCTCACAGAACATGTGTATAATAACTCCCCCTCCATCTATCAACTATTATTGACAACTGTGTGTATGTAGTAAGTGAACGATTTTCTTCACAGTCTACCACAAGGGAACCACCACTCATAGCAGTTATTTGTGTAAGACAGCTACTACAGTTTAATCAGTTCCAAATTTGCGAGAAATATTTGGTTTTGATCTCTCTGCGCGCAAAAGAAATCCAAGCATACTCACAAGATTATGGCCCCACGCACACAGATTTGGCCGCACTCATGCATCACACATATGATTCACAGTTTGCCTATTGCCTTCATATGTGCGCCCACATCTTTCTGTATTCGTTCGCTGCTTCAAGGAGGCTTCGCCAATTTGGAACTGTTAAAACTATAGTAAGTCATCCACAGACTCTGACAGAGTGAATGATATTGTTACTGGTGTACACCTATGGAACATAATCGTCTGTTCACTAGTCTTTATACTGAACACAAGCAAAATTAAGTTGCAATGATCAGTTGAAATGTATTTTCCTTCGACCATTCAGACTGAAAGTGTGACTCAAGGAATTTGTCCTGCCATAAGGGCTTTTATAGCAATATTTTCGTAAGGGATTTAACTATTTCTATAGATGTGGCAGTTTACTAATCAATCACACTCCCTCCAAAGAAAAAGCAACTAGTTAACAAAAGCCAGTGGCATAGCTAGGTTATTCATATGGGGGGGGGGGGGGGGGGGGGGGCAAGAAATGAAAATGACGTCAATATTGGGGGAGGGGGGAGCACCAATGGCTATGTTTACGACCTGAATTATCCCACTGGCCTAGCTACTACAAGAAGGAAGTAGCTGGAACAGGTGGTTGTTACAAGACAAATGCCATATCATACAGGGTGTATCAGAATGAGCTATACCGTGTTTCTAAAATACATAAAAAAATACAAAATTAGTATTGTTTTAAATTTAAACACCTGCAATATAATAAAGGTGAACATGTTTCCTACATTATATGTTAATTTAATTGAGATATCTCTTTTTGTTCTTGTGTGGCAAGACTTAATCGAAAATCGATGAAAAAGGTGTTTTCAATTTGTTAGCTCGAAGAATTCACAGACCTTGAAAAGCCATTGGCATAATCTGATTTAACGCATGGTTTCTTCTCACGCGTATTTGATGTCAACTACTTCTATTATTTAAATTGATCATTTCG
Source organism: Ophiura sarsii (assembly GCA_035610835.1). NCBI lineage: Eukaryota > Metazoa > Echinodermata > Ophiuroidea > Amphilepidida > Ophiuridae > Ophiura > Ophiura sarsii. The sequence goes on from CM069444.1 coordinate 69,414,819, forward strand.
ACTAAAAACAAAATCTACCATCTTTACCAGAAAGTCTGTATTTTCCATCAGAAATGTCAGATTTTCAACAACAACAAAGCTGGGCTATTGAACAATATCGATCGAATTCATCCCGTAATAAATCATATTGCCTCGGTATAGTTCATTCTGATACACCCTATATGATAGTCACAGGACATTCCAATCTACCACGTAATGTAGAACCTTCAGCATTTTGAATCCCTTTCTCTCAAAACAAACAACTGAATTTATATTGTGCACTAATGTCACAGTATCAAGAAAATGAATGGACTGCAGTTTATTTTCCATCTTGTCTCTTCATTTCTCATTGCAATAGTCAATCAAATCCGTGAAGTGGGAGCCGAATTCGGTAGATTCAAGAGGACAATCCCGATGGTAGTCAAAACCAGATATAAAGCTTAAGAATACCACATTTTGCCTATCTCGTGGCCGAGTCCCTGGCGTCCGAGTCCTGCATAGCTAATCCAAGTCCCTGACAATGAGGACTCTCTCAAGAAAGCGAGATTGAATACACAGTATACTGTCACTTACTGATAGTGGTTTCCATGCACCGGCTAGATTATAATATGATCACATGCTTTCAACAAACCTGCCAAGGAATCTGCTGATAATAGGTCGGCTCTTGGCAAACTGGTCTTTCATCAGTCTCTACACCCATCCTTTAATACCTACCCTAAAGCAGCTTTCTCCACTAATCTCTGTACTGGTATGGCTAATCTGCCAAGAAATCTGCTGATGATAGGTCTGCTCTTGGCAAACTTGTCTCTCATCAGTCTCTACACCCATCCTTTAATACCTACCCTAAAGCAGCTTTCTCCACTAATCTCTGTACTGGTATCGCTAATCTGCCAAGGAATCTGCTGATGATAGGTCGGCTCTTGGCAAACTTGTCTTTCATCAGTCTCTACACCCATCCTTTAATACCTACCCTAAAGCAGCTTTCTCCACTAATCTGTGTACTGGTATCGCTAATCTGCCAAGGAATCTGCTGATGATAGGTCGGCTCTTGGCAAACTTGTCTTTCATCAGTCTCTACACCCAGCCTTTAATACCTACCCTAAAGCAGCTTTCTCCACTAATCTGTGTACTGGTATCGCTAATCTGCCAAGGAATCTGCTGATGATAGGTCGGCTCTTGGCAAACTTGTCTTTCATCAGTCTCTACACCCATCCTTTAATACCTACCCAAAAGCAGCTTTCTCCACTAATCTCTGTACTGGTATGGCTAATCTGCCAAGGAATCTGCTGATGATATGTCGGCTCTTGGCAAACTTGTCTTTCATCAGTCTCTACACCCATCCTTTAATACCTACCCTAAAGCAGCTTTCTCCACTAATCTGTGTACTGGTATCGCTAATCTGCCAAGGAATCTGCTGATGATATGTCGGCTCTTGGCAAACTTGTCTTTCATCAGTCTCTACACCCATCCTTTAATACCTACCCTAAAGCAGCTTTCTCCACTAATCTGTGTACTGGTATCGCTAATCTGCCAAGGAATCTGCTGATGATAGGTCGGCTCTTGGCAAACTTGTCTTTTATCAGTCTCTACACCCATCCTTTAATACCTACCCTAAAGCAGCTTTCTCCACTAATCTGTGTACTGGTATCGCTAATCTGCCAAGGAATCTGCTGATGATAGGTCGGCTCTTGGCAAACTTGTCTTTCATCAGTCTCTACACCCATCCTTTAATACCTACCCAAAAGCAGCTTTCTCCACTAATCTCTGTACTGGTATGGCTAATCTGCCAAGGAATCTGCTGATGATATGTCGGCTCTTGGCAAACTTGTCTTTCATCAGTCTCTACACCCATCCTTTAATACCTACCCTAAAGCAGCTTTCTCCACTAATCTGTGTACTGGTATCGCTAATCTGCCAAGGAATCTGCTGATGATATGTCGGCTCTTGGCAAACTTGTCTTTCATCAGTCTCTACACCCATCCTTTAATACCTACCCTAAAGCAGCTTTCTCCACTAATCTGTGTACTGGTATGGCTAATCTGCCAAGGAATCTGCTGATGATAGGTCGGCTCTTGGCAAACTTGTCTTTTATCAGTCTCTACTACACCCATCCTTTAATACCTACCCTAAAGCAGCTTTCTCCACTAATCTCTGTACTGGTATGGCTAATCTGCCAAGGAATCTGCTGATGATAGGTCGGTTCTTGGCAAACTTGTCTTTCATCAGTCTCTTTACCCATCCTTTAATACCTACCCTAAAGCAGCTTTCTCCACTAATCTCTGTACTGGTATGGCTAATCTGCCAAGGAATCTGCTGATGATAGGTCGGCTCTTGGCAAACTTGTCTTTCAGTTCAATCTCCAAGACGTCAGTTGGGGCAGCCACGAAATGAAATACCTGTGATAAAGATATCAGAAATGGAAAGAAATATAAATTGGAGGCTCACAGGAGCTGATAAATATCCCAAGATATCCAAATTTAAAAGAGATTCGGAGTAATACTAATACCTTCACATTTTACCTTCAGCTTGATACATTTTGAAGTTGCAGGTATCGACGCCATTGTTGCTAAATAAAAAAAAGTCTCGCTACTAGTTTTACTTCTCATGGGTGTACGCTTGTATGTACACATATAGTAAACCACTAAGTGGACAACCAATGCTATGAATGCGATCAACCGCTTCATTACGCTGCATACGCACCTTGTTCATGTGACCTTGTTTTCCAAACTTTTCCAATCTCGATTTGAATTGGTCTATTGAAGGGACTCTGTAGAAGAGCTACTGTTTCCTATGTACATGTAAGTTATTACTTCTGACTACAGTGGGGGAACCTCGACCTACAGTATTAGTTTGCACTATGAAGAGTGCACATGTTGGCAAAATGTTGTCTGTATATTACAGTGGCATCGGTCACCCATCACAGGAAATTAAAAGTTTAATAAGTAATGTGATCACACAAAATCAGTCAGAAGTCAGAAATTCTTTTCTATTGTTTTGAAAACCCCTCAATAGGTCATAAGTCATAAGTTAGTGTAAAAAAGTAAATTGAGAGAATAATCACTAATTCTGATTCAAATCAACATAAACGTTGTTGTATACATCCGATCTCCATGAAGTAAAGATATTTGGAAGCTGTTACTACAAGGATACCCGATATGTAAACATCAAATGATATTATACAGGGTGTGCATTAATTATATAGGGTGTAACTTTAAAGAAAACCTTTTTTTTCTTCTTGTTTTGACATACCCAGTTAATTTTTTTCTGTAAATTAACATTAAAAACAAGTATGGTAGTACGAAGGTGGGATAAAGGCCTTTCAGTAAAACAATAATTCGGCCAATAATCCTTCGTTAAAATATATATATCATGTATATCAAAAAAAATAATGGAAATAATGCTTTTTGAGACAAAAGTCTATTTGAGTTTTGTGGCAGTAATTATGTTTTGAATCATTGGTTTACGTTTAGAGACACCTAGATGAAAAAAGACAATTATAGCAGCATTTATTTGACCAAATATTTATTATACAGGGTAATCAAAGTTCACCATGGGACAATTCCTAGTAGGATAGAAAAAACCTCAATTTATTATCTTGATATTAATAACTGCATGATTGCTGCATGTCTAGATATGTAAGGATGTACTTGGGTAAATTTATAATTAATTAGCAAATGTATGTCAATTTCAGATCATAACATCAAACATTATACAGACCAGGTGTCAATTAAAATATAATGTAATGGCCAATTTTGTGATTTATGATAATTTTCTATAGATATGCACACATTTTGAAAAACAAAATAAATTCTGTGGATACCAAATGTAATTTGGAATCTTAATTGCCCCAATTTCAAAGTTTAAATGCACACTATCAGGAATTATAAAAGGTTACATGGCAGCCACTTTTGCAATCTATCAATTAGTCTTAATTTAATTAACTAATAGTGATAATCAATAGGAGGACCATAGGATTGTTGCATTCAGTTATAATAGTTAGTTCAGAAACAACATTAAATCTGATATCTGCTGTGGAACAATATTACTTAAGTATGTTTTAACACACAGAAATCTGGGAAATGCGCAGTCAAAAATGGTCTAATTAGCGCTTAATTATGCAATTAATTAATTAGATTTTTGGGGGCAATTGATATTTCTATTAGGTACCGTATTCTCCCTATTAAGGGCCCATGCCCTTATAAGCGCCCACCTCCTTTTCCCCAATGACAACCATTAAGCACCCATCTTTTTAGCCATTGTAGGGCATGGATGAAAGCAATTTATGCACACAAAAAAACTGACAATAACTTTGTTCCCTTTTTTCAATGATCATTATTTCAATCAGTAGGCCTATACTTGATAGATCATCAAATCAAATTATTAGCTCATTACAATTATTCAGCCACATTACATGGTGTGGAAAAGCCATCTTTGCTTTTCATTCATGGCTAAAATACACCACTACGCATGCTCAAACTCAAAAAAGTTTTCCGCTTGGTTTCAACAGAATTTTGCCTGGTCACAAGCATTTTTTTAATAAAAGTTTACTTTTCAATTTTTTCCGCTAGTGCAACTGTGCCGAATTCGACAGTGTCCATGATTAATGACTTTAGTAACTTAATAAGCGCCTATCCAAAATGACTTTGCTAAGCGCCCTAGGATCGGTATATGTGTTATTGATCATAGTAGCTGTGCATTTTGAGATGTCTATGAGTTACAGTTTTCAAGATGTGAGATTTTAAAGAAGGCATTGTTTTGAAAGTTTTGTGTTTAAACTCCATTCCTGCAATTAACCTTAAACTTTTCTTAGTATCTATTGTAGGTCATATCGTACTAATATTGTTCAATCAGTTTCAAATTGGCGACAAATGTGCCATTTTGGTGGTCATAAGCTCCGTTCACACTAGACGTTATGTATCGTGCGTTTTGGTGCGTTATTGCAATGGGGTGAATAAGTGTTCAACTGCTATTGCGGCAGGCAGCGCCGCATTGTGTTAATGCTGACCATCTTCTAATTTGCCACACGGCGCTGGCTGCCATCGCATGCGGTGACCCAGCATGATCTGGGATAAATTGCGGTACACTGCGGTGAAAGTAAGGCTCCAGCACTGCATGGCATGGCAAAGATCGCCTAGTGTGAACGAACCTTAAGAATGCTCCGATGTACTGAACAAGTTGACAGTGTTGTTGGTATATAAAAATGAGCTTGTTCATCTGCCATAGAGGTACTGTGACTGTGAGGTTACAGCTTTCCGTACCTACACTACTATGTTACACCATCAGAATCTTGCTGTGCAACTAATAAGCTGGAAAATGTTGTCTGTATATTACAATGGCCTTGGGTCAACCATAACAGGAAATAAGAATGTTAATATTATCATCAAGGATCAGAAATTAATGGGAGGAGGTAGTAATTATGAGGATTGAACGCTGTATCCTATAAATAAATCCTTGCAAATTCTACTTGACAACACTGTCACTATATCTATACACGATTAAGTTGCCTAATTGAAATTGAAAATAAAAGGTTTTTATCTATCTGCACACAAAATAATCCAAGCGTACCCGCAATTCTTGCATATGATGCATGCACGGTGCGCTCTGTTGCATTATTTGAGTTTTTTGTGAACCCCATGCTCTTCTGTATTAATTCGCTGGTTAAAGGAGACTTGTCAATTTGGAACTGACTGAACCATAGATTTCAATTAAAGGTATATTATGTGATCTTTTCCAGGAGACGCCCTCAATCCTAGAAAAAAATTGGAAGCAGATTTTCTTTCAGATTTATATTTCTGATCATAAATCATAGATATCATCCGAGTTACAGAGTGATATGATTCCTAATTACCTCAAAATAATGGTTTTAGAGTGAAAATAACCCTGGAAATAAACTGTCAGGTTAACCAGACAGTTCATTTTCACTCTAAAACCATGATTTTGAAGTCATTAGGAATCGTATTGCCCTGTAACTTGGAATGTATGATTTATGATCAGAAATGTAAATCTGCAAGAAAATCTGCTTCACATTTTTGTTTCGAGGATTGAGGGCGTTTCCTGGAAAAGATCGCATAATATACCTTTATGTGAATCACATGGTGGTGTTGACATATTTTTGAAAAGGGGATGTTTTAGAAGAGAATTCAATTCGGGATAAAATGAACTGCACACATTTTTCCCACTCTAAATCCGAAATGTTTTGGGACATTTCTTAACAATTCAAAAAAAATATGTTTTTTAAAATTGAAAGCAAGCATGAGAAGCACATTGTTCAAGCTACAATGCTATGCCCCCCCCCCCCCCCCCCCCCCCACCACCCCCTTTTTCCCACTCAACATACAATTTACCCGGTGTCGCGTCGCTAAATGCTCCACACTTTGCAGAATTTGCTATACAATCTAAAAGTATATAATAGTTTTGTACTATGCATTTCAATATAACACTCAATTAACAGTGTATCATTTTTTCCGAGCGATTGGACTTTGACAACAATTTGCTACACAAATGGTTTCACATAAATTGATCACTGCCGAGTCCCACTCCACCCCTGGATTTCAATTAAAACTTAATTAGCAAATATCCTGAGAAACATCTCCTTGGACAGTTGCCATGGTTATACTTCCAAAATAATTCATTTGGATCTTGTTGCAAGAAAAATACGATCTCTAACATCTAATTTCCTAGGCTTTGTGGCATCACTGCTGATTACATGTTGATTTAGAGTGCTAATTAACCATGAAATAAACAAGGCGGTTCTCGAACCACTAGTCTCGCTTGCTTTTGCAACCGCCTTCTTGTGCGATCTATTGTAGGAATTAAATCTGAACTGCTCATGTAAGAGCATTTTCTAAATTGCTGCCTATTTTACAAGTTGACCTTGGGAGACCTTTGCCTTATATTAAACAATTTCGAATCTCAACCTATCCCACGTTACTGGTATTAAAGCTGTACGTACTGTACTACAATCCTATGACAGTCACTTAACAAGTACATTATGTAGGCTTATTGTTTTTTGCATGGAAATATATTAATTACGAAAGTTATCCCTAGTAGAGAGGTTTCATAATTTGCATTAAATTCCAATTTATGTCTACCGTTTTGACACTTTTTATTCCGAAGAAATATTTGTTTCGTACATGCGCGGCTATTGCCTATATCCCCCAGTCAATGCCATCTTGTCTACATCCCCCAGTCGATGCCATCTTGCCTTCATCCCCCAGTCGATGTCAAATAGGTGGTACCAATTTTACCGCACAATGTAGCATGGGGAAAATAACATACGGGAACCAAGTAAAAGGTATTTTCCCAAACCAAGTTCGCAATATGAATTGGTACGAACCGTACGATCAATCAAAGTTGTACAGTGTATGAAAATGATAATTTAATGAAGTAGCATTTGAATTTAAACTTTATTTTTAGACTGATGACGCATATTTTTGTGAAATATTGACTTCAGCAATTTATAATGCTGAAAAACAGGTGGTTTTTTTTTCTTCTTTCGTTTATTAGTGTAGCTTATAATGGATCATTCCCCTGGCGTATTTTTTTTCCTGGGCAAAAAGATAGCTAAAGGTTGCCAGACTCTTTTAAACGTATCCATTCTAAATTCCTATGTCTACATATTTTTGCAAGCCAGCAAAAAAAAAAGTGCTAAAATTCCTATTGAAATGTACAGAGAGAATCTGTACGGCACACTGACCTCTCTGACTGCAGGAAGAGCTGTCGCATGATTGGTCCAATTGTGACCAACTTTCCGACTCTGCTACCGACGCTAAATACAATTCTGAATACGTGCTAGATACGTGAGACCGTGTTTACATACAAAGACGGTAAAAGATATAGTTATTTATAGCATTTTCGCGCAAAACAAGACCAAATTTGGAAGTTTTTCGTGGATTTTCAGGATTTTCAGTCATTGAAAATTTAATCAGCAAAAGAACACACTACCCCCTTCCCTTCACTAATTCCCATCAAGATAGGCCTTACGGATCTCCAGATTTCTTGTCTCGCAGGTCGGACAGACAGACGGACAGACAAAAAAGTGGCCACTAGTTCTCTTTCTGAACATAGTTCAGGCGAGACAAAAATAGTGTATTTTGAATATATTTGTCGGATTTATTATGACTGTCTCATTCAACTCTAATGTTTAAAACTTCAATCAGTAAATGGCGAAGACTTGTTTGATGAACGAAGCATGATTTTATTTCAAATGGATCTTTCTATAGTATGATCGGTTCTGTAATAATTCGAGTCAATGATACAAAAGATGGAAAGATAGATTAATTCAATACAAGTTGAGATGATGATGGTAGACAACGGTTGTAAATAAAGAGCTTTACATGATGAATAGTATCTCGCTTTATTACTCTAATCATAAGGGCTGTGTTTCTATTCTATTTACGTGATGCTATATTTAGGGATACTTCAGGTTCTAAATTGGTGAAGCCGTCTTACAGCAGCGAATGAATACGGAAGAATACGGGCGCGCATGAAGACAACTGTGCATCATATGCATAACACGTGCGTGAAACCAATACAACGTGCATGTGGCCACAGTGGCGGGCGTATGCTTGGATTACTTTAGCGCAAGGAGAGATAAAAACAGAATATTTTTTCGCCAATTTGGAAATTATTTAACTATAGTTAACAGTAAGGCGCGTCATAAATACATTCTTATTCCAAAATGTATTAAGCAAAAATCAATTTCAAATTTGCCCATAAAACAGTACACAATTGTCCAGTGAGGCATACCACTTGGTAATAATTCATTACAGCATCTAAATGAAAAATATTTCTTCTGACACAAAATCTGAATTTTTAAGATCATGGATTGACTCACCTTTAACCATGAAATAAAAAGTGTATTCGAATAATTTTGTCAATTTGGTCATTTGGACACAAGCTGTAACAAATGAATTAAAATCCATTTTCAAAGGAAACAATTTTGTACCATGCGTTATATGTATGCGATGATAACACCCGATATTTGGTTAATTATCTGTAGAACACTATCGGTTGTCATGGAAACAATTTTGTAACGCGACAGTTGCTAAAGAAATACTTGAGCACACATTGAATCGTATGCATTCTGGATAACCCATGGCAACATAGTTGGCTGCAAATAGGGTGGTAAATCCATCATTATCTCCAAACTGTTGTTTTCTACAAAATAATATATTCAGCATACCAATTCCATTTGTAACAGAAACCAACTATTAATTCTATCAAAATTCATCAGTGTGATAGAAAACAATAAATCAATGTTTTTCCTAATTTTTATCACAGGTAAAAAAGAATGTTCAAGAAAAGCACAGACTTGTGCTGCCATAGACCAATTTAACCCCTCTCTCCATTTTGATTCCCAATTCCGTGACCTACCTGTTAGCATCCCCAATAGATATGTTAACAGTTATCAAATACTCGAGTGTTTTCCTAAATGTACGCCCCCGCTGTAACGAACGCATGTACCCACAGGTGATGGCACAGCCGCGTTAAACCGTGCATAGTGTGCAGCATCCGAGGGAGACACACACAAGTCATTTATAATGCGCGACGCCAATCAGTGCAGCGGCATAACATGCATGCCAACACGTCTAATTCAACAGGTACGACGTTCGAGTGGCTTAACAAAACCTCGCACAGAATTGCCTAATCACTATAGCGCTACATATATATACCTCCATGCACACATACACTCATAGGATGAATCAAGCTCTAGCTGCATATATAGCTATCCATAGTAATTTATCAAAACAAGGTTGTCTCGGAGTATTCACAACGTGTGTATGGGCTGGTCAGCATGGCGGTCATCGGCAACACGTGGTGATGTCCGTGTCGTCTTGGAACAATACCCCGATGATTTTTGGCGAATCCAACAGAAACAGGAACTGCAAATTGTAAACTGTCACCCTTGAGGGATGTTCTAAACAAAATACTTAATAATAAGTTCCCATCCCCAGGCCATTAAGAAAAGAAAAATATGGGTCCAATGAAAGAAAGATTTGCTGCATTTTAGAAACATTTTAGAATTTTTTTTCTGATATAAATTGAAAAAAGATACAGAAGATAGAATGAGATGAATCTCAGCAACTTTAATTACCAATATTCAACCTTTAAAGAGTTATTATTATTATTATTATTATTATTATTGTTATTTTTTTTAAATTTAAGTTAGACCTTTTTGCTTCTAAGTTGCTACTCTTTTTTATTTATTTGAATTTTTTTGAATTTTTTAAGGGCCTAAAAAATAATCAAGTCACTGAATTCTGTACAAAAAATGTGTTGGTTTGTGTCTCTTTTTCATTCCCCAGCAAAATGTTAAAACAAAACAAAAGCCCCCTTCCCCGATATGAATAGATTTAAAAAATCATCAAATGTTCAAATTAAATAAAATTGAAATGAAATTTAAACTATTTCCCAAGCATACAAAATTTAAATTTCATCCACGGCCTTATTCAACTAGCAAATGAAAAACAACAACTAATTTTGTAATCACGCTGGATTGTTGGGGGTATAAATTATAATCCTTGGTAGCTATAAATAAAATAAAACAAAAACACTTTAACAGTATTGGTGAATCAATATCATAGCAGCTTAATTCACCAGCAATGTATCAATTACAGGCCAAATAAAAGATGATCTAGTTTCAAGGACAACGCCCTGTCCTGAAATATATTTTCAATATCATTTTATTTTGAGAATAATCGAAACATTTGTCCGCCCCTCTCAAGGCGACAACCCCCCACCCTCCCCCCCCCCCTTCTACGGGCAAACGGACCTCTCAGGTAGGGCCTTTGTCAGGCGTTTTTTCCCAAAAAATGTTGGGAGTTTTGGTGACTTTTCAATAATCATTTTCCCCCAAAAACATCATAAAATTTCAAAATGTTCTAAAAAAAAAATTGAATTGAAAAAAATTAGAAATGAAAAATATTTGGTCAGGCTCTGCCCGTAGAACAGGGTGGTGGTGATTCAGCGCCCTAAAATTTAACAAATGTTGCAGGATTGTGATATACATAAATTGTGTGTGTATTAATGATTAAATGGTTAAATTATGTCTCCTATAAGATGGGCAGAAATGTTAACATGATTGAGAATCATCATTATAAAAAATAAAAATAAATAAAAATGTAGATAATTAGACAACTTATTAAAATTGCACTTATATTAACAAAATTGTGGAGAAAAAAACCAAACCAAACAATTCCATGTCCAAATTGAGATTAGATCAACATAGTCCATAATGTAAACAAAGCTAAAACAATCAACAATTTACCTTTTTTAAATACAATTTTATGTAAATTGTCTGGATAGCACACCTACAGCATTGAGAACCTCATTACATGTAGCAATTGTAATGATCGCTTGAAAATAATAAGATCACATTTGTAAATGCTGGAACAATCAATTATTTATTTGTTTGGCCTAATTTCCATTTCCAATGGGCTCTTAAATATGATCCCCTTTCAATTAATAGCTTCCTACCAGTGAGTGTGACATAATCGTATGTCAATTCCTGGTGTAGTAACAATATTGTGAGAAGGGGAATGGTCACTGGTCATTATTAATCACACGCTTGTAGCAATCATACCATCGGCAAAAGCAATTACTCAGTTTTTGCAATATTCCTTCACCTTTTATTAAAGCTTGTGCAAATTTGAACAATCTCCAATGAAATAGACAAGCCCTGTGAGTGAGAAGGGGTGTGACGCCAAGGGGAACTAAGACCGAAACATTTACCACTTAATTATCGTTTTGCCACCCATATATGTGACCCGTCACTTCAAAATGGACATGTTGGAGGCCCGAGTTAAATCTAAGTTATTTGTATGACTTGAAAGAGCACATTTTAAGCTTTGAAATGTCACCTTGTTGAAGGAAATCGGACGCTGTGGTGTTAGCAAACAAGTTAACATGTTTTTATTTGTTATTATATAGATCAACTAAAAGGTCTAAACTCAAAATTAATTTTATTTTATCTGTAACACCTCATTATATTTATCAACTTTTTTAAAATTTGAAATGTGTGTATTTATACAAATTATGCTCAAATTGTAAATTTTGATTTGTATAGTGTCGTTTATGAATTAGGTCAATACAAGTGTATGCTATAATTTCTAAAAAAATTAGAAGAAAAAAAATGCACTTGCGCAAATGTTGATATGCTCACAATAGCACTCCTCCTGCGGGTTGTGCCATTATTCACACATCAACATCAGCGCACGTGCATCGATTTGTCTAATTTCTCTCGAAACTACACATACGCACGTATTGACTATATAACTATCTTCCGTGCAAGCAGCATACAACATAATAAGTCTCCAATCTTATAAAATGTCATACTCACTCTAGAAACAACACAATAGCATTTATCTTCATCCCAGAATTCCAAGAGAGTGTACTGGGCTAGCAATCTATGTGCTGCTTTGAGGAAGTTCCTCCTGTTTCATTAGCACCTGTACATAGTAAGTATTCATATGCTCATCCACAAGATAATGCTGTCCAAAGCTGAAGTACAGTCCAACCTCGGTTATCTGACCCTCTTTTATCTGGATAACTCTGTTATCTGGCTGAATGATCCCAAAAGAAAATAAGTGTTTTACATGCTTATCACCTTATTTTCCTGCTCCTAGCTTTTCTTCTTGACATACTTGTTCAACTTACAAACATACTTCCTGATTTAATGCATGAAAATATTATAGAAACAATAGCACAACAGAATACAATTCCTTTGATTGTTTGCCAACATCTCATCAGCACCGCGGGGAAAAGTAGGCAATACGGAAAGCTCCTTGCCGGGAAATGAATACCTCTCGCGGGGAAAATGCAAAGAGTGAGAAAAAAGAAATGAAGAAAAAAAAGTTCAAAGAAAAAAGAAGAAAAAATCGAAAATGTAGGAAAAACAGATGATATTTTTTTAATACAGTGTGTGTAAAATTTACAAGGCAAGCCAAACCTTATTGTAGTGTACTAGTGGTACAAAAACTCTCACTTTATTAGCGTATTTAACCCACAACGTGCCCACAACATGACGTTATGGAGGCTACCATTTTGGAATCGGAATACATCGTGTTTACGTTGTTGCCAGTTGGTTTACGCTAGGCCATAAATCGCTAGTGTGGTAACATGATAAAAATCCCTATATAGTTTTGTCTCTAATTTTCATTATTCTTAAAATTCATTTCTATAGCTTATCTTCTTTGTTTAATGTTTGATATGACTTTTATATGAATTTTTTCGTTTATGTACACGAATCAAGGGATAAGGGAAGCACAACATTTGTTGATTTTGATTATCGTATCGTTTTCGAAAAGAACGTTTTTATGAATGAATGCCGTTTTCATTTGAGGGCCGTCATATCTATAGATTAAACATCGCGCCCGAGTGGGTGTTATCAAACATCACATCGTCAATGATCGATCGTGAACAAGGACGGAGACAGGGCCCACATAAGAGGCAACACTGTCCAAATGGTGTTAGATTTCATCACGAGATTCACGGGCGGGGTTTTATAATGCACACAATCACGCAATCGCCGTCCAATCAGTCACGATACGATCGCTAAATCGTATTTCAATCACGTTTTACTCTGTATTTATCATCATCAATCATCATTATGTATGTTGTAATTAAAAGAAATGTAAGTGAAAATATTTGTAAATTGTAAAAAAATTGCACTGTTTGTAATGACCAAGTCATCGTTCCAATGAAAGATTACGAAAATAGAACAAAGGCCAAAAATCAGGGGCCGTAATGACCACGTGGTAATGAGTACAATGGGTCGACATTATTAGGGATATTCCAATGACGTAATCATGGGGAAGCCCTTTGATTACGTCATGGGAATGTCCCAATAACGTCATACTCACGTGGTCATTACGCCCCCTGATTTTTAGGTTAGGAAACCAAACATGAAAATTGAAAATCACCGCTACAGCGGTGGCGGTGAGATGAAAAGACCCAGTTCGATCATTCTACTTCATGCACAGTGCATGCGATGGCGCGTTTATTGGAATCATAATTATTGTAGTTCGCTATCTTTGTTACTGTAAGTATGTGCAGAGAAGGTGATTTTTAACATGCTTTCACTTGTCATTCAATTTGTGAATGTCCATTCAAAAACTATATCAATGTTTCTATGGGTGTTTTGTGACTTTTTTTATCACTTCCGAGGTCTTTCTCTCGTGGGAAATTGCAAGTAGCTTGCCGGGAAAAAACGTTTTTTTCAGGCGGTGCTCATCAGTCTTGCCTAATCCATCAATTCATGACCAATTTGGGCTATGATGCAAGAGCAAAAGGTGCTGCAGATATAGGCTTTGAAAGGAATGAACTTACTTTTGCCTAGTACTAGACACGTGCCTCCCCAATAGCTCACAACTGTGACCCTATGAACCTGGTAGCAGAGACCCTACCCTACATGTAGTCCTTGGTGAGGCACTAGTAAGCCCGATTGTCAAGTGTGTTCATCTTAACCCAGGCAATAAAGAAGGAGTAAGATCCTTTTGCCTTCAGGCATCAAACTTGGTGATCATTTTCCCTTGATTTGTTCTAATAATTATGATATGACAGTGATGTGATAACTGTTCATAAAGCTGACCAGTCTCTATCAAGATAAGCTTGTCACTGCTCATCCGGAATTGAAATTGATATATTGTCGAGTTCCAGCCCTGTGTGTGGGAAACTGAATGTTAATTTAAAGACCCATAGGGGGGGGGGGGGTAATCACATTGTCCGTGGGTATACTAGTGCTGCTCCCTTTGGTCGCATCTCGCCACGCTCACAGCACAGAACTAGTGCTAACGTTCACCACAATTTCTCCATGAGAAACAAATGGTCAAAAGCGGCAGACGACATTCCACAATTTCACAAAATGTTTCAAAAATGTCAAAATTATTGAATTTAATTACCATACTTAGAATCACCATGAGAAATGCAGTACAATAAGTACAAACATGCCTAGTATTGGTTCAGCAATCCTTGAGATAGACCTTGAAAGTTGGGAGAGGTTTCTGAAAAAAATATGTATTGTATTTGGTAAAACGAATAGTCGCGTGGAAGTGTTAATAATCTTTTGGCAACACTATCCAAGACGGATTTCACACTAAATGTGTATCAATCACTTTGATAATCCTCCTCTAAGTGTTGTTTTGTTGATGAACAAGCTACACCAAAGTATTTTTACGATTAACAAAATAAATACTTAAAAGTGCAGTGACATTCAGATATGTTTTGTTTTTATTGACTTCTAATCTGTCAAGAGACTGAAGTTCATCTATTAAATGACAATCAAACACCCGCTATCAATCCTATCACAGATAAATCACTGTGTTTTATAATAATAATAATAATAATAATAATACACGGCATTTATATAGCGCTTTTTACATACATCCATATCTCAAAGCGCTTTACAATTTTTTCCTAGGATAGTCAGAACCACGGTTGCAGCCTATTATGGCGCAGGGTCCTATCAGTACAACGACTGTGACTACCTTAAATGCACAAGTAACAGGCCCGGGATGATCCCCTACTCTTAACGATAAGGTCTGTGACTATTTAACGTGTTCAGGGTGAAGCGTCTGAATACACGGGACCACCGGCTTTACGTGACTTTCCGAACCACGAGACAATTGAGACTAAGTACCTTGCCCAAGGATACAAACACGTTGACCACAGTGGGCTCGAACTCACAAACCTATGATTGTGAGACTTGCTTCTGATCCACTGGACCACACGTGCTCTACATAATCCACAGAAAATTCAAGAAAATAAGGATGTGTATTAACCAAAAAAGATATTGTTCAAACGCTTTGTAGGTTAATTAAATTGATCATCCTTCTCTCCATGACCAATGTTGAATCACATAATTTTTCACCATTGGCACATGGGCTTGGAGCCTGGGGGAGGCACTCTTGTATAAAAGTTGTAATCATTCGTGTGAATCCACTCTCAAAAACTACCCTTAACCCTAACCCTACTTCACCACACAGCAACAACACGGTCAGCAGTAATTGGCTTGCGCGCACCCAAGTTGTATCTCATGTAGCACTAAACCTCGGGTATGTATGGTCTCCGATTTTTAGCATGGGAAGTTCTCCTCCTGTGGCTGGGTGGTGATGTACCGCGCCTGTCACGCCGGTAGCCCCGGGTTCAATTCCCAATATTTAACCCCCTCCCCCTGTTCTTCAATCCATCCCTAGTACCCTGTTTCTAGGGTTAGGGTTAACGCGGATTCTCAAAAAGTGACTGTTAACAAGAATTATTATAGCTCAACGAATCATACTCACACAAAGGATATATGTCCTCAAAACAAGAGTTTAGACTGAAATGAACGTTTGAAGTAGTGCGTGATTCAGGTTATTCAGTTTTATTAGTAAATTATCTTATAGACTAACTATTTTGGGAATTTTTTACAATAATGACACTTGACTATCGGCTCAAGCAACCCTTAGCGTGGATTCAGGTTGAAAAAGACACCCTTATTCTCTGCAATTGGGGTTTTGATACCCTTGGCAAGGGCCCGCATTGTAGTCAGGGAAGTCAGCAGCGGTTGGCTGGTGATTTGTCAGCTCAAAGAAACAAATTGTTGCTGAGGTTCCCATCCTGGTTCCCGTGCATGCCCAGGGACTGGGATTGTAATTGACAGGTGCATAAGATCTCAGATAAACAACTAACTGTTTTGCGATTTCCCTTTTTTTAGAAAATATTCAAGAAATACAAGGATTATTCAAATTTCAATTGGGGAAACAGATTTTTGATAAGATAACTACAACGAAACATTTGACTTGAATCTGAATGACTGACCATTACAAGACTGGTCAAATTTAAATCCCCAGGGATGTCTTCCAAGAAAATATACTGACTGGTCAACAGTGGCCACTAGATCAATTGCTCGGTCATTAAATAAGATGATGTCACAACATGATTACAAAGCTGTCATACATATGGATAATAAGCTGATAATTAATTATTACACATGGTTTAAGCACAGATGGTGGAACCACCATCTGTGGTTTAACCCTAACACTCTTGAGTACTACGAATTACTACGATGCGGTGTGCTTGTGTCACCCGGCTCGGCGGTTTTTGGATGAAATAATGGCCCCAGGGTATATACTGGGCGGAATATACTCCGCCATGTATAGTTTCCCCCCGTGGCCTAGCAGTAGATCTTCTGCCTCTGAACCCAGAGGTCCGGGGTTCGAGCCCCGGAGGAGTGGGGGCACTTTTTCCCCTCGCTTTTTGGCCGCAAAAAAAAATCTTTGGAAAAGGTGCCTCGGGGGTTAGGGTTAAGGGCATCCTAAGAACTGTAAAACCAAATTTGTGCGTGCATTTAAATTTCACTAATTTCGCAAGGAGCACTTACTCGCACAAAGTTTGACATCTTTCATTTTCAAACAACACTTAGGAAACAGTCATAGGATTATTTTTAACCAAGTTTTATTGGTAAAATGTTTTACCTTACGATGTTATGATGAACTGTTGAGAGGGGAATTACTTTTGGTGTTGTGTTTAGTTCAATCAGTTCCAAATTGGTGAAAATTATGATGCTTGTATATGTCCGTGCGCAACAAGAATCCATGTCGTTGCGCATATTTGTTGGTGAAAGTGTGCGTTTATGCATCCTGTAAGCAGGTATCAGCGAGCGGTGGGTATTCCATTTTGGTCCGCGGATCAGTATTAGCCTCATAATTTTTGCCAATTTGGAACTGATTGAACTATAGAACAATGAAATGCTGCATGCTCTGTCATCACCAAGGAAAGGCAATCATTGAAGCCAGCTCGAAGAGCACTATTTCGCTGCCCTCAAAGGGGTGTTAACCAAAAAATTATGAAATTTATCAAGCACTGTAACTTTTGAAATATTTATGTGTTTTATGTAAAAGTATACATTTTTGGAAAGGAAATGAGTCAGAGAATCCAGTTTTGTATCATATTTCAGCTAAAATAATGATTTGTTACCTCAAAAAATGTGGTTGTTGACCTTTTTTGGTCAAATATTTAAAAACTAAAATATTTTATGAACAAACAACAACAAATAAAACGCTACTAGAGATGTGTCTTAGATGATTTTGGTGCAATTTCAGCATTTTGGACCTAAAACTGAACCAAAAACATGATTCTTTGGTCAACATTTTTAAAAATTAGCTTTTTTCGTAATATTTGATATTAAAAATGGATTCTCTGACTCATTTCCTTTCCACAAATGTATACTTTTATATCCCATTATTAGTTTAAAAGTAACAGCGCTTCATTAATTTCATATTATTTGGGTTAACATCCCCTTAACCTACCTTTCTGATCTTGCTCATCACATCGTCGCTGTTCTGTCAAAACATTGTATCTCCATCTGGCCCTTCAGCATGTATAAAGTAATACTTCCTATGTATAACCTTTGGGCAGTTTGCTCTAAACATGTTCAAGGGCCAAACATATCTATCAAAACCTTGTGTTTTTTCCCCCTGAATGTATAGAGCAACACTTCCTATGCATAACCATTGGGCAGTTTTACTTTGAACATCTTAAACATCCTAAAGGGCCGGAAAAAACATACACAGTTTTGACAGAACAGCACAACATGACACATGGGTTCAGCATCACAAAGAGAAAACTCACAAAATGGGATGGGTGAATAAGACGGAAGGGACAGGATAGGACAGGATTAGCTCGGAGGAGGGGGAGGGGGGAACTTAGTGGATATGAGGTCACGGTGGGCGGGGGGGGCACTTAGTGGATATGAAGTCACAGGGATGTGCCACCAAATAAAGTCCATTTTTCACCCGTCTGGTAAATGAATGACCCCTTTTCAACATCATTTTTGGAAAATGTATGGGTCTAAAATCCTTCAAGTTGCTGTTTTTCACAGATATTTTAGCAAAATCAGTCAAATATGTCGGA
This sequence comes from Ophiura sarsii, assembly GCA_035610835.1. Lineage (NCBI taxonomy): Eukaryota > Metazoa > Echinodermata > Ophiuroidea > Amphilepidida > Ophiuridae > Ophiura > Ophiura sarsii. The sequence goes on from CM069444.1 coordinate 69,433,689, forward strand.
AAATTATGGGTTTCTGGTCAACATCTGGGTCCAACCCCCCCCCCCCCCCCCCCCCCCACCCCCGAATAAATAAAAATAAATTGGTAAATGATTGGGTCAATTTTCATTTTGCTGGCGGCACATCCCTACCAAAAATTATCTGAGTGCCCCCCTCCCCCATTAGATATCACATAGTTACCTGTTCTTCCCATTCTGGCATGATTGTATTCTCTGCAATAGTAGTTCTTTGGTTTTGTCCATGGTGCGTCATATCTGATGTTACTGATATCCTACGTCCAGGTTGGACGGATAACTTCACATAGGGATCCGGATTGAAAAACATTCCTTTCTTTAAGCCCGCTGCTTGGATACCTGGGTGGACAACAAATATTCACATAAATATAAAAAAGGTTATATATATTTGGATTGGTAGTATCATATATCAAACAGAATTTTAGTTTATCATAATTGACGACAGTTCTTCACTTATTGTTATTATATAGTGATAGCAATAAAATACATGCCAAGCTGTGTGTAAATTAAGTGGTAATCCGGGCTTCCTTAAGCCCAAAATTGCTGGCGGATAACCTAAATTTCAATGCAAGTTATCCATCGGATACCCATATTTAAAAAAAATATTTGTACTGTAGTTACTTTGGCGGACCACCAAAAATATTGGTGGATAACCTGATTTCATAACATGGATATCCGCAGGAAAACCTCCTATTTTTTCTTTGTTTGATCACGGATGCCAAGGGTATACTTTATGTACACCATATAATTATGAAAGCCCTGGTATACAAACCTCACAAAACTGGGGGCTAATTAGATGATCTGCGAGTAAAGAATTATTACTTCATATATTACCTGACGACTACTATAAAAATACCCCCACGTTAACATATGTGACGTGATAAAGCGCAATGATTCCCATGCCGGCAGTTTTGAATTTTGATATTTGTCCATCGTTTGAAAGCAGGTGAAAAATGCTACAGTATGGTCCAAATTCCACTAAAATTGTACTTTTAGTTTTTAAGTTACAAACCATTTACCAACTGAGAAAACAAAATAAAACATAAGAATTTGGCCCTTCTTTTTGCCTATAACTCAAAATCAATATTCCTGAGATCCGACTCTTCCGCTTTTGATTGCGTTCCATATACACTCGGCAAAAGAAGTTCTTGGACACTTACATTAAATTAATATTTAATAGAATATATATAATTATATATATGATTATATATATGTAATTGTATATCAAAATAAGCAGAAAGTAATCCTCTAACAGCTTAACATGGAATTTAGACATGATCACTCATGCATGGCAGATCCCATTCACTTGACAATGGCAAGAAGATTGCAAAAAATTGGATAATCCCTCCATTCAAATGACTGTAAATGCTCATTTCTTGCAATTTCCTTTTACGCACCTTACCATTGCTTAATGAATGTGCTCAGCCATGCATGAATGCATACATCTTAATTTCATACAGACATGATAGAGAGTTGTTGTCTGCTTATTTTGACATGCAATTGTTTAATTTATATTAAATATTTATGTGAAATATTTGAACTTCAATGAGTGTCAAGGAACTTCTTTTGACGAGTGTATATTCCCACCCCTATAATTTTACTATTATTTACACCCTTAACGCTTTCTATGTGGCAGGCGTCTGCAGACGACATTCCAAAATTTCACAAAATGTTTCAAAAATGTCAAAATTATTGAATTTCATTACCATATTTAGAATAAACATGAGAAATGCATTGAAATAAGTACAAACATGCCAAGTGTTGGTTCAGTAATTCTTGAGATACACTTCGAAAGTTGGGAAAGTTTCTCAAAAATCTGTTTTGTATATATGGTGAAACTAATAGCCGCGTGGAAAGTGATAATGAAGTGAATACCCCTTTCCCTGTTAACCCAAGAAATGATTCCCCCCTTCCCCCTCTCATATTACTAATAATATCAAATTGTTCCCGCTGGCGTGATTAGTATCAACTCCTCTGTGTATTCAAAATAAGGGGGGAAGCCGAATTGACAACCCCTCACAGGCCGGAGGCATCTAAATAGGTAATTTGTTGTGGAAACATTTCATTTACAACTAAAAGACCCTCTTGGCAGCAGCAGCATTACTCAGAGTGACTCCAACGGGGAACATGTTTCTACTCCAAGTCTGAGGCAACTGCAAATCAACAAAATTTCAAATACTGTAAAAGCCAATATTTTTGCGTAAAGATATTTTTGCGCATTTTGATATCATAGACATTTCGCGAATTGTTTTTTTCGCAGGCGACCTTCTGAATGCACTGCATGAATGTTAAAAACATTATTTTCACGTGCCATAATTTTCGCGAAAAGCGCAATAATAAAACCACCGCTAAAATGTCAGCTTTTACAGTATTGCTATTTTTATTTGGTGCCAAATGCGGAAGCAAAGACTAATAATTGCTTCATGACATCGGGCATATCTGACCTTTTATTACGAATTATAAACACACAAATAAAGGCGCCACACAGGAAAGCAATTTTATTAATACTTTCGGATGTAGTTTTAGAGTTGGTAACTTGAATTATAAAACTATAGCATAAACACCTGATAGTAAGTGCTGAATGGCAGGGATTGCAAGGGTATAATCATTTCTACGAATGCACTGACCCTACGTTAACACTCTCCATGCGGCAGGCGGCTGCAGACGACATTTCAAAATTTCACAAAATGTTTCAAAAATGTCAAAATTATTTAATATCATTATCAGATTTGGAATCACCATGAGAAATGCATTGAAATAAGTACAAACATACCTAGTATTGGGTCAGTAATCCTTGAGATACACTTTGAAAATTGTGAAAGGTTTCTGAAAAATATGTGTTGTATATGGTAAAACTAATGGCCGCGTGGAAACGGTATTGAGTGACTGAAATGCCTGATTTAAACTTATGGTTGACAACAATTACACGCTAAAATGGCAATCTGATTGTTTTACTGGCGATATGGCACGATAAACGGAAAAACCCTTTTTTATGTTGATATTTCAGCATTAAAGGTGGTGTTGGATAGGATCCTCGACACCAGATGGCTGAAAAAGGATATTTAGATCAGATGGATGTACTGTCATAAGGTGCCTATACCGGGTGGTTCAAAAAAAAATTGACCCAAGTTCAAAGTAATTTTTCAACCACATTTAAAGTTTTAGAGAATTTGTGTTTACATAGTCTTAATCAGCAGTAAGTATTGAAATTATCCTGAAAAGATGGCACGTTTAGCTTGTTTGGTTCTTCAGATATGGTTCATTAAAGAAAACATGTACAAAACTGACTTGTCCACGGGAGCGTCATTTAGTTGTTGCTGCAACAAAACATCATGCTCTAGATTCAGAATTGAAAAGCCCGCCCTGACAAAGTATCACAATCTCTATGCTTATGTGCCATTCACATTCAACAAAGAAGCGTAGGGATGTAAGAAGGTAATGTCAAGCACCAGACAAATGTTTCAGATGTCTTCTTTTTCATTTTTCTCCATTTGTTTACAAATTGTGACCAATCGAGTAAGTGCACTTTGTGCATTCCATCTCTACTAAAGGACGCTCCCGTGGACAAGGCAGTTTTGTGCATGCTTTCTGTAATGAACCATATCTGAAGAACCAACCAAGATGAATGTACCATCTTATCAGGATAATTTCAAAACTTACTGCTGATTAAGACTAAGCAAACAGAAATTATCTGAAACTTTAAATGTGGTTGAAAAATTACTTTGAACTTGGGTCAACTTTTTTTTGAACCACCCGGTAGTTCACGAAACATATCTATGATAACGATAGTCTCCAGCTGCTATTGTTTAATAAGTTCCAAATTGGCGAAGCCTCCTTACAGTAGCGAATGAATACAGAAGGATGTGGGCGCGCATGAAGACAACAAGCGCACTGTAAATCATATATGCGTGACATGTGCTTGTGACCAAAACCGTGTGAGTGTGGTCATAATCGCGAACGTACGCTTGGATTACTTTTGCACGTAGAGAGAGATATAAAATGAATATACATCTCGCCAATTTGGCACTGATTAAACTTAAACTATAGCAGGTTTATTTACTGCGCCGAAAATCCAACGCGTTATTGTGACATTCCATATTCAATTAAAAATGTAACGCAAGCAGGCCCGTCAGATGGGGGGGGGGGGGCGACGGTGGCGACCCCCCCCCCCCATTTAAGGTAAAATTTGCGTTTTTCTTAGTTTCAAATATCAATGATAGTAAAACTACTCATAAAACATTGACTACAGTGCTTTTTGGACTGCGAAATTTTGTGTACGTGCGAATTTTTTTGACTTCCCCCCCCCCCCACTTACGTGAAATTCACGAGGTGACTGACTTGGAAACAAATTGGGGCAACCTTTTACGAAAAAATAAACCCCTAGCTACGCCACTGCTTCCGGTAAAAAATCGTGAAAACGCCCCCCCTTGGGCAAAAGTGTCTGACGGGGATGGCAAGCACTTGCGTATGCAACTGCATTGTGCCAGGCATTTTGTGTTTCCATGGAGCTGTGCCAGGATCGCGCCGACACATCAGGCACTTATATGTGCGTTAAAACGTTGCATGAAAATATTCAAATGCTAAATTACCCCCAGATCGCACAGTGACCACGGTCAAAGTCCGTTAGTGCTCTGCCTTATGCCCTCACTCCTTTCATGACTCTCCTTAACCAAAATAATCACACTAATAAGTGCTTAAGTTGCACCGGGAGTTGGGGAAGTCAAAGTGACAACCCCTCAAAGACATACAGGCTTACAAGTGATCGGTTGTGGAAACATTTCATTTTCTGCTTGATTGACTGGGAACTGTTGCTGTTACAAACAGATTCTTCCTGCTCATGACACTATAGTCTATTCACTGAGGAATAAGCCACGATTAGTCAGTTTCAATATATGGCGTGTGTAGTAGGGTCATATTCTTGTATTCCGTGATCATTTTTCTTCCTACCTTTGTTTCTTGGTGAATTTGTCAACTAGAACCATTTTAAAAGAAAATGAGCTCCTATGTCCCTCTCAAAAGTGACGGGAACTTTTTTATAGCCCAAAATTCAAAATGGCTGCCAAAATCACGGTGAAAAACATAAAATGTATTATATCTTGTACAAAACGAGGGCTTAATAAGGTGTCATATACACGATTAGTTAGTTTCAAAATATAGCATGTATGTACATCTTTGGACTGATCGCTGCATTTGAGGTCTATCATTCTCACTTATCACTTTCTTTTCTCTACTTTTATAGACACAAACAGTCAGCCCCTCTTCATGATATTTCTGCTTCGAAGCTTGGACAGTGATGCCCACTTTGCAGAAGAAAATAGGCAATTGCTACATTTGGAAACTGTAAGTGCAAATTCCTTTTCAACATCCACTAAAACAAAGCCACAGGGATAATTAGTTAAGAAATGGCTCCAAATAACCAGGATCCAGGCCATTCTTTAGTTCTGATTCACCTAAAATCAATGCGGTTCACAATCAATGTCACTAGAAGCTTACTTTTTGAACAAAGTCACTGTGGTTCTGAATACTAAGGAACAGATTATATATGTATCTGGAATAAGAACCAATAGTGATAGCTGCAAATCTCCTTGCAAGAGTTGATTCAAAATTATTGCAGTATTTCTAGCCCTATTTTTATTAACACTTTCCATGCAGCTATTAGTTTTACCATGTACAAAATAGATTTTGACAAAACTTTCCCAACTTTTAAAGTCTAACCCAAGAATTACTGAACCAATACAAATATGGTAATGAAATTCAACAATTTTGACATTTTGAAACATTTTGTGAAATGTTGGAATATTGTCTGCAGACGCCTGCCGTCTAAAGTGTCAATATATTTTACATACATGTCCTCTCACTTGAATCTACAGTTTTCACGAAAACCATTGACATTTGAAAGGGGTATAGGTATGTGCCGCATTAAAGACCCCTGTTTTGCTCTCTCTTAAGACTCTTGAGTCTCCTGAGACTCATAAGACTCCTTAAACTTGGAACATACTATAGCTAATTGAACATTACCGGATTATGAATAGGAGTGGGGAAATACTAGGTGACAACTTAAGGCAATCCTGAGGCACATCAAAATTCAACAGTCATGATGTTGGACAACTGACAAGCTACCAATGAGCCTGGATACGGTCACATCTAATCTGGGATTTGCTCGCTATAGTTTAATCTATGAATCAACTTTAAGGGCACCTGATATTCGTAAACTGAGTTTGGTTGCAGTAAAAGCTGATTTAATATAAAATACCACACTACAGCAAATATTTGGCCTGGTGGGACGGTTGAGCACTTACAAAACCGGTTTAACCCGCCGATGTCTGGTCTGCAGCCCAGAGACTCCAAAGCATATTGTATTTATGCTTTCTTTATTGAGGGTAATCTGCTTCAGTGACTTGCACTGCTTTCCAAGTAGGCCCTCATTTCGATATACATAAATACATACAAATAACAAATGTTACAGTGTTTGACTATATAAATATATATACACAGATGAAGCTATATACTGTAGATGATAGATGAAGATAATGAAGAAAAGCTATATTCTGCAACACAGTGATTTCCCCAATAGTCATCTTTCAAGAGAATTACATCGGAAGTGCTCATCTTAAAAGGGTGAAATTAAGGCTCCGAAGATGACTGCACTGGTAATCCAATGAATATTCTTCTTTCTATATTTTAAGACAATGCGAGTGATGGTGTACCGAATAGGAATGTCAACACAGTGCATTACTTTGCAAGTGATGTGAATCTAATAAGGGATGTCAACACTATATGTAACAAGTACAGGTAATAGGGGAGAGGAAGTTCAAAATATTTTAAATACACACTGAGTGCTCAGGAGGTTCGCCCCCCGGGCACAAAACCATACCCCATGTTTAAGGATTTCGTGCCAAAAAAGCTACCCATTAGAGCGGCACACCCCCGTATATCGTTTTAGGCGAGTACCCCCCCCCCCCCCCCCCCCCCCCCCGGGTTCGCCAGGGTATATGTTAACACTTTCCATGAAAAGTCAAAATGTGATGTAATCAGGAGCCTCCATTTCTACCACTTTGACCCAAGCAAGCCTTTCAGACTGTACTCTCTTGGCTGTAGGATGCCCGGTGGGGGAGGGGGGGGGGGGGTACTTAGTGGATATGAGGTTACGGGGATGTGCCACCAAATAGGGTCCCATTTTTCACCCATCTGGTAAATAAATGACTCCTTTTCATAGCCATTTTTGGAAAATTAATGGGTCTAAAATCCTAAATTTTGCTGTTTTTCACAGAAATTTTAGCAAAATCTGTCACACATATAAGACAATTATGGGTCTCCCGTAAACATATGAGTCCATTTTCCCCCGAAAATTGGTAAATGTTTGAGTCAATTTACATTTTGCTGGCGGCACATCCCTACCAAATAATTATCCGAGTACCGCCCCCCCCCCCCCCCCCCCGGTAGGATGTAAATAGCTGATTAATATGGGTATTATGAAAGACATTTTCTGACATCTGAACAAGTGTGTTTGAGCTCAATTTCCGCTTGTATTCGGACAGATTGATGATTGGCAATAATTTCATTGGAACGTCTCCATGATATCTTGCACTTTTATTGTTATGCAACTGTGATGAAAATAAAAAGGAATCAGGTTTGATCTATGGCTTGTGTGTTTGTCTACCTCTGCCCTAATCACACAATTTTTGAGAAAAAGTCCTAGATCATGTGGTCACACTGGACTTCTTTGCTTAGTTGTGGGCGTAAATATGTGATGTTATTCCCATGTCCATGAAAATACCTTATAACAGCTGGCACAAAGTCATTCAGTATCATTATGATATTTAATTAAAAATTGCAGAAGTATCTCTCACAACACCTGTTTGGGTCACACACTGCCTTTCCATGCCTATGTATTTTGCAAATCCTAACTGCTGGTGACAAAGTGATAATTTTTGTTCACCGGATTATCATTTGTACTATCTCACGATTAATGAGTCATTTCTTGGAATTAAATGACCTATAATTCAACTATTATGTTAATGAGAACTCGGGTCACTCTTATCAAAAACAATACCAATTGGCTTTGAAGAGTGATTATGCAATAATGCGGATGCTTAGAAGTCATGGCAACGTGATCATAACAAACCATCAGTTAGGCGAATGAAGTATACCTATATTTTTATCAAGATCAGCAACCTATCTATAGTATGATCAATTCCAAATTGGCGAAGCCTCATTACAGAGCGAAGGAACCAAACGCACTGTGTATCATATGCGCGGCGCGTGCGTGCGGCACAAACCATGTGTGTGTGACAAAAACGGTGCATGTAGCCAAAATGCGTCAACCTGGATTACGTTTGCTCACAAAGAAAATAAAAACTGCATATTTCTCGCCTATTTTGAACTGATTAAAGTATAGGAATTTCTTCACCAGATCAGACCCGTATCGATGGATTTAATACAAGATTGGCAGAGTTGCAGAATTGCGAGTCGGACTCGAGTCGCTATTTTATGACTTGTGACTTGACTTGGACTTGCCATGACATGTCGCCAACGCAGGTGATAAGCTAGTTGAGTGACCCCATAAACTGTCATTGACCCCATAAAGTTCCGTTGACGCATTGCTTAAGCCTAAATAACTCGCATGCAAATGCGTGTTTAAAATTTAAAGATCGTCTTTGTTTGAGTCTGATCTGTCCTGGCAGAAAGCGTTTAGCGCCCTCAATTTGCCTGAATACTAACAAGTGGACCAAATTATGAGCAACTTGACTTATACTTTGACAAAGTGATTTAGGACTTGACTTGTGCTGGACCAAATGACTTGTGACTTGACCAGATGACTTATGACTTGACTTGGACTGGTAAAAAATGACTTGCTGCCATCTCTGAATTGGAAATCTTACAAAGACTGCTGATATATTATGGAACTGAAATGGATACACACCATATATCCCTTTTCCAGCTTCATACTGTATTCCTATAGTTGGATCAGTTCCAAATTGGCAAAACCTCCTTACAGCAGCGAATGAATATAGAAGGATGCGGGTGCACAGTGAAGGCAACAAGCGCACTGAGCATCATTTGTGTGACGTCTGCGTGCAGGCAAAACCGTGTGAGTGTGGCCATAATAGTGCACGTACAATTGGATTACTTTTGCGCACGGAGAGATTAAAAACATATTATTTCTCACCAATTTGGAACTGATGAAACTTTAGTGCAACTTCGTACTGTAAAGCCCCAACTGCCCCCTAAATTGTCACCATAAAAAGGTCTTTCCCTCAAGTACTATATAATAAGCTGCTGAGCAATCAGATTTTAATATAGGAAGAATGACTTATCCGCATGGAAATTATGGCCATTGGCATATGTGCAAAATGGCATGGCAGGCATGTAATGACTGATCTGTAATAGCCTATAGTGATAAGTGATTATTAATCCGTTGCATTTCCTAATAAGGCTAGATAACCGAGATCGTTGGGGACATGTCACACTTTCTAGTCACGCAATCAAGACCATCGATGATGGAGGGTTAATCAAAGTAGCGCTGAGCGATTTGATTGGCTTGAAAATACTAGTAAGCATTGAGTTAAAAAAAAAAGTTATAATTTATAATGATTTTTTGGACATGGGTGTAAAACCGGGACTATGGCATCCTGAAACCAAATTCTATCTAAGAGGCTTAATCTTTTCAAAATAAGAACTTGTTTCAATCATCTTTAAGAAGGGCCTAGTTAAGGTTAATCTACGTCAAAAACTGGCTGATTTTGAAGTTCTAAGGATTTCAGCCATAAATACGGCCTGCGAAAGTGGTACATACCCTATATCTTACATGTGTGAGTGTACTTCCCTCCATTCCCCAAGTTTCATAACTGAATAGGGAGGGGGGTCTTGACCACATCTATTACTACTCTTATGATGTAAACATGCAATGTACAATCTACTAATCTACCCTATACTGCCCTAACAAATAGAGGGCACTATACAGTTCTGTAAGGTATACAAGTTGTTGACACAAATAAATGTTTTATATTGTTTAAAGTAATGACATTTTCATGAATTATATGATTTAGAGACATAAGTATCTATACAATTTTGAAAACTGATTCAAACTTTATAAGCATGACCGTGTATTAACCCTAACCCCCTGAGGCACCTTTGTCAAAGAAATGTTTTCGCAGCCAAAAATCGAGGGGGGAAAGGGCCCAAATGCCCCTGGGGCTCGAACTCCAGACCTCTGGGTTCAGAGGCAAACAACTAACCGCTAGGCCACAGAGTCTACCATATTTGGCTCAGTATACTTCGCCAAGTACATACCCTGGGGCCATTATTTCATCGAAAAACTGCCAAACCCAGTGACACAAGCATACCGCATTGTAGTAATTCGTAGTACTCAAGAGTGTTAGGGTTAATGAGACCAAAATTATTTTTTAAAAAATTGAAAAAAGAAAAATTGAAGGAAAAAAAATCGCTCCTTAATTTCATCTATGTATAGAATTTATTGTATTCATTTGGTTTGCTATTGCAATACAGCAGTGGCAATAAATTGCTGCTATCAATTGAATAGGGGGGGCACTCATGTATCATACACATAGCAAAGGAATAGGTCCTCAAGACAAGAGTTTAGACAGGGAAAACGCCAAAAAAACGTATGAAGTAATTGTGTGATTCAGTTTTGTTAGTAAGTTTGTCTGATAGGCTTAACCATTTTCAGCTATTTTTACAATGACACGTGACAATCGGCCCAAGCTATCCTTAGCGCGGATTGCTGTTGAAAAAGACACCCTTATTCTCTGAAATTGGCGATTTTGATACCCTTAGTACGGGCCCGCGTTCGCGTTGTGGTCGAAGCAAGCACCCTTTAATATTCCGCGTTTTTGTTCACGAGGATGATTACAACATTATATCTGTCTAACCCCCTCCCCCCGGGTTGAATACATGATAAATGACTTTGTGGATTTATGAAAATCCTGTATGCCAAAATCAAGATCATTTGACAAATAATGTCTGACACCACCAGTATCTATGGACTCCCAACAAATTTCTGATAAAAGAAGAGACAACCCCCTCTAGAGTCATACAGCAGCCATTTGATTAATTTTGTTCCAATAATAGGTTTCATTGCGCCAGTATAATAGTAATGATTTGTATGCATGCACTGTGGGAAACAAGTCAGAGCACAGACAGTGGTCAGAGTTACCACTGTTTTGATTGATCAAAATCTGTATGCATCAAGCCTGACATCACCTACACCCAACAGTTACACAAAAAGTTCCAGATCAGGTAAAGAAGAATAAAGGCCATGTTTTTTGGCACTCTTTGGTCTATAATTCAAAAAATAAATAAGATAATAATAATAAAAAAATACGCCTCCTAGGGAATTTTATTAGGATTATGATAAAACTAGTATGAAAAAAATTGACAAAATATATTTTGAGTTATCTTGCATAAACCTAAAATGGGTCAAAAAACATGTTTTTTATAATTTTTTCAAAAATTTCATGTTCATGGTTGGATTCATTGAACCCTTTCCTTCACAAAAATGTATACTTTTATATAGATAAAATGAATAATGAAGAAGTTACGGCAGTTTTACGGAGGCTGTACCTGAGAGTCCACACCCCCTTAATGACAGATAAAAGTCACTGGAGTTGATTTTCAACTCCAGTGGTTTTAGGATGAAATAATTTAATTTTAACGTGTGATGAATTCTCGGGAATCATACAATCAAATGAATCCAATCAAAATTCAACATTTACTTCCAATCACTTCCACCGTCGTCTGTGTCAAATGAAAGAAGAGACTACCCCATCTATAGTCGCACAACCAGCATTTTTTTTTATCAATTTAGATCAAATGGCATATAGGTCCATTATGTCAAGTTATGATTTTATGTACTGATGGGCACAACAACTGAGGTACCACTTACCAGTACACTTTAATAAAATCTTTGTAAAAGCTCAGGAAATGAACAAAGTAGTGTTCGCTGTTTGTAAATTATTATACATTTGTACACTGAACCATACAAGCGCAGCCACATTGAACATAACTTGATTTTGTTTTAACACTTTCCACACTGCTATTGGTTCTACCATACAAAACAGATTTATCAGAAACCTTTCCCAACTTTCTATTCTCTCAAGAATTACTGAACCAATACTAGGAATGTTTGTACTTATTTTAATGCATTGCTCATGGTGATTCCAAATTTGGTTACAAAATTAAACAAATTCAACATTTTTGAAACAATTTGTGACATATTTTGAATGTCATCTGCAGACACCTGCCGCGTGGAAAGTGTTAAAACTTCACATGCTGAAAGGTACTGAATTCAAGTCTTGTCAGATCTTATGACATTGTTTGAAGCCAACATTTTGGCTTGATTGAAATGTCCTTTTTACCTTTAGAGATGCCTACTATTTTTTTAAGATTTTCAAATTTGAAAATGACAAAACTTGCATCCACATCAAATCGCTGCAATTTACAAACCGCCGCTTAAAAGTGGGACAAACTAGCAGAGCCCACGCGAAGCGCAGATTCCCATTCTGTCATACGCTACTTGCACGGTACAGATGGAACCATTGAAAGCGAGGCTCTCCCCTCACCACCCACTATCACGCAACACTGCGGCATGGTTTCACGCAGGTTTGTGCAACGCATGAAGCGGTTGGGCGCGTGCGCGCACTGAGGGAAGAGCCTCGCTTTCATTCTAAAATAGCCAGCTGCAAAGAAGTTCATCACTTTTTTTCTGTTACGACGGCGTTCTATAAGCGTATACACGGAAGTCCAGTTGCCATTGGTGGAATAGAACAAAAGCACAACTTTAAGCCAACCAACGCTCGTATCTGATTGGTACAATTGGATTTATGGCATCAAGGATGTTACCGCCCACATCCTCATTATCTTGCGTGTGCATAAGCCCAGAGATGAACTTCTCTGCCATCGACTATAATTCGATTACATTTTGCCTCGAACCAATCTGTAAGGAGACCCTCTGATTGCGTTTCAAATCCAAAATTTGTGACATATAGGTAGATAGATATATTATAGCAAAATTGAGAGAAATATTGGTAGAGCATTTTTGAACAATTATTATCATTTCTATTGATGGCTTTAAGCTGATCTGCATCATCAGGTAGAGTGGATAAAATGAATTCAATATTAGGCATCTTTTTCATGTGCATGCCAATCAAACAGTAATAAGCAAATTTCCCCGGGGGGGGGGGGGGGGGGGGGGGGCACTCAACCTTTTTTTTTGGTAGGGTGTGCCGCCCAGGGTCTCAAAAAGGGGGGCTACAGAACTGAACTGAGTGGATTTTATGATGAAAAATAGGGTCTAAAGAACTGATTGTTTCAATAAAGTAGGTCTTGAGAACTGGCCTATAGTTCAATTTTGATTAGCAAGAATGCAAATTTTTGATTGTTTTTGTTTTTGTTTTAGAACACAAAATGTTCGAAGAATCAGGGCTTTGGAACGCAAAATGAATGAAACGCAAGAACTAATGCAGGCTCAAAAGGGGGTCATAAAAGCTAGCAGAAGAGGGTAAAAAGGGGGGTCTTCAGTGCGGCACATACCTATACTCTTTTCCAATGTCAGAGCCCCCCCCCCCCCCCCCCCCGGAAATTTCTAAACTATGTTAACACTTTCCACATGGCTATTAGTATTATTAGTTTTACCATATACAAAATCTCAAGGATTACTAAACCAATACTAGGCATGTTTGTACTTATTTTAATGCATTTCTCATGGTTATTCCAAATATGGTAACTAAACCCAATAATTTTGACATTTCTGAAACATTTTGTGACATTTTGGAATGTCCTCTGCCGCATGGAAAGTGCTAAGATTTGCAAATTTAAGTGGTACCTAATACAAAAAGGTCAAAGACTTGTATCAAATATGATTGCAATTAATTCATTAATTAGTATCACTGCAGTTAACTGCAAGGCAGTGACCCGGTTTTATTTCAAAAATAATTTGGACTCTCAATTAAAACTCTCTATTGATTAAAGCGGATCACTTGAAAAGACCAAATGACCTGAAAGCGTTTCTACCACTATCCTCAGGGGTAACCATTGATACCAAGTACCGTAACACCAGATACCAAGTACCGTAACACCAGAAATGTTTGTGTGCATTTAAATTTCGCGAGGAGCACTTACTCACGAAAATGTCGTGAATATTTCAAATCTACCTTGCAGCAGTGCATTGCAAAGTTACACAATGTAACTCTAAAGTTTACATTAGCGACATTTTCATGGCGTGAATTAGGCCAGTACTGCTGATTTGTGAAATTGTAAACTCACAAACATTTCTGGTTTTATAAATGTGTTTCATTGTGTTTCTTATTTGTGACCGTCCACAACAAATCCAGTGTTAAGTCGCCATTTTTCAAAATGGAAATTTTGATTTAGTTAAAATCTACTTCAAATAAGCTTAAAAAAGATGTATGACATGTAGTTATTGTTTTGTAAATTAACACTTAAATAATCAAAAATCCTCTTGAAAACCCTTTTTTTTAATTGAATTTTCTTGAGTTTATTAAGCCATATCTCTGAAAGGCCCTGGCGACTTTAAACTGGGTTTGTGGTGGATGGTCACATTTGAACAAATTCCTTCCATGCAATACTAATAATACATTTGTAACGTGTGTTCAATCGCTTTTATTACCCCCAGTGATTTCTCTTCAAATTCAGAGGGGTAACGCATGATCATTCCAGGAGGTTGAAATATCCCCTACTTAACAGCGTTCCAAGGACAATTTTGCTATCCTATTGTTCAATCATTTTTATTTTTTACCTTATTCACCCTGTATATAAACTTGAAATGTCGTACCGGTGTCGGCCCAAGGATAATTATCAGACACAGATAGGGATTCCTGTGAGCCACAATAGTGTGTGTGCAATACATATCTTGATATAGATGATGTAATTGAACCGTGTATGGGCATGGATATTCATTGATGGAATACTTATACTTGGGTGGAGATGAAATAAGAATAGACACACAGACAATAGCTGCCTTATGACATTATGATTTACATGTAATACCCATTGAATTTACATCAAGCGATAAAAAACCCACCTATCCCTGTCTAGTGGGCCAGCAGGGCTAGAAATTTGGCGAGAATCCGAGAATATCCGAGAATTTGATTCCCAATTGATTCTAGTGGACAGGTTATGCGGCTGATTCTCGTAGACAGGTTTGCGAGAGTTAATTGGATTCTCACAAATTTTAAAAATTGTACACAAACTCAATTGCCGAGAATCTTGGATTCTCGTAAAATATATTTGCAAGAATTTGTTTGAATTGTCGCAAGGTGAAACCAATTTCTAGCCCTGCTGGGCAAATGGATCGCTCAGGTAGGGTTGGTTGGTCAGCGGGGTTTTTTGTTTTGTTTTTTGTGTGAAAATATTGGTGAAGTTTGACAATTTTTAAAGTTGGAACAATTTCACAATTTTCAACCAATATTTTCACTCCAACAAAATCTACATTGTTCAAAACATTTCGACCATTTTTCAAAAATGATCCAATTTTTGAGGAAAAACCAAACACATTGTTGTTATTAAAAAAAATGGGTCGGCCAGGTCCGTAAAACATGGTGGTTTTTATGTGTGTTCTTGTTAACTTAAATAATATAGGTTTTCCCGTTCATTTTGTAACATTTATTATACAAATTGGTCACACGAGCTTACAAATCAGTCTTAAATAATATTATGAACATGCATTTGTCAATTTAGTCTTAGCCATATTCACTTTGTATTATATTTAAATACTGTAACATTTGTTATTTGTTAGTATAAAGGGCCTGCTTGGAAAGCAGTGCAAGTCACTGATGCATATTTCACTCAATATAGAAAACATAAATCAAGATCATCGCTTTAGTCTGATCATTATTCAGTTTTAACCGTTTTATCGCTGTTTTTTCGTCATGGTAGTTTGATTTGGTCCATACAACCATTCAGTCGACAGATGTGAATTGGTATTTTGAAGAGCAAAGTTAACCCTTTTTTCAATGTATTTCATCAATGTTATGATATCTGAGGCCTACCGTCACAGAAAAGCATTGAAATTAAACAAAAGGCCTTTATTTTGCCATTTCGAAATGCAAAGTCTGATTAGGAGGTAACTAACATTTGATTTGGATAGGGGTGTCTCACCAGAAATTGAAAGATTGCATTAATATTCATAATGCTTCTTGTTTCTTGAAAATAACATGTCTTTATGAAATCCTTCAATTAGCACTTCGATTAAAAAAAGATTGATTAAAGAGCAGGCCTTGAAATAAGAAATGAAAAGGGCAGGCAGTTTATGGCAATTTGAAAGGGGCACCAACTTTATCCAAGGCCATTATGTACTTTTTAATGGAGTAAAAACATCCAGAAATGGAGGGCATCAAGGCTACTACGTGGGGCATCTAAGGCAGTGGCTTTCGATGCCTTCGATTAATTAAAGCCCTGTTAAAGAGTTCAATTATTTTCTAGAAATGGAGGCTAGCAATATGTTTCCGGATTTCTGTAAGAAATTACAATTTCGGCAGGTCGAAACAATTGGAAGGAAAAGGAAACAAGTCATTTTCTTCTCTTTAGCCTTAGCAGAAAATAAACATGCTATGGTTCAATCAGTTCCAAATTGGGGAGAAATATGCAGTTTGTATCTCTCCGTGCACATAAGTAATCCAACCGAACACATGCAATTTTGGCCATATGCACACGATTTTGGTAAAACGCATGCGTCACACATGTGATGCACGTGCACTTGTTGCCTTCATGTGCGCCTACACCCTTCTGTATTAATTCGCTGCTGTAAGGAGGCTTCGCCAATTTGGAACTGATCAAACTATAGCAAAAAAATTGTTAGTGTGAGCTTTTACTTACACTTAACTACCATCCTAATAAAAGTGTACAGAAAATACTGTAAAATTGGAACTAATATGCCCAAGTGTTCAGTGTTCAAAGCAGCAGGTTGATTATTTATCCAACCATATCATCCATAAGGCAGCCAATACATTGTAACACAGTCCGCATGACCAACCCGTAATATAGATATGGTGATCGCTATCTGGCTAATTTAAGAATCAATTTGGAATCCGAGCGTTTATGATATCGTCAAGGAAAAGATAAACACGTCTTGCCCTGGGTGAACCCAAATCTCATACACAAGGTACTTAACACTTTCCACGCGGCAGGCGTCTGCAGACGACATGCCAAAATGTCGCAAAATGTTTTAACAATGTCACAATTATTGCATTTCATTACCATATTTGGAATCAACATGAGAAATTAATTGAAATAAGTACAAACATGCCTAGTATTGGTTCAGTAATCTTTAAAAGTTGGGAAATAGTACTGTATACCGTATTGTAGCCGCATCAAAATTGGAAAGTATATCTAGACAATATTTTCATTTTTTTTTCTTCAGGATTGTAAAAATTTAAACAAATTGCATTGGAATGTTGGAAAATGGGTCAGGTTACAAAACATTTCATGTGTTGCTTATTTTAGTTGATTGCTTTCATTGTAATGAAGTACATTAAATATATGAGTAGGCCTAATGATCCTCTTTTAAACAATATCATTCAATTTTATACAAAAAATATGTGAATTCCTAACTCTTTGCAAATGGGTGACCGTTCAAAGGTTTCTTCCTTTTTTGGAACTTATTAAACTATAGTAATTAAATTGCAATCCCATGTTTCTACCATACATAAGCCAGTCCCGAATTACAAGTACACATTTTTAAGAAAGTCCTTTTAAAAATGACACCAAAATAAAATCATCATTCCGAAAAAGAGGTATGTTTTATCTTAAACACTTTCTAAGCGGCTATTATGTTACCATACAAAACATAATTTTCAGAAACCTTTCCCAACTTTCAAAGTCTATCTTAAGATTTACTGAACCAATTCTAGGCATATTTGTATTTATTTCAATGCATTTCACATGGTGATTCCAAATATGGTAATGTATTTCAACAATTTTGACATTTTTGAAAAAATTGGAGAAATTTTGGAATGTCGTCTGCAGACGCCTGCCGCATGGAAAGTATTAATAATCTCTTACATTGACAAGGAGAGGAAAGTCAATCGTATGCAATACATCCCAATTCGATTATCTTCCTCAAAAAGATTTTAATTAATTATAATGCCATCTCCAAATTAGAAAGTAAGGCCAAGTAAAACAAAACAACAGTTGATCGTCCCCGCCCGCTTCCTTTTTTCGTGCCGCATGATTTTTTAAAATGATTTATTATTATTTTTATTTTTTTTAAATTTTTTTTATAGTCAAACTTTTCGAAAAATTGCATGTAAAACTATTAAATGTTTAAGTTGCTCCAGTAAAACTTTATTAAAACTGTATCTGTACATTAAATAAATGCATATACAATGTAAATAGGCTCAGACTGTAAAATCTTTACTTCAAAAAGCTGACGGCCATCTTGGAAAAATAAAATTAAAATAAAATAATAAGCCCCACCCGCATCCTTTTTTTGAAAAGTCCGGACGATCAACTGTTGTTTTGTTTTACTTGGCCTAATACTAGCAGACAGTATGGTATTGTAACATGAATGGGATTTACAAATGGTGTGTAATTACAATCTGCATGTTATTATAAAGAAATCTAATTATCTGTACGCATATCCGTACGCATATCTGTACGCATTTAAAGGTTATTTAAGGCGGCCCATTTACAGTTGCTGTTCAAATTTACTGGTACTTGTTTTTGATGTTTGCAGTATTATTAGTATACTATTAGGCACCTATTTTTTTTTGTATTGGCGTAACATGTCAAAATTAGGGTGTGGCGACGGATTTTTTATTTTCCTGTTATAGATGGTTTGAATTCGCACTCAACGTTTCTTGTGAAGGGTATATAGATGGTTTGAATTCGCACTCAACGTTTCTTGTGAAGGGTATATAGATGGTTTGAATTCGCACTCAACGTTTCTTGTGAAGGGTATTACATAATTATTCTGATTTTTTGTTCTGTTTTAGGATGATCATTCATGAAGTATCATTAATCCACCTAATTATGGTTTTAGCTTCTTGACAGTAAACTATCATAAATTTGACTATAATGGACTATGGTGGGAGACGGTGGGACAATATGGACAGGGGGAACCAGTGGCGTAGCTAGGTTTTTCTTTTGGAGGGGGTGGGGGGGTGTGAAAGTGAACCGACAAGGACTTTTCAACTTTTGAGAATTGGAGCCGAGTTAGAAACTTGAGAGCGTAAGGGTGAGGGTGTGTGACATGGTGGCCCCCAAACCGGCGCGAAAAAACGGGCATTCAATAACCGACAGTACCAATCTCAACCGACAGTCCTTTCTCAACCGACAGTGCCAATCACATTCGTCGGTGCCAATCTGAACCGACAGTGCCAATCACATTCATCGGTGCCAATCTCAACCGACAGTGCCAATATCAACCGACACTGATACAAACCCAAATTACATGAACAAACAGGGGATAACTCATAAAATCACTTAAGATGTAAATCTTCTAACTGTCCGTAATGCTTATGAAAGTAAAACCATACCATAACTACGTTAAATTCATACCATGAATGTGTGAAACCATAATTTCCTAACATTGATTAGATGTGCACTGATCCATACACAATCAAAATTCTATAAATTTTATATAACCATATCTTTCTGAACAAGACATACCCCATGTGGTACACAATAAATGCCAAGCACCCCTGACATTTACAAGTATTAAGAGTTTATTTAAGGATGTTTTATTTTTGTGAATCTTGCAAAATGGCGATGCAATTACAATTTTGGCGACCTGGAGGCCAGCATCAACTCGACTAATTAATTACACTTTGTAGTAAATATTGACGTTCTTGAAAGAGGCAAGGGAACTCACGAGTACTTCACAACACATATATCCTAAAATAATACACGCCAGCCCCCATTACACTGATTTAATTTGAGGTATTTTAGCACTAAATTGGTACTTCAAGCTTTGAAAAAACAAAATCCAGCCTCGAGCAGAAAATTAACTATAAATGGGATTGTGGGGGGTTCTACATAGACAGATGTCTACAAATGAAGAGCTTTGTTGCAAAAGGGCTATGGTGCATTTTTTCAAAAAATGAGTTTGATATAGAAATGTATAGGGAAAAATCATATGTTTCAAGGAAACAAAGTCATTTTTTTTCAAAAAGACCTACATCTCATTGTAAACAGCCTTAGAATTAAATCGGGATACAGGCCCTTTTGCAACAAAACAACAACTTCAATGGCTGTTTACAATGAGATGTAGGTCTTTTTGAAGAAAATGACTTTATTTCCTTGAAACATATGATTGTGACCTATACATTTCTATATCAAACTTATTTTTTTTAAATGATTAAAATAACTGATTTTTTTAGTGTGGTATTTTTTCTTTATGTACAAACAAATGGAGTTTTGTTGCAAAAGGGCCTACATCCAAATTTTCAAAAAATGTAAACATGATTTAAAACAAATTAAAAACTAGCACACTTGAAATTTATTTCAATTTAAATTAGTATGTAGTGTACCTCTTTCATAATCCATTCAGTTTTTCAATTGCTCAACTTGAATATTTAGAAACAGTTTTTTGACTTTTTCTCAATAAGAGCCAAAGTGGATGTAGGGCCCTAAGCATGTTGCGATATCGCGCCGCGACTATATCGCGATTGGATAAGCTTATCGCGACAGCAATATTAAATTTGACCTCAGACGATATCCAACAATGTAAACTTTTACCTGTATAAAAGTGTATACATTTTCAACTTGTGTGTCATCACAATAAATCTTCAGCTTGTCGACTGTAATTTATTCCTTGTTTTGTTCCTAAAGTGGTTTGATTGTTTGTTTAAATCCATCATCATTGTTATTACAAACATGTCAACTTGTCATCAAAAAGAAACTGGACCGCTATTAGCCTAACCACATGTGCCCTTGTTTTGCCTTGGCCGATATAAACAGCCCGTTCTAAGTTGCAATCTTGCTCATTTATTGGCGATGTTATTTGGTTATGGACAATATTGAAACGGAAACCAGCGAATGACGTCATCTATGCTAATAAATGGTGACCACATGATTCAACACGTGATTAATTTTCCATTGATAAAAATACAAACTAATCTTCGGATAGCCTCGATTTTCCGATACCCGAGTGAGATGAATGACGTCATGCTAATGGCGACCACATGTTTTACAATAATAAATAAAAAGACGAAACAAAATGCTAGCGGCAATGTTTTCATGAACTTGTTTATTGATTAATTCTTTGAATTTGAACATCATGAAACCTGATGAGGAACAGTTTGCATGTAAAATGTGGTGGGCAGAATGTTACATTGAATGTAATAATGTGTTGTATCATATATTTCGAGGACAAATAAGGTTCGTTTTTCATCACTGAAAAATGTATTTAAAAAAGTAAGCTTTTTAAAAGTTTGGAAACAAATATCGTGATATGGCGATATCGCGATCAAATTTTACCCACGATCAACGATTTGAGACAAGGTGGCGATAAACACACCTAATTGTAGGCCCTTTTGCAAAATACCTCTTCAAATAGAACATGCGATGTGATTATCTAATGCAGGCATCAATTTGAATCCTAAACCTACCCCCCCCCCCTCCTCAAGCCTTCAATCGTATTCACCTTCCTTCAGGAAAAAATAGGTCAAGATTTGGTTTTTTCTTGCAATTTTTGGAGTGAAGATTCACTTTGGTGTACTATGTTCATTCTATAGATAGGGTGACAGCAATTTTGTATCAACAAAAGCAACGGTCGAAGGGGCTGGACTGTCGATACATGCTTGAGGGAACAGCATATGACCACAACACTGTCCACTATGCCTAATTGCCCCTTTATAATGCTTTGGCGCGAGTTTAAAAACACAGGTCCTAAACAAAACAGGATGCGTACACACACCGCCCAGCAAAGAACAATGGCAACTGCAGACCAAATATCTGGCATGACGTCACCTGTCACCCCATCTATAGAAATGTATGAGAGAAGTTAAATTTAAGGTGAAGATTCGCCATAGATTTACCTTCCAAAATGTAAATTTGATCATGATTCATCACTTCAAAAATGTAACTAGGCAATAATTAATAGACGTCTAATCTCTGACTAGTCTTGAGGAGGGTAGGTTCGGGATGCACATTGACGCATGCATAAAGCAATGTGGTGCGCTTATAATACATGCATATTCCATTGAATTCATTATAATTTGAATATTACATGTACAGAAGAACCAATCCATGAAAATAATAATGCTTTGTTTCTTCAAAATTCAATTTCATATATTATAAATCTTCGCCACATTTGTGTCAAAATTGTTCAAAATACCCCAAACATACCACATGGTAAACAATTGCTGTAGATCTCAACTCCTCAAAAAAAAGTTCAGAATATGGTGTGTTTTTTCAATCACCTTTATTTTAGATATTTCATGATGTTTATATTATGTTAATTGTTAAATATCAATGAAGAGCTGATGTTTGTATTGTCATACATATCAATGAAAAGCTGATGTGTTCATTTTCCAATCTACAATCACTTTTGTAGAAGATATAGTGAATCTACAACACTTTTTATGGAACATATAGTGAATCTACAACACCTTTGTGGCAGAGATAGTGAACCTACAACACGTTTTGGGGCCGAGATAGTGAATCTACAACATGTTTTGTGGCCAAGATAGTGAATCGACAACACGTTGTGTGGCCGAGATAGTGACTTTACAACACGTTTTGTGGCCAAGGGGTGAATCTACAACACGTTTTGTGGCCAAGATAGTGAATCTACAATACCTTTTGTGGCAGAGACAGTGAATCTACAACACCTTTTGTGGCCAAGATAGTAGTGAATCTACAACATGTTTTGTGGCCAAGATAGTGAATCTACAACACGTTGTGTGGCCAAGATAGTGAATCTACAACACGTTTTGTGGCCAAGATAGTGAATCTACAACACGTTTTGTGGCCGAGATAGTGAATCTACAACACGTTTTGGGGCCGAGATAGTGAATCTACAACATGTTTTGTGGCCGAGATAGTGAATCTACAACACGTTTTGTGGCCGAGATAGTGAATCTACAACATGGAGTGGAGTGTGGCATGCAATAATCTTGTGAACTACGTTCTGAAGGAATTGCACAGCTATAAGAGCATCCCTTATTGCGTTTGGTTGTCCAGGGTGGGTCACAAGAGAGTTGAACTTTCTGAAAAGCCACACTCTTCATCTTGGTTTCGAACCATAGATAAGTTGCATTGTGGCAAGGGTGAGGGGGCTATTCACCTGTAGTTGGTTCGTTATGGCTCCGATGCTGCTGGTCATTGAGAGTGACTGTGGCAGCATATCATGTTGTAATCAACCATCTGCGATAAAGGGTGCTTTTTTCTACCACAACACATGGGCTTGTGTTAAGGGTATCAAAATCGCCAATTTTAGGGAATAAGGGTGTCTGTTTCAACCTAAATCCGTGCTAAGGGTTGCTTTGACCGATAGTCATGCGTCATCATTGTAAAAATAGCCCCAAATGGTTAGGCCTAAGCATGCACGGTACTTTGTCCACTTTCTTTGCAGGGACATCAGTGGATTGGTCCCAGAAAGGCCTCCAAGATAGGTAACCCCTTACATTACACTATGATAGTACATATTACTTGATATCTTGAGTGTTACCTACCTGTAATAGTTAGATGTAGTAGAGGTCTAGTATCTGTAATGCTATCATCAGGGTCCCGTACGTTAGGATTACGCACCGTGATTGTAGGGGTCATGGCTCTCAGCTCTCCAGTTATACCATGATAGTACTTGAAACAAACTTTGGTCACAGCTACGTCAAAAAAGAAACAAAAAAGCAAAAATGTCAATTAGGCGAATTAAATTAGTTTTTTGTTAATATTTGTTGATTTGCTTCTAAGAAGATCATCATGTTTCATCATGTTGGCGATCCAAGTAGGGGGGGGTCTCAAAAACTAAACTGGTTCAAGTACAACTAGCAAGAGAGGGTGACAATGTGGATTTATACTTGTAAGTTCAGTCAGTTCCAAATTGGTGAACCTGATTACAGCAGCGAATGAATACAATAGTAAACTACAGTCCTCAAAATAAGTAACTGACCAGGTAATTAATATGCTCTCAATTCCAAAACTATAGCTCTTACGTTAAAATATTAAATTGTAAAGTTGTAAGGAAATCTCTTTTCTTCAATTTGAGATATTACACGTGAAGATTGCATGAATATTAATTCAGTTATGAGTTCAAAACCAAAGCCAAGTCAGTTTTTCATTTTAACATTTTGTTCGTCAACACGCAGCCTCGGACTAGCAACAGGCACATTATTGATTAACTGGTAGCGATAACTCACTGGTTGATAGTTAGATGAGGATTTGGGATGGTTCAATTGATCAATGCAGCCCATACCCATACCTGTCACACGGTCCTGCGTGTTCAAAACCTAAGTGTTAAAATGAAAAACTGACTTGGTTTTGGTTTTAGACTCATAACTGAGTTTATATTCATTCAATCTTCACGTGTAATATCTCAAATTGAAGAAAAGAGATTTCCTTACAACTTTATTATTTAATATTTTGTACGTAAAAGCTATAGTTTTGGAATTGAGAGCATATTAATTACCTGGTCAGTTACTTATTTTGAGGACTGTATATACCTGTACCATATACCTATACCTATAGCTTTAAAAGGTCTTAACACTTTCCACACGTCCAAAATTTCACCAAATGTTTCAAAAATGTCAGAATTATTGAATTACATCACCATATTTGGAATAACCATGAGTAATGCATTAAAATAAGTACAATCATGTCTAGTATTAGATCTGAAATCAATTTTGTATAAAAAAAAACGTGTGGAAAGTGTAAATGTCGACAAATACCTAACTTCCAACGTTGGAGTCCACCCCATCCCGTTATTGGAGGAAATAATCTCCCCGATAACATTTTTGCAGCAAATCAATTATTAATCTGACCAAATTAGCCTGAAAGTATTGCTTACAAGCGACAAGAGTCAAGTCTTAATTAATGGCAGTGGTTAACCAATAGACATTGACATAATGTGGAGTCATCCACAGGGTCCCCAGTTCTAGAAATGAGGTGAAGTACGACACATTTTATACCAAATTTGACCAAAAATGGTTCATTACATTATACCTGTATGAGAGGTCAAGCCCTCTTTTTGGTTCGAAGAGGCCACTCGCTCAACTTGAAAGCTTTATTACAGAGTTTAGCCACTGAAAATAGAATTGACAAAATTTGGCTTATGGAGTCATAGCACTCACTGCAACCAAAAATGAGGGGCTACATAAAATGATGAGATCCGTTCCGAAAACCTCATTTCCCGTTTCGTGAATATAAATAAAAACCTAGTAAATCTGAGTCTTTACTCATCAGCATCAAAAGTGCCCTTTCTTTGTCCACTACTTGACTAAACAGCGATGCAAACACTCCGGTTTGTACAGAAGCGGTGTACATGCATGTTTCCACGCGTAAATCAATATAATACACTGTTTAATTCCCAATTAGTATTTCACTAAAGGAATTGCATATTGACCCGTTACAAAAACATGACAGATTGGAAAAGGCTCGCGAGTTGCTGCCATGCATCCCCACTCAGAGCAAAAAGACTATTCACTCTAACTTGAGTATTCCTGAGGGATGTGTTTAATCCCTATATTTGCTTGTACGGCGACAAACAAAAAAAACACCTGTTTTACGGGCGGATGGACCTGTCAAGTAGGATCAGTCGATCTGGGTTTTTTATTTCATTTATTTTTTTTTAACCTAAAATGTCATCAAAATTGGGATTTTTTTTTAAACATTTGTGGAAACAATTTGTCAACAGATTTTCGGCAAAAACGGCTGATTTTACATTATTTGAGGGGGAAAAAATTGAGAAAAAAATCTAAAAATATTCTTGAAAAACACAGGGTGGAGTTTTCAATTCAATTTTGGGCGATTATGTGACGGGGATAAAAACTTGTTCTACAGGCATGACTGACCCTATTTTTTCTCAGAATTTTCAACATTATTTAAAACATTTTATAAAACAAAAAGAGTTTTGAACATATTTGTTTGAATTTCTTTAATTAAGGACATTTTGGAAAAGTTTATAAACCATTTTAACAATTTACCATAAATTTTAAAAAAAGCCTGCTGACTGACCGACTCTACCAAAGAAGTCCGGTTGTCCATAGAACAGGGTGGTGGGGTTTTCACTGTCTTACTACACATTGGTGCAAAAAGGCAATCTACAATAACCTGAGAATGCCAGCAGATGTGAGAAATTGCCACATTTACTTTTCCAGTACCAATCTGATATTGCGCAATTATAGTCAGATGGTGCAAATTCGCCAAATTTGCGTAAGGCCAAAAAAACAAATTGTTATGTTGTCCTCCACAACTTTCAGGGAGGAGGGGCGGGCGGGCAATTTTTTTTTCTTTTTTTTTTCTTTTTTTTTCTTTTTCTTTTTTTCTTCTTTAACCAGCGGAAGCTCAAAGTTAAGCCAACAAGAAGTTGAAATCACTCTAAGAGTCGCACATGTTATAAACACTTAATTTAATATTCAATGCCATTTAAACTGGTAAAAAAAAAAATCTGGAGAAAAAAAAGAAATCTGATTTTTTTTTTAATTCTGAAAAAATCTGAAAAAATATCAGAGCGGCCCTAACTTGACGAGCAGGCGGTCGAGGACAACATAACAATTCTTTTTTTTGTGCCTAATATGGTGCACATTTCTTTGCATTAATAAACTGAATAAGCACCAAGGGCTTTCCACCCCAGTAGGAAGGTTAGGTTGTTTTCCTAATTGTCTAACGTGTAGGAAGGACTAGTCTTCAGCTCACCCAGTTTTGAGGGGAAAACCAATGAAATTGACAACAAATAAAATCACATTTCTAAGATTTAAGCCATCAATTTTGAGTTTAGAATTGCCCTAACAATTGACATACAGGGTGGGTCAAAAAAATGCAATAAAGGAAAGAAGCCATCTTGTTTTCAAAACCAAGTTGAAGTTTGAAATTTCTTTAACGTTGCAAAAATGATATAGTTGTTTCTAACTTTATGTGAAAAAATGAAGTCAATCGCATTTTTAGTTTGTCTTTGGTGAACCTGTTTGCTGCACAACCCAGTTTACTTGTTTGTCCACGAGCATAATGATTTTCAATTGAAATTGCACACATTTCATGTTCACATTTGAATATCCTGCTAACAAAAATTTGGAATAATTTCATATTTATTCAAATTTAGAACATAATAAGCAATTCATAGCATGGGTTATGTAAATTGATTATTTTATCTCCAATGTAAACAAGAAAGAATGCATTATGTTCAAATTACGTCACAAATTTACTTGAATTTTTTTTTTTTAATGAGAGACGCATTTTGAAATCTTATGCATGTTTTGGGTGTTTCATGGACAAGCGTGTGAAATGGGTGCATGGGTAAAAAGGTTCACCAAAAGCAAACGAAAAATGGGATTGACTTCAATTGTTCACATGCAGTTAGTAACAAATATGTTATTCTTATAACGTGTAAAAAAATTCAGACATCAACTCTTCCACCTGTGTTCCCCTACACATAGAAAGATCACCAAAAACACCAACATGGATTTTCAAATACCTCACTTCACATTGACAAACAACATGCTAAACATATTGGGCTGTATTCTCGTACTCAACACGGCTTTAGCTTAAAACCATGTCTAACTAAATTGTCTAAATTAAACGCTCTTTTATCTTTTAAACGACGTGTTTAACAAAAACCTGATTTTAAACGCGGCAAATCTCGTCCCCAGAATGGTTGTGCATTCACTATACAGGCATGGGCTTCAATAGATATCGACAATTCCTCAAATGCATGTGCATTTTTAAGACTACATGATCTGCACTGCAGCTTGCAGAGGGCACGGTTGAGTAATCTTTCATGGTGATAGTTAAACGCATGTTAAACTACCCCCAATACTCATGTTTAAGTTAGACACTTTTCAGTGAGTTGAAATAAAAGTTTAAAATATTTGAGAATTGCGTTTAGATAAATGACATTTTTTAAGTCAAAGTTAAACGTGTGTTTAGCTTAAAACCGTGTTTAAATACGGCCCATTGATATACATGTGTTTCACCTTTAAGTTCAGACATGAGTCTGCAATCTTGACATCCATATTCCATGGATGCAATGCAATCGCATTTGAGTTCTGCACACTTTATTATACTGGAAAGTAACGCAATCACTAGAGTATGCACTGATGTTAACCCCTCTCCCAACTTGAAATGACAGGGAGAATAGTATATTCGAGGTCATTTTCAGGCAAGGCTAGAAAAAATGGGAAACTCAGGAACTAAACATGGTTCCCGGGAAATTTTGACTTTGGAGGGAAATATTTGACTATGGAGGGAAAATTGTAGGTGTAAAAATAAATACATCAACATTTGAAGGAAAATTTTCTCCATGAGGATACTTTTTTACTAATGACTAATCTTTGTCGTCTACACTTTCCGACTCACGAGGGCTCTTAACTTTACTACACCGATCATCTTCAGTTTGAGCCGGCCCCTAAACAATTAACACTGTCCATGTGGCAGTCAGCTGCAGACGACAGTTCCAAAGTTCACAAAATGTTTCAAAAATATCAGAATTATTGAATTTCATCACCATATTTGGAATCACCACGAGAAATGTGTAAAAATAAGTACAAAAATGCCTAGTATTGATTGGTTCAGTCATTCTTGAGATAGACTTTGAAAGTTGAAAAAGATTTCTGAACAATCTGTTTTGTACAAAGTAAAACTAATAAAATAACAATAATAATACACTGTTCTTATATACAGCGCTTTCCACAATGCAAGAAAAGTCCCAAAGCACTTTTGGCCAATTATTATCTGCCATTTTGAAATAGAACCCTTTTTATCGCTACATTTAGGCCACTACCGGCCAACAGTGCACAGCCTATTAGCACTACATAGATTGTGACTCCCTAACAGCTCCCCAACAATCGTTTGGGTTGACGAGGCAATTGAGACGAAGTATCTTGCCCAAGGACACAAACAAGTTGGCCATGGCTGGGCTAGAACTCACAACCTCATGATCATGAGTACCACGCTGTTCCGTTGGACCACACATGCTCTCAGTAACCGCATGGAAAGTGTTAAGGCACATTTGGAGCACCGATATCAAATTCATATCAAGTCTACTTACCGACCGGGATGTATATACTGGTATACATGTGCAACACCAAAATATGACTCACATATACGCGAAAGAAGGCTACCTTAGCTTAGCATGTGCTGGCTAAAAATGTGTTTTACTTTGTATCAAAATACTCTTCAGTAGTGTTAGAAAGGTAATTTGAGCAACAAAATGTACATTCTATCAAATTGGACTGGTTGACACAAAATAAAACATTGTGTATGACGGTAGGATGATCAGGTTGAATGCTGGTTACAGAAACCAGTGCCAACCAGCGTAGATCTCACCAGACAGAACACACGTTTTGAGTTTTCTTATCTTGATTTCTGAAAAATTACACAGCCTACATCCAGACAGAAAGTTTGTCACCGATGTGTCATTACTCAAACATAGATTACCTGATAAATGGAATGTTGGGGTGTGTTATCTTTTTGAAGTATTGCAAATCAATAAATAAATAAAGTTTTCTGTTTACACTGAAATCAAATTTCATTTCAGGAAGCAGTGTTATCCCTAATGCATTTAACCGTGCGTTTGATTGGTGTAATATATGATGAGTAACCAATCAAAATATCGTCGCTGTTCTGTCAAAACCTCGTATCCTCTTCCGGCCATTCAGCATGTATAAAGTAATACTATAACCTATGGGCATTCTGTCATACAATTTGACTAAAATAAATCTGATATTAACCCCTAAATTAATTTGAGGTCTCAGGTAGTCACCATGTCTTATAATCAAAATGAACTGTGTTTTCTCTTTTAGAGAGCGAAATTTCATGTTTTTGTTTCCAAATTATTTTAATCAAAACAATACACAAACAAATAGTTTTGCCAAATAGTTCATGTAAATTACTGTGTGTCTTGGTCTAAACAAGATAAAAGATCCTGAATGGAGGTGTGTTTAGCTTAAATTGAAAACTGAAGAAAGCACAAGTTGAATTATAAAGCAGAATTTGAACTTTACAAAGCAGACAACTTTGGGCTTTAAGATTACACTTTATTCTACCATAGAAATGATGCATACCTGGGAGTGCTGGAACCCTAAGTACAATAAGCCTTTCACACTGCCCCGCAAATCAAAAGTTCTATCATCCTTTAGTATCCGATTGATCATCAAAAAATGGACCAGTTCTCTGCGCGAATATATATCCCGATGATCAATCACATTTGTTACCACGAGTCACGTCAAAAAGGACACGTTGTCGGCAAATACAATTTTTGAGATCTATTGAAATAGAACAAAATATGAGTCTCCATTTCATATCTTGTGATTACAAAGTCTGATTACCTTAAAAATTGTATCATTTCAAAGCTTAAAATGGGCTCTTTCAAGTCATACCAATAACTTAGCTTTGGACCTTCCACATTTTGATGTGACAGGTCACATTTGTGCGCATACTTTGAAAAGACTGAACTAGTCTCCACTTGGCGGCGATCAAATCTGATCGATCATCGGAGGTTAGTGTGAAAAGTCTTTTTATTTATCTGGGTTTTTCCTTTTAAAGGGAATTTTTATATACTACTTACGTTTCATAAAGTGAGGTTGAGGCTCCAGTATCCAGATAATCTGTCCTTTCTGCATACCGCTGATACCACGATTCTTGTAACTAAGGTAACCGGTGGGATTAGATTCACCTAAAATGAAAGAAAACAATGAAAAGTAATAGTGTTTAATCTTCCATACAAGACAAGTCTTGATAAAAAAATGTGATGGTGGGTACCACACCTGAGAGTACTCAAATTATTTTTGACAGTTGGGGGTTACTGGAGGTATGAAATCCTATCCACCTTTATTTTAGGGGTGTTTTGACCTCAAAACGGCAGACTTGGCAGTTTTTTTGCGATTTGAGACCACTCTTTAGGATTTTCCAGCACAAATTATACTCTATATTTAGAGATAGTTGTCAAAAAAATGATTCATTTCAGCATCACAACCAAACCTGTATACCTTGTGTACCTTGTGTATGTGAGAAGCTCTGCCCCACCCCCCCCCCCCCCCCCCCCTGCCACAATAAATATGAAATTACATGCATCATTTATCAACAGATTCAAATCCATTAACCTGATGATATACTCGAGGATTAGTGCAACAAGGGTCCATCTGCAATAGCTGCCAGATGTTATCACCTGTGGTAGACTATATCAGACACCTTGATATAAACAAAAAGTAACACAGTGCAGCTTTAGCAGATAGGACATTTTTGCATATGTACATCTCAGTTATGTGAAAATGCAATACCTACAATAGCTGCCACATGTTATATGATGAAGGTGCTTTAGGTTGTGCCCTTGTGAAAAACACAATCTCACAAATGGCACCTATTGCAAATAGGCCTTTGTTACACTAAACCATCATACTAACCATTGGCTGTAATCTGAGAAAGTGGAGAAGGAGGACTTGGCCCTTTATGTTTTAGTCAATTAACCATTTTTGACAGTTTGATACTACCAGTGGCATGTCTAGGATTTCTCTGGTGGAATAGGGGGGGGGGGGGGGGGGGGGCAGGTTCTCCATTCCCCCGAATTACATCACACCATTTTGTTAGATTACCTGTTTATTGAAATTTTGATTTTTGTTATCATTTTCATGAATTTGGCCATAATTAAACGGGCTTTAACATTATATTCCTAGCCATATGCTATTTTTATGGTAATTTGGTTTTATTTCCCCCGAATAATGTCTTGAAATTGGATAGAAAAGGAGTAAATATTCCTTGAATCCCTTAAATACGAGTGCAATTCAGCCGGATGATAGTCAGACACACCAATGTGTGATACTAACATTCACGAAATGCTTTAATTTCAGTTCTCACCCATTGTGATGACCCCATTTCAAAATATATTTCAAAATTCAGAGAGATAATATTACAACAAATTGCTATTTAGAAGAAAATAAGTGGGACAAACTCAGCTCAGTTACAAAACTGCTCCTAAGGTTTCACACAGTGAAAATACACTTTGCATTAAATGGTACATCATCTGAGTCCACATTTATTTGGCAGACACCTGTTATGCAGCCCTTTTATGGCAAAAGGATGTATCTTATATGAACTTTCCTAATGATATACTTCCTTTTAACATGGATTATGTGAACTTGGTTCAATAATCCTCACTTAGGAAAAGGTTGCAACTTGTACGGACAATAAAAGTAATATACTGCCTTTTACCACTTCATGATTTATGGAGAAAAAGCTAACTTTGATCATGTTAAAAGGAAGTATACTGTTAGAAAACTACATGTAAGATACATTCTTTTGCCATAAAAGCACTGTATAGCATCTGGCAAATGCCTCCCCCCCCCCCCCCCCCCCCCCCCCCCCGTCCAAATTGGAGCTTTATCACCTCCTTTTTCATAAAAAATGGTGTAAACCTGAATTTAAATCTTCCCACACATTCAAAAAGTCTCATCTTAGTGCAATTTGCCCATCCCTACTCTGAAAACCATAATACCACAACTGCATCTATACAAAAACAGGGCTAAAATTTCAGCCAGAATCCGCATATCAATTCTCGTAAACAAATTGTTTCTCGTAAACTTTTTATATGTTAAAACACAGGAAAGATTGCGCAAGAATCAAATGATCCTCTTAAACATCTATCGCAAGAACCAGTTTGATTCTCCAAATCTGCAATAAAATTCCACCCAACCAGGCTTGAACTTCAGCAACTATCTGCAGATTCTAGCAAAAATTCTAATCAAGGGATTGGCATGAATCAAGATTTAACCCCCTGGGCACTACCTGTCTTTCATACAATAATTCCCATTGGTCTATTACATGATAAATCATTTTGATGACCAATTACAGTTTTGCTTATAAATATTTTATGCTAATATTTTTGAAAATTGTAATTATTCTAACGATGTCTCAGATTGGCACAACATTTGACACATTCTAAATTTCAACCAATCGGCTGGTAGTTCTCAGGGGGTTAAGTTGATTCCTGCAGAAACCCCTTCTTAGAATCAAGACCAGGCCTGAAAATAGCACCTGCCTCCTGCCCATAGCGGGATTCATTTGTGTTGGACAGGTGAACATGGTGAAGATGCAAAGGTACCCGACCGACTGGAAGGTAAAGTTGGCAAGTGGAATTTCTGTCGGGCAGGTATTTTTGTGAGTTACCTGCCTGAGTTGACAAAAATCTTGAATTTCCAGCCCTGATCAAGACCAACTCTCATGCTTTGAAATAACAAAATTATTTCTCGGAAAAAACTTCCAACAGCTTGAAAATCTACTTACCTTCCATATTCAACATGAAATAATAGCCCCCTTTTGGCTGTCTTAAACACCAAGGATAAACCAAACTTTTGGCTATGATATTACCCTTCTGGCATTCGGATATGTAAACGCTGTGTACTCTGTGAGTGACTCAGGCGTGCATACATACATGTAGGCCTCAGAACTTTGTTTGGAACTGTATCGGTTTTCCGATTTATGGAAAGTCATCATGACAAATTCTTCCAATAACCAACTTTCCATTTCCTTTCACCATCACGTCTCAAATTTCTTTTTATCAGACACATTGAACTAACGATAAGAATGTGCTGTATGTATAAGCAATGATGTCATACCTAGTTATAGGGGCAATGCTCTACAGTTGAAACTCAGTTGAAAATGTCAACATAACTTATGTGCTTATAAATGTTGATTTTTTGTAGTTTTCAAAGAAATAGTGTACTGGTACGACGTACAGAATTATTACACAAAGATATGGGGTTCTTAGAAACATTTTGTTTTTGAAAGTAGGACATGTGTTTGGCATACAGGGTGAATCCAACAAAAAAGGGCTCTCTTTCAGCATGGATTAAATCCTTATTAAAACTGCTGAACCATGACCAATTTGATTTCATAGTAGAGTCCAACTAATGAATCAAGTAAGGAAGGTGTGACCAACTACATGCACAGGGTGGCCCAAAAGAATTAGGACTCTGTTTCATGACTATGTAATTTTTATATTAATCATTAGACCAATTTAGTCTTAATGTAAAGCCCAATGAATTATTATGATATCCTAAAAATATAAGATCAATCCGATGCAAAATAAGAAAACTAGCGTACTTTGCGTAAACCAGTTGTCTCCTGAAATAAAAATTCATATTAACAAGGTACTTCAGCTTTTAAACACGACACTTTGAACACATGACTTTATGCAATTTGAGAGAGAGCAATTTATGTTGTATTTTTTTTCATCTTCTTTAATTATTATCTGAACTGGTTGGTTTTGATGTGGTGGGTGACCATTGTTATTCGGTTAGGTCCCAAATTTGGATTCTTTTCTAATTCTACATTACATGGAAGTATAAGCTTACAAAAAAATTGTGCACATTTATATTTATCTAAACAATATTGTACATAAACAGAGAGGGGAAATTATTGTGGCATGAAAATGTCTACTCTCGTAGCGTCAACCTTGCGGATAATTTGTGCACAACTTAGCGATTTAGTCTGACCGCCGCCTTGCAATAGCACAAATAATTAGCATCCTTATACTTTCAACGCGGCAGGCGTTTGCAGACAACATTTCAAAATGTCACAAAAAGCTTCAAAAATGTCAAAATTGTTAAATGTTGTCACCATATTTGGAATCACCAATGTGAAATGCATTGAATTAAGTACAAACATGCCAAGTATTGACTCAATAATCATTTGGATATACCTTGAAAGTTAGGAACGGTTTCTGAAAACTCTGTTTTGTATTTGGTAAAACCAATAGCCGCGTGGAAAGTGTTACACACGTCCTGCTCTCAGCGCAATCAAGCTAATGGGCCGATTGGTTGTTGCCAATTTATAATTTGAAAAGAGGACAGGTTGTGTAAACCATAATGTGGTGTCAAATCGAAGAGAAAAGTCACAAGCAGAAGAAGGACTGTTTACGGACTACGCCATTGCTGCCTTGTGTCCAGTTATAGGAGACAAAGTGGCTGAATGATATGGCAACACAGAAACTGTGGTACTTCATATGTGACCAGTCGCGTCAAAAAGGACATGTTGTCAGCAAACACAATTTTGAGATAGAGGGCAATATATTTGGTGAAACATAAAAAAAATAATAGACAAAAAATGCTTCTGTAATTCGTATCTTGTGATTACAAAGTCCGATTATATTCAACAAGGTATCATTTCAAAGCTTAAAATGTTCTCTTTCAAGTCATACCAATAACTCAGACTTGACATGTGCATTTTGATGTGACGGGTCACGTATACTGTAAAATAATTATAGCATAAAACAGCTAAATTTAATAACAAATTAGTTAGTATTATACCAAATTTGACCATTTAAGCGTAAAATGGCACCACAAATGTGCGCACTTTGCGTGCATCATTTTTTTCCATGCCCCCCTAAACAATTTCTTGCCCCCTCCCCAAATAAAAAAATAGGAGGCTAGTGCCTCCACTGCCTTTTCGCGATAAAATCAGCAAGCGCGAAGATAAAAATGCACAAATATATTTATTTTGTATGTAGGTTAATGTAAGAAAGCTTCAAATCGCTTAAAAATACTCAAAATGTGCAAAGTGCAAAAAAAATTACATGCTTGCAATTTCCACTTTTAAAGTAACACGAGGCAGCCATGGTGTTTGAGTCTTCAATTACACTTGCGTATATTGATAACATTCACTGCAGAATATTACGACGACTGCCACAACTAAATATAACTGGCAGTAGGTGGAAGCGTTCCCACACAGAAATAACCTCCTTTATTGTATAACCTGACAATTCTAAGCTTCATTGAATACAAATGTTTCATGTAGTTTGTTCCAGAAACACTGCTTGGATTACTAAATGACTGGACTGCTAGCCAATTGAGGTCTCAGACAAGATGAGTCCATTGGAATATCCTGATATTTAAAGGACTCTAGAGAGAGAAAATGGGATTGTAACCACTTTTTCTTGAAAGAGAAAGTATCAAACTGCAAAATTTAAAGGGGCATTGAGAGATGCATATAGGATTAGGAGGGCGCCCTCAATTATCCTGGAAATCAGGGTTTTTGCACCTACGTAATACTTGAGCATATACGAACTACCATCTGAAACCGTTTACCTTAATTCGCCATGTATCATGTAACATTTTATGATTTGGTAATTTTGATGTACATCACATCAAAATTAACAGCATCACTCACCACATCAATTGCTTCAACTGAATATCTATCTAGCGCTATTATTCTAAACCATTTTTCTAAAATTTATTATCATTCAGGGCATGGCCTGAAAAAATGTTTTTTTCCTGGCAAGCGATTCAAAATTTCCCTCCAAAATGGAATGCATTGCTTAATGAAAGAGTAACATTTCCCTCCAAATGCTCAAATTTCCCTGCAAGGAGCTTTCCGTATTGCCTACTTTTTCAGCCTGTGATTCAGGGTTACCTATTGAAACAATTCATTTTTTCCAAATTTAATTTTTCTCAGGAATCTCTCAGTGCCCCTTTCAATACAGGTGCTGGCTATCGAACAGAATACCCTACAAATTAATTTTCATATGTATATATATACACCTAACACAAAAAGTTCCTAACCAGATGCTATTCACAGCAGCCTCGATGATCTTCCCACATCGCATAGCATTTTGGCCTGTAACCATTTTAAATGGAACCATCGTACAACTTGCTACATTTTCCGCTCAATTCTCATAGCCCTAGATTAGAGATTGAACAGCACCCACAAGAAGCTGGTGTAATACATGTAATGCCTGCTTAAATGTTTACTATGTTTACATACAAGCGCCCTGGGGGTCAGTGAACATACCAAGCGGATATGCAGCAGCGTCCAAAAAAAACGTCGAAAAGGGTCCAGATTTCCCCACACGACGTCATCAACGTCTTTCTGAAATAGGGGTACTTTTTAGCATAGATAATCGACACAGGGATGGTTAAGTGGGTGTTTTGTTTGAAGCTATGTGTGTTTTGGACCAAGGTCGCTCAACACAAAAGCCTGTAGCCTCTCGCCCTGTCACAAAATAACTTCCTAACATCCATAAATAATACGCCACTCTCGTTCCCAGATGCATTAAATCGCTAGGAATCTATTTCAAAAGAAGTGCTATCCATCGCGCTCATCATGGGTTCGAGTATACGTTTTTAAACGTATACTCGAACCCATGATTAAAATAGAAAACTGGGTGAAATAAGTGTCTATAAACTTTACAAATAGCGTTACATCTATCGCATCGGTGAATGCGTGTATTAAATGTATATGTTTCAAATATTAGAAGTATCTTAACTTTCACCATTGTTTTTTTCATCAAATTAATTTTATGGATCCCCTTAGCTAGTATTAAGTACTGTAGTTGCCGCAATAGACTATCAATACCCGTTCTGTTTACCAGGCTTTTCAAAAATCCTAGTCATACAGGTGTGAGCAAAACAGACATAGATCAGCTCTGCACAACATTTCAATAGAGATAATCCGGGAATTAACCATCCCTGTGTCAATTATCTATGTTTTTAGGGAGCATCACACTTTAGGGTATCCATTACAGCATCGAGGTATCGACGTTTAGGGGTACAAATTGTCGTATGTGTGACTTTTCAATAAACATGCAAAATGTTAAAATCTTCAATATCTCCCTACTTTAATTGTAAACCCCGCCCCGGTATATCGAATAAAGAAAAAAGTTGCTGATTTTTCACGCCTTTCCTGACTATATTACGCCATTTGGGGGTGCATTATTGAGTGTTGGTAGCACCATTTAGGGCAGTGGTTGTATGTGTTACGCCATTTAGGGATATCCAAAAAGTGTTCTGGTATACGCCATTAAGTGTCCATTTCAGAGGTGTACCCACTTGGTATGTTCACTAACCCCCCCCAACCCCCCCCCCCCCCCCCCCCCCCCCCCCCCCGGACAAGCGTACACCCATGAGAAGTAAAACTAGAAGCGAGACTATTTTGTTTTTTATCAACAATGGCGTCTATACCGGAAACTTCAACATTTATCGGCCTGAATGTAAAATGTGAAAGTATTACCCTGAATCTCTCTTTTTTACTGAAACACTGCAATATATACAACTTTGTGAGGTAGATAATCTCTAACCAACACCAGCGCAATCCACAAACGGGTTATAAAGACACCCCGGTGAAGACATGTTTGTTATTCTGTGTAATTGGTCATGCAACTGGGTGCCAGAAACACTCGGCTAATCGCAAAGCATCGGAACCGATCGAATATTTTCGGATTTGAAATGGTCTATTGGCACAGACATGTATAGCGCCCATATTCTTTATTCAGACATACCCTGTACTATGAAGTACGGGAATATACTGCAGTAAACACTTGTAATACAAATCAATATGTTTTACTGATTACAAGAGTCTAATGAAATAATTGTGTCTGCCCTAAGAGCTCTCTATTTACCATACTTAGGCTTAGAAAAAAAACATTTGTTTCCTGTAGGCGGCCTGAAAACCTAAATTATACAAAAATGGTTTTGATATTTGTTGTTTATTTTATTTATTTGGAATTGTGATTTTGGCATAAATCTGCTCATGGGCATAGTGATAGTTAAATTATACTGCAATTGATTTTTTTACAATAATTATCAATTCATTGACCACAAAAGATCAATTTAATTATTTTTAAAAACATTTGCACCATCTTTATTTTGATTTAACAAAAAAGGTTCAGGCATTATTGATCTAAAAAAATGATTTTGGAATTTTCTTTCTTGGATTTTCAAATAAAGATAAGGGAAATGCGGTGAAAATGGTTCAATAACAAAATGTGTGTGGCATACAGGAAACAAACTGGGTTATTTAGCCTTTTCTCAAAATGATGAGACCAAGATCAATTTCATTTTACACATAGGGCTATGCCATTTGAAATCCCCCCCCCCCCCCACCCCCATATGAACAGGGAGTGTAGATTTCAAATGGGGTTACCCATGCAGGTAAATCCATTTAAAATTCTCCCTCCCTGCGGAGAAGATTAACCCTGCTAAATCAAACAGAATCTAACAGCAGCACCGTGCCGGTGGACCCCCATTCCCCAGACTCATTGCGCAACCACAGTAAATATAGGCTCCAAAAATTTAATTTTGGGAGCGCGACCCCTGTAAGCATGATGCACGGTCACCTGGACTCCGGCCGTGGTGGTCCGTTCGATTCCTGGGGGCGGCACACACCATTTTGTCTGTCCTTATTTGTCTCGTGTCCCCCCTCCAGTTAGCTTTATTGCTACAACCTCCCATGAGGGGTTATGTCTTCCATAGATGGGGGGGGGGGGGGGATTTCAACTTGAATAGCCCACATACAGATTGCTTCAAGCTGATAAGGTAATCATTATTTCAATTGTATCTTTCTCCATATCTCAATGACCTAATTGCTGTCGACTTGTAGGTCAGCGTGACATTTAAGACATTGCATTTTTCTTCTGGTCACTATGTGGGCAAGGTTGAGTCAGGCAACAGCAGTCACATGAAAATCATTCCACCTTTTGAACATATTAGGACAACTGGCCCATCTCAATTATACAGGGTGACCCAGAAAATGTTGAACCCAAAAATCACAAACTTAAAAAAAAAAATGAAAAATGAAAATAAATAAATATGGCATTCTGTTTTCAACAGTTATGTAAACAATTTGTTCAGCTTTCTGGAGAACTTTAGATCATGTAAATTGGCCTTACCAAACTAAAGATACACTTGATTGTATGACAGAGGGTGTTTTCGCCCTTTTGTAAAAGTGAAAAAATTGTAAATTGGTTCAGATATGTTCTAAGTACGGTGAGTTAAGTAATCTTTTCTTTTGATCTGTATTTATCAAATTAACATTTTCAAATGAAGTCAAGGGGACTTTTTTTTAAAGTCTCTTATATAATAATAATATTGATTTACATAATAAATGAATATTGATGAGATACTGTGCAGAATTGGTTTCAAACAGGCACTTGTTCTGCTCATGTAGCATGAAACCACTTTTTTGCACTTCACTTACACTACAAAACAACACTTCTTACCAAATTACACGTATTTTAAGTTTTGTGTGGCCTATTTTTATGATCTAAAATGTTTCAGAAAGTTAAATGTATGGTGCACATAGCTGGTGAACGAGTTATGCAATATTTTGTTATTTTAATGGTTAAAAAATATATTGAATTTTGTGATTTTTGGGTTCAACATTTTCTGGGTCACCCTGTATATATTTGGCTCTGGGGTTGTTTGTTTTTCTCCTCTAATTCACAAAACTAATGCCCAGGAGTTAGGCTCCCCCCCCCCCCCCCCCAAACAAAAATTATGTTGTCCTCGACCACCCGCTCAACAGATTTATGGCCGCTCCAATTTTTTTTCAGATTTTTTTTCAGATTTTTTTTTTTCTTTTCAGATTTTCTTTTTTTTCAGCTTTTTTTAAAACAGTTTAAATGGCAATGAATATTAAATAAAGTGTTTATAACATATATGTGCGACTCTTAGAGTGATATCAACTTCTTGTTGGCTGAACTTTGAGCTTCCGCTGGTAAAAGAAAAATTTTAAATTTTAAAAATCTGCCCGCCCGCCCCCCCCCCCCCCCCCCCACCTCTCTGAAAGTTGTGGAGGACAACATAACCATTTTTTTTTGGCCTTAGGGTTAAGTTGTTCTCATCACCCGCATTGATTCAAAACACTTTATTGATTCCACGACTTTATATTTTGACCAAAGCTTTTTCTGACATCAGGGAAAAACTGAAAACAGGTATTGCTGATGATGTTTTAGGCTTATAATACAAAGATTAAGTGCATGGTCAGAGAGAATGTATGATTTGCCAATATTATGATGAGTAATACTGGACGTGGACATTTCCTTCCTAAAAACAATGGACTATAAAATAAAAGAGATCTGTTTATGGTTTCCCCTGGTTCCTGGTTTAGACCAAAATGACCATCAAGGCAGAATTGCTTGAAAACAGGCAATCATATGCATGTAGGCCTACACATACCCAACCATCACATTATTTTGGTGTTGTTCGGTCCCCTTTGAACGATAACCCTCTGACAGACTGGTTTTAATTAAAACTACAATAACAAATTTAAGCCATTGAATAAAGGTGGGACAAAGAAACTCACACTTGGCCACGCCAGGGATTGAACCAGGGACCCCTGCATGGCAAGCGAGTGAAAAGACCGCAACACCACAGAGTCTAGCTTGATCAAATTAATATTTTCCTGGCCATTTAACCAGGGATACTATTAATTTTGGGATAGGAAAGTCCTATACTAACAAACGTAGCGAAAACGGTGCCGTTTGCATAAATTACATAAATTATGGTAATCATCGAAATGTGTCGGTGACCTGCGTTTAACCAGGTTTAACGTAATATTTGGTCAGCATAGGTTTGAGGGCGTTGTGGATTTACACAGACGACGGTGGCCACGTGAAACCTAAATGTTGAATACGTAATGAATAAGGTGAATAACACGTAATCGCGAATGTTAATCTTATCATTTTGACAAATTCATCATAATTAGAAGAATTGTCATCGTTAACCGGGCGATGACTGTTAAAAATAATTCAAAATAGTGCACTCCCGTTGACATATTGGGTCGTCTGAGAGACGCGTGGCCAGCGTCGTGTCGTCTGCTACAATCACGCCTGATCAGTATAGCGCCACCAGTTCTATGCTGACCAAATTTTAATTTAAAAGTGGACCCGATCGGCAAGCTCACTGGCACACCCCTGATTTAACCCCTTCCATGATGACGTAATGAGATAGACCCAGAGGAAGACCGGGGCTCATAGCGCTGTGCTAGATTGATAATTTGTGTATCCACATCTAAACAGACCAGTTGTCTCCAGATATCAAAATTGAGATTTGAAATTCATGTTCAAGAACTATTTGTTAGCTTTAAAATGACACATAATTTGTCAAAATCGAACAAGGTACACAGGTTTAATGCAAAAAAGACTCCCTTAGTTTTGGAAATGGGCAATTTCCATACCTTCTATGAGCTTGAGCTTCTTGAACTATTAAAACTTGATATTTCAATTTCCTATTTAACCTTAACTCTACCCCCCCCCCCCCCTTTTTCAGATTTTTTTTCAACATGGAAAATTAATCAAAATATCCCCCCCCCCCCCCCCACCACCAATATTTGAACCACTGACCTCCAGCACCAAAGCCCATCTCCATTCCACTATACCACGGCTGTCAAGGCTACTCGGCTCAGTATATTTCGCCTCGTATATAGCCTGGGTCCATTTTTTCATCGAAAAACTTCCACGCCGGGTGGTACCAACTTGCCAGTCATGGTATTTTGTAGTATATGGTAGGGTTAGGGATTACAGTTAAACCATTAAATTTCTTGATGAACTATTTGTAGTAAACTGTTTTCTAAGAAATTTGTATTCAACAGCATGTTAATGTTAGCTACTTTATTTAATCTCAAAAAAGCGATGGTCTCGGCTGTATCATACAAACAGATACAGTGATATACGTGCACAAACCTTTAGTGTTCAAATGTGCGAAGTTGATACTATTTAAAAACCTGATCATACCATGTGTTCCAATGGCTCATAGTTTTACTACTTGCTTATTTAACACTGAAATGAAACTGCAGGGGATCAATGAAACACCTCGGAAGTGATAGGATATGTGTGGAAGTTTTTATCCATAAAATATCGACTGAAAGAGTGATAAAAACTATGTTTTAATGTAATTTGTCAAAATAATGAATTATTTTCAGATTTTTGATCGCAAACGCAGAGGGGAAATCATAACGCAATGGGCAACAGGAAACTCAACATTGAGTTATAAGGGCCTTACATAATATGCCCAAGCTTCTTAGGTGCGAAAAGCGCCAAAATAATGTGGCCTTAAAATGTTTACCTTTTCAGTCAAATACTACAGGATTGACTCTTCTAGCCTTTTCATTTGATTTACAGATTCATGTCGCATTTACACACCATGCTACACATCAATGCAACAGCTAGCTGTCATAAGGTCATGAATAATAGTAGCTTTTATGTATGGGGCTTGCTTTTCCAAGTTACCAAATTTTGATTTTCACATTAAGAATTTATTTATTGCAATAAAGCTTTAAAGGGTCATGATCACAGCTCTACATAATGTCCCATTGGGGGTACAGGTAAAATAGGGATAAATAGGGATAAATCTGCCTCATTTATTTTCACTTGGTATAGTACACGCTTTTGGCAGGTTGGGAAGAATTGTGATTATGTTTTAAAATCATCAAAAAATGTTACACCTTCCAAATAGATTTTACATTATGGTCATTTAAACAGTGCCACCCCTATTTTCAGGCCAAACACTCGCTTTCTGACCGCTTCCGTGGCAAGTGTGTTCATCCATGTCATTAACCCTGACACTACCCCCCTCCTTTTTTCAGAATTTTTCTCTCCGGGGCGAAAATGGACCCAAATAATAGCCGCTACATGATATAGAACTTGTGTGCGTGCAAGGCAAGTGCTGCTGACTGTGTTGTTTCTGTGTTGTGTAGTAGGGTTAGGGTTAAGGTAAGTAGGGTAAGGGTTTTCACCCGCCTGACACAAAAGTTACCTACGATGGGCAGGCGGGCGGGGTGCTATTTTCAGGCCTGCTGTTTGTTCGTTTCACAAGGGCAGCTATATTGTAGATATGACATTCTTATCAGATTAGCTGCCCTGTGTTAATTCTAGTTAGGAAGAATCTATACATTGGGTCAGTTCCAAATTGAGGGGGGGGGGACTTTGCGGCTGTGTATTATCCAAGATATAGATGAAAACGGACAGAAAAAAAGAAAGCAAGTAATGAGTCATTTTCACATCTAAAATCTGAATACCTTGATCACAAGCTTAGAAAATGCTCTGAGAGCACACATAATAAACTCACAATTGACTTCACCTGCAAAGTCCCCCTTTTAATGTGATGCATCACATAATGGGCTTTATCTTCCACATACGCAAAATATTCCAATCATAAAAAATAATCATGGAATTCAAATTTTGTGTTCTAAAGTATATTACAATTCTGCATTTCCTTGCTGAATTTATCTGATGGTTTTGTATATATATTTATGTAAAAAGTTGTTATATTGTAAATAATTATGTATTTTTCTCTGTGAAATGAGGGCCTGCTTGGAAAGCAGTGCTTGACACTGAAGCTGTTACCCTCAATAAAGAAAGATTAAATAATAAATAATAATAATAATAATAATAATAACACAATTTGGTACATTTCATAACATGAGACTGGAGATAGTAAGGGGCTGTCATTTATTTCAGTAGGGGGATGGGGGGCAGTCCCAAATATCTAGGGGGACACTTTTTTGTACACAGAAAATAGGGAGAGGTCAATTAATACCATTGCAATAGGGGAGTCAAAACAAAACTTAGGTAAAAAACACTGAAATTGTTTGCGCGCGCATTTTTTCTACAGTGTTTTATCAACATTGTGAAACACAAATTGGGCTCAGCCATCATATTTTTTTGGTGGACAAGTTAACTTGGACACCATAGAGACCAAAAGTGGTTGTAAAAAAATGCGAAAATACCGCTAAATTCAGTTATTCAGTG
This sequence comes from Ophiura sarsii, assembly GCA_035610835.1. Lineage (NCBI taxonomy): Eukaryota > Metazoa > Echinodermata > Ophiuroidea > Amphilepidida > Ophiuridae > Ophiura > Ophiura sarsii. The sequence continues at coordinate 69,478,348 of CM069444.1, forward strand.
CAAAATTAATATTTTAATGATATTTTATATTAAATATGTCTATTACCGTAAATAAAATGGTGCTTAATTGACAATGTAGCCTTTAAATAATAAATATCACATTTTAATGTTCGATTTAGTTTGATTGAGCTTTCAAATGTGGTTGTAATAAAATGCGAAAATACCGCCAAATTCAGTTATTCAGTGCGAAATTAATATTTTAATGATATTTTATATTAAATATGTCTATTACCGTAAATAAAATGGTGCTTTAATTGACAATGTAGCCTTTAATAAATAATAAATATCACATTTTAATTTTCGATTTAGTTTATTGAGTGGATAAACCAGAGAGTCACACTGATCTGTATCCGTTGTAACTCCCAAGAAAGTAATGAGATCGCTTGGTGTAGCGGTTGGGTCCTTCGCTTCCCACGCGGTGGACCTGAGGTCAATTCTGCAGGGAGCCACATCCTTTTTTGTATAATACATTGGTACTTTTTGATGTTCCATTATATTAATTACTTACAATATCATTAGTTTGTTTATTAACGAGACTCTTTTTTTTATCTATTAATATTTTTTTATTTTTTTTTTGTTTAATGAATATAAATTATCACGATTTTCTTTTTTTGATTCGGCTGTTGTGTTGTGATGTTCGTGATTTATTTTTACAGAACGATTGACTATTATTATTAATAATTATCCTGGCGCCCCGGGAAATCCAAGTTATTTTGTTGCATTTTTGAATCTGTCATAAATTACGTTTTTCTCGTAATTAATAAACATTGGAATTTAAATTAAATTATAAATTATGATATTTTTTCTTTCAATTTTTTTTCTCCATAAACTTCACCACATATCGCTCACATAACATCTCGGTGATTTCCTTCCAGAAACAACACACTAGTGATCCTCTTGCCGACTTCCACAAAATTCAACAGATCCATTCCAAGTCTTCTCATCCTTTTGACACTAAAAACACTTGTCCACCCAGTTTTTTAGAAGACCTTGTTTTACTTCCGAATCAAATGTTTCCCCAATAACCCTAATTAGAGAGACCTTGTAAGTACAGATGTGTGTGTGGGGGGGGGGGGGGGGGGGGGGGGGGGGTTAGGGGGTCATACAAATAATTGTTTTCATTTTCATAATATGACAATGATAAATTACATTTTTGGGACCCAACCCCTACAAAAGAAAATGACCACCCCCTATAATACTCAGTGGCCTACATGTACGTAGGCATATACCTGTCAGCTGTGGCATATTGGGCCTTGTGACTTTTACGATCCTTGATTTATTCTTAGGGGTATTGCTTATTATTGACACCAACAACTGATTCGCTTTATTGATAGTTTTAAATTGATAGTTGTATTGTTTTACTGGATATCATTGTATTCAAATTATGAATGTTGGTGCCCAGTTACTTAAAGGGACACAATGTCATGTTGAATTTTTTTTATTTTAATTAATTTACTTCAGAATTTGAAGATGAACATTAAAAATTGCCATTATTGTTGTTTCTACTAAAAATAACCCAGCAAAACTTGATTAAAACAATGTTTTAAATATGTTGGAATACCACCCTTAAACATGTAAAATGATGGTTGCGGCTCTACCAGCATTTTTGAATCGACGTTTTGTTGTACAAAGAGGGCTGATTTTTCTTAATCCTCATAGGTGTAAGCTCATACATGTAATACAATTGTAAAAATATACAAATCCCAGTTGTTATCATATATTTTTGTAATTAAGGGCGCTGCCTCCACCGCATCTCTTAATGCCCCTTTAACTAAATTTCTTGTCTACATTCCTTCACTACATGTATAATCATTTTTGATCTCATGATGAAAACACAGAAAATGAGCGTTGAATTATTTATTATAAATTATACAATCCATGTAGTGCTCCGTGCTCTAAACAAATTGTATGCAATTACATTATCCTAAAGATCCGAATTTACAAACTATCTCTATAATGAGATGAAAACAGAAGAAGAAAAAATGTAAAATTTTTACACTTGACCTCTAGGTTAACACTATCCACGCTGCTGTTAGTTTTATACAAAACAGATTTTTCCCAACTTTAAAAGTCATTCTCAATAATTACTCTTGCCTCCACCAAGATTTTTTCCTCCCCCCCCCCCCCCCCCCCCCCCCCCCCCACCACCAAAAAGGAAAGAAATGTTGCTGGCGTTGCCACTGTGATTGTGAAAGTTCCCATTGAAAACCTTTGATGATAGAGAGAAAGTGTAGTCCAAAGCTTGAGGTAATCTAAATAATTGTGGGGCTATTTATTTTGTTAAATGTGATATCTTCTTACCCGTATCAGCTCATTCCAAGGTGTTCGATGGACTTGGAAGGACAATATTGCATGCATTCCAGCACATTGATTCATGATGTAATAAAATAATGTAAAAGTCTATGACATCTCAAGTATTTCCTTGTGGGAAGTGAAACAACTGAAATGCTGCTGAATGTTGCAATAGGTTATTTCCAGTCTAAAGAATACCTTGATACAATGGTCCAATACCTTGATACAATGGTCCATTCTGTATCAAAACACTTTTATTCAGTTGAAAAATGACAAGCTTTATGCAGGCACAACTACAAAATCCATGCAATCCTACACTGTAGCACTTTAACACTTTCCATGCGGCAGGCATCTGCAGACGACACTCCAAAAGTGTACAAAATGTTTCAAAATTGTCCAAATTATTGAATTTCACTTTTTTATTGATAACTTTGGTTGAAACAGATTGCTACAGCTACACAAAGCAACATAATGTATGTGCATACCAAAAATATTGCCTTATTTGTAAAATGTATCAGCAGTAGAAATTTGTATCAGCGATAGAAGTTTGACTTTAACACTCTCCACGCAGCAGGCATCTGCAGACACCACTCCAAAAGTTCACAAAATGTCTCAAAATTGTCCAAATTATTGAATTTCATTACCATTTTAATTCCCCATGAGAAATGCATTAAGTAAGTCTTTGAGGTAGACTTTGAAAGTTGGGAAAGGTTTCTGACAAATCTTTTTGTATGGAAAGCGTTAAAATAACTCAAGACAACTGAGGTTTGTTTACGATGTTGTAAAATAAGTTTGGGTCATGATTGCAAATAACAACACGATGCACCTGACGTTATGTATCACTGTGTGTGACATAGCCTTGTATGCCTTATGGGGGCACAGCACTAAATATACCGCCCATTGGATTACGTGTAAAATAGAGCTAAAAGAGTCGTGATTTTGGGTCCTTAGTAACTCTTTTTTGGAATGTCTCGAATGCTTTATTCTAACAAATAAAATATTAAAATTTCATAAAATCGTCAAGAACAGGTACCCCTTCCAATTAGATTTTACAATATGATCATTTAGACAGCGCCACCCCTATTTTCAGCCCAGACGCTCACCTTGTGACCGCCTCCGAGCGTATGTGTTCATCCATGTGATAAATTTGCCGAACAAAGCGAAAATCATTATTTTGCAATATCCTGAGCAAAGTACAAGAGAATATCTTTCATTTTACTTATAAAATGCTACCCTCACGCCAAACTTATTCCCAAAGGACCCTAATTTATCACAACCTCGGTTTTTGTTTTTGCCGGAACTTACTACCATTACACAAAACGAGGAGTGATTTAGTGCTGTGCGCCCTTACTGTCCCTCTACAAGATGCTCAAAAATGTAAGAATATTAATACATGTATTGTATTCAGCATACACTTGCATTTATAAATATATTAGTTTTTACAAATTCATATTTAAAAGGGTTTTGTAAAAGCGCATTTTTTAAGGTTTCGTCAAAGTGCATTGATGAATATCCCTACCCCTACTACGCGACACAGAACCACACAGCCAACACTTCTAGGCGCGTGGGCACAACTTCAATCTATCCCATGCTGCAATTCACCCGGGTATATATGGTCTGCGAAAATTTAGCCTGGGCAGCCCAGTGTGGTGGTTGACTCGCCCATCTGTCACCCCGGTGACCGGGTTCGATCCACAGGGGCTGCCAAGTCACCAATCCAATTTGTTGTGTCCCCCCCCCCCCTCCCCCTGTGCTTTGGTCCATTCCCACTGTAACACTTCTAGAGTTAGGGTTTACACAGGTGTTCAACAGATATTACCATTTCCTAGGCGATGTTTGGGTCTTTACTCTTTGAACAGAATAAAACCCTGCCTGTAAAGTCTGACAGCAAATCGAGGGTTTAGTGCAACAAAGGGCTATCTACATTTGGCTATTTTGAGAAAAATTGAAATTAAAGATTTGTACCCATCATTGTCACCTTCTGATTTTGACAAGTTAAAAGAAATGCTATTCAAATCTTTATGATTAGGTGAATAATTAATGTAAGATTATTAGGTTCCTGATCTTGTGCGGATCATTTTGATACAAAAATCTCTTTTTGCCAAAAATGCAGATAGCGCTTTGTTGCACTAAACCCTCGAAATACACTGCATGTGTCACACATACATTGTATACTGTTAAAGCTGAAATTTTCGCGGAGGTTTTATTTTCGCTCTTTTCGCGCAAAATATTTTTCCGCGAAAATTATAACACGCTAAAATATTGTTTTCAACATTCATGCAGTGCATCCAGAAGGTCGCCCGCGAAAAAAACAATTCGCGAAATGTCTATGATATCAAAATGCCCGAAAATATTGGCTTTTACAGTAACCACATTGTGTGGTTAATTTTCCCATAACCTGGGAGGAGATCAATGACTCAATTTAACACCGTTGTATCTCAAAGAGTTTGCATTGGAGTTCCATGAAATAAGGTGGCTGTCATTTTCTGTAAGGGGCGGTATCAAATACCGGGGGGGGGGGGGGGGGGGGGGTCATAGTTTTTTTACATGGAAAATAGGGGGGTCATGAAATTAATACCATTGTAATAGGTGGTGGGGTCAAAACACCATTTTAGTTAAAAAAGTGATTTATTTTTTTAGCACTTTTGTTCAACATTTGACCACCCTCATTTGTTTCTTTCCGTGTCAACTGTTTACCCATCAGTATTCAATAATCATAGCTAGATAGGCCTTTAAATTCCTGTGTGTGGGGGTTATAAAAATTATCAACATCAAAGAAATAATCGCATTAGTTTTTGGGGGTCATAAAAATGATGACGATGACATTTTTGGGACCCCCAAAAACGAAAATGACTGCCCCTAACGACAGTGAACGGATGAATAAATAGATTTTAACCGTAAAATATCAAGACAATATTTACATCATTTACAAGATTATCAGCTTGCTCATTTTTTGACCCAATTTTGTAACCATTTTTGTGGGACACACTTTAGAAGCTTTTTGGAAATCTGTCAGTATCAACTCTTAAAGGCATATTATGTGATCTTTTCCAGAGAGCGCCCTCTATTCATGATTTCTTTTAGAAAGTAGATTTCCTTGCTGATTTACATTTCTGATCATAAATCATACATACATTCCAAGTTACAGAGCGATACGATTCCTAATTACCTCAAAATCATGGTTTTAGAGTGAATTTAGAGTGAAAATATAAACTGTCGTGTTATCCCGACATTTTATTTTCACTCTAAAACCATGATTTTGAAGTAATTAAGAATCGTATCGCCCTGTAACTTAGAATGTATGTACGATTTATGATCAGAAATGTAAATCTGCAAGAAAATCTGCTTTACAATTTTTTTTCGATGTTGAGGGCGTTCTCTTGAAAGATCACATAATATACCTTTAAATCAACTCTTAATAGTCATAATGATAGTGCTCGCAGTACATGTATGACCTTCATATGTTATTTGCACTATGGGTTCAAGTTCAAGTTCACCAAGTCATTCATATTGATTGCAAGCAAATACCGTGAAAATCAAAATGTTCACGATGTAATAATCTTCAAGTTTTTCGCGCTTCAAGCATCTACTATTCTGCTGCAAATATTATGCTTGGATGTATTTCTTTTGTGTTTTGTATAATTTTATATCATGACCTTGCAAATTGCAAATTTAAAATCAAGAAAACGGTTCAATATCGGCAAAATGTGAAATATTTGTTACACAAAAATACCTCTTATACAGTGGGATGCACGACACAGCATGGCAACGGTTGAGATATGATTCTCCAAGCATTATTAGCCAATCATCATAATAATAATGACAGTACAATATGAAAAACAGATGAGGGTAGAACAGTACACCTTTATTTTGAAAAATGTTAAATTTTCCCATAAGGCCCTTCACAATTGATTTTGAGTTTCCTGTTGCAGGCTTTAAAAAAGGTGACTTTTAATTATTAATTATCAATTATCTTTTATTTTCTTTATTTTGAAACAAGTGGTCGCAACCAATTTCAACCTCTTATATCGAGGACTCTGCATTTAATTGTTTTCCAAGTAATAATACAATCATGTTCTATGTTTATACATGTATATCATCATACATGTAGCTGAGCCTGATATGATTAAAGTCAGAAAGTAGCAAATGAAGTTTTTTGAAAGTCATTTTAAAGGCATATTATGTGATCTTTTCCAGAGAGCGATATAAATTATAATTCCTAATTACCTCAATATCATGGTTTTAGAGTGAATTTAGAGTGAAAATATAAACTGTCGTGTTATTCCGACAGTTTATTTTCACTCTAAAACCATTATTTTGAAGTAATTAAGAATCGTATCGCCATGTAACTTGGAATGTATGTACGATTTATGATCAGAAATGTAAATATGCAAGAAAATCTGCTTTCAATATTTTTTTCAATGTTGAGGGGGTTCCCTGGAAAGATCACATAATATACCTTTAAAGGTGAAAATCCTAAATAAAACTTAAATAATTACATATTTTGTAATTCTCAATTTGGGACACGGGCGGCAACAGGAAACTCAACATCGATTGTGAAGGGCCTAAGATTCCTGCTTGAAATGTTTGTGAAAATATTCACAAATGTGAAAATTCATTCAGTATTTAATAAAGTATTTTTTACAAAATACACAACTCAGTGTGGCAAAGGTTGTGAGCCCACTGTCAAACCCTTATTATCCAATCATTATAATGACATGATGAAACATTAAAGAGAAACATGAAATCACTGTATGGAAATGTTATCATGAAGACAAATGACATGTCTCCAAGCATGAGGGTTAGAGACCCACAATTAGTTTTATTGGCTCTCAGCAGGTTGAAAGGTTGTATGACAGATCTAATGACATTTGATGATCACAAAAAAAAAGAATTGCATTTAAAGCGTGGAAGAAGAAAAAAATATTTCCCAAGAATATAAACATTTCCCACCATTATGTATTTTCTTTATCCAGAAAAGCATACTTTCCCAAGTTCTCCTTTTTTCCCAGACCTGATTACAGTATGATAATTTTGTGAGATTCAATCATTTTGTGGTATCATATTTACACTGTGGGAATCTGTGAGATTGACAGTGGCGGCACCAGCCACATTTTTTTTTTTGGGGGGGAATAGGGGGGCAAGACTTTTTTTAGGGGGGCATGAAAAAAATGATGCGCGTGAAGTGAGCACATTTTTGTGCCATTTTACGCTTAAATGGTGAAATTTGGTCTTTAATACTAACTAATTTGATACGAAAATGCGCGCTTGCATGCAAAATTTAGCTGTTTTATGCTAAAATTGTCAACATTTGGTCTAATTAAACCTAATTAAGTAAGACTATGAGTCTATGTACGCAGAGCGCACTTGTCTAGTTTTTTCTTATTTAAACTAAATTGAAATTTGTTGGGGGGGCAAGAATTTTTCTGGGGCGGGGGGAAAATTTCCCATGCCCCCTGTGGTGCCTCCACTGGAGATTGAATGGCAAAAAATTAAGTGTACAGGGTGAATCAGAAAAAAATGTGCATGGATTAAAACGGCCATTTGACCTTGGTGTGTGCATTAAACCATGAATAGGCTGTTGTTTGCATAAAAGCGTATTGAATCTATTTCATCCAAAGTAATACATTGTAGACTGAAAAATAAGCAAAATGTGACCAGTTTTGAAACCCTTTTTCACCATTTATTTTATTCACCCTGTACAACCAGTAGCACATGTAAATGGAGAGTTAACCATTGAATTTCACAAAGTCTCATGTAAGATTTTGTAGGATTTATTAGTAGTATACAAACTAGTTATTGGATTTGTGTGCAAGTGTGTGGTCTTACGTTAATTCAGTGCTAAGGTTATAAGAGTTGCAGTGGGGGTTAGTATAGGTGAACCAAGATTTGAAAGTATCTATTTTCCCACAATATGTATTTCAATGTTTGGTATGTGTGACACTTTGATAGAGCTCTTGCAATATGCATAGGAGAGGTTCACCTGATGTGATCTATATCCCAAAACTGAAGCTTGTGACCAGTCATATCTTGGTGTTGGACTTTGGTTTGGCTGTCATGGTTGGAGAACAATTTAACTTGACTTGAGTCAAGTCATGTCTGTGATTTGTAGGCTAACGCACATATAACCCATGTCCCATAAGCAAAACATGGTATACGTGTAAATTTGAGCTAATTTTTGCTGATAAAACATCGATCATTTATATAATCTAAATCCTGTTCCAAATAGCCACATGATTATGATTTAAAAAATTACGATATTGTTTCTAGAATTAAATAGTTTGAAATTCCTAAATTTAAATCTTGTTGCCAAATAGCCACATGATCATAATGATTACAAAATTAAATCATTTAAAATTCCTAAATTTAATCAGGTAGAAACAGCCCAATATATAACAGCGTATGTTATTGGACCAGCCAGTGGGACATTGCAGTAATAGCTAATCAACAAGACAGAAAGTCTCTCCAGGGCCAAGAGGGGGAAAAAAGAGTAAACAATTATCGAAGATCACACAGCACTGAAAATACAGATCAGTAATATAAAGCTTTGTCATGTTTTGTAGTTGAGCTTGCTATATGGGTACACGTTACACGCCCGTATAGAATAACTTGTGTCACGTAAGAGAAATTACACAGGATAACTCATGCCTAGTGATTTTGGTTAGAAACTTTACCACAGCACTGCATGTTAGAAAGACAAAACACTAATAACTATCTTTCATAAAGATGCATTATCAAACCTTGCGACTTACCAGTTCGTTTTTTGATTTTCTTACGAGTTTTACGGCATTTATCCTGACCTGTGGTATAAATATTTTGACAAAAGCTCATATACATGTTTGTACACAGTTGGTTCAAGTGTCCATTTTTGTGATCTGTATAGAAGGATCCTTTGGTTTACTCCATGGTGTTGGCCCGGGGTGGGAGTACATTTACCACTTACATGTAATTATCGTTTAGCCATCCACATTTACCACAATGAACTTTTTTACCACTGACGACCTTTTAAGGCCCCATTGACGAATTATGAACCCATAAATTTACCAGAAAATAAGAAAAATAAGGGGTCTTCCGTTTATCAGACAAGTGAAAAGGCAACCCTATTTGGCAGCACATCCTCGTAACCTCAGATCCACTGAGAAACTGTACATACAATTGTTTTGTTTTGAAAAATGAAATCCTATCAATTTGTTCCATCAATTCAGAATGACAGTTTCACACAATCCGTCAATTACAAACAATTGATACTTACCAACTTGATAGAGCCCAATCCAGTCATTACCGCCAACTTCCTCTCTGATATCCCAGAAGACCAGCACGGCATTCTCCACTCCCAAGATCACGTCGTGTTTGCTCACGGATAAACTGGAACGATTCTGCAAATCGGGATGCGCCAGATTGGAGTCGCTGTTGGAACGGTCGTGCACCGACAGGCGGCGTAGTCGTCGCACGGCGGGGAAGCTTCGCGAGGCCAGCAGTCCCAGGTGATCGAGGGTCATCGCTTGACTGTTGTAGGCGCCGTTGGTGTAGTTGGATGTGGAATTACTGGAAGCCATCTTAACACGCTCTTGATGATCGCGCATATTATCCTGTGTGAAAAAGGATGTGATCTGTTTCTTCTCTCGTTTTAGTAATCCCAGCGGATTTAGCATACCACCATATCAATAGCTATTTGTGGGTTTTAGATTAATAATTCCTGTACTGGATCCACTCTTAAGCACTACCTAATTGTGTATGGAATTGGAATGTTGGTTGGATGATTGTTTTACAGGTTTGTGTGTTCATCAAACAGACATTATAAAGGTTGGTCCACTTTACCTGTGGTTTGAGAGAAAAATACATATAAATACATAACATTAACAATGTCAAAGACACAAACTAAACGAATGCAATTCCTAGCAGTCTTGCCATCCATTGCATACAACGCAGTCTTTCAAAAATACTTTACTTTATGCTTGATTTTAAATTCGCATGTTGTGTTTGTAGAAGCATTGATTCGGCCATGGAGCTCTATTGGAAAACAGGCACTGATTTCAGCGAAGCGTATTGTGAATAGGGTTGGGTCCAAAACCTGAGTACCTGCCTGATATTTTGTACTCGATTACCAAGAAAACAAATTGTTTTGCAAATTCATAAACATGACCTTTTGATATACGGTACCCATATTTGTGCCGAAATAACCCACATAATACCCCATGACCCCCACCCCATAGCCATGGTAACTCATACATTGAGATCCTATTAGTATTACTAAAGTATTTAATTTATTCTGATCAATAGTACACATTTTAACGCCTATTTTCTATGTGTAAAAATAGAACTTATTTATAAATCTAAATATTAGACTTTAATAACGGGAACCCGACCCTGACCAAGAAGAGTAATACAATGAGCATGATATCATATTATGATCATGAGTAGGCCTACTGTGGCCTGTGAGTGTGACTGTGTTCATGTGTAATTGTGTTCGTTGACGTAAGCCCCCATTTGTTAATGTTACTGTTGTGTTCCTGTTACTGCAGTACAGGCGCAACCTCCTATTTCAGTCATAAATCATGAAGTCATTTTCATCATAGTTGGATTTCGTAGTATTGTCTGAATTGCCGCACAGCATTGTAAAATCCATACACATGACCTGATGAAAAGACTTCCTAGATTGGTCATTTAATATTTTATTATAAGAATGTAAAAAATGTAATTAAACATATATTTTCTTTAATAGAATCATTCCTTCATGTTCATCAAAACTTGGATCAAAATTTCTTTCTCTCATAGAAAAAGCAATGCAATGACGGTCATTCGCATTTTATTCTGCTCCCGATTGGCACATTTTATTTTCTGTCGATAGCATAGGGGTTCTCTACATGGGGAAGACAATAAGAAACATGCTACTATTCATTTTTTTCTTCAGCGAATAGCAGGAATTTCATTCAATACGCGGGGAAAAAAAATCATAAATACCACGAATTCCTACTATTTCATGAAATCTGACAATAAGGTTTTGCGCCTGTACTGTACTGTTACTGTGTTAGTGTTAGCCTTTTACTTTTAGTATTTAAATTATTATCTGTATACTGTATCTGTCGGTTACTGCGACAAACTCCACATGATGGGATATAAACATCGCAGCTCTCTGACACGTCCTAGGGAGATGAGATTTTGTGTACAGGTTAACAGACTCGGGATGATCCCCAGGGCTGTACTTTCGGCGCGAATCCGCGAATCGATTCGCGTGAAGATTCGCGTAAAATCACTTCCGCGTGAATCCAGGTGGATGCTCGCAAAAAAAAAAAAAAAAAATATATATTTTTTTTAATTTTTTTAATTTTTTTTTTCTAAGTTCAAAACAGGACCTTAGATGACTGGTATTTGACTCTTAACTGTTCCAAGTTGAAATTAAAATGATGATTGTTCTTAACAATAGTACAATAAATGTTTAAAATGCAGAATTTAAATTCAGTAAAAAGGATTCTCGCAAAAAATTCTGCGAGAATCCATTTGCGAGAATCCATGGATTCTCGCAAAATTCCTCTGCGAGAATCCATATGGATTCTCGCAGGATGTCGCGAAAGTACACCCCTGATCCCTACTCTTTACGATGAGGTCTGCAACTATTTAACGTGTTCAGGGTGAGAGTCTGAATACAAGGAACCAACGGCTTTACGTGACTCTTCAAAACCATGGCGCAACTGATATTCACTGTATAGACCAGCACGTTATACACAGCGAATGGGATAGAGGAGAAATTCTACAATTAAATCGATCATCAGCTAAAACCACAGTAACAGAAAGAAGATCCGATAAACTAACCTAACTGAATTAAGACTTGATTGTAGAATTTCCGACCTAGATAGGAACTTTTTGGGATGAACAAAGAACCCTGGTTTCAAGGCAACTTGAACCCACGATCCTGTGATTGAAAGAATATTCACGACCGACGATCTGAGCGCTAGACCGCTCGGCCACCTCTACCTCTGACGATAATCTTATTCAGTTAAATAACACTACAATAACTATTATACTATAGGTAAATTAAAAATTGAACGAACACAACTAAGCAGCGTATTGCGTACATTGAGTGAAGCGCGCACAACCATAGGTTGGGGCGGACCTACGTCACGCTGGTGAAAACAAATTTAACACCGGTGAAAACAAAAACAACTTGCGCAGCTCAATCAATTAAGGCAACCGCACATTGCGCCTACTGCGGATCAAGTGCGTAACGCTCAGCGTTGAGTGCGTGCATGGAATGTTTTGTTTCTGAAACACTGGTTGCCAAGCAAATTTGCTAAAAATAACTCAAAGTTTCTGAATGTCCGCCCCTTCCTATACTATAGTCTACATGCACTATGAGCATGATGAGTACGACTCTTTACGAGTGTTAATGACTGACAGTAGGCTACAGTATCATCATCATGAGTATGATGAGTATTAAACTAAAGTTCACAGTTTGAAAATTAAATAAAAGTACATTTTACAGTGACTAAGTACACCGTATAAAATCAAAATCAAATATAAAAGAATTATAATAAACGATAAGGCTAAGCTTGCTTTAAAAATAAGCTTACTTATTTTTCGTAAGTGGGTGTTAACGTCAACTCACTGCGGTAGCAGTGCCTAAAAAAAGTCGGGTCCCGTGATGTGTTCAGAGGAATATTTGTCCTTATTTCTACTTCAGATTCTTAGCAACTAATTACACGTATGACTACTACATTTAGCTATCAAACTACGTTGGTCACTTATTACAATAATGGCTAAATACCAGTTATAACACCGCGGATATCGTTCACTTTTCCGGTGACTTTGGCCGCAACATATTCGCCATCTTGGATAAATTATTAGCCTAAATCTTCTCACTTTGATGTAGCAGTACGGTCGCTGCACAATTCTAATATAGTGACGTTAGAGGGCGAAAAAGTGTTTTAGTCTAAATAAATGACTATAGTAGATCCCTATTTTATCTGAGCACTGCAGCTGTCAGACAGGTGCAGTCATCATATTCAGTTATTCATTCAATTATCAACAAGCTGTGCAAACATTCGTTATTGTTTTATCATACAGATGGTCATATCCTGTATCAATAGAAATAGCAAAACCAATATTACAATTTCATCATCATCATTATCAACTAATCCTGAAACCAATTCGCTATCAATCACTACACAGTTGATGAAGTTGGTGTTGTAATATATATAATAATAATATAAATAATAATAATTAGTATTTATATAGCGCCTTTCCAAAGTGATCAAGGTGCTGTAATTTCGCTGCTGGTGAATCATCAGAATCAGGTCGCATCAACTAGGGTGCTGCCAATTTCTAGCGCAAACCTATCCGCACTTAGATTGTAACATCCACCATTTTCAATGCAGCTCCCCAAATACCATTGGGTCAAGGAAGTTTTTGATAACCGAAACAACTAATCACAGATTTTGAAAGCAGGAGGAAACCGGAGATCCCGGAGAAAACCTGCGAGAGCGTGTATGGATCGTGATAAACCAAATGCACATAAAGCCCGACCGAGCACAGATTTCGAACCCGGGATTCATTGGTGCAAAGCGAGGGTATCTACCGCTGCGCCAACACGCTCTCCCTATTCATTAACCCTTACAGCCCCAGATCCCATGAAATCCCATTTCCCAGCATCCTGGTTCCACCTGGCGCTGAGGTTTTTGTCTGAAACAATGGCCCCGGGCTATATAGCTGGGCGAATACACTCGCCCAGCACAGCTTCCCCCGTGGCGCAGTTGGTAGAGTGTCCGCCCGCCAACCGAGAGGTCGTGGGTTCAAACCCCGGGGCGTGGCACCTCTTGTTGTGTGTGGTTTTTTCGCTTGAAAAAAATTTCGTTGGAAAATCCACCGGGTGGGTTAGGGTTAATAAATAGTTCAATCAGTTCCAAATTGGCGAGAAATATGGTTTTTTTATCTATCGACACGCAAAAGTAATCCAAGCATATAAGCGCGATTTTGGCATACACAAGCATCACGCATACAATGTCACTGCACCATTGTGCGCCATGCGGTCGTTTTGCGTGCAACACTCTTCTGAATTCATTCGCTGCTGTTAACAGGTTTAGCTAATTTGGAACTGACTGAATGATAGTTAATGATGAGATGGTGAGATGGAGATGGGTGGACAGTAGCGTAGCTCAGGGAGGGGTTGGCCCCCCCCCCCCTGACAGAATTTGTTGTGCCCCCGCCCCACTCTCCAAAATTAGTGTTATATCATGCGTTTTAACCATTTAAAAATGACCATTTTGCACTGTTTTTTTATAAATAAAGGAAAATGTTATAGAAAAGACGTATTAAAACCCGGAGAATTGACTATTATGTTGATTGTACTGCTTCTTGGACTGTGCGATATTTTTTTGACTGTGCGACATTTTTTGACCGCGCAACATTTTCTGACCTCTACCACACCGCCCCACCCCCCCCCCCCCCCCCCCCCACACCACCACAATTTCTTTTGAATTCTTGCCCCCCTGAAAAAATCCTAGCTACGCCACTGTTGGTGGAGTGGAAGTGGGAGGAGTAGGAGTGGGAGTGGGGGTAGTGGTTCTGGTTTGGAGAAGGGAGAGACGAGGCAAACCATCCAAACAAACAAGCAAACAAAAATGTTTTGTCGTCCTTTACACTTCGCTCTTTATGAAGAGAACTCAGTGTATTGATTGTTTTATTGAGTTTTTTGAAACGATCAGCGAGTGGGAGAAAATCCAGACTGAGAAAAAAAATGATTGGAGGATAAAATATAGTTTGCAGTTGTATTGCTATTTACGCCCTATATACAATCATTAGCAAAAGTAACTATACAGGGTGAATCAAAAAACATTGTGCACGATTTGAAACAGCCATTTGACCTTGATGCGTGCATTGAACCATAACATTCTTGTTGTCTGTATAAAGCGTCGTTAATCTAGTTTATCCTCCCCAAAAATGAAAGTAATTGACTAAAAAATAAGCAAACTGTACCATGTTTTGTAAACTGTCCGAATTTTTCGCCATTCCAATGGGATTTACACAGTTAAGACATGAATATTGCATGCAGCAGCATGATGATATGGAGTGATAGTCTACAAGCAAAAAGGCATTGTTGTGCCTGTAATTTATTACAGGTTCCTGGTATATTAAATATGCCAAAGGTGGTAAAACATTGTAGAAATAAATAATACTTCACAAACTAAAAATATTGCACAAATGAAATGTTCTGAAGACACTTTGTTTCTTGATAGTTGCACTGAAAAATCATTCACATTTTCCTTTAGATTCACATGGTATGAGTTACGGTCTTCTGCTAAAGGTGTTTTTTAAGGCATACAATAAAATGTTAGCTTCCTTGCAATTCAAAATAGAAATCATTTTAGTTGTTTGCTGATATTTAGTTTTGTTAATGAAGCCTTCCTTGGACATGGCCAACATTTTGCTGAAGACATGTGTGTGCCCTGTCCAACATGTTACGAAGAGCTCGTCTAACCATTCCCCTGTTGCGGTGTTAAAGGTATATTATGTGATCTTTCCAGGAAACGCCCTCAACATCGAAAACAAAATTGAAAGCAGATTTTCTTGCAGATTTACATTTCTGATCATAAATCGTACATACATTCCAAGTTACAGTGCGATACGATTCTTAATTACTTCAAAATCATGGTTTTAGAGTGAAAATAAACTGTCGGATTGTCGATTTTTGTCCGACAACTTATTTTACTCTAGTCTAAATTCACTCTAAAACCATGATTTTGAGGTAAATAGGAATCGTATCGCTCTGTAACTTGGAATGTATGTCCGATTTATGATCAGAAATGTAAATCTGCAAGAAAATCATGAATAGAGGGTGCTCTCTGGAAAAGATCACATAATATGCCTTTAAGTCTGTCATTTCGGCTCTGACACGTGCCTCCACTTCTTGAAGACTTCTTGCTTTCTTGGTCTGTAACAGGAGATGCTTGTATTCAGATTTGCCTTTTCATTTGACAACTCAATATCAGACTATTAATTGCTTATCCTAGAGTGAAAGAATGATTTTACAGGAACATTTTGACATTTAATGTGATAATAATGACCATTTTAGCCAAACCAATTTTACTGTGTGTAAATCCCATTGGAATGGCGAAAAAACGCGGTCAGTTTACGAAACTTGCCACAGTTTGCTTATTTTTAAATCGATTACTTTCATTTTTTGGGAGGATAAACTAGATTAACAACGCTTTATACAAACAACAACATTTTCATGGTTCAATGCACGCATCAAGGTCAAATGGCCGCTTCAAATCGTGCACAATGTTTTTTGATTCACCCTGTACAGGTAATAAATGGGCTTCTAACTCTAAGAATATATATATCTTACCTAAAAATATTAAATAATAAAATTGTTGAGAAATTTATCTTCTTCAATATGAGATATTGCACACTAGGATCGGGTGTTTATTGAGGAAGTGACACTCCAAAATGTAAGGTGAAGTCCGATTTTCATTTTCACATTTTTTCTTTTCTACACGCGGACCCGGCTACGTGTACATATGGATTACCGGTAGTACAATTGGGGATGCATGCGAAGGTTGGATCAATACGCCACACACACGCTCCCTGTTATACTATCCCCAATGTTGAAATGTAAAATGTGAAGATGAAATTGTGACTTTACCTTACATTTTGGATTGTCACTTCTTCAATATTCAACCGATCCTAGCGTGCATTGTGCAATATCTCATATTAAAGAAGATAAATTTCTCAACAACTTTATGATTGAATATTTTTAGGTAGGTTATATTATATCCTACCTAAAAATATTAAATAATAAAGTTGTTGAGAAATTTATCCAAGAATTAAAAATAACGCTTTTTGTTACAATTTTTTAATCAAACAACAAAATTTCCCCCTCAATAAAATCAACGAATCCAGTGAGTTGTTTACCAATAATAATAATCATAGTGTGTATTTGCCGAAAACCACCCCAAAACCAATCAAATTGCATGTTGACATCCAAATCAACACCCAAAGAAGGGCAAAACTGTTTTTAAAAAACCAGGAATGTTGAAAATTAAGGAAGGTATTCTTTCAATTAGTAAAGGCAAAAAGGTTTGATAAAATGGTAGACAAGGCACTTTCACTTGTATAGGAAAATAGAAAACAACGACGAGAGGTTATGGGTCACATAAACACACTACATCCTGAAGTAGCCAGGTGTCACTTGAAATTTGGACTTGTTTTGTTGGATTTGGTGTCATATACATTTAATCAGGCAAAATATCAGTCTAAGTAAACCAATAGGAACCCTCCTTTTGTTACACACCTTCATGCATTTAGTGGTGTTTGCGCACATCTGAATGTAAATATGTAAATTAAGGCCAAACAAAGAAGAAGGTATGTTTCAGAAACATTTTGCCAAAAAGCTGTGCAATTTAAAAAAATAAAAAATAAAAAGCTTTAAACAGAACTTTTTTAATTTTTTAATTAAAAAAAATAAAATTGGGCCTCATCGCGTAGACCTATGCGCCAAAGCTCATTTCACATACCAATGCGCACGGGCTTCTGAGACGAACCTTCTTCTTTGTTTGGCCTAAGAGTTTTGTTGCTTGTGGATAACAGTCACATTAATCATAGCACCATAATATGAAATGGATGATATCTGTTTTCTGTTGGTCTGTATTGTTTCTTTAACTAGTTGGTTGGTGTGTTTTTGTTGTTTTGTTGGTGCTTTTTTCACTCGTTTGTTGATTGTTTTTGTAGCAGATAACACAGACACAGACAATAAAATAGAAACACTATCAAACTCAAAATCAATATTTGTTATAAAATACCTTTATTGATATCAGGTTACTGACACTGTTGATTTCACAAATTATTACAATTACATTAACAGATCACCAGTATAGATTATTCACACATACGGAGTGCAACGCACAAATCTTGCTCAAATGTGACCAGTCACATCAAAATAGACATGTTGTCGGCAGACACAGTTTTGAGATAGAGACCAATATATTTGCTGAAATATAAAGAAAATAATAGAAAGAAATATGCTTTTCAAATCATATCTTGTGATTACAAAGTCCTATTACCATTAACATGGTAACATTATAACCCTAACACTTTTGGGATGGAAATGTTGAACAAAATATCCGGGGTGAAAAAGGGGGAAATTTAGCAGAAAAAACCCGGACTTGCCAGCCACGGGATTCGATCCTGGGTCCTCCAGCATGGATGACCGTGTCTTAGTCCACTCGGCCAGAGGGTCATGCGCCCATAATTAACAATTCCGTGCGCATTTATCACCTGGCGAGATAGACTGAGGCGAGATAGACTGAGGCGACACGTGCTGCAAGCATAGTTTTTAAATAGAATTTCATGGGTTCAGGGCTGTAAGGGTTATAGCTTAAAATCTGCTCGTTCAAGTCATACCAATAACTCCAACATGTCCATTTTGTGATGGGTCACAGATAATGTTGTACTTTTATCCATATTGTATAAGTCTAGCATAATTTCCATAGATGCATGTTGCATTCCGCAGTCACCACTTTATTTTATAAGATATAATGATGAAACTACATGTTGAATTACTGTTAATGTCTTAGTTAGTGAATGTATCAATATTAGCTCTGGAATTGAACCCCTGAAACTAGACCGCGAGAGACCAGACGGTAGACTTGCCCAAGCAAGCAGAGGCTTCACTCTGAGTGGAGTTAGCCTCTGCAAGCTAGAGGCTCGCCCCATGCGAAGGGTCTCTGCTATGATTAACCCCCTGAGAACTACCGGCCGATTAGTCGGAAAGATGGATACATCATTTATTGCATCAATCAGAGACATTGTTAGAATAATTGGAGATTGGAGTGATATATTTTACAAGCTGCATTTTAATTGGCTATTGAAATGAGTATAACTTGCAATAAACCAATCAGAACCACTGTAAGATAGGCCGGTAGTGCCCAGGGGGGGTCAAGATATAGTTCTGTAGTTTGGAGAAAATACGAGAAGGCACAAATCTAGTGCAATAATCAATATAAGTATTTACATTCAAGGCATAATCTATTACCAGAAATTGTACCGATCCATTGTTTTTAAATTGGGGGAAAAATGTTCACATGCAAATGAATACCGACCCAAAATATTTTGCTTGCTAGTTAAAAAACAGCAAAACGTTTACATTCATTTTGAAGGGGAAAAATAGGAATTGAGAAAAAGCACCGATCGACCCAACCTGAGGTCTGTTTTTTTCTTCTTCCTGATCTTCATTTGGCTATCAAAATTGTATTCACTAACTTAAGAAGAAAAAACATTTGACGAAAACTAAAAATAATTGCATCATATTCTATATCATAAACAAAACACCGTTTTTGGCAAGAAAGAAATAGTTCTAAAATATTAACTACAATATATTGACTGAATAAACTATCCATACATAAACTAAAGTAAACAGTAAATGGTGAACAACAAAAACAATAAATCTGCTTCCAACAACAAGTTCTGAGTAGAAAATAATAAATGTAATTAGTTGGTATGTAAACAGATTAGATTCTGACTGCTCTTGGTATGGATACACCCCACTATGGAGTCTCCATCAACCACCGCCTGACTCAAACTTGAGGGCCGTACTTAGTACTTGCCCGCCCACCAGAAGCGGGTACATTTTGCGTCGGGCAGGTATGTCTCAAAAGTTACCAGCGCGATGCAAAATTTACCCTCCTGTAAGTTATTAGCTCTCCTATTGTGACCCAATTTGGGACAATCTGTATAGTTTAACATAAGCACCAATATAGATGTACAGAGGAGAGGAAGTTAAGTGGAAAATATAATATTTTTCATTATAAACATTTTATATACTTGAAGGCACATGCAATATAGAGTGGTTAGAATATGGCCCATTATGGGTCATGATGTTTTGAAATGTTGTACACTTTTCGCGCTAAAATCAGCAAGTACGAAAATATAAACAGGCGAATATATTCAAGTTTTATGAAGGTCATGTAAGGATCAAAATCGCAAAATAAACACAAACAAAATTATTCAAAGTGTGCAAAGCCCGAAAAATTACATGCGCGAAAAAATCCACTTTTACAATACATGTATTGATGTACCCATAGGTCTTATAGATCCAACTTTATAATCATTTGAACTATGACCTTGATACAGGTCATATGCACCAATGTATTTTCACGATTCTATTATAACATACTTTACAGTTGAATTATGTTGAAAAAATATCAGATTGTAATGTTTACATTAACATTTAAAATATTTTAAAGTATAGTGACATTGTAATGATATAACATCTAAGTTTGGCAACTGTTAAACTAACAAATATCACTAAGGCCCCGCAAAGTTGATTTTTAGTTTCCCGTAACATTTGTTTTCAAAATTAGTGAGGCAACTTTTTCATTATTCATTATTTTTAGGACTTTCATTATATACAAAATGTGGATGTCAGACGTATTGTTATACACCACTGCACCATATCAAAGAATGAAATTGGGTCAATTTAGATATAAATAAGGTAGGCAAATAAAATATATTTACTTTGTTCATGACCGACGATTGATCGGACAATTTCATCACACAAAATGCATGAATTCTGACGTTTTTATTGCAAAACCGGTATTTTTTCCTGATATTTCAATAATGAATTCAAGCGTGGGCATGAAAATGAAGTGTGGGCGGGTGACAAGAAACTAAAAATCAACTTTATGGGGCCTAATATGATAAGAATGCTGTGAAGTGTTTTTGAAATCACCAATCATTCAAACTAACATTGACATTAACAAAATGCATTTTGGCAAGGTTCCAGATTAACATATTACTAATTCAGTTTATCAAACACAGTATATTTATACAGTTGATCTGAATTGAAATGGGATATATAAAAATATATAAATATTATGGCAAACTTATAGAATATACTGATTCCTCTAATACTGGCAACATACAAAATTGATTTAAAATTTTAAAATAATTAATTGTTACTTGACATACATTTTATGGTTACAGGTAATTTATTGTTTTCATATATCGTTGCTGTTATGTTAAAACCTTGCATGTTTTCCGGCCCTGCAACATTTATAAATAAAACTGCCCAACGGTTAAGCATAGAAGTGTTGCTTAATACATGCTCAGGGGCAAGCACAATCAAGGTTTTAATAGATGTGGTTTTTTGGCCCTTAAACATGTTTAGAACATACAGCCCAAAGGTTATACATAGGAAGTATTACTTTATACATGCTGAAGGGCCAGATGGAGATACAAGGTTTGATAGGACAGCGACGATATTTTGTTTTTATATATGGTTGTTTCAATAAATATGCATGGTGTTAATAAACACTTGGTGGGCTGGTATGATTCATTAAAGGAGGTGTCCCGCAAGCACATCATTGTGCATGATATGTTAGAAAAATAATTATCGAGCCCAAATCACGTAGTTATATAGAACAAAACATCATACTTATAACAAAAACGAATAAAACTGCCATCTCTCAACATGCAATTTTTAAAATTCACAAAGATTGAAAGGCCCGGTGTCGATGACATCATGGTTTTAAGTGCTCAAATTTGCACAAGTGCATTGTAAAACTATGACTTCATCGACTCTGGGACTTTCTACATATGCACAATGTTGTGCTTGCGGGACAACTTCTCTTCTTTAAGGAGAAAAAGTTTGTAAATGCAAAATTTGATATGCAAATGTCATACAATCTTTAGGCACAGTTAATAATTGTGTGTGAGTAAGTGTGTCAGTTGCTCCTATAAAAATATAGACTGAATCCTTCCCGTCTTCATTTTTTATGAAGGACCTCAAAAATGTAAGACTGAAAAAAATACAGTTCCAGAAGTGTGTGCTGATTAATGAATATGAGCTAATTCACGCACAATCACGCGCCACAGTGTGCCGGTAGTTTCACGCAATGTTGTACATTACGTGATGCGATAGGGTGCGTGATTTACCTCCCACAGTACGGTGTGACGATCGTTCAACGCACTGCAATTTGAATTGGACCCATCAGGTGGTATTTCTGTTGTTGCTGGGCACAAAAGTGCACGCTCCGTATTCCTGGAATTCCACAAGGAGTGGCACACTTTTCTGCTGTTTTTTCCCAGTCCCTTGATTTGCTCTGCCATTTTTGAAGATGACAGCCCAATAGAGGGACGTGGTGGACCCAGTCTATTAAACATGGCAGGTTGGATAATAGTTCTAGTATATCTCTATTTTATTACAGAATCAAACCATTGAAATAAAGCAATGTGAAAAATAATTTGTTACATGTACTACTCACTAGATTGCAGTTACGATAACAACTAATTCACATGTTCATGTCTAATTTCATTGGAAATTTAAGTATTTAGAAAGCAATTTCAATATTCAAAGTTACACAGACACTTGTTTGCCTCAACACCCTAAATGTGACAACAAAATATAAAAACAGAATAAAATGACTGGAGATACGATACAGCTATATTGCAAACTTGTTGCATACACTCTAATATCAGAAATATATATACCATGTTCAGTAAAAGGTGGGATACGACCTCAAGAAAACTTCACCAGGTTCATACTACAGTAGACCTAAGGACAAAAATTAATATCTATAGTAAACATACTACAGCACAATTTAGCAACCTATTCACTGGCATACTGTTGTACAAGTAGAAAAATACTGGGGTCATATTTCAACTTACACTGAGCTATTAACATATTTTCTGACCCATTACTACAGTCCTTTTCACTTCCTCAAGATAGATATGTCACCGTATCACCTCACAAGGCATATCCTTTACATGTGTGTATATGCCATCTGGCTTGATACATGTGTAAACAGCATCACTGTTAGAATGTCTACTTTGGATTTCTAATTAGTCAATGTGTAGCTGTGACATCACCGTTCCATTTAACTTATCGAAATACTTAATCACACATTGCTGTCATATAAATGCACAAACAAAGACAGAAAGTCTACATGAGTGCATAAATACCACATGTAATGTGACCGTTCTGTCTTAAAGAAGAGAAACAAGACTGCAAACTTTAGAATAACGTCTATAATACCTGTACAAAACACACACACATGCAACAATTCGCTATAAAAACTTATTCACAATATTCACAAAACGTAATTTACAACATGCAGTAGAACAAGTTGAATTGGTGGGATAGGTACTTGTTTTTAAAAATAATTCATTATCCAATCTGATCCAAGGTGGCAACAGTAGAAAATTCTTATCAAGGGCTTAGTGCTATGTCACAGTCTTTCTGTTATAGCTGCCAGTTGTAAAATGTGGGATGCTTTCATATGCTGAGCACTTGGTATACATTAAATGTAACTCGGAGCAGCTATTGTAGATATGGACTTTTTGATGTGATACTTTGAGATGTGAAAAGTCACTATCTATTATAGCTGCCATATGTTATACACTTCTGGTGCTATATGGTGCATCCTTGAGAATATGCAATCTTACACATTGCAGCCATTGTCGATAGGTCCTTTTGGCTCCAAACCCTTGATATATTGGGTGTAGATTCAACTCTTACATAACACTGTATTGACACTTCATTGCACCACTTCTGAACATCTTTTGAATTTGTTCAAATTTCTAAAAATGTGGAACAATCAAAGAGCTTTGGGTAGATATCACACTGCCCTAAACTTAAGAGAACCATATCTGAGTATTTCAACCCACAGTCTTATACTTTGAAGAATAAAATCTGAAAATATACTGTTTCAGATAAGTTGCCAATACTGTAAGCCTCCTGTGAACAGACTGGGTTGCATACATATTTGCATAAATCAATACATTTGGTCTATAATCTATAGTTTGATCAGCTCCAAGTTGGTGAAGCCTCCTTACGGAAGCGAATGAATACAGAAGGACGCGGGCGAGCACGGAGTCAACATTCGCACTGCGCATCATATGCGTGCATGCAACCAAAATAGTGTGTGTGTGACCATAATCTCACAAGTACGATTGGATTACTTTTGCACGCAGAGAGATAAAAACCAAATATTTCTCGCCAATTTGGAACTGATTAAACTACAGTTGTGTTTTAGTCTAGTTGTAGTTATTATTATTATTATTATTATACTGAATCTATATACTGTATCTATATATAATGTTAGCACACATCTGAAAATGTTGTCGTCCAAATGGGATGACAAAGATAATAGCACAAAATATTCAAAACAACAACTGTGACACATCTTATCAATGGGTTATCTCATCTAATTGATAATATTTTGACATTATACATTTTTTTATATAATTTTGAAATTATGTAACAGCAAAATAAAACTAGATTTACATCATGCTTTGTTTTTGAAATAGGATGTTACAATTCAAGATATGGCAGAATTGTAATGTAGCATTAACTAAGCTTGATTGAAATAAAGTACTGTAAAACTCTATCATTTTGCGGATACTTTATTTCGGGAATTTTACTGCTATTTTAGCAGGCATTTAATTTCGCGAATCTGGAAATGTTACTGTTACTTTCAATGCAAAATTGTCAGTTTCGCGAAACCACATCCCTCACGAAATTTGCGAAATTAAATCCCTCGCGAAATTAATAAGATGAGTCACAATTGTGGTAAATAGTGGCGTGTGAATGACCACATGTAAAAATATAGGTTAACATCTAAATAAGATATAAAAGGCACACAATAGATCATATACATTTTGCATAGCGCTTTGAAAATATAAAATAATCAGCTGAAAGGATGAGGCTCTAGTGTACCCTGAAATACCCCTGTGATACATTTGTATCGAACACTGACCAATCAATGACAGGCGCTAATGCATCAATTACTTATAAAATGCTTCTAAACATAATACTTCATATAAACGGTAATTCTATTGACTTAAGAAAAAGGAAAACATGGGATTGTTTCTTTAGTCTCAGTCAGTGGCATAAATTTGTTGTTGGCATTGGGGGATGATTAGACCAAGAGAAATAAATTGTTGTGATGCTCTCGGCGACTGACCGTAAAATTCAGAACAGTCGGATCAGGTTTTTTTATATTATTTTTATTTTTAAACTCATGTTTTTTAGCAAAACTCTACCTTGAAGTTCCTTTTCAACTGTTTTATATATAGCATATAAAACGTATCCATCCAAAATAATTTTGAAATTATGTAACAGAAAATAAAACTAGATTTACATCATGCTACAGTAGCTCACATTGATTACCTTTAAAATGTGTTTGTCTGTTATTTACCCGTTCTATATATCTTAAAATTTAGTTCATATGGATTTTGCGATATGTTAAACAAAAATCAAA
Organism: Ophiura sarsii; assembly: GCA_035610835.1. Classification (NCBI taxonomy): domain Eukaryota; kingdom Metazoa; phylum Echinodermata; class Ophiuroidea; order Amphilepidida; family Ophiuridae; genus Ophiura; species Ophiura sarsii. Next base: position 69,503,892 of record CM069444.1, read on the forward strand.
CAAAAATCGACAGACCGACCTGACTTTCCGATTTTTCCCACTTGAGGGCAACACAACAATTTATTTATTTTGGCCTTAGCCAGTGGCGGTAGTAGCATCAACATTTTAGGGGGGGAACGTGGGTCAAGACAAATAATTTGGTAGAAAAATATATGCGTCATTTTTTTTTGTGGGGGGGGGGGAATAATATGCATGAAAGGCGCACATATGTTGGCTTTTTTTGTAAAAATTGCCTGCAATTAGCTTAGTTAGACATTTTTATTATGGTAGGGTGAGCATTTTATTATGCATAACATTAGGGGGGATTGTTGCATAGGCCATCCCCCATGGTCAAATATTGGGGAATATATATATATATATTTTTGTGGCCTGACTTATACTGCTTAAAAGAGGGGATAGCTACACTACAACTATAATTAATAGTACTACTCCTTCACTCTTTTGTCAAATATATTAGCACAGATAATGTCAAAACATTATTAGCATTCAAATGGCCCTATATGTAAATCAGTTTGATCAAATTGATTCAAATAGTAATATTTGCCTAGTGGTTCTATTAGGGAAAATCTAAATAGTTTGGGAAATATAAATATAAAATGTAAAAAGGTGGGTCTTCAATATTGGCACAAATAAGTTGTTCTTTATAATTATTGGTATCATTATCATTCTCTTGGAGGTTTGTACCGTAAAGTGGGCTCACCACAAAAGGTGAGCGTCAACATTCTCTTTCAATATTTAGGTTGTGTGTATCAATATCATACTTATTTTTTTTTTTTTGGAAGTGAAACAAATGGTGATACTCATACACAACATAAAAAACACAACATATAAGTTAAAAATAAGCTGCTTTGATACTGTGCATACCTTACAAATACTATAATCAGTATCTCGATCCGAGATTAACTGTCCACAGACCACCATTGTAGAGATATTCAGATTGACCGTCATTGATTGATCCTCAGACTGCGATATTCCCAAAACAGCAATAAATGGTTTAAAGTGTTGACAGAAAGGGGTCAAAGGTCATGTAGGGGTCATTAGAGGTCATCTGTGTACACCCCATGTTACCCATAAGATTATTGTCACCAAGCTGGTTTGTAATAACCTTTGACCCCTTTCTGTCAAAACTTTAAACTATTTATTGCTGTTTTGGTGAATAACGTAGGTTTTTTGTGTGTGTTTTTCCCCTTTACCGGGCGTCGACAAAAAGTGCAATTTATACATGGAATGTATAAACGCAATATTTTTTACTTACGTTTGATAAATTGGACTTTAAAAGATTTCATAGAATTTATTTCTACATCTTTGGAACAAAATATGTCCAAAATTATGGAATTTTTGAAGTTAAAAAAAATATTTAAAAAAGCTAACATTTTGTTTTTTCGGTCGGTCGCGGCGGCAACCAAAAAAAAAACAAATTTGACCTAACACCAGTACACAACAAAATGTGTAAAATGGTAGTTTGACTACCTCATCTTCAATATGTCTTCCATACAAAATAGAGCATAGAGCAACAATCTTTATATCACTTTTAAATATTATGATAGCGGTTTATGCTTTATTTTGTTTGGGATAAAATAAATGTGAGAAAATTGCAGAGTTTCTGACCACATCTTATGGTCCTGGAGCACCATCCAATGGAATAACACTCCCACATAACACAATTTGCACTTTACAGGTACTTGAAAATACCTTGAGGGCCAGAATACAACCGTTTACAAATTGCTGGGTCTGTAGGCAGTGTTTCTATACCTTAAATTCAAGATGACAGTGTTTTTTTCTCTAAATTGGAGTGAGGTTATCCTTCTGTGCTTCTGTCAAACCTGGATGCCAAAAGTCTACTATGAGAATGAGTCGCACAGTCTTGGCATCTTGCCAAACCTCGTGCTCAAAGGAATCATCGAAGATCATCAGTTTGCCTTCTTGCCAAGTCCTAAACAAGAACAAGAATTTAACAAATAAAACATGTATATGTCGCATAAAATCATATGTGGTCTAGTGGATAGCATGCCGGTCTCACAATGCAAAGGTTGTGAGTTCTAGCCCCACTACAGCCAACGTGTTTGTGTCCTTGGGCAAGGTACTTAGTCTCAAATGCCTCGTCGACCCAAGCAAGATTGGGGAGCTGTTAGGGGATATTACAATCTAAGTGCTGATACATTGTGTGCGCCGTGTCGGATAGCCTGGTAAATGGAGCGAAGTCCGGTCTGTATCTGTACACGCATCTAACGGACCCCAATGGAAATAAGATTCAACAAGGCTTTCTTGGGTTATCCAAGGTCGTAAGGCCCAAATAAAAAAATACCAACAAAAAAAAGTGTTTGTGACAGTCACATCAAAATGGACATGTTTAAGGCCCGAGTAAATTCTGATTTATTGGTATGACTTGAATGATCACATTTTAAAGCTTTGAAATGATACCATGTTGAAGGTAATCAAACTTTGTAATCACAATTATTTTCTTTATATTTCACCAAATATATTGGCCTCAATCTCACAACTGTATTTGCCGACAACATGTCCTTTTTGATGTGACTGGTCACATTTGTGATCTATCCTTAATTTTGCCTTTGGTTGAACTGGAGAGAAAAAATGTTGCATTTAAACAACAACAGGTAATTAACAAAAAATAACTTATTGTTTGAGTGGAAAGACCTCAAATGGGTTGGTCATCTAGTATTTTAATGAAATTTCTTTATTTTTCTTTATTTTTAAAGTCACTTTATTTTTAATAAATATGTCATACATAAGAGAGATTTGATATTCTACCTTAGAAACTTATTTTACCGGAGATATAAAGCTTTGAAATGGTTTCAAAACTTTAGGGACACCCCGTACTTACCTAGTCTCATTAGCAACTCGTATTCTACATCCTTCTGGTATAATTAGCCCCAGATGACTGCGTAATCTACAGTTAGTTGGCCCACAATGGGGCCATACATGTGTACCCGGATGCATGACGGAGAACTTGATCTGGTGAAGATAGAAAAACAGTCCAAATCAAACCATGTGAATCAGTATAATCACTAAGACTGTGAATCCACGGGTAGTTTCGTACCCGGGTACCCGAAAATATACACTAAAAATTTAAAAAATTTAAAATTAGTACAAATTTGTCCCCAAAATGACACATAATGGGGGTCAACAAATTTGTACTATTTTTTTTAATTTTTTAATATTTCGAGTATTCGGGTACCTAATTTGGTACCCGGAATAGCGGGCAGGTACCCGGGTATAAGTCACAGCCTTAATAATCAACAAGACAAAATACTTTGGAAGAGAACCACCTAGGCAGGTGGAACGTTATTTGATTCTTTGATTCTGTTAAAGGGGCATTGAGTGATACGTATGAGAGTGCACCCTCAATTTTCCTGTAAACTGGTTTTTTTGCACCGAAGTAATACTTAGGCATACTACCATCTACAACAGTTTACCTTAATTAGCCGTATATCATGTAATATTTCACAATTTGGTAATTTCGATGTAGTTCACATCGTAATTATCAGCAGAATTCAGCACATGGCTTCACCAGAATGTCTACCTAGTGCAACCACTTCAACCCTTTCCCCATGAAATATTACGTTTCACGGTTCTATTATACCATATCTATTGAAACTATTCATTTTGTTCAAATTTCATTTTTATCGACAATCTCTCTGTGCCCCCCTCTAAGCAATTCCTGTAAACCATTATGTGAATCAATCAGGGGCTGAAACTTCAGCTAGGGAGCACACTTGTTGATGGCGCTGTAGTTGGAATGTTGGTGACTTTTGTCGTTTGCTTGGCAATCATGTAATAAATACATATTCTATAGTTTAATCAGTTCTAAATTGGTGTGAAATATTTGGTTCTTATCTCTCACACAAGGTTTTGGTCACACACCCACGGTTTTGGACGCACGCACACATCACACATATCATGCACAGTGCGCATGTTGTCTTCACTCGTGCCTGCGTCCATCTGTATTCTTTCGCTGCTGTAAGACAGCTTTGCCAATTTGGAACTGATCAAACTATAGCGATATTGCACCATTTTAATTCTGCTGTTCTTAACACTTTCAAAGCGGCAGGTGTCTGCAGACGACATTGCAAAATTTCACAAAATGTTTCAAAAATGTCACAATTATTGAATTCCATTACCATATTTGTAATCACCATGAGAAATGCATTGAAATAAGTACAAACATGCCTAGTATTGGTTCAACAATCCTTGAGATAGATCTTGAAAGTTGTGAAATGTTTCTGAAAAATATGTTTTGTATAGGGTAAAACTAATAGCCGTATGGAAAGTGTTAATTCCTAATTCAAGAAGCAAACATTGACAGTCCTGATACCCCTGGTAATGTTGTTATAGAACCAACATTAGAATCCAGGCAAAACTCATCTAATCAAATTGAAGACTGCCCTCAAGAAAAGCTGAAATGCTCAGAATTATTATCCAAAATTGAGGGCGCACTAACTATGTTGTCAGTGATTCCACTTTATAACATAAATTAAAGATACTATTTTAATATCTTTATTATGCTTGTGTTTACTATATTTGGCAGTGTTGAGCGTTATGTTTTACAAAATGTTTTTACATTCATAGAGTCAATTCATGAAAGTATACGGTTTATTCCGTCAAATCAATTTATCCCCTAAAATACAGGATTGCCCTATGAATAATAATTTCCTATGGGTGGTAGAATACAGTAAAAGTGGTAATTTTTTTTTGAGCTTTGCAGATTTTCAAATGTTTTGCATGTTTTTTAATTCAGGATTTGTAGCTTCATCACATAGACCTATAAACAAAAGAATTATATTTGTGTGTTATTATTATCGCGGTATCTGCTTGAAAATAGTCCAACAAAGGAAGACAGAAACAGTACAACAGCACGCTGCCAAATTTACTGTTAAACGGTGCGTTTTGACGAGGTGCACCAAAGCAAAGCACCAAAAAACTTCTAAATTCATGGTATGTTTTGAACTTGACAATTCACATTAAGATATGGGTCTTACACAGTAAACCAACCGCGGGTGTATTGAAAATTCATGGTTTTTTTTTGTGGAAGCTATTTGTAGCACGTAACTATTACAAGCAGTAGATATTGACAAGGAGAGATCATTCTGAAATTATCAGCCTGATAGCATGTTTCGTTTTTATTTCATGACCATTTATATGCCAAAAATGACCAAATTTGGGGCTTGAAATCCTGAAATGACAAAAGGCTAAATTAATCATCACTTTCGAACAAAAATGAATGATTAACCCAGTAAAATAATTATGATACAAAGACAGCCCCCATCAAAAAAATTCAAGTTAATTGTAAATCTAACAGCGTTTCTTCATTTCGGTGGATAACGGGTGTAACATGTGTGTCAAAGTGTTTCCAAAACTTGCAGAGCACTTTCTGTATTAATAATGCTAATATTGCACAATGTTTCAATTACCTGCACATAGTCAATGTCAAAAGAGTTGGATACTCTGACATGTCCAGGAGTTAAGCATGTACATCTTTTTCAATTACAGTCTTTACAATGTAACAGTCCAAAATGTGTATCATTGGTACGCATGTTATCTGTATTTCCCATAGACCTGCTGTAGGTTAAGTTTCAAAAGTTTCCGATACAGTTGAAATTTACCCAACTATCTCTCTATTAGTAACAAGTGAAAAGGAATGCTGATGTTAAAATTATGAAATTAAAAAATCACAATTGCTCTTTTTGTGCTTGAAATTGTTTGACATATGTCAGGATTTATGTGTTGATTTACCGTGAAAACAGCTATAAGTGTGATAGAGCACAATCATAAGTACTAAATACAGTTTACTAGGTGTTTTAAAAGTCAGTTGTTGCAGAGAAATAGCTATCCAACCAGGAAATATGGGTAAAAGAGATAATAAAAAAAAATCATAAAATATGCAGCTGTAGGACAAGGTAATATAATATATTATTATTTATATGGGGCGCCCGAACAGTACAATAAAACTGCTTATGATTTCACACCACTAAATGATTGTAGACTTGCCGACGACATTCGGCTTTTCTCTCAATCTGACCATCCTGTGGTCCTATCATAAGTAATCAGGAAAGGTACTTATTGCCCTCAAATGATTTAAAGTTGGTATCCTTATTTGAGGACTAATACTGATTATTACCACAGTGCAAAATGAGATCTTTTCCAAGTTTTTGTGTGATTTTGACTAAAAATGTTCTGTCAACACTGCTCAATTTGTTGATGATATTATGAGAGCGATACGCCAGCTGTCCAAAATCAGGGGCTTATTCCTCGGAAACTTTCAGGGTTACCCTATATAAATTTTGTACTTCAATGATCACAAATATCATAAACTTGAAGAAGAATGTAAAGTTGAAAAATTGAGTCGCTTTATAAGCAAGAAAATCAAAGTTTTCTAACACCCCTTTAACATGTAAAAGTGTAGGGGGCCTATTTAGTGGTGTGGTGACTTGTAGAATAATGTGCACCACAGGGCTTGAATTAATCGAAGGCATCGAAGGCCATTGCCTTCGATGCCCCACCTAGTAGCCTTGGTGCCCTCAATTTCTGGCTGTTTTTACTCCATTCAAAAGTACATGATGGTCTTGGATATAGTTGGTGCCCCTTTCAAATTGCCTTAAATTGCCTGCCCTTTTTATTTCTTAATTCAAGGCCTGGTGCACCAAAAGTACCAGGATTGTTTTTATATTGTGCGGCGCAGAAGATGTACTGCATGTGAGTATGTATGCACAGATGATGCGCACATATACATTTTTGAAATTGGCATACCAATCTCGCCACGATTAAGGTCAGTTCGGGATAACTGATTTATTTTGATCAAAACAGTCTGTTATAAATAATGATAATAATATTGAATGGCTTATTTTCATGTGTGATACAAGAATATATTGCAGTCGGTATTATACTGTAAAATCACTAAATTTTGCGAGGGATTTAATTTCGCGAATTTCAAAGGGATGTGGATTTGTGAAATTAAATACCCGCAAAACTGACAATTTTGCGTTGAAAGTAGCTGTAAAATTTCCAGTGGCAAAATAAAATGCCAACTAAAACAGCTGTAATTTTAAATTCGCAAAATAAAGTGCCCGCAAAATGTAAGTATTTACAGTATTCTTGTATCAGCCGATTCCACATTATAGTGAGGTAGAGCGCCACCAGCGAGAACCGCTGCGCCTGAGCCTAAAGCGATGGTCCTTCGACTTACGTCAATACCCCCTGCAGCGCGCTCATTATAATAAACGGTGACCGGCCAAATGGCAATTTAACGAATGACATAGTTTACCAAATATGGTATATCCACAGCCAATGCACATGTTCGTGTGTTGCAGCGCGTGGTAACGGGTCAGAGCAGGTCCCAGGAGCTTCAATAGCTTTTAATGCAATCATTGAGGGTGAACGCAAAGTCAACGCTGATTGGCTAACCGTAATGTCAAACTTGCTTCGACTTTCCAAAGCAGGTTCACCCAAAGTCGAAGGACCCTTGCCTACGGACTACATTATATAAGTGTTTCCAAAGCAAAGACTGGGGCGAGGAAACCATATTTATTTGCCAACTAGTGTGAGCAAATGACATTCTTAATTGTATTCATAGTGTATTATGGACATATACCTCATAAATGTGGCATCAAATGCTTTATGGATTACATTTACTGTGTCCTAGATAGATATTGAGTGATTCAAGTCAGGTATCTTTAAGGCGACAACAACATACCTCTCAGGTCGGTCAGATATTTTTCTTCCAAAAGAATTCTTCTTTTATTTAAATCAATATTTTAAAATGTCCAACATTTTTTTAAAAATTCAAAAAATTGGTAAAGAAAAAAGTGGGCCCGTAGAAGAGGGGGTGTTCTTTTGCCGCCTAAATTCAAATGTTTTGGGACACATTATATTCTCTGTAGTTGATCAATTCCATATTGGCAAGGCCACCTTACAGCAGCGGATGAATACAGAAGGACGCGGGCACACATGAAGACAACTTATGCACTGTGCATCGTATCGTGACAGGTGTGTGCTGCCAATACCATGTTAAAAACCGTGGGCTTACGCTTGGAATACTTTTGCGTGCAGAAAGATAAAAAAACGAACATTTCTCGCTACTTTGGAACTGATTGAACTATAGTCTTGACCAATGCATTATGGGATACACATACCTGTCCTTATTTGACATCAACTGATTCTGGAATACAATCTATGATTGCACATGTTTGGGTCTTATTCCCAATGCATTATGGGATACACCTACCTGTCCTCGTTTGATATCAATCGATTCTGGAATACAATCTATGATTGCACATGTTTTGGGTCTTATTCCCAATGCATTATGGGATACACATACCTGTCCTCGTTTGACATCAACTGATTCTGGAATACTATCAATGATTGCACATGTTTTGGGGGCCTTCTCACAATTCTCCTCCAACTTTTTACCTGTATAACAAAACACATAATATGTTGGAATGAGATTGGTTGACTGCATAACAGAAAATGTTGGTCTACAACACTCTTTCTATACACAGGTTGTTGCTTAATACTTTCCACATGGCTGGCGTCTGCAAACAACATTCCAAAATTTCACATAATGTTTCAAAAATGTCAAAATTATTAAATTTCATTACCATATTTGGAATCACCATGAGAAATGCATTGAAATAAGTACAAACATACCTAGTATTGGCTCAATAATCCTTGAGATGGACTTTGGAAATTGGGAAAGGTGTCTATAAAATCTGTCTTGTAAATGGTTAAACTAATAGCAGTGTGGAAAGTGTTAAGATTTCATTCCCTTGTTCTAACGGATGTTTTCTCTATACTTGCCTGATATACTTGATTTAATGCAGATACAAAGAAATCTTGTAAATGTGTCATGGAACTTTACTAACCATGATAACAAAAATTAATTTGGATTGAAGTATGAAAGAAATTGTAACTTTTTTATCATAACATCACAAGAAAATATTCCTCAATTTCAACCAGTGTTATACCGCAATACATAGTTGACATGCTGACTATCCACACTCCCACGAGGAACTTAAGATCATCAACAGCGGGTGGCAAGTTATTAAAGCCCCCTTCTGTCAAAGCTATACATACTCCATCGGATGCTTCAAGACTGCACTGAAGACTCATCTTTTCAATCTGACAGAACATTCTTACAAGTAGTTCCTCATCACTGTTTTTTGTTTTTGTTTTTTCCTTGTCTTAGTTTTATTAGGTTCTTTAATTCATGTGTATATTGGTTTTTTTTATGTTTGTTAAGCGCTTTGAGGTGTTTCGTAAAGCGCTATATAAATGCGGTTTTATTATTATTATTATGAAGCAATCAACATTGATAGTTATTTAAACTTGCACAGATAATATACAAAAATCATAATTGACACAGCATATTTTATTGTTTATTTCCTGGAATTGTTTTATCTGAAATTTACTGAGGCAAGAATTTCTGTTCTAAACAATCCAGACTTTATATTTAGTTAAATTACATGTTGACATGAAGAAGATCATTTTATTGTTTGAATGCACAAACCTTGTCTGAATAGTGTGAATTGTTTCCAGTCTCCAGACTCGCTCAGGTTTTCATCTTCATCTGAGAATAGCTTTGACTTTGGATCTAGCAATGCTAATCCCTCATCACGTATGGTCTGCCAGTTATCCTCAAGTTTCTAAAACAAGACAAATTTACTGAGGTTAAATTTTCTGTTCTTTAAAAATATATTTAGCACTTAGACGGCAAAAAAAAAACCACCCCTGTTCTAGGGCGGACTGACCTGTCAAGTAGGGTCAGCCGTCCGGGTTTTTCTTTAATTTTCTTTTTTATATACCTAAAATGTCACCAAAATCTACAAAATTTGGGAATTTGTTGAAAAAATGTTGAAACAAATTTGTTGACAGATTTTCGGCGACAGATTTTCGGCGACAGATTTTCGGCCCAAAACGGCTGGTTTTACATGTGAGAAAAAAAAATCTAAAAATAAATAAAAGTCGCAAAATGTGGGTCGGTCGGGCCCGTATAACAGGGTGGTTTTTTCAGCAAAGAAAAACTATGCTGGTTCCTTGTATGAATGGGCTTCACACAATTCATTTAGCTATGGAGAAGTTAGCAGGGTTACCAGCACGAAGGAAAAGGCTAGAAAAGACCATGACGGCTCCACATGTGGAAAAGGTTTTTTTATCTGCTGTGTAGAAAAGTAACAATACTCCAGGAATGAATTGGAATATAATGGAAATCATGAAACCTCTATACCATGAATAACTTGCAAAATTAATATGTTACCGTGTAGGTTATCCCTACGGAACTGCGAGCGTAGCAAGATGCGACCGAAGGGAGCAGCTATGGAGTTTCCACCACCGATGTGATTACCCCATGGGTCCTCAAATTAATATTCCGTTAATAGGTCTAGTATTCTACAATATATCAATTTCAATTCTGGATGATAGTGACAGGCCACCCAAAGCTGTGATTGGTCAGTTTTAAAATCCAGCTGTCATCGTTAATCAGCGTTAATCATTACGCCTATGACTGACAGCTCGCAAAGCCTTATTAGGGACATTGAGACGCCCGATGTGACTCGCAAAATACGGGCGCTAGCACACTAGAGGCTTCAATCTCGGCAATGACAAGTCGCGTATAGTGGCACCGGCCTGCTTATATAACACACTAACCTTAGCATCCTCTGTGTATCTAGCCTGTTTAGGAGTCCACCATGCTTGTGCTTTTAAGGACTCAACATTGTAGAGAGAGCGCTGGAACACGGACCTGAATAATCCCCTATCGGCTGCATCTTGGTATACTTTATAAGCCTGAAAGAAAAACATACAAGAGAAGAAGTTTAGAGTTTGATAGAAGAAGTTGGAGTTTAATAGAAGAAGTTAGAGTTTGATAGAAGAAGTTAGAGTTAGATAAAAGTTACGAATAGAAGTTAGAGTTTGATAGAAGAAGTTGGAGTTTAATAGAAGAAGTTAACGTTTGATAGAAGAAGTTAGAGTTAGATAAAAGTTACGAGTTTGATAGAAGTTAGAGTTTGATAGAAGAAGTTGGAGTTTAATAAAAGAAGTTAGAGTTTGATAGAAGAAGTTAGATAAAAGTTACGAGTTTGATAGAAGTTAGAGTTTGATAGAAGTTAGAGTTTGATAGAAGTTAGAGTTTGATAGAAGTTAGAGTTTGATAGAAGTACGAGTTTGATAGAAGTACGAGTTTGATAGAAGTTAGAGTTTGATAGAAGTTAGAGTTTGATAGAAGTCAAGAGTTTGATAGAAGAAGTTAAGAGTTTGATAGAAGAAGTTAGAGTTTGATGACATCATGCGGCTTATCTGAAATTATGTACCAGGGTGTTTTTTCCTGGTAGCTCTACATACAACTTCATACAGCCAAAAAAGAAAGCTTATTTTATTGTTCAGAAACCTTTCCCAACTTTCAAAGTCTATCCCAAGAATTACTGAACCAATACTAGGCATGATTGTGATTATTTTAATGCTTATCTCATAGTGATTCCAAATATGGTGATGAAATTCAATGAATTTGAAATTTTGGAAACATTTTGTGCAATTTTGGAACTGTCGTCTGCAAACGCCTGCTGCGTGGAAAGTGTTAATGACGATGTCACTTTTCATCTGAATATTGCGTGATCTTACCTCCTCTTGCCTATCAACACGGAATAAGGCGTCTCCAAGATGGAAGAAATATTTGCCTTCCTGAGTGCCTTCCGCGCCACTGGCCAACCCCTTCTGCAGGTATGGAATGCACTCTTCGTAGTAGGTGTCTGCCTTCAGAATGAAACCAAGATGGACCTGGGCAAAGCCGTCATTGGGCGCACGCTCTAGAATCTAAAATGAAGGTGAAAGTTAAAGGTGTGGGACCCATTTTGGCCACATTTCTTCAATTAGTATTTAACGGTATCTCGAGACTGGATGTCATTGAGTCCTTTCTTGCAACCCAAGGGCTAGAGTAAATACTGTGCCATCCGAAAAAGATTTGTCAAGACATAGTCTTACAAATGGCATTTCTTGAAAGATGTAAAAGTTTGTAGATAGTGGCCACTTGACCGTTGCCAGCTTTGCGTTTTTACCCTTTTGGGTCGTTGTCGAGTTACTTTTGGACGATCATTTTATACATCATTTTATACATACTGTTGTATACGAAGGCACATAATAACTTCAATCATATTCCAAAATAAGAGTTAAATTCCTGTCGTGAAAAGTCTTTTGAAATCAAAACTAATAAGAGGTATATCATGTTACACAATAAATTAGCATGTTGCTACATAACATTTCACTTACATCTTCAAATACAGGACGTGCTTGCTTGTTCATTCCCCCAATCAGTAGCTGCACTCCGAGATCTTTCTTGATCTTCAGATCTTCTGGAAAATCATCGGCCAGATTGTATAGAATATTGGAGGCTCTCCTCGTTTTGCCTGTCAAGAACACATATCAATCAAGAGTGATGATTGGAAAATGCATATTTTTCGCCAATTTGGAACTGAATAAACTATAGTATGCGCTCTTGAAGGGAAGTGTCAACCCTGTTTGGTGCCAAATGTATCAAGCACTGTAACTACTAAATTATTTTGCCCAAAAATCACTTTTTTGGCGCCAACATTTTTCAGGCCACCTAACAAAATCAGTTTTTGATTAAAAATTCCAAAATTTCACCAAAATCATCTAAAGTCAATTATCTAGGAGCGATTTTTTTTTTGGGGGGGGCTTAAAATTCATTTGTTTTGAAAATATTGACCAAAAAGTTTCAAAAAAATGTTTTTTATCTCAAAAATCTCATTTTTGGCACTTTTTGGTCAATATTTTCATAACAAACAAATTTTAAGCCCAAAAAAAATCTCCACATTTTAGCCTATAATTTCTAAATGGAACATTTCTAGCCCCTAAGATTTTACATACATAATAAGAAAAATATGGGGATTCTTCTGATATCAAAATATCATGATGTGAAGAAAAAAATTATAACCTCAAAAAAGTGATAGGAACATACACCTTTAAGTTACTCAAATATTATTTTCCTATACATACCACGTTGTGTTAAGAGTCACTCGCTACATCGCTGCTGTGCTGTCGATCCAGAACTGCGCCGCACCTCGCATCGTATTTTGACAGATTTTATCGCAAAAAGGTATTCATCTCATGATTTATAGCTTATAAGCTCAATTTTGCAGGCAAATTTGTTTTATTTCAGGACAAGAAAAGTAACTTTCACGTACCTTGTTCTATAAAATGTGTATGGGGGACGTCTGGATTTTTCGGGGGGAGGGGGGCGTTTAATAGAGCAGGGGCATTTACTGGAGTAAATACTGTATAACATAGAAACTTACCGAAGAAGGCCAGCCTGCCTGCTGCCTTAAGTAAAGCGTACTTCTTGAGCATTCTTGGGCAGTCTGGAGCATCAGCCGTTTCAGTGTATGCTTGTATACAACTGAAACAAAAGAACAAGATCCATATCAGATGTAAGCAAACTAGGCAAAACCGCTGAATACATACATGCATACACACATAATAAGTATCTGTGATGCGTCATTCCCAGGAGGCTCAAAGTGCTTACAGAGGCAAGATACTCAATAACCAGGGTTATAGCTACGCCGGTTACAAAGTCAAGATACTCAATAACCAGGGTTATAGCTACGCCGGTTACAAAGTCAAGATACTCAATAACCAGGGTTATAGCTACGCCGGTTACAAAGTCAAGATACTCAATAACCAGGGTTATATAGCTACGCCGGTTACAAAGTCAAGATACTCAATAACCAGGGTTATAGCTACGCCGGTTACAAAGTCAAGATACTCAATAACCAGGGTTATAGCTACGCCGGTTACAAAGTCAAGATACTCAATAACCAGGGTTATAGCTACGCCGGTTACAAAGTCAAGATACTCAATAACCAGGGTTATAGCTACGCCGGTTACAAAGTCAAGATACTCAATAACCAGGGTTATAGCTACGCCGGTTGGCGCCGGCCGGGCGTAGCCAACACTCACGCTGGCCGGCCGGCCGGCACTCTAAATGTTGTTAAAAAAATTTTTTAAAAATTGAAACTCCCTGGTTCAACGTTGAAATATGCTTTTTTGATACAGGGTACTGGAAGGGGTCAACATACATTGCCCAGGGTGGGGGGGGGGGGGGGGGGGGAGGGGGGAGGGGGGAGGAAGTTATTCAAGTCGAGCAAAGGCTTCAAGCTTTCCATCAAAGACAGTTTGCGTGAAATCATCTGAAATTCCACGAAATATTAAAAACAGCAGACTATTGAAGATTATCTATATTTTGGCGAAATAAAGACAAATTTAAGCATAAATATCTACATTTGAGAGTTAAAAATATCTTCTTTCAGATTTGTATCTACAAAATATCATGCCTGTTAAAGTATAAATACAGTGGTCAAAGATTATTTTGAAATGCATACCTTTGCAAGAGTTCGTTGCTACGACGCTGCTCAGCCAGTAGATCTAATGCCCGGGCACGTCCCCACCTGACACGTGGACTTTGTGGATAGCTCTGGAGAAGGGCTTCAAATCGACGCAGTGCTGTTTCAGCTTTTCCCTGTAATTGTAAGGAGATGTAACTTCACTGGGTATTGGAAAAGGTTAGAACAAAGCTCACACTAAAGGAGGGACATCAACATCAGAAAGCTACGCTACTTTGGTCATATTACCAGGAGAGATAACAGTGTCGAGAAATTAATTCTGCAAGGTGCAGTAGAAGGTAGTCGTGGCAGAGGACACCCTATAACATCATGGACTGATGGACATTAAGAGGATCACTGGTTTAAGTATGATAGAAGCAACACGATGTGCATCAAACCGAACCAAATGGCGAGCTCTTGTGAAGGACATCAGCACCGCCTGGTGCCATCTGACATATAGAGAGAGAGAGTAACTTAAAAATAGGTGAATTTTTAGAAAAGACAAAATGAAAAGAAATAAATGTACAAACAAATAGGGAAAGCAAAGTTCGATTTAATGAAGAAAACATCTCACAAAAAGCAGGGGCTTGGGAGAAAAACTGTTTTTTTCTTTGACTTAAAGACATATTATGCGATCTTTTCCAGGGGTACCTTCTATTCTTGACCCTTTCTTTTTAAGTAAATTTTCTTGCAGATTTACATTTCTGATCATAAATCATGAATATAATCTGAGTTACAGAGCGATACAATTCCTAATTACTCGAAATCATGGTTTTTCGAGTGAACATAGAGTGAAAATAAACTGTCCGCTAGCGAACAATCTATTTTCAACCCTTAAAAACCATAATTTTGAAGTAATAAGGATTCATATCCCTCTGTAACTCACTATATATTTATGATCAGAATGTAAATCTGCAAGAAAATCTACTTTCTAAAAAAAATCATGGATAGAGGGCGCCCCCTGGAAAAGATCACATAATATGCGTAAAACTTTTTGCCATACAATAACATCTGGAAAGATTACATCCATGTTGAGGGTGGGTCATTTTGAATCACATCAATTAGTCATAAAAAAAAAGCTATTTTGAACCGCTCTGGAGCTTCAAGTTTGAAAGCAAGATTTTGGTTTGGCAAGAAAAATTACATTGTTTCACAAGTTCCTGACAGCATTTATTATCTGTACCATATCAATGAGCTGAAGTGTGACAATTTTGGCTGTGTTTTTTCCATCTATGTGTTGCATACCATCTGTTCATTCAATATCATGTAATATTATGTAATCAGTTGGATAGATGTATTACTCTCAGATAACAAAATTGGACAAGACACGGGTGAATGTGATAGATAGCAGCTGGGCGGCTATTGCTAAGAGGATTTATTCCTTAAATACTAGAGAATTCAACAATGTCAAATTTTATTTGATAGTACAATTATTGAACATTTTTAAATGTTCAATAATTGTACTTATAATTATACTTATAATTAATATATTCAATTCATCTATATGTACCAGTACATTTAAATATAATTTTAATCCACAAGTGCAAAACACTGTTCAATTTTCGAAGGAAATGATACCAAAATAATGTGAGAATTATTAATTGAAAATACTTCATTATCACAATGGTTATCTTAATTGACCATTGGACGTGAATTAGCCAATAGTAATTGGTATAAGATTTGACCTTTTAAGTAAATAATTTTGTCTTTAATCAATACTCGTTGATGATATTTATGATCGTAAAAAGTCAATAATTGGGATTTAAACCCATAAATGTTAAAGAGTAATCCACACAAGTTGAGCATGGTGAGACTTGACAACCCCCCCGCCCCCCACCCCAACCCATGTAAAGTGTAAACACATATAAAGAGTCAGTTCTTGGAAATTGGGAACTGGAATTCGTCCAGGGTGGCATTAAAGGATATGAGAGCTGATTCTAGGGGATCGCGGAACACCGCGAGACCGTCATCTGTTAGGTGAACGCCATCATCTCGGTATAGGTGCATCTTTTCATGTGTGAACAGATGCGAATGGCATATATGACATGTGTGTTTGCCATCTGAGCGCATATGCGATATGCATGTTTATTTATGTTGCGAGCACACGCGTATCCAGCACCTCTGCGTTTTTCCTTGTCGAATTTCCAGTGAGGGGAGAATGACGGACCATATGATCCGAGAGAGTGGAAAGAGGTTCCGAATTCCTGCGAGATTTTGCTCAATTCGTTGGCGGAAAATATGGATTTGGTCAGCAAAAATGTCATGCAAGATTAACGTGGTTGGAAATGGCCGCTTCCGATACACCAGTCCACCGCCATTTAGTTGCGTCTGGTGCTGGCCAGCCCAGCGGATGATGCTATCAACATTGATCATGTCCTCAGTCCACCTGTAGTGAATTATATAAGCGGGAAAGGGCAGCAAGCAGAGGCAAATAAAACAAGAAGCAAAGCAAGCAATGGATATAAGCAAAGATGTACGGGTTTAAAGTTAGCTAAGCATGGGATGGTATATTGTACAGGGTGTCCCAAAAAGAACTGTGCACATGGTTACCCAACTTATTGACCATGAAAGTCTACAATTTAGTGTGACTTGATTATACAAGTTGAAAGACAAAATGCTTGGCTTTTAGATGCCGTTGATTTCATCTAATTTGGTTTAGTCAATCCTGATATATGACCATGCTGTGCCACTCAGAAGATACAAATCTTCCACCTGTTTGAGTGGTCTTAGCAAATATTATGCAATCATAACATTTTTGTATTGGGATTGAATAGGTTTAAATAATATAATGAGTATCTGTGAAGCCAAACAGAACTGAATATTAAAATAAAACCAGACCGAATGCCTCCATCCTCCCCAATGTTTCACTACGGATTGATGCCCATTGGAAGACAAGTGGTATTGGTTGGACGCTTAGAATGCATTCTTTCTGTAAAAGTGGCACACCATTGATTTTAGGTAGCTCTTAAGTTAATTGGTCATATCTCAGGAGTGACTGAACCAAATTAGATGAAATAAACGGCATCTGAAAGCCAAGCGTTCTGTTGTTCAATATGTATAATCAAGTTATTCTCAATTGTAGACATTTATTGTCAATAAGTTGGGTAAACATGTGCACAGTTCTTTTAGGATAAACCTGTATATAGGCTGCAGAGAAATTAACATAATGAGAGAATGGGAAGATGAAATTAATGTGAATCGACCCAATAGTTTTGAGTGCAGCACACGATGTTGCCAGATGTACAGTTTGACTGCTGAGGACTGCCATCAACCCATACATTTGATCAAATTAATTGGAACTCCGTTAATAGCTGCCGAAGTAGCTGCTCCAATCCTAAAGCTGTGAGTGCTGAAATGCACAGGGTTAAGGCTCATGAATTTGATTCCCATTTTTAACATAGAATTGAATTGATATCTAGTCAGAGGATCTCCTCCATAAATGAACAAACAGATTGCCATCACGGACAGGCCTTACATGGATGTACTCAAGCATTGCGGTAACTGGACAGGTGATTTTGTCACTTCCCATCACAAATGCTAGAGCGGTTGATTTGCCTCTTTGATCCGTTTTGGATGATCTAATTTGTATCTCCATGGCATCCTGAGATTTAAGGGAGAGGTCCTTTACATAGATAACACATAATCCCCATCATTAGTTTTTGAGGGTGTATCGAATTTTCCCACCCTAAGAAATCCAAAAAAGGCTAATAAAAATGCAGCTCTAAACAAGTAAACTTCAAAGCTCGAATTGCAAAAACCAGACAATCATTCTGACAGACGTTTTAAGATTTGGACTTTATGGGCCGTATTCTTGTACTAAACACGTTTTTTAAGCTAAAACCATGTCTAACTAAACGCGTGTCTAACTTAAACGCGAGCTTATCTTTTAAACAGCGTGTTTAACAAAACACGGTTTTAAACTCCGCGAATCTCGTTCCCAGAGTTGTCGTGTGTTACTGTATACAGGTGGGTTTTTTTGTGGCCGTAATGGATTACAATAGATATCGACCAAATACCTCAAAGCATGTGTATTTTTAATACTACACGATCTGAACGTAAGCCAGCAGCAGGCACGGTTGAGTGATTATTCAAGGCATACAGTTGGTGTATGAGTTTAGTTAAACGTGCCTTAAACTACCACATACCCATGTTTAAAGTTTTTAGTGAGATAGACGCGTATTCAAGTTAAACAAAATTACAAGAATTACTTCTAGTTAAACGATATGTCTAAAGTCAAAGTTAGACGCCTGTTTAGCTTATAACCGTGTTTAACTACGTACGAGAATACAGCCCTATATGTTTTATTCTGTGTTCAAAGTGACATCGCTAATCAAAGAAACAGATAATGCTGAAAATGTATCTAAGGGAAGTGAAAGATTAAATGGTTAAACACTTAAATACTGTATAATCAAACTGGAACACCAGTGAGAAACTAATATTTCCATCCAAGATACAGGGCGAGTCAAAAAAAAGTGTACTCAAAGTAAAATAATTACTCAAGTAAAATAATTATTTAAAACCAATGTATGCGGCAATAGATGCATTTATTCACTATCATTAGCAAAAAGAATCATGACATTTCATGGTACCGTTGACCAGATATGACTATTTTTGTAAAGTTACTGCTTTTTGAAACAGAAAACAAAATTGAATATTTGACTCAATAATGCTTGATATTAATGAACAAGTGGATTCATGTATGGTTCACAATAGCTAACTAATAAAGACAAATCAAACATTCTCAGATATTATTTCAAACATTAAATGCGAAATAATGACAAAACAATTTCATTATTACACGAATTTAGCAACAACAACAATATACAACAAATTTGGCTTTTGTGATAGTCGGACGCAGCTAGGACTATTATAGTATGTACCGTTTCAATAGTGGAATTCAATAGATCTTATAAGAGAAAATAGCAAATCTTGTTCGGTTTGTAAAATGATCACTTTTACACAAATGAGCATTAAATATGTTTACCACAACCAATTTCAACAAACTAAAATTCTTGAGAAAGCTAATGAGATAACCCGTCTACCTCAATAAAACATCTGTGCACAGGTTTCAAGATATAAAATCCCAAAGTTGATTACACCTTTTTTTTTTACTCGCCCTGTACATGGATATTTATTTATGGATATTTATTTACCTTTTTCAAAACCTGCTCAGCGGTCTGGATTTGTTCAAGTATAATCTCATCCTGCTTGTTGGTGATTTCAGCATCTTCTTTTGACATTGTCATTTTGGGTTTAGCCTGCTCCTTATCATCAGTCTGTGTTTCTGCATCTCTCTTTTCTTTGTCAGAAGTTTCCTTAGCAACAGTTTCTTTCTTGGTTTCAGCTGGCTTAGGGGCTTCCTTCTTGGTTTCAACCGGCTTCGGGGCTTCTTTCTTGGTTTCAGCAGGTTTAGGTGCTTCTTTCTTGGTTTCAGTTGGCTTAGGTGCTTCTTTCTTGGTTTCAGCTGGCTTAGGTGTTTCTTTCTTAGTTTCAGCTGGCTTAGGTGCTTCTTTCTTGGTTTCAGCCGGTTTAGGTGCTTCTTTCTTGGTTTCAGCAGGTTTTGGTGCTTCCTTCTTGGTTTCAGCTGGCGTAGGTGCTTCTTTCTTGGTTTCAGCTGGTTTAGGTGCTTCTTTCTTGGTTTCAACCGGCTTAGGTGCTTCTTTCTTGGTTTCAACCGGCTTAGGTGCTTCTTTCTTGGTTTCAGCTGGCTTAGGTGTTTCTTTCTTAGTTTCAACTGGCTTAGGTGTTTCTTTCTTAGTTTCAGCTGGCTTAGGTGCTTCTTTCTTGGTTTCAGCCGGTTTAGGTGCTTCTTTCTTGGTTTCAGCAGGTTTAGGTGCTTCCTTCTTGGTTTCAGCTGGCTTAGGTGCTTCTTTCTTGGTTTCAGCTGGTTTAGGTGCTTCTTTCTTGGTTTCAACCGGCTTAGGTGCTTCTTTCTTGGTTTCAACCGGCTTAGGTGCTTCTTTCTTTGTTTCAGCAGGCTTAGGTGCTTCTTTCATAGTTTCAGCTGGCTTAGGTGCTTCTTTCTTGGTTTCAGCAGGCTTAGGTGCTTCTTTCTTGGTTTCAGCAGGCTTAGGTACTTCTTTCTTGGTTTCAGCTGGCTTAGGTGCTTCTTTCTTGGTTTCAGCTGGCTTAGGTGCTTCTTTCTTGGTTTCAGCAGGCTTGGGTGCTTCTTTCTTAGTTTCAGCTGGCTTAGGTGCTTCTTTCTTGGTTTCAGCTGGCTTAGGTGCTTCTTTCTTGGTTTCAACCGGCTTAGGTGCTTCTTTCTTGGTTTCAACCGGCTTAGGTGCTTCTTTCTTAGTTTCAGCTGGCTTAGGTACTTCTCTCTTAGTTTCAGCTGGCTTAGGTGCTTCTTTCTTAGTTTCAGCTGGCTTAGGTGCTTCTTTCTTAGTTTCAGCTGGCTTAGGTGCTTCTTTCTTAGTTTCAGCTGGCTTAGGTGCTTCTTTCTTGGTTTCAGCTGGCTTAGGTGCTTCTTTCTTAGTTTCAGCTGGTTTAGGTGCTTCTTTCTTAGTTTCAGCTGGCTTAGGTGCTTCTTTCTTAGTTTCAGCTGGCTTAGGTGCTTCTTTCTTAGTTTCAGCAGGTTTAGGTGTTTCTTTCTTAGTTTCAGCTGGCTTAGGTACTTCTTTCTTAGTTTCAGCTGGCTTAGGTGCTTCTTTCTTGGTTTCAGCTGGCTTAGGTGCTTCTTTCTTTGTTTCAGCAGGTTTAGGTGCTTCTTTCTTGGTTTCAGCAGGTTTTGGAGGCGCTTCCTCTTTCTTTTTACCTACAGGGATTTAAAGTATGTATTTTAGTAAATTATATGAATACATGTCTTATTAATATTCACGTCAAATTAATTGCACATAGGTCAATGTAACCAGGGTCAAAGCTTGGGGCCAAAGTTCACTCTCCCATGCTTAACAACAATACAATATCAACATTTCTGTGTCTGGTTGGTACACATTCACTTTTCAAGGAAGCTTTCTATAGTGAAGAATCACACTTTTTCTTGAAGATTGACGATCATTCTGTAGATTCAAAGGTACCCAGCCACTAAAGTAAAAATCAATGGTAGCTGGCAGCAAACTCATTATTTTTTGAGTTTGGGGGAATTCTGAAATAATTTTGCAAATTCGCTCAATTTTCACGCCGTGAAATTCTAGTGCATTACAGGACATCAGTGCATCAATCACTGATTGCAGTACATAAATGTGTGCACCAACTTAAGTCACATGTGTACATACAAATGTACAAACACCTGTAGAAGAGACAGCAATAGGCGCGCATAAATGTGACGCCTGTAAAGTTACGTTCCTATCCGCAGGACATAAAATAGATTGTTAGAAATAGTGGGCCGTATTCTCGTACTAAACACGGTTTTAGCTTAAAACCATGTTGAACTAAACGTGTGTCTAACTTAAACGTGAGTTTATCCTTTAAACGACGTGTTTAACAAAACACGATTTTAAATCTCGTTCCCAGAGTGGTCCTGTGTTGATTGTATACAGGTATTTAATTCATTGTGGCCCTAATGGAGTACAATAAATATCGACCGAATGCCTTTAATACACGGTACTTTTAAAGATTACACGATCCACACGTCAGCTTGCACAGGGCACGGATGAGTGATCATTCAAGGCATACAGTTGGTGCACGAGTTTAGTTAAACACGCATTAAACTACCCCATACCCATGTTTAAAGTTAGACATATTTCGGCTAGTTAGACGCGTGTTTAAGTAAAACAAATGTATGAGAATTGTGTTTAGTTAAACGCTGCGTCTAAAGTCAAGTTAGACTCGTGTTCAGCTTAAAATCGTGTTTAACTACGTACGAGAATACGGCTCAGTGTGTTTTAGGTCCCAGTCATGCATCAGTTCTTTGATGGAATAAATTACGTCATCCAATTACAACAAGATTCTTTTTGTGTAATTGATGCATGCATGGCACCTTAGGCCTACAAAAAAAGTTGTTTGTTTGTCAACAGATGGTCCTCAAAAGGTAAGGTCGGTAGGTCGGATTTCTTTTTTTTCTTTTCTTTTTTGCTAGTGGTTGTTCTGGCCCAGTCCTAGACAGTGCACCGAATTCTGAACCGTGTCAGATCTTTTGGATGACCCATACTTGCCCAGAAATAACTTACATAATACTGTACAATGGGGTCACGTGGGGTTCAATTAAGGCCATATACGCGACTTTGAAAAAAAAGTTATACAGTCGAGGCTATTAAAGTACACGGTCGGTTGGACGTGGACAAACAAACAACTTTTTTGGGGGCCTTAAGTACGCTTTACCAGACTACTGTAAAACCACAAATGTTTCTGTGCATTAATATTGCGCTAATTTCGCGAGGAGCAATTAATTGCATAAAAATTCAAGCCTCAAATATTTCCAATCTATCTTGTAGCAGTGCATTGCAAAGTTTACATTACTGATTTGCCAAATTTTAAACTCGCAAATATTTCTGGTTATACGGTATTTACCTTGGTGTTCTGGTACGGGTGGTGGGGTAGATACAGATTCAGCTTCTCTCTTGGCAATGTCACCCTCTTCCAGGAATCCTGTTATAAAGACAGGCAAAAAAAGAAAACACAAATGTTACAATTACATTCGCTTAAAGGTATCTTATGTGATCTTTTCCAGGGGACGCCCTCAATCCTCAAAAAAAAATTGGAAGCAGATTTTCTTGCAGATTTACTTTTCTGATCATAAATCATAAATATATTCCCAGTTACAGAGCGATACGATTCCTAATAACCTCAAAATCATAGTTTTAGGGTGAATTTAGAGTAAAATTTGAAAAAATAGATTGTACCGCTCGGTACAATCTAACCGCTCGGTACAATCTATTTTCAAACCATGATTTTGAAGTAATTAGGAATCGTATCGATCTGTAACTTGGAAGATCTTTTATGATTTATGATCAAAAATGCAAATCTGCAAGAAAATCTGCTTTCATAGTAAAAATCAATGATAGAGGGCGCTACTTGGAAAATATCACATAATAAGCCTTTAACACTTTCGCGGCAGGCGTTTGCAGATGAAAATTCCAACAACAAAAATTAAATTTAAAAATAATTAAATTTCATTACCGTATTTGGAATCATCATGACTTATACATTCAGATAAGTACAAACATGCCTAGTATTGGTCCACTACTTATTGAGATCAGACTTTGAAGTTAGGAAAGGTTTCTAAACAATCTGTTCTGTATGGTATAACTAAAAGCCGCATGGAGAGTGTTAAATGTATTAATCTGAATGTATGGGAACATGTCTGAAATTTGATTTTAATTATTTCAACAATTGTCAAACGTTTTCAAAATTGCAACCCAAAAATTGTTTAATTTTTTTTTACAGAATTGCAAATTACAAATATAAAAAATCTATTAGGAGATTTGTTTTTAAAATGTCCTAATAGAAATGAAATAAAATGAAATAAAATTGAATGCAAATAAGAATATTAACAAAATATTAGTCTAATGATCATGATCTCAAAACTGCACATGCTATAATTAAAAATGTGACTTGTTTTTTATACCCATAGAGCTATCCAACAATTCTATCTATTTGTGTTACTTTTTGCAATCTGGTATGGTAATTGCGTAAAGTATCATTTTTAAAAGAATAACCTTGCCAAATGGGCATTTTCCAATTAATCAAATAGTTGGGACTATTATTTCAGTTGCAATTATATATTGCTATGTAAAATAGAGAGAGAATTTATATAATACCAACAATTGAATCAATTATAAGACTTATTATATTTTCTGCTTGCAGAGTACCATTATATTTTTCAATTAAATTAGGTTTCAATACAGAGAAAGGGTTGTGTCAATCAGGCAGTAGAGGCATACTTTGTTAAATATTGATATAGTGCTCAAAGCAAATTGAATTTAGAACAGCTGATAACATAAAACCTAATTTGGTTTCTCAAACCAGTCCTTTATTTTCAGTTTGTTTCAACTGATTATTGCGAGGGGGGACAGGGGACAGGGTTTTTGTCCTTCAAAATGTTTTCTTTTTATTTCCAAATTTAAAACAGTTACAGAATGAGAATGGGTTCCTTCACAATTGAACTCATTAACTTTGGACTATTGCCATCTAACCCTGTCTGAACTCACAATTGTGTGTGCATCCAAAATATTCAACACTTATTAACAATTCTTTTTTTAACCTAAAACATTTCAATTTTTCAAACAGGTCCTTTAAAATCCTAACCCTACTCTACGCCAGACAAAATCATATGACCAGCCTCATCTGTTTACGAGCACACATGAGGTCTATCTCGTGTTGCAATACCCCTGCCCCCTGGTATAATGTAGTTAGAGTGCTATAGTTTAATCAGTTCCTAATTGGCGAGGAATTTTCAGTTTGTAATTCTCCGCGCTCAAAAAAAATCCAAGCGGTCGTCCGTGATTATGGCCACACGCATGTGGTATTGGTCGCATGTGTCATATGATGCACAGTACGCCAATTGCTGTCATGCTTGGCCACAACCTTCTGTATTCATTCGCTGCTGTAACACGGCTTTGCCAATTTGGAACTGATAGTGGTGTGATGGTTGAATTGTTCGTCTGGCGACCCGGGTTCAATCCCCAGGGGCTGCAGACCAAATGTTGTACCCTTCCCTTAACGCTCCCCTCCCCTTTTAACATTTTCAAAGTCTATCCCAGAAATTACTGAACAATAAATACTAGGCATCTTTGTACTTAATTTAATGCATTTCTCACGGTGATTCCAAATATGGTGATGAAATTCAATAATTTTGACATTTTTGAAACATTTTGCGACATTTTGGAACTGTCGCATGGAGATGACTGCCGCATGGAAAGTGTTAAAAACGAATATTGACAGGAAGCCATTTTGATTCTTGCAATTTTTTGAAGAGAATAGGTGATCTCCAGAAATCCCCTTTTGCCATTGACAACAAAGCAAAACGTTTAAACAAATCAGTTGTACGCTCTACTCAATCATATACAAGATCATTCCTAGTGACCTTGTGAGGCCGTGTTAGCGACCGTTGTTTCAATAAGCAAAATGTGCAAATGTTTCACCCCATTTTCGGACTTTCAACTGTAAAAAACATGTGAATACTTGCATTGTGTGTAAATATGATAACATGAGTATGCAGAGGAATCCCTTGGGCAAATATTCTGTTCGATGGTACCATATCAAGGAGGTACAAAAAGGGCTATATTTTGGCCATTTTTGGTGCTGATGGCACAATCTAAAAATGTGTTGACTTCATGATGTTTATTGTCAACGGCATGTGACATCATTCCGGGGTCCCCTCCCCTATAGGTGATTGTTCATAACAGCCATTCACATCTTACAAGAAATCATACCAGTAATACATTGGCTGTGCCAAAATTTAAATCCAAATCAGACTTGCGCACATTTCACGTTAGGGCAACATATGCCTGGAATATAAAATAGGTGCTACGTTGCACCTCGTTGTATAGGCGAGAATAAAAAACTACAAAGTAGTCAAGTGTTGTTTTAAAGATGCACAATATTTAAATATCCGATGATTCGGTCAAAAGACCTTGATCACGGAGTAAAGAGTGTGTATGCCTGGAATAGCCTATAGATCCATCATGGAGAACATGACCCTGCATCAATATAAGTCTTAAGATTAAAGAACTTTAATTGTGTGCAAAGTACTTCTTAATTATATTATTTTGCTATTTATGTTTGATTCATGTATTACATGTATGTGTAAATATTTGAACATTTCTTTGTAAATACTGTACTATTTTTCTGTATGATGAGGGCCTGCTTGGAAAGCAGTGCTTGACACTGAAGCTGTTTACCCTCAATAAAGAAAGATTAAACAGTTCTTTCTACCATCTCTTACCTGATAGATCTATCTTTCCCATTCCCACAAGGACCGCACCTCCTATCACAAATAAACCAACCGCTAAGACAACATAGAGTCCTGCAGAGCCTGCCGATCCACCTCCTCCATGTTTGGCGGTGCCATTCTTCTTTCCTCTACCTGCAGATAAGATGTACAAATATATTTGAAAAGTTCTTTTTAATTAATTCAAACTATGCACTTTTTTACTTTTCTCATTTCACCTAATCTTAACGGCAATTATTAAGATACTGATATGCGTAGATTTCATTGTACAAATTTCCCTCAATTTGAATGACACTTTATCAAATGGGGTCGGGGGAAAAATAATTGTAGACTGAATCCTTCAGTCTTGCGAGGGTGCTCAATGGGAAGCCTGTGAAACAAAATGCTGGTTAATAAAAGAGATTGTTTTTAATTTTTTCAATAAAAACAATGATTTCAATGAACCAGTTAGCTTTAAAGTTGAGAAAAATTAACATGAACTTGACCTCTTACTAGTCAAAGCAATAAATAGGGAACTTTTGAATAGGTGGTGTGGGACCTTAAAAGCTACCACTTGAAATTTTAAAACCATTTCCCAAATATCAAAATAACAATCACTGTTGTTATTAAACAGACCACAACTATTTGTATAGAAAGTCCAGATTCAATAGTTATTGTTGATTTGGTATTCATTATTGATAGCGTGTAGAACTTTGGATGGGCGTTTATCTCTTTACCAGGTCATATTCGCATGAATATATTTGCACAGCAGATAAGAGGATATTGTTGTTGTTCTGATTTTAAATTGATGGGATTTTCCATGAAATGATCTGTTGATTGTCAAACTGAAAGTGTCATGGTCTGCGTGTGAATGCATCATTCTTACAAATACAAAGTCCTGTTAAAAAATAAAACATAGCGGTAAATAAGGATAAAGGTAAAGGTGGGTCGGTCCTGTAGAGTGATTTTTTTCTTAAAGATGATCACATTTCCCCACCAAAAAGTGGAAAAAAATCTAGGTAGGTGAATCTTCTCGATTTCCAAAATATGCCCATGGAGTTGACTACCTCTCTGACAAGCTTTGAAATGTCGCAGAAGGACCGAGGGGTAAAAATCGCCTAGCGCCTGCTTATCTTGAGCCTTGTCAAGGGATACAGCCCCTAGAAGTAGTTCGTTCATAAAAAGCACATGTTATAAGTTGTGGACAGAATTTTGTTACCACTGGAAATTTATTAATATTTTTTCACCATCAAGAATTACTCAAATTTTCATGAGATTTCAGATGCTAAATGATGACTTCAAGTCTTACACAACCGTTTAGCCAGAACAATACTATCTGCTGATATCAGAACACCAATAAATGACATGATGAACTTACTTCATTGGGCAAAACTAAGTGATAGATGGAAAATTCAAATACTTATTATTTTATTCAAATGTTTAAAAGATATAAGTCCAACCTATTTATCATCCAATTTTGAATTTGTACATAACTATCACAATCATACTAACAGGAATCATTCAAGTAATACTTTAATTAATCCTAAAATCAACTCAAATTCTGGTATGCGCACTTTTCTTTACAGATCTGGTCATCTGTGGAATAATTTATCACCATCTATTCGTATTAATTTAGAAAATATGTCACTCGGTCAATTCAAATCCTATATTTCCACTGTATCATAATTGAATAATTTGTATTATATTTAAACACTGTTATTTGTTATTTTGATGTATCTATGTAATTGTATGTATCGAAATGAGGGCCTGCTTGGAAAGCATATTACCCTCAATAAAGAAAGCATTAATTAGAGAATAATGACTGCGTAACAACTGTTTTCGTGAATTTGTTTTAAAATCAGAGGTTTTTGTTCTGGTCTGAGGAATTGTCCCGAGGGGCGCAGCCCCCGAGGGACAATTCTGAATAACCAGAACAAAAACCGAGGATTTCAAAACAAATTCACGAAAACAGTTGTTAAGCAGTCATTATTCTCATTCATTACTGAAAAAGATGCATATTTTATCGAAATCATTGATTTGTACCGGTATAATCTTGCTAATAATTAATTAGTTTTCTGTTTATTTTGTCCACCCCTTCTTAGATATTGAAACAGTCCAAGTCGGGTCATCCCCTCATTAACATTTTTATCATTCAACCAATCAGAAATAAGCTTTAATCGTGTTTCCTCATAACTCATTGAATATTCAGTTTAGGGGCGTGAGGCGTTAATTTGATTGGTCGGTCAGTGAGCAAAACAATGGAACACTTTGGCGCAGTACTTTCGGGCAATTATTAGTAACCCGCGTTCGGCGTGCGCGTTCTCATCTAATGATTAATTTGATTGGAACGCACTTGGTACGCAGCTATCGCGATTATTCATGAAGTAATGAATAAATAAATAAATAGAATACCAGTGATAACTGATTTAAAATATTTTGAAGTGGATGCCATTATATTAAAGTGGATTTGACAAGGACCATACATTCACAGTGCAGAAATAAATTGTAACTTGGGAAGTACACATGTGGTGAGTGGGTTAATGTTGTGTGGGCATCTACATCCTGACAGAAAAACTCCCCCAAAATGTATCTACGTAAAAGTTATCATCAAAAACAAAACAAAATCCAACACAAGAACATGTACCTACACACTACAAAGTGAATGCATATAGGGGCGTGAAACCCCAGGTAGGGCCTACTTATTCCATAAAATTGTATGCCTGTATGAACTAATAATTGGAGACTAGTTCTACAGTATACCATCACTACTGATTACAGCATTATAAATCATAAATTAAAGCATTGTTAATCATTGTACGAGTGACAACTTGTTTGGTTGGTGCTGCTAAACCTTAAATAAAGGATCTGACGTGCCCCTGAAGATTGATTTTCAAGGCTCTGCCTAATTTACAATAACTATAGCATTATTATTATTATTTAGACAGAGCCTTGAAAATCAAAAAGGCCTTGAGGGCTCTTCTTATTCTATTTTTAGAGTACTTCTTGTTTGTAATCATGATTTTAAACAATTGCAAGCCAGACTTCTATTATCTCATTCACAACACATTGATATATCATGCATGCAATCATTATGCAAATCCAGGATGAAAAAATCTTAAAAATCTGCATTGTAACTTCTGTAAACACGCTATACCAACTTTAAGAAATGTGTGACCCTGGTCCTTAGGTACCGAAATTGGATGATTTCGGTACTTAGTCAATGTATTTATTGCCTCAGAAGCAGGCCTTCCTTTAAGGCGAAAATGTCGCCGCGAAATTACGGTCTAGACTCCAAAATCTAACATTGTCAATGACCTATGCCCACCCGGTAAAATATTCATTTTATTCAAAAGAATTCAAATATTAATTTGACCGTGCGGTTACTGATGAGTGATGTTGTGAAATTGATACATTTTGTATCAGACATGTATAGCCATTATTCAAAGTATTACCGCATATCCTGAATCAATAAATTGATGGTAAATAGCGTTTAAAAGTGTAATGGTACTGTGCTGTGGCAAAGAAAACATACAAAACAAGTACAACCCCCCCCCCCCCCCCCCCCATCAGCAGTCCGGCCTCACTGTGTGACTAATGAGTGATATTAAATCGTATAAGTAGCATATAATACCCCTATCATTTATTCATTCATTTATCGTTTATAGAATCATTCATAATAATAGGCATAGCACAATGCACACACACACCCCTGTGCGTAAGACGTGTGAATAGGGGATATGGGTTCCACACTATGCAATAGGGGATATTGTGTATACACGCTCACCGGGCGGATTGTGGACATTTTCCGCCATTTTGTGTGTATGTTTTTGTGTATAGGACATCGTACTATCTAACAGGGGTGCACATGGTGCATGCTAATAGGGGTCCCCTATTGGATAGCACTATGACGTGATTTGCAGTAATTTGCACCTATCTAGAGATTGGGGATATCCCCTATTGCGGGTGTATCCCCGATTGGACGGTAGAAAGTGTGTGTGTATCCCCGATTCCCACCCTAAACATACGCAGAGTCTGCCACTGGGAGCATTACACCAGTGAACAACAACATATGAAATGCTGTGTTGCATAAAGCCCTACATCCACTTCTACCTGTTACTCATTTTGCATTATTGAATGGATGGCTATTCACGATGTGGAATGTGGTTTTGTATTGTTGCCTCAATTGGCGTGCATGGATGCACTAATCCAAGTTATGAAGACAGCCATACAATATTTGGATTAATTAATCATGCAAAATGAGTAACATGTAGGAGTGGTCTGTAAGCCCTTATGCAAAACAATCTTTTCATATAATGTATGCAGCTCCACTTTGAAAAACATCCCTATAACATTAATTATCCTCACGAGAGGCACTCAATGTAGGGCAGTGAGCTTGCTATGGTAGTCATGACCTTGGACTATATAACCTTGATCCAGGTATAAATACTTATCATCAGGTTTTTTAGTTATGACTGTTTTTACCAATTTTTGAAATTGGCTCTGAACTTGAATATATTGGGCCGATTTAAATAAACCTGAGATATTGTACTAAACACTTCAATCAATTTAGTGATATGCTCAGTTTTTGCATCCTTTGAGTGCCTCGTGTGAGGAAAAGACTGAGAATTTGAATATGGGTATTTAAGAAATGGAAAAGCTTGTTTAATTTCTAAATCCATTAATATTTGTTAATCAAATTGGGTATACATGTTATATATCTAGTACCGATCACTCTTATAATGGGAAAAAATTGTCGGACATTGCTCATTTGCATATCAATGACTTGAATAGATAATTAGCTAATTTGCATATTTAATGAGCTTATGAAACTAAATTATAGTTTAAAAGATTGGGTATAGTAATTGAAAATGTGACTTTTGAAAAGTGACTAATTTTCTTTAAATGGCGCTAATCATGGTTTATCTTTGTTGCCAGGTGTTATATTTGGTATCAAAATGTGCCTAAAAGATTCATCCAAATGTCTATCTAGCCTGTTTGGTAAAAAAACAATCAAAAGTTACTTTAATTGACCTAAACAAAGTGTACGACTTTCTTTTGTTGAGCACTTTAATTGTAAACTACGGTATTTATAGTGAATAGCAAAGTTTGGTTTGGGAGTCTTTTGGGCTACTTTGGCATTAGTCCATGCAATACCCATATCCATGATATGGGTACATGTTCAAGCACCTCTGTAAAGTGGAACCAGAACTGTGACTTGAACTGTGACCCTCTAAAAGTGACTAATTTACATAAATAATTAATGTCTAAATTCTGTTTTTACGGACATAACGGACATATTTAACTTAAAATTTTAGTGTTCACCTGGCTCTTGACCAATATGTATCTATTATTTGGATGAAATTCAATCCGGTAGCCTTGCACAGAAAAATAAAAACCTAATTGAGTAATTGACCTCGTGTAGTTGTTTCTTTCAAAATGGCCGACAAAAAAGTGATTTTGTGTTTTATACCCTGTTTTTCTTGCTAGTGCCTATGTAAAAAATTCCAATGCGACTTTTCAGAACACTTTTGCTAGCTCTTAATTTCATAGCAATGCCATGACTATAAATAGTGAACATTCAAGGACAACTTTGATTCTCCAAACAGGTGAGTGGGACATAAAAACGGAGGATTTTCAGGTTCCTAAATTTTCTGTCTAGAACGGTTCCTTTCAACATATTAGCATTGAGCCGATACCCAAATCATAGATTTGGTATCTATCGAGACTACTTTGGCATATATATAATGAATCAAAGTTTTTGCATAAAACACTGTTAGTAGTTAATATTGTCGATGTATTTATAGAGGGCGGGCTTCGCGATATGCAAAATTTCATTTGCTGGCGTGACCCGATATCTCACATCCGGGACATCGCGGAAGCTACCGATAAAATAGTTTCTAGCGTTACTGTAGATGGGCGGATTGATAGTGCATTTTGAGTAAGTGAGGAGGCAAATGTCCCGGATTGAACGCCATCTTGCTATTCCTTACAAAATATTCTACCGAACGATACCGAATTCCACTGCCTTTGATCGCTAAATTCCTTGTATATCCCCAATATATCGCCGTATTTTTTACCCGATTTTTCCGATATTCAACGCCGGACTTTGACCACAGATTGAAGGTATTAGACATTCTCTACGCAGCTTAAAACTGCAAGAAAGAGATACACCGTAGTCTGATTGATCTAGAAAACTTTGCTTTGGATAATATAATTTTCATCCACGGTGAATTTTTGAGCCCGCAAAATGCCTGGTGTAGTCGATGAGATCGCAGAAGTTCGACCTCCTGAAACACGACGTCCAGTTTATGAGGTACGTGATATGCTTCATATTTTCATATTAACGTTATATTAACATGTATTTTACTTGTAATATGTAATATTTTTTCAGTTTTGGACAGAATATTCTTATATTTACCAACTAATTGATTTGGGCATTTAAATTAAAATACCCGTCGTGAAATGGAATGTCCCAAATGGAGCACGTTTGTTATCTGTAGTTGGGCAATACCATTATAATGAATGGGGGGTAAAGCAATCAGTTTCATGTTTTATTAAAGCAAATTATTACATTTGAATAGATTAGTGGTTATTTCTTTGTTTAATTAGTTTATTATAGTTGGTGTTTCTGTTATTTAACCTTAATTTATAAATTATATAAAATATTGTCAATTGGTCATGTTGACTCTGTCATTTTCAGGTGGTCTCGCATATAAAAAGACGGCGAAGCTATCGACAATTTTTCAAAAACAAACCGACTCTGTCATTTTCAGGTGGTCTCGCATATAAAAAGACGGCGAAGCTATCGACAATTTTTTCAAAAACAAACCGCCTCTGTCATTTTCAGGTGGTCTCGCATATAAAAAGACGGCGAAGCTATCGACAATTTTTCAAAAACAAACCGACTGTCATTTTCAGGTGGTCTCGCATATAAAAAGACGGCGAAGCTATCGACAATTTTTCAAAAACAAACATGTGTACTCTACCATTTTCAGATGACCTTTCTTTTAAAAATTACCGCGAAGCTATCGACAATTTTCAAATAAGTGTACTCTACTATTTTCAGGAGACATTTCATTCAAAATAGATGGTAGAGGTCTCAACAATTTTTCGAAAATAAACATGTTGACTCTACCATTTTCAGATGACCATGCATTAAAAAAAGATGGCGGAGCTATCGCCAATTTTACCCAAAAAAAGATGGACATGTTGAAACTTTTTCAGGTGACATTCATGCTTGTACTAATAATAATATGATTGCTTTATGCAATAATAACAGTTACAAAACAGCACAAACATCAAATTAAAGTATTATTTATTGCAATTTCTCATTTCAGATTCAGACATCTGCAGGATCATTTTCAACTTTGACAGATGACGATTTAACCAACGGTGTTATCTGCGAGATATATCAAGCTGTCACTCGAGCTAAACCTAAAATACCATGGGTAGATGTATCTACACTTCTGTCACATATCTGCAAAGCTCCACTTGCAACATCGACAGTGAACACCAGTTTCGCCGCTCTAAACAAGACAAAGACAAACCTGAAAAAACGATCTTCTGATTCTGACAAAGTGGCCGCTTTCTTAGCACAACCATACTCAGTTCCTGTGCCTCGAGGAAAAAGAAAGCTGTTTACCCAGCCAGAGGTAGAAATCACAGAAATCACAACACCAGAACCCAAGTCTGTCAGATTAATTGATCCATTTGAGCAAGTGTCTAAAGAGCTTGGTAGGGAAAACTCGGACATGAAAATCTTAATAGATAGTCAGAGAGAAAATCTTCGGCAATTGCAAAGTGACTTTGAAAAACTCAAACAAGGGTATGCTGCCCTGGAGAAAACACTTGCTAACTCCCAGACAAAACTAAAGAATGCATACAGGTTGATGGGCAAGTTTGGCAAGCCCAAGCATATAGCACAAAGTATGAAAAGAAAAAACACACAGGTGAAACATTGGAAGCAGAAGGCTGAAGAATGGCGGAAAGTCGCAAGCAAATTGCAACAATCTGACAAACGGTGTAAGTCCAAGACAGACTCGCTCACTAAACTCCAAACTCAGAACGCTAACAAAAAGTGCCGGTCAAAAAAAGGCAAATCTATCCCGAAAACACCAACAGTTGACACCGCATTGCTGCAAACAACACTGGTTAATGCCGTTGACATTATTCACACAAAGAATAATCACATTGATTTCATTGAAGACAGATTGGTAACCGCTGAGGATAAAGCGCAAAGTACAAACACTATACTGTTACGCGATCCTGACAATCCTCGCAAAATAAACCCTTCATTCAAACATGCGTCAATGATCCTCCAGGGTATAGGAGTGGCTGAACATGAGGTTGGTCCTTCAATAGAGGCTGTTATCTCCACCATGACAGAGTCTAAATTGGAAGGTGCAATGCCCTCACGATCATCCCAGCAAACACTTGCCTCAGAAATGCATGCAATTTCATTGTTACACATGCGAGAGCAATTAAAAGGGGAGAAAGATGTGACACTTAAATATGATGCAACATCAAAATATGGGCGCCATATTGTGGAAGTGGAAATCGAAACGGAAGACAAAACCTACTTCGCAGGGGGGAGGGAAGTTCCGGGTGGGAAAGCAAAAGATTACGTTGAGTGTTTAGTTGATGTAGCATGTGATGTGGACTCAAACATGTTGGAGAAGGTTTCTAATACAATGACAGACAGGTGTGTAACAAATAATGCAGTTGATAGAGGGCTTGGGGAAGTGAAAGGAGGAAAAGTGAACTCATTCAGGTGTGCAACACATCCACTAGACACTATTCACAAGTCATGTGATAAATTTGTGAAAGCCCACGAACTTACACTGGAGTTTCCAGAAGGAAAGCAATTACCCTACCAGAAGGGCGGCGAGAGTAAAACGCAGGCAACCCTTCGATGTGTCGATAAACTCTTCCATGACAGTGGTTGTGGTTTACCAAAAGAGCTGCCACATTATTTAAAGTCAAGGGGAATTAAGGGTGGGGAAAACACAGTACTATATCCAAGGTGGGTGGGAAACAGATTCAATATTTATTTTGTGAATGCAGGATTGTACTATATGTATGATGGTCTCATTCAAGAATTTCAAACAAACATTATCAAGCCTAGGAATCAACTTCATCATGCAATATACAATATGTCACTACCGGGCACTTTAAGACCCATCTTACGGGCACTTGGTCTCGTCAGCAAGTATGTTACGGGACCCTGGATGCGCTGGCAAGGGACACGACAAGGCATCCTGGAGACCAGCAAGGTTTTTACAAAGGTACTGGACACATTAGATGGGGTGAATCCCATAACACTTGTTAATGGGTTTGCTACTACAGCATTTGACGATGAGCCTAAACATGATGCAGTGTATTCTTCCTTAACAACATCCACCAAAGAGGATGATGAGACGGCCAAAATCCTTGGAGGACTACTACACGAGACAGCAGAGGTGATGCGCCGACAACTTGTCGATCATCTTCCAGGAGGGGTGTACCATAACCCAGATGAAATCCTTATCCAGCAGGCAAAATCATGTTCCAGCAATAACATATCTGGCGAGAGGGTTTTTGCACGCATCGATTCGAGGATGAACAAAGCCCGATCTGCATCAATCACTAAAGCAATAAACAAAACTCAATGGAAGCTTAACAAAGTGCCAGCATTCTTGGCAGAGAAATCCAAAGAAGAACGCATCAAAATCATCAGAGAAGCAGAGAAGGAGGCACCAAAGCACAGGAGAAAGGAGAAAGAAAGGAAAGAGGAGTTGAGGAAGGCAATAAGGGCACGGTTGGACGATTCAAGACGAGAGTTGGAGGCAAGAGCGCAGCACAGTAGAGAAAGTCGGGAGAAAATTATTGAAACTGTCATGGAAGTTGGGATATGGAACACGGAGGAAGAGATGAACACTGGACTTGTACCCCTGAAAAAGACGAAAGCAATTACTGTTCTTAAGAGTCAGATCCGCTTTAGAACTGACATCCTGGGTTGTGTGTACGCACATAAAATACTCTACACCAAAGCAACACAGGAAAATCTTAAAGATCACCTGAAAAATATTCTGCAAACACCAATTCCTGAAGACAAACAGGAGATCATCGAAATGGTTATTGACCCCTCAGTCATTGTAAATTTTAATGTCAATCAAAAATGGGTTAAAGACGGAGTAGACACCATGTGCCGTGGTACAATTGTTGGCTTTGTGTGTACCGATGAAAATCATCCTGGTGAATATGAGTGTTCATTTGAAAATGAGGAATCTCATTTCTTCCAAACTGTGTCCGAGGTTGTTACAGACGTTGTTGTTGGAGATATGTTTTTGCATGTTTCCTAGTATTATTCTACTGCATCCCCCCACCAAATTTACAAGCTTGTGTTCAAATTTGGGAATTAAACTAGTTGTGTTTTCATGTAGAAATCTGCCATGCTCATTCAAATATGCTGCATATCTTCCTGTAAATCTGAAAAGAAGAAGAAAAATATTTAAATTAAGATCAGATTATGTATCATGTATTAAATAACTATTATATCCTTGATTATTTTTCAAATACAACAAATGTCAGTGATTTTAAAAGGTAAGCAATTTTGAAAAATGAAATTGCACATCCATGTTAATTATGTAGCCAAAAAAAAATGAATTCGGCCAATTTTTTGGAAAAAATCTGCCATTTTGGGAAAATTTATGGCTTTTTTGGGAGAAAATGTCGGCCATTTTGGGGAAAATGTCGGCCATTTTGAAAAATATCTCGCATTATGAAACTTAAAAATATGCTATAATATTATTTAATGTAAAATATGTTGAGTAAGAAATAAAATGTGTGATTCTGAACTTTCAAAATCAGTATACAATATTATGAGCAATTTGTATTTCTAATTAACATACATTGTCATCATTAGCTTAAATGGCGGCCATTTTGTATAATAATTACCTTGACGGAGCGTAAAATATATATCGGACTGAGTAGAACAACACACCAGGTGACTCTCACAACAAGTTTGGTTCCAATCAGTTGTATCAGTTTCAAGATACAGCTGTCACAATGTCCTCCCTTTTTCTCCCTATAGCTTATGTACAATACCTGTATGCTGTATATTGGTCACAATTTTTTGCACTGTTTTGCATATCAAAATGGGCATATTTTACGACAATACAAATAACGATAACTTTATTTCCGATAACCCCCTGATACTGGTTGACCCCTCATTTTCTTGCATTTTTTAAGCTCTTTCAGATGAAACCAAAATGGGATCAATTGAACCATTTTGAAATTTTGACAAAATTAGCTACTGTTAGTGTTCTAAAAACCATCAATTTTACAGCACATTTTGCTCCATAACTTCACTTATACTTAACCTAGTTAACTCATCAATCAAGCACTCATTTTAAAGGGGGTTACATGATCTTTCCATCAATACTAATAACATTTAAATATAACATTTCTAAAAAAATATGAACATCCTAGGCTACAGTACAGGGGACGGACGTGAGACAGTTATGTAAAGTCAAATCTCCGTAGGCCCCTATTTTAGTCTCAATTGAGACATTAAGTAAATGTCTAAATTGATTTCCATTGACTTGTATTGTATGCTTCCGAGACCCTAAGTCAGCATGCGTAATGGCCGGCATCAAAGATTCCGGCCGTGAAAGAACTATGTGACCCTGAGATTTGAATGCATGCAGCGTCTGCTAGGCAAAACCAATCAATTATGTAGTGTGCGTGGTGCACGGTAACACGTAGCTGGATGATCATTTGATTATTGATACCTACCCGATGGCTTTTCCGTCCCATTTTTCTGGCCTGCTTTTCTCTGTCTTGCGTCTCCTTTAGCCATGTTTACAGCCAATCTAC
This sequence comes from Ophiura sarsii, assembly GCA_035610835.1. NCBI lineage: Eukaryota > Metazoa > Echinodermata > Ophiuroidea > Amphilepidida > Ophiuridae > Ophiura > Ophiura sarsii. The sequence continues at coordinate 69,541,959 of CM069444.1, forward strand.
AATACTTCGATTCGCTTGGAAAATCACGGTTTGACAATGCGTGAAAATAGCTACGTGACAGCTAAAAGTTTCTTGCACTCGCACCCCTCGATCAGATAAAAGTTTGCTTGCGTGTCAGATCCATGTGAATAACCTTTGAACTGCTGGAAAATAGAGGGCGCGTATGAAAATAATGTTGTCAGGTTGAATAATTTTTGTTAAATTAGTGAGTTTAGAGATTTTACGAGAGACTGATGTTAAAACACAAGAATACATTAAACATTTAATTTAATGATTAAATGTAACAAAGCTAATGGTACAGAGTGTCCCTTAAAACGTGTTCCACGTCATTGCCATTATCGATTACTCAGTATTTTGTTATTTCGTAAGGGAGTGTTCATAAATACTTTGGTGGGGGGGTTGGAAAATATGAGGGGGGGGGGGGGGCCAACCAAAAAAAAGGTTCTTAAAAGGGGGGTGGGGGTCAGGGAAAAAAGTGCTTGTATAGGGGGGGTCCAAAAAAAAAGGTTGGTATTTTTGACAAAGCAGCATTTTGAAAAAGTTGATAAATTGAGAGGAAACCGAGGACTACTATTACATTTTAATACCAACCAATATTTATGGAACAATACAAATTGAAAATATACACTTGGATCAATGAATGCAAAACTAAAATCAGCTTTACAAATTGTTGAATATTCAGATGAAACTTGATAGCCATAGTTCTTTACACAATGGCGAAGGGAGCAAGGTAGCAATGAGGGGGTTCCATCAAATGATCTTGTGAAGGTATCATAACAGAAGCCAAGTATATACAATACAAAGAATACTATATTTATCATCGAAAAAGTGTTTGTTTATTATATCTACAATCAACGAATCTTGCAACATGTTTGTATTACACAAAATATTTATATTGAAAAGTCAATTGCAAGTTTGTTGCTTATATAGGCTTGCACATTAAAACTTCAACAAAGCTATATAGTGATAAATATGATGCGGCTAATAATGTTGTACACCTTATGGTGTCCTCATAAACTCCCAGGAAATATCCAATGTCTCCTTTATCTCAACACATAATGCCATGGCCAAAGCATTCTCGGAGAGACTTCCAGACTTCCATTACCTACCACTCGACCAGACACCAACGACAAAGGACGACGGTGCACCAAGACAGATTGACGACTATGCCCCAAGACCAAATCTAAAGACCCTATATCATTCAGGTGAACTTTCCCCCAATGACAATAACCTTATAGAGCAATTCTCAAAGCGATTCATAACTGAGAAGGTTTATGTAATGTCATACCTCAAGCATATGAATGATTTGAAAAGGTTGAAGGTAATGAGACAGACTGAGAGAGAAAGAGGACGGGATGTGCGTGAAGGAAAGGAGTATGATGATTACGATTGGGAAGATGAGTTTAATAGTGGTCACCTACGCAAACTAACAATATTAGAACTAAATAAATACCTTGAACATCATCAACTTTCACTCCAAGGAAGAAAGCTAGACAAATTTAGACGGATAACTGGACATGTGTGCCAAGGTTTAAATATCGTTTTGGAGGACCAGATGGATGTAGTTGATGATTCGGAAGCCAAGAGGAAGAAGAGGAAGAGGAGATAGTACTAGGGGAAATTGGAGATGGTGAAACAGAGAGTGAGGATGGAGAGGATGATGGAGAGGATGATGAAGAGGATGATGAAGAGGTGGATGAAGGGGAAGATGAAGAGGATGCAGATAAAGAAGAAGAGGAGGACATACATGTACCACAGCGATCACGAGTGTCGGGCAGGATTATAAAGAAGAAGACCTACACTGACTTTGTTTGACTTTTCAATTGTGTTATATTATAAAGGGTTCAACAAAAGAAAGTATACCACTTTGTTTATGTCATTTTGAGTAATTTTTAATTTGTTGTTGACCAAACAGGCTAGATAGGCATTTAGATGAATCTTTTAGGCATAATTTGATACCAAATTTACCCCCTAACAACAAAGATAAACCATGATTAGCACCATTTAAAGGAAAATATCCCATTGTCAAAAGTCGCATTTCCAATACACAAGCACGAGAAGATTTGGTTAATCTGTCCATGTTCTACCCATCCATAACATTCCTTTACATTCAAATCCTTCACCCATGCATCAGTTTACATTTGAATTAGCCCGCGCATTGAGCGATATGCGCGGTGATCAGTACGGGATAAATACGGCATATGTGTGTGTTAACAATTGGCCCTTTCTTCTCGTGCTGTGTATTGGAAATGCGACTTTTGAAAATGGGATATTTTCCTTTAAATGGTGCTAATCATGGTTTATCTTTGTTGTTAGGGGGAAAATTTGGTACCAAATTATGCCTAAAAGATTCATCTAAATGCCTATTTAGCCTGTTTGGACAAAAACAAATTGAAAGTTACTCAAAATTACATAAACAAAGTGGTATACTTTCTTTTGTTGAACCCTTTATATCTTTAATAAATAGTTTGATATAACCCACCTACCATAATAAAAGTGATTGTGACTATGTCTATAGGTTTATATAGAATGTTGTTATTGTTTCTGTTATATAACGTGAACAGACGGGGGGGGGGGGGGGGGGGGGGGGTGGGGGGGGGTCAACAACAAAAAAAGGTTCTTGAAAGGGGGGGTCAACAAACAAAAAAGGTTCTTGAAAGGGGGGGTCAAGAAAAAAAAACCACCCTATTTGGGGGGGGGGGGGTCCAAAAAAAAAAGATGTCCATGGCTCAATTGTTTCCAACCCCCCCCCCCCCCCCCCCCACCAAAGTATTTATGAACACTCCCTAATTAAAACATTTCGTATTTTGAACGAGCTTCAAGTAGTGGCTGGCACCAGGCTACTGTCACCAGCATAGAATTGGGGGGGGGGGGGGGGAAGAGGGGGGGTTAGGGTTAGGGCAGGCAGGGAGGAAAGCAAAATCAGGGGGCGAGGGCGTAAGACAAATAATTGGGGGCGCAAATGTTGGCTTTAATTGTAAAAATTGCCTGAAATTAGCTTAATTTGTTTCAGAATTAGATGATTTCATACAAATACCAATCACTGGGATTTGTCAAGTAACAAAATTGTATGTACATTTGTATATGGAAAATTAAACATGATCGCTTAGGTTTGAATTTCAGATGCTTTACCATGCGAGGTCTTGTGGCCCAATGGATAAGGCACTTGCACTTGTATAGGCCCTAGCTACTATGGCCGCTAGGTTTGAATTTCAGCTTTATGCGATGTCGTGTGGCCCGATGGATAAGGCACTTGCCAAGTAAGCAAGAGGTCCTGGGTTCGATTCCCGGGCGAGATCGTTTTCCCATAATTGTCTCTTTTCTATCCAAGACGGCGAACCTGTTTAAAATATTTAGAATTTGTTTAATACCCGTCGTATATGCCTATTATTTCTATGTACATTATTTTCCCTCTCTACAGGGAGGACGGCACTTGATTATTACACTTGTATAGGCCCTAGCTACTATGGGTAATATTTGTGGCAGGAGACTGGGAAACGTGATCGCTTAGGTTTGAATTTCAGATGCTTTAACATGCGAGGTCTTGTGGCCCAATGGATAAGACACTTGCAATTGCCAAGTAAGCAAGAGGTCTTGGGTTCGATTCCCGGGCGAGATCGTTTTCCCATAATTGTCTCTTTTCTTTTTCTATCCACGACGGCGAACCTGTTTAAAATATTTATAATTTATGGAATATTTTATTGATTCAATGACGGTGAGGGAGAATAACGCGATAAAACAGAGATATGACAAAATAACAATAACAGATGGGAATGCACTGGGACAAGCAATTGCTGTGCAATAAAACAACAAAAATATACAATAAAGAGAGACGTTTCAAGAGGATATATACCACACCCGGGGGGGGGGGGGGGGGGGGCAGTCAAACATAATGGTGTACACATGCGTGACCAAATTTTTTCCAGACACCCCCTAAACAAGTTTTACCCTGCAAGCAAAATTACCCCCTAAACAAGTTTTTAGCGCGCTTTCCTTGCAAATTTTGACCCATAAACAAGTTCTTGCCAGAATATGACCCCTAAACAAGTTTTGTCTATTTAACGGGGAACAAAATAAGTTACCCTAAACACGTTCGACCTGTATTTTAAGCCGGGATTTTAAGCCACCCTTTTTCTTGAAAATCAGCGTTTTTGATACCCTTAACGCGTCACGCGCGTGACGCGTCCTACACTGAAAAAACACCCCTTTTTACGCGTTTTCTTGGTCACGCATGTGTACAACATTATGTTTGACTGGCCCCCCCGGGATACCACATACCCTTCGTCAGGGACAAAAAATACTAAACAAAACCCCGGGTGCTCAGTTGTCATTAGAGGGGTCAGGCGCGTCAAAAGAATCACGTATAACGTGAATAGGGTATTAAAACAAGCAAAATTAAGAAAAAAGGGTACTTTTTCGAATTTGGAGTCATTTTATTTGGTCCGTGAGGATTATATAGCCATGATATAATACAGGCGGGATATATTTCTGAGTTGTATTTATCGCATTTTTAAGTGATCTAAGTTCACCCAAGGAGTTATTATATTAACAACTCCTTGGTTTACCTCAGCATTTGTTTCATAATACTTCTCAGGGAAGGAAAAAAGGATCTGAAGTGTATATACTTGGTAAAATGTTTAAAATTTAAACTATACAAATAACAAAATACTGTAACCAGGGAGGTGTAATTAGTATTAACATCTCTCTGCTGTAACTACTTGTTTAGGGTATCAAATATTTCGCACGGAACCACTTGTGCTGCCTGTAGGCCCTATGTTTAAATATAGAGCCCTGTAGCTTCTTTTATATGATTTCATGGACGGTTCTCATCTTGTTTCATTTAGTAGTGTATCTACTTCCTTGCCTTGCTTTTATCGCATATTGCATCAACACTAACTTAGTATTATTCCAATCCAACACCACACCTGAATACACTGAGACAGTTTTGAATATTGATATAGATGAATATCATGATGGAAATATAATGGTGTAATTTCGTGAAAGAATTTTATCCGCTTTTTAAAAGCTTCACTCCTGGTAATGACTCTTTTAAAAAACGAGTCTTTTTTGATTTTACAACTTTGATGAAACGATTTATACAAAGTAAATGAACTGGCAACTGCTATAGTCCATTTACCATGACCTTTGACCACAAATCCCGCAGGTAAAAATTAAAAATAAAAACACGGAAAATGAATTTCGTATGACGAGGAGTGAGCAGTCTGTTACAAGTTTACGGTGTGAAATCAGCTTACTTACCTTTCAGACATTTTGCAACAATTCATAGAATTTGTATTGGTAAGTATTCATATCATTGTCAACTATTTTTGGACTGTAGAATGGCACCAGTGCTGCGCATGCAACAAGCGGGTTGTTGTCAATGATGATGTTCGTTTCATTCCGTACAGGTGGACACATTTGCCCACTAATTTGGGAGCCATATTTGGCCACCAAGACAAAATGTGTAATAAATTCACTATTTTTCGTGTTTGAAACCAAAAATAATTGTTCCAATAGAGTAAACATTTGTTGTTGAGGTAAGGTTTATGTTTGATTTCCTGTTTGAATTATGCAAATTATGATGCTTGTAATTGTTGAAAGAGATGAAGAACATTTTGTTATTTTGGGTTTGAGACTGAGAGGCTTGATATCTTCCAGCACTATATCTGGGTGGATCCACTAGCCTAAATGAGTACTTGTGGCCAATGAAATACAAGGGGTGTGTCAGAAACATCCATTCAGCATCAAGCAAAACTTTTGTCTATTGTAAAAAAGTTTTTGTAGTGATGGGCGGTGTGCAACGATAATCGATACCATGTGATTTTTGTAATAGGGGAGTTTGGTGTGAGGTGGGGGTATAGGGAGAGTGTTTGTGATTGGGAAGGGGTTAGTGATCGGGGATGGTATTTGTGGTTGGGAGGGGGGGTTAGTGATCTCCTGGATCCGTCACCAACATGTTAAGGAAAGTGCAGTGGGAATCACTCACAGATAGATGCCAAACCAGGGGACTGGTCATCCTTCACAAAGCGATCCACGGTCACCTATCCATCCCTATAGGTGATTGCGGAACTTCAATTTGCCGTTGAAAACAAAGCATCAAAATCAAGTCTACGCTCTACTCGACCATACAGAAGAACGTTCCTAGTGACCATATGAGGCTGTGTAAAGCGACCGTTGTTTACATGAGCAATATTTCCGAAATTCGTAAAATGTTTCACTCGATTTTCAGACTTTGACCTGTAAAAAGCATGTGAAAACTTGCATTATGTGTAAATATGATAACATGAGTATGTAGAGGAATCACTTTGTCAAATATTCTGTTCGATGGTAATATTTCACGGGAGTACAAAAAGGGTTACATTTTGGCCGTTTTGGTGATGGTGCAATCTGAATTTGTTTGAATTCACATAGTTTGTGGTCAACGGCATGTGACGTCACTCCGTAATCACCTATTGGTAACCTCACCCAGCCAGCATCACATACCTCACGGCACACGAACTCTCAAGCCTTCAAAACCATCGCCGCATCAAAAGACTGCTATAAGTTCTCTTTTTTTCCAAAAGAAGAGAACCTTGGCATATGTGGGAAGGTGGAGTAGGTTTGTGGTTGGGGTTAAGTGGGTTTGTGCATGAGGGATGGGGGGAGGGGATTGGTGTGTGTACGTCAGGGCTGTACTTTCGGCGCGAATCCGCGAATCGATTCGCGTGAAGATTCGCGTAAAATCACTTCCGCGTGAATCCAGGTGGATTCTCGCCAAAAAAAAAAAAAAAAAAAAAAAAAAATTGTTTCTTCTTTTATTTTTCCAAGTTCAAAACAGGACCTTAGATGACTGGTATTTGACTCTAAACTGTTCAAGTTGAAATTAAAATGATGATTGTTCTTAACAATAGTACAATAAATGTTTAAAATGCGCAATTTAAATTCAGTAAAAAGGATTCTCGCAAAAATATTCTGCGAGAATCCATTTGCGAGAATCCATGGATTCTGGCAAAATTCCTCTGCGAGAATCCATTTGGATTCTCGCAGGATGTCGCGAAAGTACAGCCCTGTACGTACATCAATAAGTACACAATAAGACCTAAAAAATTGTTTGATTGGCCTAACACGACAAAAACAAATAGGGTAGGTGGGTGTTTTATTATTATTTTTAAATCACCAGCTTTGGGGACTTAAAATAGCCAAAAATGAAAGCAAACAGTCTGAAACTTTAATACTTTTTTAGGCCTAAGCGTAGAGGATTCCCTGTTTGTTAATGTAATAGTGCACTTTCAATGAAAGCTTGAAAAAGAAATTTCAAAAATTGTTTTTGCCAAAAATGACTGAAATTGCATCTTTTTTCTAGTAAAACGTAAACATGAATTGTTTTGAAGCGACTCAAAATATTTTGGTATCAAGTTCAGCTATCGATATATGAAGGATAGAAGATGCCATTTTGTGTGTGGAAGCACTACTTTTGGATTCAATGAAAGCTTGAAAATGAAATAGTTTTTGCCAAAAATGACTGAAATTTCATCATTTTTCTGGCAAAACGCAACCAAGAATTTTTTTGAAGCGACACAAAATATTTAGGTATTGAATTAAACAATTTATATATAATGAAGGGTAGAATATGCCATTTTTTGTGTGGAAGCGCTACTTTTAGATTAACTGTAAATACTGGCAAATATGCCCACTTAGCGGGCATATTTGCCAGTGCAAATTTGCCAGGGCTGGACAATTCCCTGGTAGGACTGGTTTATAAGTTTATGTCAGTTTTACTTAATAATACCTTAATATTAACTCATTATTTAGTGTCGCTTCAAAAAAATTCTTGGTTGTGTTTTGCCAGAAAAATGATGACATTTCAGTCATTTTGTGGCAAGTAGACATTTTGCTAGTATTTACAGTTAATCCATAAGTAGCACTTCCACACGCAAATTGGCATCTTCTATCCTTCATATCCATATAATTAATAATCGATACCAAAATATTTTGGCGTCGCTTCAAAACAATTCATGGTTTACGTTTTACTAGAAGAAAGATGCAATTTCAGTCATTTTTGGCAAAAACTATTTTTGAAATTTCATTTTCAAACTTTCGTTGAAAGTGCACTATTAGTTACATTAACTAACATGGAATCCTCTACGCTTTTTGTTAGTCCTTGCTACCAAAATCTATGATTTTGGTACTTAATCAAGGCATAGTGTTGAAGGGAACCAATTTAATAACCTAACCATTTTCTTGCCCAGACTTATTGCGTAGTCTATTAAAGGTAGATGTTCCGATTTTCAACTTGAAGTTTTCTATTCATAGCTCTAATGGTTCTTATTTTAGACGCACAAGATGCTGTGAACTGTACCCATTGAGTAGTACACAAACTATATCAGTGGTTACCACCATTCGCGGTAATTCGATGTTTTATTTCATCGATTTCTTCGTAATTACACCGATTTAGGCCATCAAATTTCAGTATGATGATGAGAAAAATACAAGCTTTCATATGATATGAAAATCTCCGTATGTTTGAAATAATTCTGTGTTACGAAAATGTGATCTGGTCATCTACCTTTAAAGCAATTCAGTCTCCTGGGGAGGTCAATAACTTCTAGTTCTATTCATCCATTTATTAAGTTTATTGATTCTTTTGTCATGTTTGTCCTATGCTGGGCATGCATGGATTAACATAGGCCTAATCCCTACTTATCTTTTCTGACATTTCTGGAGCAATCAATAACTTCTATTCATAAACGTCAGATGCCTTCAAGATGAGATGGATGCTGATTACGCAATCTGCCACAGATTAGTTTTTTTACAAGCATGGACTTATCTTATAGACTGATTAAGTCTGTGTTTCAAGAGATGGTAAACTTCCACCTTACACACTTGCCTGAGTAAGTACTAAAATCATAGATTTTGGTAGCAAGGACTAGCTTAGTGTGTACTTATTGGTGTACGCACACCAATCCCCTCCCCCACCCCACCACAAACCCCTCCTACCCCATCCCACATGCACAAACCCACTCAACCCAAACCACAAACCTACTCCACCACCTTCCCACAATACCCCCTCCACATCTAAACCACCCCTACAACCTCCCCTCCCCACCACAAATCCCCAACTCCATGCCATCAAAACCTCTTTACCATCACAATCCCCACCACAAACTCCCTCCCCTTCCCATCCCCACCACAAACCCCCTTCCCTTCCCATCCCCACCACAAACCCCCTTTCCTTCCCATCCCGACCATAAACCCCCTCCCCACCATAAACCCCCTCCCATCCCCACCATAAACCCCCTCTCATCCCCACCACAAAACCCCTCCCTTTCCCATCCCCACCACAAACCCCTCCCATGCCCCACCGGGTTCCTGTTGATGCCCCTCAAAAACACCCGTATTCGACAACCACTACTTGCCGTGCCCCCCTGATCCAATTGCCGTCATGCCTTGTTGTATTATTTACGAACATGATTTAAATTCCTGCAATTTCTGAAGTAAAAATAAAAAACAAAATAAATCTTGATCTCATCGGATTCAAGTCACTCAGTCATTACTCACGATTCCTCGAGCGTAAGGGATATCCCCAAATTACATCATCTTCATTCTGAACATTTATTATATATCGCTGTTTGCTATTGGTCTATACATATGGTTATGAATATGCAACAATTTGTGCGACTGTCAATCATCGAGCTTTTAACTTTCAAGATGCCTCGACAATCAAGAAATGAGAAAAGGAGAAATACTAATTGTAAAAACGTCATCAAATCCCCGCATGGTCCGTAAACTTGAATGACTGAAGTTGTTGTGCACGCCCCGCCAGATGCACGCCTAGTCCTATATCGTAATGAGCTCACGAGGCGTGCCCACTGCATGCATGACTGCCGTCCATGCCGGCGGGGACCCTGCCCACAGAGTACTGTGTTTTAACTTTTTGCTCCGCACTTTCTACTAGTTCCTACCATTTTCCTGATACAATTTTACAGATTTACGTTTATTATTCTCAATAACAAATTGCGCTTTTGCAACTTACTGAAATTGTTTAGTAGTGATGAAAATTTCTTATTTTGGATGCTGTGGTGTAAGCGAAAGTGAACTTATTTACTATATCATCACACTATCGCTTTGACCTGGGAATGTCCTCAAAATGGGCGGAGTAAAAGGTCAAACTCGTTTCTGATTGGTCGGAAAATTAATTTATGCGATGGTGTTACAGTCAAAAAGAGTCTTTTAAAAACAAGCACCGTACAGACGAAGTAGATTATAAGAAAGGGGAAAAAACCTGAATAATAAAATAATAATAAATAACAAAATTAAGATAATGATTAGGAGAATATAAATAAAACTCTTTTTTTTAAATTAGAAAAAATGTTAATAAACAAGTAAAATAAATTAGAAATAAAAAATAATATTTATATGGAGAACAAATCTCAGACAAACTGAAATGAAATAAAGTAAATTAACAAAAATATTTAAACAAAGTAAACAAATAAAATACAATATAAATCAAGAAAATAATGAGGAAAAATACCTTAAAATGAAATAAAATAAATTTAAAATATAGTTGAAATTAATATTAAATATTAGGTTTTTCTATTAGGTTTTTCAATTGGATTGAAACTTGAAGAGTCTAACAAATAAATAAAATAAAATAACTCACTTAAAAAAATATCTTTATAAAAATAACTTGGGTTGAGAGTCTAATATCTCCTGTGCTTTCACACCAGTGTCCGATTTAGAAAATAAAAGTTACCTGCACAACAGCAATATTTTCTTGAAAAGTGGATTTTCTCCCAGGGCTTAAAAATGGCTGAATATCACAATTTTACATGCACACAGGCAAATGTTTACATGCACAGAGCCAAAGTTACATGCATTTGTGCATGTAAAACCCCTCTATTTCGAACACTGTTTCACACCCACTTCTGCCTGGAGGTCATCAACCTCTGGCCTGTGTTGTAGGGTAGCTGCAAGAATGACATATTTGCTCCTAACTTTGTGTGAACAAATGGAGTCAATCGCATTTTCCGTTTGTCTTTGGTGACCCTTTTTGCCACACACTTTAATTTATGTGTTTGTCCATGAACACGGTGATTTTCAATTGAAATTGCACACATTGCATTTTCATATATAAATATCCTGCGAACAAAAATTGGAAAGGTTTCGTTTTTGATCCAAATTTAGAACATTATTAGCAATTCATAGTGTGAGGCAAATTGATTATGTTAACTCACATGTCAACAAAAAAAGGATGCATTCAATTTCAATTACATCATGAATGTACTCAAGTTTCCAAATTTTAACGGGAGACACATTTTGAGATTGTATGTATGTTTTGGGTATCTCGTGGACAAACCTGTGAAATTGGTGCCCGGCTAAAAAGGTTCACCAAAGGCAAACGGAAAATGATTTTGAGTTCATTTTTTAAAACAAAGTTAGTCAAGTTATATACCATCAATTGGTCTAGTTTACCAACAAAAAGTATCTTCCATGCAATGAATAAATAAAAAAAATCCTCTTTTAGTGTAATTGAAGGCATTTTAATTTTTGTGCCCCTGTATGGCGGCCATTTTGGATTTTGGGCTTACGGTATATTTGTCGTGCTGATCGTACACGATTCTGGTCGTTGCGCCATAACCGAATAACCCACTACAGCAAATTTGGTATCAAAATGTTCAGAATTATAATGCCCATCTCTTGAAAGCATTTTGAAGGGCTCAAGTAGTATAGTTTTCATACAGGACTACTAAATATTTGTAAAAAAAGATGTTACAAACATTGCATGCTGGGTAACGGTTACCATGGCAACTGCCACGATCGTCCGGTATCGTTGAAATTTTCACAGAAGTGTCCGGCCATTCATAAGCTTTCAGAATATATAGTTTTACTACCTTACAGAGTCTCATATTCAAATTATAAGTTGATATTTACATGCATGTGCAAATTCACAATTTCTTCAAAAATTAATTTGTCAGGGAAAGAGTTAAGGTGGGGTTTGTATGTAAAAATAAACTTAAAATAAAAAGATTGTGTATACACCTTTAATATTTAAACATTGGTAAAAACACCCTGTTGACATTTAGGTAACTTCAGCTAAAACAGTGGGAATATTAGTAAATTGCCTTTAAAAATAGATCCAATACCATTAATAAACGGCTACATTTCATCATCTCTGTTTAAATCCTGATTTATACAATTCCTACAGGGCGACTGTTATTATGTGAACATGTGGGTGTCTGGCTTACAGAGGAATTACTAGACTAGATATAATAAGTCTAACCTTTTCAACATGAATCTGGTTAAATTAAAAGAACATTTCCTGTAAAGCCACACAAACAACTATGGGCCAAACCGATCCAGATTGTTTTTAATTTGTGGGGGGGGGGGGGGGGGGTGTTCATGTGCAAATACCAACCCACATTTTGGATGTTTTGGGAAAAACCTGTATTTTTTTAGTTTGTCCAGAAATTGCACCTTTTTTTACAGATTCTTGTGGTTTTTGTGTCATTTTGAAGAGGGAGGAAAAGCCCTACCACTTACCGGAGATCCCCGTCCACAGAACAAGGGTTTTTTCACCGCTTTTAATGTTTTAAAATGCAAAATGTGTGTTTATTAGTGTTTTGATTTAGTATTGAAAGTTACACTGTCGAAGTCTTATCCAGAAAAAAAATCCAGGACATTTTACAGGCATATCTTTTAGTGAGTGATTAGTGATAATTCCACTGACAAAAATATTTTATCAAATCTTTATTAGAAATAGTGTTTTTAAAGTTAAAATTATAAGTGTCTTGTTATTTTTCTTTCTTTTTTTAAAATCTAGGTGACATGACTCCACAAATTTGATCAGCAATCAGGAAACAAGCTTGAGTTTTTCAACCTCCCCAACACACACACCCATATTTCCTAATCCCCCGCCAAGGTATTTATAAATACTCCTTTCAGTTGGTTAAGCATTGTGGTGGGTGAGGTATTATTGATTTAAAATTCAAGGCAAACTTGTATTCTATTGTCTAATGTAGTCTATAATTAAAATTGTAGTCAATAATACAAATTCTAATTATGTTTTTGAAACAGGTGGCTGTGAATGTGAGCAAAAAGAGACACATGTATGATTAACGCTTTCCACGCGGCAGGCGTCTGCAGACGACATTCCAAAATGTCACGAAATGTTTCAAAAATTTCAACATTATTAAATGTCACTGCCATACTTGGAATCACCATGAGAAATGCATTGAAATAAGTACAAACATGCCTAGTATTGCATTGGTTCTGTAATCCTTGAAATATACCTTGAAAGTTGGGAAAGGTTTCTGATAAATCTGTTTTGTGTATGGTAAAACGAATACTCGAATAGCCGCTTGGAAAGTGTTAAAGAAGGATTTTATTTTATCCCCCCCCCCCCCCCCACCCCCACCACCACTTACGTGAATTCATGAGGTGACTGTTAAAAAAATTGGGGCTACCTTTTACAATTTTTTGGGGGTGCTTGTCGGCAATCGGGACCTCTACACACCCCCCACACCCCCATTCAAAAGGGTCTGGGGACGCCCCTGGCTGGTTACATCTACAGTGATCATCACATACACCAGTGACCAGAACAGAGACAAACTGCTCAAATTATTAATAATATAGCACGCTGACTATTCTCTAAATGTAAAACGAGTGGAAAGAGTGGAAATTCACTCGAAAAAGGGTGAAAGGGAGTGAAACACAGGACAACCCGTTTTAGAGTGGAAAATTTCCACTTTAAAATGAGTGTGAAAGTTAATTTTTCACTCTCAATAGAGTGGAACATTGTCATATAAAATCCCCTTTCAATCCTTTTAGAGTGTTTTTCCACTCTTTTACATTTAGAGAGATATAAACACTACAAGTACACCAGGCCTAAAAAAAAAAAAGGTTTGTTTGCCCAAACAAGAGTTGAAAAAAGTGGGTCGGTAGGTCGATTACCTTTTTTTTTTTTTTTTTTTTTTTTTTTTGGCTATGAACACTTTTAGAGAAGAAAAAGACTATACAAGTTGATGTTAATACACTTGAATGTTCTTTAAAACCCTAACCTTCCTACACTCCGATTCACTAAAGCAAAAAAACAATGTCCGGCCACGCACATTCTATAGCATATGATTCGATGACGTCATCAACCAAGCTGATATGTCGGTGTACAAAATCACTGCCCAGGTGAGCGTTACCAGGTTAGCCGAGTGATTAGGGACGCGGCGCGGTGATCAGAGGTTCTGGGGGTCAATTCCAAGGGGTTTCACAGCGATTATTTGGTTTAAAATCATACTTTGTCCCCTTCCCCCAGTTTCCACACCGTACGAACATAGCCTGGCTGGTTAGGGCTAATACATGTATTTTGTTTTTAATAGGGCAGCTGACAGCCTGTAGTACAAACCTTCAGATAGTGGTAGGATCTTGGATTTGCATCTCCTTAGTGTTTTAAAGGGTGGATATGTGGGAATAAGTAAATAACAGGGCAGTGTAGTTGATAAGTTTGGCAAATTAAGATGAAAATATCATTTAATACATATATTTGTCAACATAAAACATTATTTAAAAAAAAATTAAATCTAAAAAAAAAAAAAAAAAAAAAAAAAGGCATGGGGTTTTGAGATTTTATGGGTCGGTCGTGTTTGGGCAAACAAACCTTTTTTTTTTTTAGGCCCCATCAATGATTTGGCAGCTGGTAAACCCAGTTGCACACCAGCACACACCGGCATGGAGTACACATAGTGACTACATAGCACTATGAAAACTCTCTCATTGCTTGCGTGGTAGATTTCGATCGCGACAGGAGCATGCGCAGATGCGATTTTTGTGTAAGTGGTCTGTGATTTTGTCAATATTATATTTTTACTGTGATTTGTCGATCTGCATTAAATGCAAAAAATGCAAAAAGCAACAACGCCCCCGGCTGGACTCGAACCACCATCCTTTCGGTTAACAGCCGAACGCGCTAACCAATTGCGCCACGGAGCTGATTATTACTAGGCTGTTTTGGTTTGTCATGTTCACCCGTACACTTCCCCGTACACTTTCTTGCAAAGTCGGGCATCGTTTTTTCTCAAATGTTGCTTGCATATTGCCTTTGCTGTCGCCTTTAATACATGTGCTGTTACTTGAACTTGGAACCAACGTTTAATTTGAACTGTCTATTTTCAATAAAAAAATACTCCAATACGGGAAAAAAATCAGAAAAGCTCACAGACAACAAATAAGAACATCATTTTACTCGACCTAGAATTTCAATCAACGGATTTCAATCATCGGCAAAACCCGATGATGTGAGTGACGTCATTTAATGAGCTCATTAGCATAATTTATGTCTGTGAAATATACAATAGGGTTTTGGTAGTGCATAGAGAGAGAGTGTTTGTAAATAGTTGACCTACATAAGTGTTTCTAGAACTTGGATTTTAGATAAACATGGGAATGGGATGGGCAAATATGGGACAATTTGGGCTTTACAGTATAGCTACAATCAAGGAAATTAATAGTTGGCATACATGACGCAACTTATTACAACCGTATCCCTGTGCTCGCAATTGAGATCAGACTTGGGACATGTTTAATAGAAAGCAGAAGTCTCCCCCTTTCTTATAGCAGAAGTCTCCCCCTTTCTTATATCCTTTTCCTCACCCATCAATCAATGTTGGGGGAACTGCCAAGGCTTCTGATAACATGACTCGGATCAACATTGCCTCGGGGGAGAGGGGCTGTTTTTTTCCGTAATTAGGACAAAGTGTACCAACTTTTTTTTCCTTGATGATTGCCATTGATAATGCAAACATTACCAATTTGATGGCAATAACTGAGCCAACAGCAAACCATAGGTTATTGCTATCGATACTACGCAATCGTTACTGACTGTTCTTATGCGCACCTCTGTAAACATCATTTTGATAGCAAAAGTGAATAGATTCTATAGTTCAATCAGTTCCAAATTGGCAAGAAATATGTGGTTTTTAACTCTCCGCACGCAAAAGTAATCCAAGTTAATGCGCGCTTTTCGGGCATACGCACAAAGGAATACTATTTACAGTGCGCCATGTTGCATCACGCGAGCTTCTTGCGCGCCCATGCTCGTCTGTATTAATTTGCCATTTTGGAACTGGCTGAACTATAGTATCGCTTTCAATTTGCGGGCTGTTTCATAATGTTAGCATCAAATAATTGCCAATTACTACATGTACATTGTAGTAGTGTAAAACTGAAAGAACACCTGAATGATACTGGTAGGTAGTTATAATGGATAGGTTGATAATATATTGCATAGTCAACAACAAGATAGCACGGTGGGAAAGGGATGGTTTGCATGAATCTACTAAACTGTTTTTATTTAGTACACATATAATTAAATTTTGTGCAATATGAAATTCATACAACCTGTGTATGTACCTCAATGAATCTATGAATGTTGACTTACTTTGTACATGTACATACAGAGTTCCTCTAATGTACCCTACCACTGCGTGTCTACAATGGGGACATTTAAACCATACACTAAGGTCGTGTTCCCACATAGAACAAAATCCTGGGTAGTCTAGACTAGTCAAGACCAGGTCTGGACTAAATCGCTAGTGGGAACGTGATTCAAGTAGGTTATTCGTCCGGACTCGAAGTGTTTTTTGTTATTTTTTAAGACCACCTTGAAAGGTAGTCCCAGTCTGGACTAAATCAATAATTTTTCATGTGGGAACGCGATTCACTCCAGACTACTCGAGACCTGGACCACTTTTTGCGTATTACTGCACCTTGTGTAGCTATGGCGCGCATTACACATAAAGTCGCGCGCGTTATAAAAGAAGGCGTGAGATTTATAAAGAAAGCCGCGCGATCTTCAGAAACTGTACTTTATTGGTATCAACCGTTAAGAATGCACTCAGCTGAGACAACAGACCATTTTGACCTAGTAAACCTTGGTCAATATTGTTGGAATACATGTATGTGTGTAAATAAAAACTCTCCCCCCTGGTTTAATGTTGAAACATGCTTTTTGGGTTACGGGATACTGGTAGGGATAACATTGCCCAGTGGGATGGGGGAGTTATTGAGGTCAAGCAATGGCTTCAAGCTTTCCGTCAAAGACAGCTAGTTTTCAAAAGTGTAGATTTTGTGCAAATGGGAACGCATCAAAGTGTAATTATTATCAGGGTATTACAACTAATCATGAGCGATCACCACGAATGTAGTATTATTTACTTGCAATTGATTATTTAACGAATCACACACATGTATTATGCAAGTGTCCTATTTCTTAATGAGGAGACAGCGAATACATACATGTACACTGCTGTTTTATAACCTTTACATTTTTATTGTTAGGATGGGCCATTAATTAAAACTTTCGAAATCATTTAAAATTTTAGGGGTGGGCCCTTATTAGGGCATGGGCGCTTATTAGGTATAATACAGTACTTTAATTTTTTAACTGGAGCCTGCAGGAATAGAGCTCCATCCCTTAAATCCATTGCTTTATTTGTTAATCCCCCTCACTCAATATAAATGAGTGGTTAGGCCCAAGCAAAATAGTTGTGTTGCCCTCAAACAAGTGCCAAAAATCTTGAAGTCGGGTCAGTTGGTCAATTTGCCTTTTGCCTTTTTGCCTTTTTGCCTTTTTTCCTTTGTTTCTTCTTTTTTTGCTGTCAAATTTTACTGGCAGACCGTGGTTCATGACCAGACAAAAGTGGTAAATATCAATTTGACTACTGTATCTAGTGTGATAATAGTTTAAAAGCAATCTATTCATGCTAACTTAAAAAATTTCAAGCAGAAAATAGTAATATTTTAACAAAATCTTAAAAAAAATGCGACCTTGATTTTAGAGATTTTAGGGTCGGTCGCTGAGGGCAACAAAACAATTTTTTGTTTGGCCTTAATGAGTGGTTTGGATGCAGCAGTCCTCCATTAATGATGTATTTTAAATCCCTGGATCCCAGACAAATTAATGTTGTTGCTGGTGAAAAGGATTTACGGTGTGCCTAGGGAGGCCAAGTACTCCCCTATTAATATTCCCTGTGCAATGCTGCTGTGAACTGAATGATAAGACTATAAGAGAGGCCCGGGTTGTTTCTAAGATGAATGTTCTCTGTCATTCAATAGTTCAATATTAAATGGGAAATATATCTATTACAGGAATTGATGTTTTATAACCCACTACATGTATGTTAGGCCAAAAAAAAAGAAAACAGTTTGTTTCCAGTAGTGCGCGGATGCGCGTGCATTTCACTGAGACTCTTGATTCATGCGCATTTAATTTTTTTAATAGAAAAACGAAAACAAATATTGTTAGGGCGCCATCTTTTGTTGAAATTGTGTCCAACATGTTTCAAGATGGCGAAAAAATGCACAGATTTGACATAAAACCATTTCACACTATTTGATTTGATATTATTTATTATATATTATATATGAATTTTAGTAAAAAAATAAAAGAATTTGAGCAAAAAAAACCCCAAAAACATGGCATTTCCCATTTGACTTTTCAGGGAAACCAACTTGTTTTTTTTGGGCCTTACATGAGAGAACACCATTTCATGATGCAACTGATTTGTTGATGTTGTAGTAGGTAGAGTCATGTGATCAGTGGTGATGGAAGCATCATAATTTAGGGGGTACAGGGACAATTTGGGGATGCAGACATATTTTGAATACATTTGTTCTATGAGGTGCACTTCGCAAATTATAGGTGGGTGATGCAGGGGGTCGCACAATTTAGAGGGGGGAAGTTCCTCCTCTGCTCCCACATCTATGCGTGTGAAAATGGTATTGAATACCTGAGAGCAGGGCTGGAACTTCAGATTTGTCTTAACCATCCAGTCAGGCAGGTAATCCACAAAAAATACCCAACAGAAATTCCACCAGCCAGTGTAACAAACTAACACTGTGAGTTTGAAAATGTTTACCTGCCAGTCTTGGGCGGGTCATTTTGTATCTTCACCCGCCCGGCGCAAAAAGTTACCCGCTATGGGCAGGCGGGCGGGTACTATTTCCAGGCCTGCTTGAAAGTGGTCTAGGCCTAGGATGCAATCATTTGTGACCAGAAAGTTAGGTGGCTAGAGTGAAAGAAGCTGTCTAAGATAGAATAGAAGAGGGCTTAGTGACCTTTTCAAACAAGAAAGGAGGACTATGATTTCAAAATTTAAAAACATATGATGACCTGTTCTTCCAAACTTAAGTAATCAAATTCAATCAAAGCCATCAGATCTTGAAGTGAAATGTTGATTAGCACTTGAAATAATAGTAACATTTCCTAAAATATATTTTTGACTTGACTTTTGCCATATGTCAAAATATCAAACACGCCATACTTCTAAACTGTTTGTGCAACAATAACATGTACAGTAACCTCAATGATCTTCCCGCATCGGATAGCATTTAGCCCTGTAACCATTTTAACCGCTGTAGAGCTTGTGAACATTTGTGATGCGATCTGTGAAACCCACCACATGGTGGCATTTTTCATATTGGAGATATTAAATCATAAGAAAGCTAAAATTGTGTTGATTACGGAATTGTTTCGATCATTTTTCTACGATCACTACAAAAAAAGTTATGAGTGAATGATGAATGTGATGTCATAAAATGCTACAAAAAAAGATACATAATTCAAAAGAATAACATTGTAAGGTTAATAATAAAGGTGACTTATTAAGTAAGTTTTTGAAAGTGAAATTTCATGAAAGATGATGTCACAAAGTATTGAAATTTGATTGCCTTTAAAAAATCTAAAAGAAAAAAAGGTGTTTTTTTGTTTTTTGTTTTTTAAATTTAAATTTTACCCATAATCCCTAGTTCACATTTTGCAACATCCGACGGGTTTTCACAGATCGCATCACATCTGCTCTCAGGTCTCACAGCCCTAGCGCACATAATACTGGAGCGATTGGTGATTGAATTAAAGCACCCACAAGAAGCTGGTGTCCTAATGAACAATTCACATTGTTCAAAACGTTAATCACCAAGTTGTTTTCAAATTTGAAAAGAAGTATGGGGATCAGTAACGGGCAAGAAATCGAATTCGATACTAAATCATGAAATACATTTTTATCAACGACTTTGCATTAACAGTTAATCCAGCGTAGGGCTCCCACACAGGAATACCGGGTTTGATTCCTCAACAAACCAATATAATTATATTGCTGTTTTTGTAACATAAATGTTTCAGCCGCGCTCATACTCATCTCGCCAGATGGGGGCTGGCATGAAAACAAAAGTAAAGCCCTATTTATTTTCTATTTCCTAGTATTATAGGATAAACGCTTCCACAGCTGTGAATAACATGTTGAAATAACCTATTTCCCCATATTACATTAACCCTAACAGTGCTTAAATTCTTTAGAAAAACATAGCAACCATATTGTGCAATCATATACAGGCTATGAAGGTGATGTAAAGTAGTTTTGCAGAGCACTTTAACCCTATGTCTTGTTGTAGTGAGGCACTTGGCTGTCAGCCACCACCTGTGGCAGACAGGAGGTTGAGGCCTTTTTGATATTATCTTATACCCATTTTTCCCACTTAATAGTTTTATTCTGACAAACCTTTTGGTTAAGAAATGAATAATGTAGATAAATATCACTTAGCAGACACCAGTTACATGTATAACAACCTGCAGTTTCATATATTTCCATTTACTATCTACTGAAGATAACTTTAAGTCAAAACGGAAATGTTCATACATTTTCAATTGCGTTTGTCAGCCACTAAAGATAATAGATGGGAATAGGAAATATCCATTTCAATTTACTGACTAATGGAAATAGCATATGACTTGACCAGATCTTGACTTACTCAGGCCAAATATGCCATAAATTGAATTTAAATAAATAGAATAGATGAGTGTGTTAGGAACTCGATAGTAAACACAACACCAAAAGTAAGTCCCCCCCCTAAACAATTCGTCATAACATCGTAAGATAAAACATTTTACCAATAAAACTTAGTTAGAAATAATCCTATGACTGTTTCCTAAGTGATGTTTGAAAATGAAAGATTTCCATTACTTCATGGCTGAATGAGCTCAAATGGAAGACAAAAACTGCCCTTCTCAAAAGTCACAAAAGTTTATGAATTGCTTCTCACTAATGGAAAAGTACCAGTGGCTGAGCAAAATTTACTGTAATGTGTAATCAATTCATGATCATTCAGCCATGTAAATCCCATTCTTGGCTCAGATATTAGCATAGTGAGTTGTGACTTTTGAGATGGGCAGTTTTTGTCTTATTTTTGAGCTTATTCAGCCATGAAGTCATGGACATCTTTCATTTTCAAACACCACTTCGGAAACAATCATAGGATTATTTCTAACTAAGTTTTATTGGTAAAATGTTTTATCTTACGATGTTATGATGAATTGTTTAGGGAAGAACTTACTTTTGGTGTTGTGTTTAGTTGACTTACTGAGTGTATAATGGTAATAACTCATATTAGTCAATTAGTGTATTTAGCTTTGAAGTGATTATGATCTTGACACATAAGAGGGAAAAGTTATTTTATATTCTCCTTCATCTGCTATCTTCTGAAGATAGCACATGAGAGTTCATTGTTATACTGGATATATCAGATAGCTTAACTTCTGGCGAAAGCACTTTGGAAACCATTTGCTATCTACTGATGATAAGATAGCGAGTATAGTAACAGTTACCATTTTGGAAGATAGTAGATGGAAACCATTTGCTCTGCACAGAAGATAGTACAATTTCCTATCCATTATAGGGGAACCATTCGCTATCTACTGAAATATCAGACAGGAACCTTTGCTATAAACCTTTGCTATCTTCTGAAGATAGCTTACAGGAACCATTTGCAATTTTTTGAAAGTAGATTGGGGACCGCTGATTTGACTAAAGATATCCGTTGGGAACCATTTTCTTTCTACTGAAGATAGTTGATGAAAACCATAGAAGATGGGTACCATTAGTATCAGCTGAAGATAGCAGGTGAAGAAAAGGGACATATTTTGAAGTGCATTTGGCTGTTGTACATTCATATTCATACAACGAATTTCAATATTCAATATCGAGGGTTGAGCGCCAGAAGGCCGTAACTCAAGAAATACTATTTTGAGATAATCTACTTTCAAATATTTTGGAACTCAATAAAACACACGGTATCACCCAACTTATAACTCTAATTTGAGTCAAATTCAGAGTGCTTATGAGTTATCTCTTTATGGTTCTGAAAATCTAGGTTATATGGATTATTTTTGTAACAAAATATCAATTTGCCCAAAAGTTGAGTTACAGCCTTCTGGCGCTCAACCCTTGATATGTTGTGTGGGAAGGAGCTATTTTTACCTTCTGTATGTGTTTACATAATAAAACACTATCTTTCAGATTGATGAATTATGATGAGTTCTTGTATCACAATACATACAAAGCGTGGGTGATATAACATTAAAGGATGGCCTTTGTGTCTAATTCACCATGGGTATAAGGCAAAAAAAAATTGTTATGTTGTCCTCGACAGCTTTCAGAGAGGAGGGGCGGGCGGGCGGATTTTTTTTAATTTTAAATTTTGTTACAAATTTTCTTTTACCAGCAGAAGCTCAAAGTTCAGCCAACAAGAAGTTAAAATCACTTTAAGAGCCGCACATATATGTTATAAACAATTAATTTAATATAAATGCCATTTAAACTGTTTAAAAAAAAAACTGAAAAAAAACCCTGAAAAAACTGAAAAATCTGAAGAAAAAAAAAACACCCGGATTTTTTTAAAAATAAATAAGATTTTTTATTTAAAAAAATATGATTTAAAAATAAAAAAAATCTGAAAAAAACCCAAAAAATTCGGAGCGACCCTAAAATGACGAGCGGGCGGTCGAGGACAACATAACATTTTTTTTTTGTTTTGCCTAAGCGTGATAACTATAACCTTTTCAAGATGTATTTGTAAAGCTTTTAGCTCTTACTTTAAGTTGATAGCGTGATAAACCAACCTCAGTGGCCTATTGTAATGTAAGACATTAATACCCATTTGGGATATATCGTGACCATGTACTATTGTTAATACTTTCCACGGCGGCTTTGGTTTTACCAAATACAAAACAGATTTTCAGAAACCTTTCCCAACTTTCAAGATCTATCTCAAGGATTACTGAACCAATACTAGGTATGTTTGTGCGTGATTCCAAATAGGGTAATTGATTTAAATAATTTTGACATTTTAGAAAAGAAGTGTGACATTTTTGAATGTCATCTGCAGTGGCCTGCCACATGGAAAGTGTTAAGGTTGGATAATTCTCTTGTTTACAAAATAGTCTGCATCTAGTGTGGGCGATGGTATTGAGTTTGTGTCGATTTTCGCCTCAGCGAACTTCTCCATCGCATGATTTAGGGCTAGGGTTATGGTTTAAGGCTAGAGATTAGGTTAGGGTTAAGGATTAGCATTGGAATAGGGCTTAGACAGGGTGAAATGACAAATCGAACCACAACCGCTCCAATGTGTTTCAGCAAAACATCTCACTACATGTAGCAGTATCGATGCTGCATGTATACGGCATTCGAAATAAGAAATGTTAGGTACCATATTTGTCCAGTTTGAAGCTTGTGATCGGCCTCTCATTTTGTTGTCGCGACCGACTCATAAAATCTTTAAATGAACTTCCTTTTTTCCTTAAGATTTTCTTTAATTAATACTAAGTTGCCAAATAAATAAACAAACTGTCCTAGACTTTATTTAAACCCATATCCTCCCTTGTAAAAAACACCAAGGAGGTGCAAAAAGACTCAAGCACAATCTACAGAAAAACAGGACATCAAACATGGTCTGAGGGTTTGTACTACGGGCTGGAAGACTGCCACCCTTGCATTCAACACATTTGTTTCACTGAGATTTTAGACTTTTCACATTTTTTGGTATAGTGCTATTTAGCCCTAACGCTCCTAAATGCTAAAATACTACTTCTAAGCCAATCTCCAAGCTCATGTGCAAACAGTTTTCAACGGTAATCAACCGAGCCTATATAGTGAGCGCAGTGTACTGCGCGAAAGAGTAGCTGAGGGTCGTGGCTTAGTGGGTGGGATGATGTGCCAGCGTGCAGAGGGTCCCTGGTTCGATTCCCGGTCGGTCCTCGGCAATTAAGGTGGGTTAAGGGCAACACAAAAAATAAATCAACCGACCTACCATGTCAGAAATTATCATGAGCCTCCCCTAACATGAGCCCTTCAATGTGTCGGATAATATTTATCAAGATAGCTGATGACGATATTCACAGTACAAAAGACATATGCAGCATTCTATCTTTTACCTTACAGTATTATTTTCACATCGAGATGCTTCCAGTGGTGACCATTTTGTCACTAAATCTGTGCGATCCATATATTTCTCTCGGCGGTGTGTCGTAATCACACACTGTAGGTATTGTCTAGGGATGATAGTCAGGGTGTCTGGAAAAAAATCAAGATGGTTTAAAGCAAGAAATGTCCATGTGCATTCCAATTTGTACACATTTTGACTATCAAGGAGTAAGGCTGTGACTTATACCCGAGAACCCGGGTACCCGCCCGCTATTCTGGGTACCTGGGTACCAAATTGGGTACCCGAATACCCGAAATGTTAAAAAAAAAATTAAATAAAATTTAAAAAAAATTAGTGTCCATTTTCGAGTACCCGGGTGCCCGACCTCTATTGACCCCATTATGTGTCATTTTGGGGACAAATTTGTACTTGGGAAGAAGAAAAAAAACTTTTTATTTTTTAAATTTTTTAGTGTCTATTTTCAGGGACCCGGCTACCCGCCCGAAAAACGGGTGGGTACCCGGGTACGAAACTACCCATGCATTCACAGCCTTATCAAGGAGTTCAAGAATTTCAACTGAAGTGTCATTTCCAACTTATATCAAGCTATCATAAAAATAACCAACAAGCGAAACATCAACTTATGTACCATAACCAAAAGTATAACCCAATATGCAGATAGACTTACAAATATCTTGAATAAGCAGGAGAAGAAAAAGACTCTCAATAAAATGTGAAAATAATGAATTATTTCCTTTCAAATGACGTATTGGAATGGCCAAAAGAAGTTGATGCCGGTAGGGGAGGGGGGGGGGGGGTGTTACAGGAAATTCTACATCAATTTATATTAGCCTAATCAAGATAAATGGAAGATCATAGGGATAGGATTTCATCGATGGTAACGAGACTCCAAAAGGATTTGCATGTGTGGTTTTGATGAGAATCCTTGGATGCGGCATGATACCAGTATAACGTTAATATGTAAAACTGACTGAAGATTCTCACTATTTTGTAGATGTGGATCCTTGGGAGAATGAATGAATTCTTTATTTATATCTTGATCAAAATCTCTATTAATTTTTGATGGTTTTCTTACATTTTGTGATGTTCCTTTAAACATGCCACTGCCAGCTGAACAAAATTTCAGTCAAACAAAATCTAGGGGTATTGAATTCCCTTGATTTGATTTGTTTTCTATTAGCTATTTATTCACAACCTTATGACCTTTTGATGTACAATCTGACCCCAGTTATCCAAACACGTTGCGACCAACTGTTGGCGGATACGTGAACAATTCAGATAATGTGAAATACATTAACGATTGACATGATGTACACATGAATAAGATCCAAGTAGTCATTGGGAAGAAGTGATTTTATAAACTTAAGTAACTGAAATTAAGTGAAATTACAATATTGCTTAAGGAAAACATGAGATTCCTTAAAATTGTGGGCAATTATTTTTAAAGAAATCAGGAAAATTACTCCCAAAGGAAACATGCCATGAATATCGAGATCGCATTGCAATTGGCGAGTGTACAAGGCTCAAGATAACATTTTTTTTACTGGGAACTGCCGGGATCATTGGATTTATTGAGAACCAGGAGCTACTTTCAGTGTACCGGGAGCTAACTTTTTATTAAATCGTATTGTCAAATCGAAATTCGATGTCTTAGGTAAGCTTACCGATTATCAACAGGCGCTGGTTTGGACAAAATATCAGCGCTCGGTTGTGTATTTTTCAGCATTACCGGGCGCTATGGCAGGAGGACCGAGGGGTAAAAATCACCCAGCGCCCGCTTATCTTGAGCCTTGCGAGTGTATAACCATATGTAACCTTGAGAAACGATTGAATTATGATTGTAAATGACTGCAAATATTGTTTTTATTTTTGAGAAAAAAACGACAGAAAAATGAACTCATAGACACAACTTATGGCGTCCGGATAACAGAGTGATCCGAATAATTGGGGGTCGGATAACCGGGGTCGGCCTGTATAGTAAAAAGTATAGGCTTAATTTTTCAAACATTTATTTAGTTAACTTTCATTACATTTTAACAAATCTGATACATATGGACATATGCTAGCTGACTGGCTGACATCAAGTAAAACAGACACAGCCAGACTTGCATGTACTGCATACATGTTAGCACCCATATGTTTGTTATAGGATAGATTTCATGGTATGCTTTGAATTCTAACATATGTCAATGAAATGTATGGGTGTATGGACCTTTATGTAATAGTATCAGTCAATTCGGTAGATTGTTTGTTGGTTTTTATGCTTTTTTCACATAAAATTTGAACTTTTCTGTAAAAGATTCTCCAATTTTTAAAGAGGTTTTTTCTCTAAGGTTTAGTGGGGAGAGGGACAGGGCTTGCTGAATTTGGATGCAATTAAATGATACAAATTTAAGGCATATAATGCTTTATTTACTTTATATGAAATTGTCTTTATTGAGACTTTAAATTTTTCATCTAATCATGTACTTTTCCTCAACTCAATCCACCTACATTAAATAAAGCCATGTTGAATTACATTTTTGGGAATAGCACTTTCCATGCGGCTATTAGTTTTACCATATTTATACAAAACAGAGTTTTCTGAAACCTTTCGCAATTTTCAAAGTCTATCTCAAGCATTACTGAACCAAACTAGGTATGTTGGTACTCATTTCAATGCATTTCTCATGTACATTCCAATATGGTAATGAAACTCAATAATTTTGACATTTTTGAAACATTTGGTGACATTTTTAGATGTCGTCAGCAGACGCCTGCCACGTGGAAAGTTTAAGATAGCTTGTTGTTAACCCCCTGGGGTTAACAAGCTATCTTACAGTGGTTTTGATTGGTGTATTGCAAGATATACTCATTTGAATAGCCAATTAAAATGCAGCTTGTAAAATATTTCACTCCAATCTTTATCAGGGATACAATTATTCTAACACTGTCTCTGATTGGCGCAATAAATGATGTATCTATCTTTCTGACCAATCGGCTGGTAGTTCTCAGGGGATTTTTTATACAATTCATATATGTTACGTAATATCTGTATTGGTCAAGAAAACCTGCATTGGATGATTCTTGACCTATTAACAAGTAAACAGATTGACCTATACTTTTGATTTGACCTGTACTTTAAATATAGCTTTATTTTGATATCAATTTCCTTGAAAATCATGTGCTCTGCTTGCCTGAGTGTATTTTTGGCAAATAAAACAGAAATAGAAAATTAGGTTTAACCAACATATTATATGTCCTTCTCCATAATTTTATGATTAAATAAAGGCACCATTGATATTTTTTAATGGTTTGATCTCCAACCCATAATTTTACAATTAAATATATTTTTATGATTTTTAGCTCCAACCCATAATTTTACGATTAAATATATATATTTTAATGTTTTTAGCCTCACCCATAATTTTACAATTAAATATAAGTTTTATGATTTTATATCCAACCCATAATTTTTACGATTAAATATATTTTTAATGATTTGAGCTCCAACCCATAATTTTAAGATTTTTTAAATATTTTCAATGATTTGAATAGCTCCAACCCATAATTTTACAAATGAATATTTTTTTATGATTCTATCTCCAACCCATAAATCTACAGTTCAATAAGTCAGCAATTGATATTTGTATATATTGTACATTGTAGATCCAAGTCTCAGTTATACAATAGTAGTTAACAGTTTTAGTGCCTATTTATATTGACACTTTCCACGAAGTGGGTGTGTGCAGCAAATTTCTTTAACCCACGTGCAATAGGTTTTGATCATTTACCATAATTGTATGGTTTTGCATGTTTTATTCTAGTTGTGTTTTTGTATTTTGTATTTATTTATTTGGGCCTTACAACCCTGGATAACCCAAGAAAGCCTTGTTGAAGCTTATTTCCATTGGGGTCCGTTAGATGTGTGTACAGATACAGACGGGATGATCCCCTTTACTCTGTTATTTTGATTGTATACATGCTTTCGTCATTCGTCTACATGTTCTTTTATTTCACGGGTGCCGTTATGCAATTTTCCCTCGTGCAATACGTTCTGATTATTGACCATACAGTTTGCGTATGGCTTTTTAAAATGCTTTTTTTACTTAATTTTTCTCATGGTATTTGTTTTAAAATATGCTTTTTTACTCTTTATGTATATTTTGTAGATTTAAAGGGGCATTGAGAGATGTATCGATATACTAAAAGAGCAAATAACGTAAAGATAATCATCAACATAGCCCAAATCCAAAATATCATACAATTCCGACATCGCCTTCATGCCAAACTAAGCAAATAACGGCACTTCCGGGTTGAGATTTGCCGTGAAAGTCCGAGAGTAAAACTTAGCATCACTTCCGAATTCAGCACCTTAGTTTCGATATGATCATATAAAAACTCAGAAAATCATGAAATTTTATATGATAAACGGCGAATGTTGGTAAACTGTTTCAGATGGTAGTTAGTATATGCCTAAGTATTACTTTGATGCAAAAAACCTGATTTCCAGGATAATTGAGGGCGCACTCCCATACGTATCTTTCAATGCCCTTTTAAGATGGTAGTTGTAATTTTGCTTTAGTACTTTTACTCTTTTAATTATTTGTTGTTGTAAAGCGCTTTGGGTTTCTCTCACTGAAGTAAGGCACTCTATAAGTGTGTGTTATTATTATTATTATTATTATTAAAATACTGTTGACAGATCCAACACTATATTTCAACCATTAAGTAAAACAATAGCTGAGATGTATACATACAGTCATGGGAAATGTCATATATGAATCCTTACAAACTACATACACCGTTACATTAGGCCCTTCACAATTGATTTTGAGTTTCCTGTTGCCACCCGCGTTCGAAATTGAGAATTACAAAATATGTTATTATTTTATTTTTATTTAGGATTTTCGCCTTTAAAATGACTTTCAATAAACTTTATTTGCTACTTTCTGACTTAAATCATATGAGCTATGATGATGTACAAACATAGAACATGATTGCATATTACTTGGGTATCAAATTAATCATACTTGGACAATAATTAAATGCAGAGTCCTTGATATAAGGGGTTGAAATTGGTTGCAACCACAAAATAATTAGTTTCAAAATTAAGAAAATAAAAGATAATTAATAATCTATAATAAAAAGTCACCTTGTCCCTTTTTTAAACCTGCAACAGGAAACTCAAAATCGATTGTGAAGGGCCTTACTATGTTATCAGGGAGAAATATAACTGTTGTGGTGAAATGCTTACTTGCAATACCATGGGGTTGGTTTTTTTGGAGTGGGAGGCAGGTATTTTTCCATTTCATGACATTAAATCCAGGGGGGGGGGCACTCAACTTTTTTTGGGGTAGGGGTGTGCCGCACAGGGTCTCAAAAAGGGGGGCTACAGAACTGAACTGAGTGGCGAAAAATAGGGTCTTAGGAACTGATTTTTTCCAAAAAGTAAGTCTTGAGAACTGGCCTATAGTTCAATTTTGATTAGCAGAACGCAAATTTTTGATTTTGTTTGATTTTAAAACTCAAAATTTTCGAAGAATTGGGGCTTTGGAATGCAAAATTTCACGATTTTTGAATTTTCAATAAAATTGGGGTCTTAAGAACTGATGCAGGCTCAAAAGGGGGGTCATAAGAACTAGCAGCAGAGGGTGAAAAGGGGAGTCTTCAGCGCGGCACATACCTATACCCTTTTCCAATGTCAGTGCCCCCCCCCCCCCCCCCGGATTAAATCTTTCTTTGATATTGCTTCACTGTAAGGCCAAATTAAATTAATTGTTTGTCTTAAAGCTCCTCTCCTGTTTTTAAATATAAAATATTGAAATCCTTGTAAAAGTGAATTTTTGTATGTGATCAATGAAAATCTGAAAAATCGGTGACATTTTGGGATTTTTTTTTTTTTGAAAAAAGAAAGAAAAAAAAGAAAAAAAGTGTTTTCAGATTTTTGTTTTTCTAATGCGCATCAATAAACTAACGCGTGCGGGAGCTTTGAGACAAACAATTAATTTAATTTGGCCTAATCAAGTGGTTAATTTGATGTAATACTGAAATACAAGGGAGAAGGTAGAACCTATGGAATGACCTTTAGTGTGAGTGAATCCTTACAGAAACCACAGACTTCGCTTTCAATGAACATCACAGGAGTAGGTGGATTAAGTATTCTTTCTAATAAATGCCTTCATTCTTTTGTCTATAAACATGTTATGGAATCATAAAGCTCATTAGGTAAATGTTTAGGTACATCTAGACAAAATTAAGATATGATCTTCAGATCTTGCCACATGCCCATGAAAATGTATTAGTTAAACTTCACACAAAATGTGTATAATAAGGCCTAACCGACCCATTTTTATTTTAGTTTCAAATTTGATATTTGTTGTTGTTGTTTTTGAACATTTTTTAAAATTTGTTAAACAGTTTTGATTTCTTTTTTGAAAATGTTCCAAAATTGTTGAAAATTCCCCAAAATTTATGAAATGTTGAAAAAAGCCACCAACCGACCGACCTTACCTGAGAGGTTTGTTCATTCTTAGAACAGGGTGGGTTTTTGTTGTTAGCATATTTTATTCATCGTTTTGCATCCAAATCCTAAATATTTGTTTATATTTTTTTGTTCATGATACATATTAAATAACCAGCAAAGTTTATCAACAAAGTTGATTTGTACTGTTTAACCCTTACATAACTGCCTCTTTTTTACCGAAAATTTAACACAGTCCACACATTTATTAAGGGAAATTTAGATTCAGTACCCATAATATATCCATATCCATATCAATAGTTAATTTCGACAGTGACATTGTTTTAATTCTCACTGATTTTGAACAACATATGTGACGTATTCTACCGAAACCAGTCACAATTGGGCAAGATATCAAAATTGAGTTAGTAATTGATTATTAAAGTAGAGATCTTCAGCTTTACAATGGTACCTCTCTTTTTTAATCGAACTTCCCAAATTGGAGTTACATAATTTTCATGTTCGTCTTTAACGGTCTTTATGAAAACTCCAAACTGAGATATAGCCCTTTAAAGTTACTTTGTACCATGGTTTTACATTTTGATCTGAATCTTACACAAAAATGTCATAAACACTCTTGAAGATTGATTATTTATCCGAAACTCAAATTCCCCAAAAAATCACCCCCAATTATGTTTTGGGCTATTTCTCAGTTTGGAGCTCTGCCCAATTCCGTCTGGTTTCGGTAGAACACGTCACATATGCACATGTGCATGCACGCATATATGTGTTAAATTACAATCCTATGATACAGAAATAAAATTGTCATATATCTCAATATCAATATGATTTAAATTATGATCAATGTTCAAAAATTGCCAGCTGTTGACCATGCATGGGTAATTTCTGCGATTGTAATCTGTGTATTGGCGATGTGTATTACACATTTATTCCTGGCACGCGATGATCATGGGTATTGATAACTGTATTTGCTTAAATATTATAAGTACAAATTTGATTGGCAAAGTTCTTGTTTGTAATGTATACTATTAATGTATAATACTTGTGTGTGTTTGCATATGTACTGATATTTATTGATATTTAGTTCTGATATAGCGTGTCTGCATAAACATACATGTAAGTTAATGCAGATGTTACGTATACAATGCATGTTTGTATGCAATGCGTGTTTGTAACGTTTTTCACATTAGTGTGGTTGTACTGTTTCTATACTATAGAGTTCCCACACCTACCTTTTTTTGTATGGAGTAACAGATTTGATTATTGTTTCTGTCTGTTTTATGCAGGATATCGGTGAACGTGAGTGAGAAAAGCAACCTACATTGCCTTACTGAGGAGTAAAGGGTATTCAAGCAAAGGCTAAGATAGCAAAGAGAAACATGGCATTAAAGTTTGGCATCCACGGATGATACGTATAACGCATGGATCTGGAACACACGGTAACCCAGGCAACGCTAGATACGCAATGATGTCACATCACTCTGTAAAACATGCGAGTAACGGGACACGCTTGTTCATTTAAAGAGAAATTGAAAGAAATCGAGTAGCTGGAATCTGATGCTCTTTTATTTTGAGGATACGTCGTAGCATATGTTAGCTTTCCAGTTAATTACAATTGATTCCAAGAAGTGGTATTTAATTATCTAAGAATGTTACTGGCCACCTTGCTATCATGTCACCTTGATTAATGACTTAGTTGTTTGATATAACTGAGAGCAACTTTTTCTTTACATATTGCCAGTGAGATAGTGATAAACGAGGTTCAACACCATTTGTACTGCCATTATTAGTAGAATCTTGATCAAAATGGCATTGCATTAATCTCCAAACCACAATGTAGTCGTGTGCATTTTATGGCAACATTAGCTTTAGATTAGAGATTGAATATAGAAGAAGCAGATAAAACAGGCAATTTTGTTTTGATGTATCACCACAACTAGCATTTGCAACCATGATTCAATGAACTGTGATTTAGATTGATATAAGCTGAGACAAATCTTCCAAATTTGTCGGACAAAACAGTAATCATGATACAGTCGAGGACATACACGATAACCGTTCACACGAGCGGTGCCTTTCAGGTGATGGACGATCTACGACGTAAGGAGGAACTCTGCGACATCATCTTGTGTGTGGAAGACCAGGTCTTCAACGCTCACAAGGTGGTCCTCGCCGGCTGCTCTCCGTACCTCCGCGCCATGTTCACCAATGGTATGCTGGAGACTATGCGGAATCACATAGAGATCCATGGTATCGATCCTATAGCCATGGAGATTATATTAGATTTTATGTACACAGGGACTATTGAGATCACGGTGGAAAACGTGCAGATTGTTTTGTCTGGCGCGAGTATGCTGAACATGGCCAGCCTACGTAATGTGTGCTGTACTTTTCTGCAGTCGCAGCTGGATGCGAGTAACTGTTTAGGTAAGATTAGCCAAAATAGGATTGGTGTATTATACGCCTAGCTTTCTGGAAAATGCTCAGCTGGATGCGAGTAACTGTTTAAGTAAGATTAGCCATTAGCCAAAATAGTATTTGTGTATTCTAAGCCTAGCTTTCTGGAAAATGCTATCAACTCATTCTGAATTTTGCCACAAATCCCAAGAGATAACGGTCATTCATTATTATTTTTAAGTCTAAAAGCAAACTGAAATTATTACAACATTTCTTAAAGATGAGAACTGAAAAATTAAGCCTTCATAAAATACAAATTTCATGATTTTTAAATTTTGAAGGGGGAAAAATGGGTTCTAAATACTTAAACCCTAACCCTACCAGCCTGTTTTTTTTAACAAAAACAAGGATTTCAGAGAAGTTTGAACAAATACATTGCTGATAGCACACCGGGAATCAAGCCCCACCCGCATAGGCAAGCCTCATCAGCTATCAGCTTCACGTTCGCACAGTATATTGTGCTCACTATATAGGTTCGGTCAATTACGTCATTAAACTGTCCACGCATGCGCTGGGTCATGGTATTTTGTCGTGTTGGTTTAATGCAAAAAATTAGGGAAATTTTGAAGGAAAAAAATGTGTTCAGGCCCCGTAAAACAGAGTGTTTTTTCCCCTCACCTGAACCCTAACCTAACCAGCCTGTGGTTGATATTTTTGAACCAAATTTTAGCGTTTTTTGGCTGTCTTTGGAGCCAATTGTTAACCAATTTCACTCAAATATACTTCCAGTATTTTCCTCTATCTTTCATGTGAATTAGATGCATGTTGATCAAAACTAACAGACTAAGGTTAACAAACACACACACACACAATTTTCAGATTTATATTAATAAGATTCAATATTTGTATAATAATTCCATATTAATAAATAGCCAACTATTCTGAAAAAGGATGCAGGAAGTTTACTCAAGAGACTATAATTAGCATTGAGATTTAAAGAGTCACAGTTTTCAAGAAAAAATGGCAAAATAAATGCATCGCCTCAGGGAAATTTCTTTCTAATGCAACTAAAAATATGCGGTCTGAGACAACAAGGACTCAAAGTCAATAGTCAACTGTCATTTTATATATATGAATGCAAATTCACTTATTTGAATCAGTTATTCCTTGTTGAACTACCACTAGATGAGTGCAGTGACAGTTTAACTGTCACTGATGAGAAAAGAATAGTCTTGATCCAATCTCGTTTGCCACTCTCTGTTAATTTCATGAAAATTAGCTTTTTTTGAATTTTGGAAGTGGTATTGATGATTATGGGCAATTCCACGCGTTGCGGAATGACATTTACACACAAAAATCCACTTTCTTTTGGGTGTAAAACCCAGAGATTTGTAGTTACTCCCCATTTTACAACTTTATTTGATAATAGCGATTGATACTAAAAAAATAAACCTAGGAAAAAAATTAGACTGCGCTTCCAAGTATCCTAATTTGCATATGCAAATTTGCGTTGCGGAATGACGCAGACGATTGGTGTTTTTTTTACATGTTTACACAAAGTGAAAATTCTGTGAACTTTTTAGAGTGTATCATTATTGAAGTTACTTTTTAGAAGGTTTGAAGTGTTAGCTAACTGACAAAAGCATTTTCATAAAACTTAATCATCAGCTAGGATGTCTAGTAGGTCATCAAAAAATAAAAGTAGGTGTTGCGGAATGACGTTGCGGAATGACAGTGTGAATTTGTGTGCAAAACTCCATAGAGAAAAGAAAAAACATGTTTTTATGCTTTAATATGCATAAAAATAAAAGAAAGAGTAATCAGTGGCATTTCATATGTTACAAATTCGTGAATACAAGTAACCCAACTATTTTCACATTGAAATCATCATTTACAGGTAAAGTAGCCATGATTTTGTGATAAAGTTGCCGAATTCAACAGCTTGCACATCAAAGTTGCCTAATTCAGCAAAATTATGAGTTTTCATCAATTTTGAAACTTTTTTAGAAGTTTAGAGTCCATATTTGAATGAATTATCATAAATAAGGATGATCTTATACCAAGTACACAAAAATATCACAATTTGCTCAATAAATTGCCTAAATATAGGGATTAATACCTTTGTCATTCCGCACCGTCATTCCGCAACATGTCATTCCGCAACGCTCGTTAACGCTATTTATTAACAGAATTTTCCAATTTTTTTTTGATCATTGTGAAGCATGTCAATTGTGTGCAGAGAAAAAATAGTTAAATGAAAATAGGGTACATTTTTTTTCTTGCTATCCTAAAAAAATTGTACTTTTGCGTTGCGGAATGACATGAGATTATGCAATGCATACTAATTACCTGGATTAACGAGGCTAATCGGCCGTTGATCAAAATTAAATTTATATCAAAACTTTTCCCATCAGTACTACTATTGTGCCTGACATTTATTTAAACATCATACCTATGTGTCTAAAAGATATGGAATAAATAAAAACAAGCCTTCTCACTGATTTTGTAAGCTGCAAATATGCAAATTTATGCTAATTAGCTAGTTTATACATCAAAAAACATAGTATCGCTAAACAAACTAAAAATTCCTGAGCTTTGGACTCTTGCCTACATTATAGGCATAGAATTAAACTTTGGATGCACATTTGAAATTTTTGCTATTTGGTTGACATTTGCTTGGAATTGCCCTTATATAGAATTTTGGTACTACCTGTTCAGTCATCAGCAACAAAAATTAGATTTCTGATATTACAACAATTTCTCACTTTGAGGCTGAGGATCGGGTAATGACGCTTATATGATGATATATTGTCCATTTGTTAAGGTGGTTAACCCAAAAGCATGAAATTTATCAAGCGCTGTAACTTTTGGACTATTGATATGATACATATCGTCGCTGTTCTGACATAACGACACATCACTTTACTTAATTCTGTTGTGATGTGTCGTTATGTCAGAACAGCGACGATATGTAAAAGTAAACATTTTTGGAAAGGAAAGAATCCATTTTGGTATCAAATTTTGAATTTTGACCAAAAATCATCTAAAGACACTTCTCTAGGATTTTTTTAACATAACAACATTTAGTTTTTAAAATTTTGACCAAAAAGTGATATTGTGTTCTTTCTTCAAAAATGTATACTTTTATATGGATTAAATGAATAATGTAGAAGTTACGGCAGTTGTACGAAGGCTATTCCTGACACTTAACAGCCCCCCTTAACATACTTTGTCATCTCCTTATTATTGACAGGAATCCATTCTTTTGCCGACATGTATTCGTGCGTTGACCTGGAAAACGTCTCCAAACGTTTCATCTACCAACACTTCCTGGAAGTGATTCACGCCGAAGAGTTCTTCCTTCTCCCAGAACAAGATGTTGTCAGTCTACTCAAGAGTGACCAACTACAGGTGGAGCAGGAAGAGGAGGTTTACGAGGCGGCCATGTCGTGGCTGAAATACGACCTCCGCAATCGCGCCCACTGCTGCTGTAGCGTTCTGTCGAAAATCCGATTTGCTCTTCTCGACAAACAATTCTTACTAGACAATGTGTATAAATCTGAGCTGATCAACAAATGCACAAACTGTAAGGACAGGGTGGCCAAAGCGCTGCGCATACGTAACGACAACCAGGCGTTGGCGCTTATCGGGAGTCGTTCGCAGCCACAGAGTATCTACGTGATCGGTGGCAGGAATAGCGTGTCATGTCAACTGAGCAGTTGCGAGAGATATGACGCGGCAAGAGATAGGTGGATACCACAGGTGGGTGTACTGTAAACGTAGAAATGTTCGCACGACATTAATTTTCGCGCTTTCCGCCCTCCAAGAAGCTACCACGAAAATATAAACACACAAATATATTATTTTCTGTAAAAGTATATGTAATGACCTTTCAAATTAAGAATTTAAAAACAAGCGAAATGGCTGAAAATCAACAAAGCGTGAACATTTAATCGTGCAAAAATTACCTCTTTTACAGTACTTTTTGTTTGCAGTGTTGCCAACGCTGTGGAGTAACAGTTGAATTGGGCTACTTTTGACCCTTGCGCTGTGCCAAAAAAACCTGTGTGTAGCGGTTTTGGAAAAGTTGGGCTACAAATTTATTATGGGTTTACCGAAAATGTGGGTATTTTTGGTTATAGGTAGAAAATTGAGCTATATTTGGTTGTGGGTAGTGGCCCACACTGGCACCATGCATTGGAGAAATGTTAGTTGGAAACATTGTTTTTTGACAGCCATTTTATTATTTATTCTATTTGCCATGCAACTATCTTAATTGTTATGAAATACTGCATTTGTGAATGCCTTGGTAGAGAATTCATCTGATTTGTCATTAAGTGAACAATGGCTTTAGTGGTACCCGAATAATAATCAAACGAAAATTTAACATCTGGATTCCGAGTCACATTTCCATCCAAATTGTAAGAAAATTCAGACAATATACAGTCATCACAAAAAGTAACTTACGTGGTAATAAATGTGTGTTTATAACTCTAAAAGTATTACTCTTACTTGAAAATATCAAATTACAAAGTTGTGGAGAAGTTTCTCCTCTTTAATTTGAGATATTGCATGTGAAGAATGGCTACACTACCAAAATTAAGATAGAGTACAGTTCCATTTTTGCATATTGCTTTTCTACATATGGACTTAGTTACGGGCAAATTATTGATTACTGGTAGTGGTAGTGCTAATTCACCGGTTGATGCCCAGGTTGGATAGTTGGCCGGCCGCATTTTTCAGATGGATCAATACGGCATACACACTTTACCTGCATACCCATACTCTCCCCCATGTTGACAAGGAAAATGTGAAAATTAAAATTGTACTTACCCTTACATTTAAGATTGTAACTTCCTCAATAATCTTTCTTGGTGTGCAATATCTTTTAAGAGGAGAAATTTCTCAACAACTTTATAATTTTATATGTTTATGTAGGAATTATACTTTTAGAGTTATCAGCACACTTATTAACTGGTAAGTTATTTTTTGATGACTGTATATTTATGTAAACTAACAAATACCTTGGAAGGGCCTTTTATTTAGGGTTGATCATTCATTTAGGAAGACTCACACACCAAATTCACACATTTTGAGTTGAACATGGCCCATGTGGCTTTATCTAATAAATTATCTATTTGTAAAAAAAAGATGACAGTACAATCTGTTGCCCGGGTAACCTTGGTTTGTCTATTTTTATCATCAATTCTGCATTGCTTGGAATTGTTTGTTACATGCAATGCTCCTGCTCTTAGCATTCATGTTGGTTATTTTGTATAGGTTGATACATTTATGTTCAAAATTTAAAGAGAAATAAAGCTGAAGATAGCAATATGCAGATTGAAGATAACAGTATGCTGATTGCATTGAACTGCTATCTACTGAAGATAGTTATTGCATCAAACTGCTATCTACTGAGGATAGCAATATGATGATTGTATCAAACTGCTATCTACTGAAGATAGCAGTATGCTGATTGCATTGAACTGTTGTCTACTGACTATAGCAGTATGCTGATTGCATTGAACTGTTGTCTACTGAAGATAGCAGTATGCTGATTGCATTGAACTGTTGTCTACTGACTATAGCAGTATGCTGATTGCATTGAACTGTTGTCTACTGAAGATAGCAGTATGCTGATTGCATTGAACTGTTGTCTACTGGAAATAGCTGTATGCTGATTGCATTGAACTGTTGTCTAATGAAGATAGCAGTATGCTGATTGCATTGAACTGTTGTCTACTAAAGATAACAGTATGCTGATCGCATTGAACTACTGAAGTTAACAATATGTTGATTTTATTATCTGCTATATAAGGCCACGCTAAAACACCCTGTTCTACAGGTTCCAACTGACCTAATTTATTTCAAATTTTCTAAATTTTTATTTTGAGCTCGATTTTGTTTGCGCCAGTTTGGGGGATGACACTTCTCTCAATCTTGTACAGCCCTCCAGCCCTTCCGCATGTATAAAGTAATAATTCCTATGTATAACCTTTGGGCAGTCTGCTCTAAACATGTTCTAGGGCCAAAAACACATCTATCAAAACCTTGTAAGCAATTTTTCCCCTGAACAGGTATAAAACAGAACTTCTTATGCATAATCGTTGGGTAGTTTTACTTTATACATGGTGAAGAGCTGGAAAAAACATACAATGTTTTGACAGAACAGTGATATCAATGTGTATCCGATTATTCTTCAGTCAAACTCTATTCAAATCTATTTTGTTGCCTTTGCACTTTCCACGCGGCTATTATTTTACAATACAAAACAGATTTTTCAGAAACCTTTTTCAATTTTCAAAATCTATTTGAAGGATTACTGAACCAATACTAGGCATGTTTGTACTTATTTTAATGCATTTCTCATCCTGTTTCCAAATATGGTAATGAAAGTAAATAATTTTGACATTTTTGAAACAATTTGTGAAATTTTGGAATGAGGTCTGCAGACGCCTGCCGCGTGGAAAGTGTTGAAATGTGCATCCTTACATCAATATGATTTCAACCTTTACATTTCCCTACTCACCCCACTTTTCAAACACTCCACACAAACAATGGTTATTAATTGGTATCATTTATTTTAAGACGTGCCACAGACAGACAGACTGACATCACTCCTTGTGCAAGAGTAAGCACATAAAAGGCCATAAGGCACAAGCAGGCATATGATGAATGTTGAGTGTAAGCCGCCATTTAGAAATCTCTTTTCTCAAGATTAAGGAGACCTGTGATATAGTCCTATTAAAGCTGTAATTCCGATCCTTTTTTGGGGTATGATTTTTTTCTTCACATCAAGATATTTTCATATCAGAAGAATCCCTGAATTTTTATCATTTTGTCTGTAAAATCGTAGGGGCCAGAAATGTTCCATTTAGAAATTATAGGCTAAAATGTGGGAAATTGCTGCCAAAGGTGGTTATCCACCAGCCAGTTTGTGTACTACTCAACGGGCAAATATATTGTGACCTTGTGCTTCTAAAATAAGAACCCTTGGAGTTATGCAACTCAAACTTTGGAATTGTTTAGAATTTTAAGGATGACCTTTCTTGTAGAATAGAAAACATCAAGTTGAAAATCGGAACATCTACCTTTAATTCAATCTTTTTGTTTTATGATGATACAAGATGCATCATACATATAATTTTGACATACTCACCCCACTTTTCGAACACCCACCCACAAACAAAGACAAGCCACATAGAGACATCATTCCCTGCCAAGAGTAAGCACGTAATAGCACACGCAGGAATAAGATGAATGTTAAGTGTAAGCCATCGAAATCAACTCATTTATCAAGATTAGATTTAGGGTACCTATAATAGATTCCTTTTATGAAAGTGATGACGTCAATGTATATTTCAGGATAGATACTTGCAAAGCTTTTTTCTTTCTATTTTGCTATTGCATTGTGCTAGGATTTGTCTGTGACTACGCGGGTTAACAGGTATTTGCTTTATTGTCACATATGTGCCGTCTTAAGTATCCCAGAGGGGAGGGGGAAGGGGTGGGGTACTCATATATCGTCATGCGAGTGCAACAATAACGTATCTGCATTTTGCTGTATTACAGGAGAAGCATTTTTATGTTTTTCATACTTATTGTGTTTTTGAGTAAAACTATAATGTTATGGAAGTATAAAGATTGTTTTCTTTGATAATATAAATTGAACATCGGGTCATAAACATTAGTATTTGAAAAGATATTGACATTTTTAGATAACGTATCTGCACTAACAAATCTAGTGAGTGCAACAACAACGGATGTGGCAGATACGTTATTATTGCACTGAGAAAACTTGAGAAAATACGAGAAATCAAAGTGCAATAACAACGTATGTGACAGATACGTTATTATTGCACTGAAAAAACTTGTAAATAGACAGGAAACAGAGTGCAAGAACATCGTAAGTGGTAGATACGTTGTTGTTGCACTCAGATTAATATAAAATAAAATTGAAGTGCACTAAAGACATTGTTTTTGATTAATTAAAACATAATTAATTTGTTTTAGAACTTAAAAATTTGCTTAAAATGAGCGCAATTACCTACTCTTTCAAAATATATAAAAAAGTAAATTTCGCCAAAATGTCACTTACGACAGTGTTGCACTCGCACGACGATATAAGATATATAAGGATGGTAGTGTTAGGGTTATAGAAACATGAAGGAATGGTTACTGTTACTGTTTTTCGCGCTTTTAACATTTTGAACAATTTTTATTTTTACAATTTTGAGCTTCCTTACACACATGTAGACCTACATACAAAATGAATATATTCGCACATTTTTAATTTCGCGATTGCTGATTTGAGCACGAATATATATGTAGCGCGAAAATTTCCACTTGTACATTATTAACCCTAACCCAGACGGTTGGTTTGTAGGACTAAAGGTAACAGGGGTAAAAAATAACGACAGAATATATGGGACCGAGCATGCGCGTTTGTGCCCAGCAACAACAGAAATACCACCCAATTGGTCA
This sequence comes from Ophiura sarsii, assembly GCA_035610835.1. NCBI lineage: Eukaryota > Metazoa > Echinodermata > Ophiuroidea > Amphilepidida > Ophiuridae > Ophiura > Ophiura sarsii. Next base: position 69,583,543 of record CM069444.1, read on the forward strand.
AATTCAAATGCAGTGCATCGAACAATCATCACGCTGTGCCACAGGAGGCAAATTGTGCGCCCTATTGCGTCACGCGGTGTACAACGCTGCATGAAACTACTGGCACACTGTGACTTGATGGTGTATGAATAAGCTCGTGTATATTCACAGGAGAGGGCGGTCATCTAGACTGTATCCTTCATGTCTTCACTATTTGCACACGGCCCTACGAGGGCGCTCAAAATGTGAAGACTGAACAAATAACATTTCCAAAAGTGTGGGCATATAGACATGTTTCTATAACCCTAACACTTCCAAATAAAAAAAGTCCAACAGAAGGGCTGTGCCGATGGACCCCATATGTCTTAGTCAGGCTACAAACCACCTGAGAATCCCCTAAATGTCTTGACATGCTCTGCTGTGGAAGTCTTTTTCAGAAAAGGTCATGGCTTTTGTTTTTGGCTTCTTTAAAAAAAAAAAATTAGCTTCATAAAGGTAGGAATCAAATCGAATTACTTGCCATAAATATCAAGGTTGCGATTGCATGACGAACATGGGAGATAATTATGATATAAATTGTTAATAATAGCTCGACATGACAATGCAATCATCCGATCCACAAACGCCCGGATGCTTATTAAAACGTGAATCCTTAGGGATGAAAGAGTTAAAGGGATACCTTAAAGGGGCACTGAGAGAAAAATGAAATTGGAAAAAATGAATTGTTTCAATAGATAAGATATTTATAGGAATCCTGACTTGACTTACTTGACTTAGGGCGGATGATTTTTCAGAACCACAATGCCTCTCCAGATCTTCCTATCCAATATAGCTGTCTTGATTTCTTCCACCTGCAGTCCTGTATCACGTTTGAGTATGTCAATGTAGGTCAGGGCTGGTCTACCACGCTTTCTTGCTCCGTGCTTTGGGATCCAATGTATAAGTTTGTGTACAAGCTCCTTGAACCCTCTGAAGCAGTGTCCAGCAAATCTTGCTCTGCGTTCTCTGATCTTGTCCGAGACTTTTGGCATGTCCCCATACAGGTCCTTATTTGTCACATGCTGACTCCAGTTGATGTTGAACACAGATCTTAGCATCCTAGTGTAGCATCCATCAAGTTGTTTACCAAGCTTTGGGGTGACTGTCCATGCCTCACATCCATAAAGGAGGACGGATTCTACTGTAGCTATGAACAGTCTTTCTTTGAGCTTTCTGGATAATGATTTAGCCTTCCATAGCTGACTAAGTTTGCCACAAGCTCTCCATGCAGCTGCTTTGCGTGTTTTGATGTCCTTTTCAGTGTTGTTCATCCAGGCTCCAAGGTATTTGAAGTCTTCCACTTTATCAAGGCGCATGCCTTCACTTGTGGTAATTACAGGTACTTGCGTCTGGTTGAAGGACATGTACTTGTAAAGGAATCCTGAATTGTAATAATTTATGGGAAAAGGGTTGAATGATGGTGCTAGATAGATATTTGGTTGAAGCAATTTATGTGGTGAGTGCTGATAATTTCGTGTGATCTACATCGAAAAGACCAAATCCTGAAATTTTACACGATTGACAGCGAACGGGTAGTTAGTATATATGCCCAAGTCATACGTAGGTGCAAAAACCAGATTTCCAGGAAAATTGAGGGTGCACTCCATTACGTATCTCAGTGCCCCTTTAAGGGCACTTGTATTCAGAGATGGATTGTTTGCTCAGGGGAGGGAATCACAAAAAGGATAGTTTTTTTCCACAGCAGGGCACACAGAACCCACATGTATTGTTTCAAAAGTTGCGAATGGGGGATTTCAAAATCGTGGAATGTTTGGAATAGGAGAAAAATCCTGTTGAAAATATATTATTTATGGAAACTGTGGGAGTATGGATAATGAGAAAAAAAATACTTGTTTATGGTTCTGTAAGTCCCTACTGATCATGCTATCCTATAATCTAATTTGTATACAAGTGACCCCCTCCCACCCAACTGGAGGGAACCCTATGAGTGCCCCCCCCCCCCCCCCCCCCCCCCCCTAGCCAATGATAGTTCATGCAAAGTTCTTAAGGAGATATCATAGTGATGACAATTATGGCTATACAATGGATGCTGGTTACTGTAAAAAGCCAATATTTTTGCGTAAAGATATTTGCGCGCATTTTGATATCATAGACATTTCGCGATTTTTTTTCTTCTTCGCATGCGACCTTCTGGATGCACTGCATGAATGTTAAAAACAACATTTTCGCATGCTATAATTTTCACAGAACCACCGCCAAAATTTCAGCTTTTACAGTATTTGTATTTCGATTTTAATCATTTGTCTTAGTTATTTCCCTCACCAAAATGTTTATGAAGAAAAATGTGTCATACACGCTCATAATACTAAATAATCGGCCAATGCTTCTGACAACTTTAGAGCGGTCATCACTTCATTCAGATTAGTATTTTCAAATTGATGAGACTTTTTCTTTTAGAAGGCTGACAAACAAATATGTTATATTGATGCTAAATCAATGTACACACTTAAGATTCATTCATACAGAACAAATAAATATATTTCATTGAAATTTGCTCATCAAAATAAGCTATATTGCAAGCGTAACCTGTTTTTTGTATAACCTCCGTTTACAAATGCCTAGTGCAGAAATAGGTTCGCTTCATTCCATTACCTGAGGGTTCACTTAAAGGTAGATGTTCCGATTTTCAACTTGAAGTTTTCTGTTCGACATGAAAAGGTCATCCTTAAAAAAGTCGTATTCCAAAGTTTGAGTTGCATAACTCTAATGGTTCTTATTTTAGACGCACAAGATACCGTGAAATGTGCCCATTGGGTTGTACACAAACTATATTGGTGGTTAACCACTTTCCGCGGTAATTCGATGTTATTTCACAGATTTCTTCGTAATCATACTGATTTGAACCGTCAAATTTCAGTATGTTAATCAGAAAAATATGATCTTTCATATGATATGAAAATCTCCATATGTTTGAGAAAAATCTGTGTTATGAAAATGTGATCGGGTCATATACCTTGAATGTCATTGCCTGAGTTATTATTCTCTTTTATCAGTGCTATGTTGTCATGTAAACTGCATAAATAGGAATTATAATAGCAGATTACAAATCAGTCGTCTATGCCAAAATAATGCGCATGATAAAAGGATGTATTGCTTTAGTCTGATTAGAATCCTGTAGATATAGTATGATGCACGGATATGATACCGAGTGAAACATGTACTGTAGCCCTCCTCTTAGGGCTATTTCAAAAATCAGATTATCTATGGAAATGCTACAAATCGTCGCTGTTCTGACATACCGGCACATGTGCCATTTTGGGCAAAATGAGTTAAGATGCATTTTATGATCTACAAATGAAACTCTTTATTCTCCCAAAAAATTGAGACAAAAAGGTAATTAATTAATGAGATACCGCACTAATTAGTGTGATATGCCAGGGTTTGAACATAATACCGGCATGAAAACCTCATTTTGTATTCTGACATACCGGCACATCACAATATTCTGCCATACACCACCGTGTAACTGCAGTTCTGATATACCGGCATATCACTGTATCACTGTTCTGACATACCGGCACATGACTTTATGACATAATTACTCCTAATTAATAATTGCAATTTGTTCTTGTAACATGCTCATAACAAACATTGCTCATAACAAACATAAGTAATATATCTATTAGTGTTCTTTGACAATGATAGTGACATTTGATGTAAATGCTCTCTAACAAGTCTTTAAAAATTGGAAAATTTTCAAACACGATTTTCTCAAAACGCTGTTTTTCGTGATGTGCCGGTATGTCAGAACAGCGACGAAATGATTGAATATAGAAACTCTTGGAGTCATGCGTCCCTAGTTTTGGAGACCCCACGGGCGGTTCTTGGGTTGATAGTGGTTCTCGGATTGGTAGCAGTTCTTGGGCTCAGATAGGATTTTTCCCCAAAAAAAAATTGGGTATCCGGGTAGCTAATTTGGTATCGAAATATCGGGCGGGTACCCGTTTGCCTGCCTGAAATTCCCAGCCTTAGACTACACATACTTGTATTCAATCTCCATGTATTTCATTTGCTTACTGTAAAACACTATAATTTCGCTGATACTTTATTTAGCAAATTGAAAATTACTGCTATTTAAGCGGGCACTTCAATTTGCGAATCTGGAAATTTTACTGTTACTTTCAATGCAAAATTGCCACATTGCGGGTATTTCATTTCGCTAATCCACATCCCCCGCTAAATCGCAAATGAAATCCCTTCCGAAATTAAGTGGTTTTACAATATTTGGAAGGCATACATGTGTACCTTCTGCAATGTCAAAGGCATTAGGATTTAAATGTCAAGGCATTAGGATTTAAATGTCAAAGGCATTGTGATTTAAATGTCAAAGGCATTGTGATTTAAATGTCAAAGGCATTGTGATTTAAATGTCAAGGCATTAGGATTTAAATGTCAAAGGCATTAGGATTTAAATGTCAAAGGCATTAGGATTTAAATGTCAAAGGCATTGTGATTTAAATGTCAAAGGCAGAGTGATTTAAATGTCAAAGGCATTGTGATTTAAATGATTATCATGAGATGAGACAATTCTTGATGAAGCAGAAATTAATTATTTATTAATTAATCAACCAAACTTCTCCTTTTCCATTCATTTTCCTCACATTTGCGGAATAATTTTGTCCAAATGTCATGTATATTTTCCAGGGTTTTTCTCACCACATATTGTTTGCTTGACAAATAGCTTTCATTCTCAATCCTGTACATGACACTTTGGTGATAAGATACAAAATCTGATTACTTATTGACCAGGATATGTGAAATGTGTGGTTTGTATTATAATGGAATATTTAATGAGATAAATTTTTCAAAATTTACTCTGTTAACTGAAAATAGGAGTGATTGGTTTCAGTATGTATGATTTCAAATTTGTACTTCAGAAATAGTGTAATTTCATTGAAATTGATACTGACTTCCTCAGGAATTACTTGATCCAATCCCCCCCCCCCCCCCCCCCCCTCCCCGCAAGAGTTGTTTTTCTCGTTCCCATGATGCAAAGTTGTGATAAATGACTCGGAGAATAAATGTCCTTGTCGTGATTGATTATGTTAAGACCCTGTCGTCATATATTCTTGAATCTTTTCTGTTTGTCAGTGTCTTTGTCGAGGATTTTTGCCCCTTTCCAATTGATAGTGTGATTTTCCGGTGCGATGGTGGTCTGTCACTGCTGATTTGTGTTGTTCAGTTGTTGACTCTTTTCTATTGGATCGTTTGAATTTTGTCACTAACTTTTATATCTACAATTCTGATGAACTTATTCAAAGAAGAAAAAAACTTTTGCAAGCCCTAGCTACTATGGGTAATACTTGTGGCAAGGAGACTGGTATACAGCGTGTCCCAAACAACTGGGTTCAAAAGTTTGCGAGCTTATAACTAAAAAAGTAGGAGACATGGATAGTTCATATTTAAGGATATTAAACAAAATATACCTGACCTTAATTAGTTAAACTCTGTGATTAATCCAATATAAACTTTTTGAAATACAAAGATTTTAATAGAGCGTGGTCAAAACCCACTTGTCCCACTTTTCAAGGAACACCCCGATGTTGCAATTGCGCATTGTTGTGACTTTATCAAAGTTTTGCCTTTGCATTCATTCTTCACAAAGACCTAGGCAGTAAACAAAATTATCCTGGTCATATTGCAATAATACAAGTTCATTATTTACATAAACATTAAAACAAAATGTTCTTTGTTATAGTCCGAGTTATTGTTAAGTTCTTTTGGAGAATAAAGCCCATGCCGGGAATACTGCACATAGCGCGCAGTTTCATGCATCGCACGGATGGTTTATTCCTTAAATCGAGACAAATGGGTTCTGACCACGTTCTATTCAAATCTTTGTATTTCAAAAAGTTTACATTGGATTGGTCTCCGAATTTACCTAATTAAGGTCAGGTATATTTTGTTTGATATCCTTAAATATAAACTATCCATGTGTCCAACTTATTTCATTATAAGCTCGCACACTTTTGAACCCAGTTTTTGTTGGGACACGCTGTACATGTACATGTATGTGATCGCAAGGTGTTGTATTTCAGGTGCTTTACCATGCAAGGTCTTGTGGCCTAATGGATAAGGCGCTTGTCCTGTTAGCAAGAGGTCCGGGTTCGATTCCCGGGCGAGATAATTTCCCCATATTGTCTCTGTTCTATTTACGACGTCGAACCTGTTTAAATATTAATTATATTTGTTTAATACCTGTTGTGAACGCCTATTAATAATAATAATAATGGCATTTTATTTCTATTCACTTTTCACTTCGTTCTATAAAGGAAAGCATGGTGATATCCCGGACAGCTCTTGGTGCAGCAACATTAAATGGCCTTTTGTACACAGTAGGAGGGGAATGTGCGCTACGAGGTGGACAAGCTGATGACACCGTGTACCTGGGTCATGTGGAATGCTACGATCCGCTGTTGAAATGCTGGACGCAACGACAAAGTCTCAACGTACCTCGATCATTTATAGTAGTTGCAATGTTAGGAGGCATGCTCTATGCACTGGGTAAGTTTGTGTAGAACATGTGACAATCATGTGGTAATACATAACATTTTTTTTTTACATACATAACATTTTTTTTTTACATACATAACATAACATAATGGTATACTATCCATGTGATATCCATGTGATATTTGTTTAGTATACATGGCTTTTCATCTAATAACTTTGTGATAGCAATGTGATACCCATGTGATAATCATATGATACTGACTGATGTAAGGACCTATCCATGCATCTATATAATATTTCAACAGGAGATGAAGACAGCAACATTCAAAATGGAATGGAATTTTGCAACCCTCCCAGATTGACAATGGCATTTCCGAACCGACTATGAAACTTCTGATATCAATGTGGTACACATGTGATTATCATGTGGTACTTTCATGTGATTATCATGTGGTACTTTCATGTGATTATCATGTGGTACTTACATGTGATTATCATGTGGTACTTACATGTGATTATCATGTGATACTTACATGTGATTATCATGTGATACTTACATGTGATTATCATGTGGTACTTTCGTGTGATTATCATGTGGTACTTACATGTGATTATCATGTGGTACTTACATGTGATTATCATGTGATACTTACATGTGATTATCATGTGATACTTACATGTGATTATCATGTGGTACTTTCGTGTGATTATCATGTGGTACTTACATGTGATTATCATGTGGTACTTACATGTGATTATCATGTGGTACTTACATGTGATTATCATGTGATACTTACATGTGATTATCATGTGGTACTTTCATGTGATTATCATGTGGTACTTACATGTGATTATCATGTGGTACTTACATGTGATTATCATGTGATACTTACATGTGATTATCATGTGGTACTTACATGTGATTATCATGTGGTACTTACATGTGATTATCATGTGGTACTTACATGTGATTATCATGTGATACTTACATGTGATTATCATGTGATACTTACATGTGATTATCATGTGGTACTTTCGTGTGATTATCATGTGGTATTGATTATCATGTGGTACTTACATGTGATTATCATGTGGTACTTACATGTGATTATCATGTGGTACTTTCATGTGATTATCATGTGGTACTTACATGTGATTATCATGTGGTACTTTCATGTGATTATCATGTGGTACTTACATGTGATTATCATGTGGTACTTACATGTGATTATCATGTGATACTTACATGTGATTATCATGTGATACTTACATGTGATTATCATGTGGTACTTTCGTGTGATTATCATGTGGTACTTTCATGTGATTATCATGTGGTACTTACATGTGATTATCATGTGGTACTTACATGTGATTATCATGTGATACTTACATGTGATTATCATGTGATACTTACATGTGATTATCATGTGGTACTTTCGTGTGATTATCATGTGGTACTTACATGTGATTATCATGTGGTACTTACATGTGATTATCATGTGGTACTTACATGTGATTATCATGTGATACTTACATGTGATTATCATGTGATACCTACATGTGATTATCATGTGGTACTTACATGTGATTATCATGTGGTACTTATATGTGATTATCATGTGGTACTTTCATGTGATTATCATGTGGTACTTTCATGTGATTATCATGTGGTACTTTCATGTGATTATCGTGTGGTATTTTCATGTGATTATCATGTGGTACTTACATGTGATTATCATGTGATACTAACATGTGATACTTAATGTGATACACATGTGATACTTAATGTGATACACATGTGATTATCATGTGATACTTTCATGTGATCAGCGTTCAATTTCCAGCATTTTTTATGTGTAGCAAAAAGTGTGATGCACTATAAGTTTTGTGTAGCAATTCACAAATTTTGTATAGCACCTTTTTTTCTAGTAATAGGTTTGGCTTTGATGGAACATGATCAAATATCAAGTAGTGAATCTTCTTGCATCGCACTTTTAGCTACACATTTGTGCAATTGAATAGCAATACTTCAAAAGTGTGGAGCATTTCGCGATGCGACACCGGTTATCATGAGCGCTGCATGTGATACTTACTATCTACATTAGTGTAAGGACTATTCACTATTTTCATATTTAAGGTGAAGATAGCAACACCAGTCACAATGTATGGAATCATATAACCCTCTAACTGATAGGTGACATTTTGTACCTACTATGAATCATGTGATATCAACGAGATACACATGTGATTATCATGTGATACACATGTGATTATCATGTGATACTTACTATTTTGTGCAAGGACTTATCCACTATTTTCATATTTCCATAGGAGGTGAAGATAGCAACAACAGTCACAATTTAATGGAATGTTACAACCCCCAGACTAATCAGTGGCGTTTTGCACCCAGTATGAAGCAGCGTAGGTCAGGTTGCAGTGTTGCGGTATACGACGGCAAACTCTACGTAGCAGGTGAGTTCATGGAGTATACCCAGTAGGACTGGTTGGAATATTATTTAATTCATGAATATATGAGTATTCCAAAAAAACATTGTTTATTGTTTTAGGAAATGGTATACTGTTAAAGTGGAAATTTTTGCCAGTGTCATTTTTCGCGTTTTGCACATATTGAACAATTTTGCTTGTTTTTAATTTTTTTGCGTGTTTGAGCCTCATCACATAGACCTTCATACAAAATGAATATACACTGAGCCAAAAAAGAAACTTATAAAATTTTAACAGATCACCAAATAAAATTCTCTGCATGAAAATGTACCAAATTTGGATACGATATTACTGCAAATGACAGTAATATTGTATCCAAATTTGGTACATTTCCATGCACAGAATTGTATTTGGTGATTTGTTAAAATGTTATAAGTTTCTTTTTTTTTATAAGTTTCTTTTTTGGCTCAGTGTATTTGCGCGTTTTTATTTTCATGTTTGCTTATTTTAGCTCAAAAGGCGCGCAAATTTCCACTTTTACAGTTCTTAAAGTCACAGACATGCCTCAAATACATAGCAGTCTGAAGTGCATCCATATTGTTACAACAAGGCATTTTGAATACTGTACTGTGTAATTGATTCATGCCTATACATAAAATGTACTTCATGCATATTTGTGATGTGATCTGTGAAAACCCGTCAGATGTCACCAGAATATGTGAACTAGGGATTATAGATTAAGGGTACAATTTTAAAAATAACAAATTTTTAAAATAATAAATTTTAACAATAATACATTTTAACAATAATAAATTTTAAAAATCTATTTAATAAATGTTAAAAATCAAATAGATTTTTTTTTTAGAAAATTAATTTCCAATACTTTGTGTCATCATATTTCATGAAATTTCTCACCCTCAAAAACTTACTTAAGTCACTTTTCTAATTAACTGTATAATGTTATTTTATAAAACTATGTATCTTTTTGGCCTGTTTTCTTGATTTCTTGTTTTGTAGCTTTTTATGACATCACAATCATCAGTCACTCATAACCTTTTTTGTAGTGATTGTAGACAAATGATCGAAACAGTTCTATAATCAGCACAGTTTCAGCTTTCTTAGCCTAACCCCCAAGGCACCTTTTCCAAAGAAAACTTTTTTGCGGCCAATGAGTGAGGGGGAAAAGGGCCTGGGCTCAAACCCCGGACCCCTGGGTTCAGAGGCAGACGATCTACCGCTAGGCTACGGGGGTCAACCATAATTGGCTCAGTATACTTCGCCAAGTACATACCCTGGAGCCATTATTTCATCGAAAATCTGCCGAACCGGGTGACACAAGCACACCACACCGTAGTAATTCGTGGTACTCAAGAGTGTTAGGGTTAATGAGACCAAAATTAGAAAAACTTTTATGTAAAATCCTACCATGTGGCGGGTTTTCACAGATCGCATCACATTTTTCAACAGGTATTCCAAGGGTGACATCACTAAATGTTGATGATAACACCCTCCAGATTAGCGAACCGTACTGGTGAACAAGTTTAAAGGTTCCTTCCTCACGGTTTATCAGATGTTGTTTGTCACTAGACTCCTCTTAATACTGAGCTTTTTCGACTTATTTTCTGCAATTTCAGAACTGACTCTTTGCTGTTATTTGTGATGCAGGTGAAGTCAATTTTGAGTATTATTGTGTGTGCTATCAAAGCATTTTCTGGCCCCTAATTTATCCAAATTGATAAAGGCAATCAGATTTTTAAGAGTGAAAATGACTCCTAAATTCTTATTATTTCTTTATTTTGTCTGTCCGTTTTCATCTATATCTTGAAAAAACACACAGCCGCAAAGTCCCCTTTTGATGGGCTGCATCACATTTGATCTTCCATTTTCAAGTCAATAATCCTTAAAGCACTGTTTGATGCTTGTATCTCAATTATGATTGATATCTGTTATTATCAACATATTATGATAATAGCACATGTTGACATGTCTCTGGTTAAGTCAATATTACGATAATGCAACACTTCTGACAAACGATAACAGAGCTAGTGAGTGATAGAACTTGTAATGTCCTGTGGTTACCTTAACGCCCCTGGCGTGGTTTTGTGAATTCAAACTATCGGGGGAGAAAAACGTGTCAAATTTGAAGGGGAAATCGGTCTCTGATCAAACCCAGTCCATGTGCGTGCAAGTCTGATGCTCTACCGACTGAGCTATATGGGTCAGGTTCATAAAAGTTTAGGTTTTTTCACAAGTTGAACGCCTGGCACAAGACTATAGCACTGTCGGGTTTTGTAGTGTCTAGTGTGAAGTTTCGTATGTAATAAACTTCATTACTTCCAGAAACAGGAAAAAAACTGTGTGCGCATGGTTGGTGGCCTCTGACTATGGTTACCGAGGCAAAATCCAGTCAAATGTATTCAAGGTCTACACAATTTGGCCTGTGTCTGGATGCCCAAGCACTGTGTGTTACCTATTATTTCGCTATGATGAATTAGCCTATTCGTCAGTATTCCAACGTAGAAACTTTGTCCCATTTTGAGAAAATGAATTGAAAGCAAAGGTTTTACATAAAATCTGATGATTCTGGGATTTAAAATTGGCCCCTTTTGATCCCAAAGCGAATGTCATAACCACTAGACTAGCCATACGCTGTCAGTGCCTAGGTAGCGATTTTAATCTTATAAAAGAGGTAGTCTATGTGTATTATGGAATAAATCGGTATTATAAGATTTATGAGAGTGCGTGTGGTCCAGCGGATCGAAGCAGGTCTCACGAACATAGGGTTGTGAGTTTGAGCCCCGCTGCGGTCAATGTGTTTGTACCCTTGGGCAAGATACTTAGTCTCAATTGTCTCGTGTTTTGGAAAGTCATGTAAAGTTGTTTGTCCCGTGTATTCAGACGCTTCCCCCTGAAACACGTTACAAATAGTCACAGACTTTATTGTTAAGAGTAGGGGATCATTCCGGTCTGTAACCTCTTCATAGAACCATCATCCTATATGAGGCAGCCAGTTGCAGCGCTCGTAGTAGTAGTTGCTTTCACGGCCCTCATGGCAGTTCAATGGCGCTTTGATCATCTCCTGGAAAGGCGCCTTATAAATGTTCATTATTTTTATTATAACTCATACGATAGAAGTCTTTGCACTAAGCTAATTTTTCAAAGCTTACTCATAGATAGAACCCAGCATTGGCCTAGCATCCTCGCAATGTTTTCTCATTCATTGTTTTCTAAAACAAAATTTAACAGTCTCTGCCTCTAAGGGCGTACCATGTGGTGATTCATGGATCATCAACTTTTTAAAAAAACTAGTGATATATTATCATAACATTATAGTACTGCCAAATTTTAAAATTCCTAAAAGTTTTGGTTCGGTCGTAAAAAATCACCGAAATTTTAGGAACAAATCCCAGTAAAATGATTACTACGTTCCCTATAAGTATAACTATGCGCACCATGCACATCCCAACGAAAGGAAAACATATTTTGAAACCTCCAGTTGGGTACACAACAAAAGTGAAACAAAATCATTGGGATCTCGTTGGCGCGTCACATTACGCTGACCTTGAAACCGTGACGAACAGCGTCCGTAGCAGTTTTCAAGCCCTTATAGTTTGACGCGCCAACGAGATCCCATTACATCAACAAGTTCATATGGAAGAACTCAGAGCCTTTAACATATTCAAAAGTAAAGATTGTTGGGATCTCGTTGGCGCACGGAGAAAATCCAGGTCAAAGGTCAAGTTTTACCATTTTGAGCCATTTTCGCACCTCCGTAAATCCGTGCGCCATCTTTAAAACACCTTGGAAATGACATCTACTTGCAAAGATGGTTTACCTTGAATAAAAAATGAAGAATCTGGTTTGGGATCTCAGAGATTTTTTTTTTAATGATTTTTTACAAATTTGCTTAAGAGCAACTTGCACTGCATGCGAGTCAGTAATAGCCCTTTGTGCATTGTCCAAGTTCTTGTAAATCAGTGCGCCAACAAGATCCCATCAACTTTTTGATTTATTTGCTTAGTTTGGCCACCATTTAATAGATACCACTAGAAAAAACTTTGGGATTTTGATGGCGGTTATTTCTACATGATCGCAAAGTTGAGGTGTCATCAGCTTTATTCTCGAGTCTTTTTGGGCCATTTATCAGATTATCAGAATATCAGATTCCTTTGGTGAATTTTGACATGTCATATAGGACAATGATTTTCATGCATTTTAAACCATTCTTAACCCATCAACATTAATCTGTTGCATGATGTTTCATAAATTGCATATTATGTCTTCAGAATTCAACAACCCTGTCGAATTCGGAAGACATGACTTACATATTTTGAAATCGACATTACAGACTAACATAGATGTGTTCAGAATAGTCTGAAATGCATAGAAAACAATGTCCTATATGACATGTCAAAATTCACCAAAGTAATCTGATATCCTGGGACTTAGTCTGAAATGGCTCAAAAAGGCTTGAGAATAAAGCTGATGACACCTCAATTTTGCGCTCATTTAGAATTAAGCGCCATCAAAATCCCAAAGTTTTTTCTAGTGGTATCTATTGAATGGTGGCCAAACTAAGCAAATAATTCAAAAAAATAATGGGATCTAGTTGGCGCACTGATTTATAAGTGCTTGAACAATGTATGTGGGGCTATTATTGACTCGCATGCACTGTAAGTTGACCTTAAGCAAATTTTTAAAAATCGTTTAAAAAAAAAATCTTAAAGATCCCAAGCTGGAATCTTCATTTTTGATTTAAGGTAACCCATCTTTGCAACTGGAAATCATTTCCAAGGTGTTTTAAAGATGGCGCACAGATGTGCGGAGGTGCAAAATTGGCTCAAAATAGTAACATTTGACCTTTGACCTTGATTATCTCCATGCGCCAACGAGATCCCAACAATGTTTCCTGTTGAATTTGTTAAAGGCTCCGAGTTCTTTCATATGCACTTGTTTATTGAATGGGATCTTGTTGGCGCATCGAATTATAAGGTCTTGAAACTGCATAAGAGCGCTGTTTGTCAATGGTTCAAGGTCAGCGTAATATGCCACGCCAACGAGATCCCAACGATTTTGTTTCACTTTTGTTATGTACCTAACTGGAGGTTTTAAAATATGTTTTCCATTCGTTGGGATGTACGTAGCGCGCATAGATAAACTTATAGGGAACGTAGTAATCGTTTTACTGTTTTTTTCCCCTGAAATTTCAGTGATTTTTAACGACCGAACAAAAAATGTTAGGAATTTTAAAATTTGGCTATGGTATAATGGTATGGTAATGTATCACTGATTTTTTTATAAAGTTGATCTGAGGACCCATGAATCACAACACCCCCCAAAATGGTACACTCTTACAGGCAGAGACTGTTAACACTTTCCGTGCGGCTACTAGTTTTACCATACAAAAAGATTTTTCAGAAACCTTTCCCAACTTTCAAAGTCTTTTATAATGATTTACTGAACCAGCTAGGCATATTTGTACTTATTTTAATGCATTTCTCATGGTGATTCCTAATATGGTGATGAGATTCAATAATGTTGACATTTTGTGAACATTTGAAACTGTCGTCTGCAGACACCCTGGGGTCTACCTGTCTATCTTACAGTGGTTCTGATTGGTTTATTACAAGATGTACTCATATGAATAGCCAATTCAAATGCAGCTTGTAAAATGTTTCACTCCCATCTTTATCAGGGATACAATTATTCTAACAATGTCTCTCATTGGTGCAATAAATGATGTATCCATCTTTTCAACCAATCGGCCGGTAGTTCTCATGGGGTTAATATTTTAATGCATCCTTTCTATTCATTTATTCCTGATAGGGGCACACATAGTATCATTATGATTAGAAATAAAATCTGGGACGACCTAAATGTTCACCATATGATCTTAATATGTATCAATTTTCAGGTGGTTACGATAAGAGCTATCACACGGACCGAGCCTCCGTGGAATGCTTCGATCCGGAGACTCAGGAGTGGGCGTTCACCGCCGAGATGGAGAAAGCTCGCTCAGGTTTGGCACTCGTCGCGATGGATCACTACATCTATGCATTTGGTGGCAGGTTAAGACACACAGATCAGTACTTCAACATTGCAGAAAGGTACCAAATTTTACATTTGTATAGTTTGTTCAGTACCAAATAGGCAAATCTCAGTACAATTTGGATATGTTGGATCCACACCACTAAATAAATCCCCTATATCTACTGTGTAAAATGGACCCTAATTAAACGCCATTTTCACACATTTAAAGCTACTGGTTGCTTCAACTTTACATT
The DNA here is from genome assembly GCA_035610835.1 of Ophiura sarsii. Taxonomy (NCBI): domain Eukaryota; kingdom Metazoa; phylum Echinodermata; class Ophiuroidea; order Amphilepidida; family Ophiuridae; genus Ophiura; species Ophiura sarsii. The sequence continues at coordinate 69,598,764 of CM069444.1, forward strand.
TTGGATGAAGGTCATGGTCTTGGCGGAGTGTCATCCCACCGCATTCAACAAGCCTTTCGTGGGCTACCTCTATTATTTATTTAGTGGTGTGGACTGTGAGCAGGATCCACACCACTAAATAAATCCCCTATAACTACTGTGTAAAATGGACCCTAATTGAACACCATGTTCTCGCGTACATGTTTAAAGTAACTGGTTGCTTCAACTTTACATCTTGGATGAAGTCTCTAAAATGACTCAAAATCATACAAGATTGGTCAAAATAAGAAAATGTACATTGATATTGTTTGATAATCTTCATTTAATAATCATCCAAACAGAATTTCAGCCAAAGAAACAACTTTTGGAGCATTTTGATATAGTTCACTTAGAGGAGTGTCATCCACCCAATTCAAAAAGCCTTTCGTGGCCTGCTCCATTATATATTTAGTGGTGTGGACTCTACAGCCCTCAAAAAAAGTAACTGCATAATCATATTATCCAAACAGTCATTCATTCATAATTGTATTTACACAATCCAACTACACAAGCATACATAGATGTTACACTAAACATACTGATAACATGTTAAAAGTGAATAATATGGAATTGATATCATGTTATCAAATTTCAGATTATTATAACATACATCTCTGTATAGTCTTGTTCAACAAGCCAAATTCAAAACTGTGTAACCGTGTTAACATGTAAATTACATTCACTAACAAATTGGGAATAGTTTATTAACCCTAACCAGCTAGGCTATGTTTGTGTGTGGAAATCAGGGGAGTGGGACAAAGTATGAAACTGTTACACAACAAATCGTCGCGAAACCCCAGGATTCGACCCCTGACCCCTTCGATCACCACCGCCGCCGCATCCCTAACCACTGAGCTAAGCTGCCAACGCTTGCCTGGGCAGCAATCACATCAGATGATCGATTCCTGTGCTTTTTGGGCACGCAAACACACTGAGCTTGGTTTTATAAAGATCAAAGTATGTGTGCAACTATAAAGAAATACGAGATTGGGGAATAATAAATATGATTGAAAACCTGTGGAGCAATTTTGAAATTCATTTCTCTCTTTAATTGGAAACTAGTATTATGTCACAAATGTTGTAAACAGGAAATTGTCATAAACACATGTCTGTCATAGTTCTACTTTCTACTGGTACCCTGCAACCTTGAACCCTGGCCCTTCCGCATGTATAAAGTAAAACTTCCCAATGGTTATGCATAGGAAGTGTAGCTTTGTACATGTTCAGGGGCAAGAGCACTTTGATAGATGTGTTTTTTCTATGCCGTGCGTGTGAAGAATGAAGCTGTCATGGCTGCAGACTGGCAGGTATTTTGTGCCAATCAGAGATTTTGTTATCGGGTTAAGCGTGAAGCTAGCATTGATCAAATTTATATTTGGATTTATTTTACGTCACAGTATGCATATGCATGAACTTTATGCCAGCAAAACAGTGTGATGACATGATTCATGCATGCCTACATCTATGGATGAGTTGTGTGGAGCCCATTGATACAGGAAACCATCATAGTTCTACCTCAGTTTTAGTGAATTTTCACCAATTTTCAACAACAAAAATTAAAAATCAAATATTTTGTTCAAGATTTCAAAATTTAAAAAAAAAAGGACAAAGATAAGTGAGGATAGTGGACAAATCGAGAGGTTCAGAATCAATCACCGATAGAAGGGAAACAACTTAGGATAAAGTGTACTTTAGGTCCCAGGCATGCGTCAATTACACGGTAGAAATTAGAATCTCATTGTAATTGCCTGATGAACTTTATTCCATCAAAGACTTGATGCATGCGTAGGCTATTGCCACAACTTCATATTAGGCCTGCAATGAGTCCGGTCAACACTTTCTACGCGGCAGGCATCTGCAGACGACATTCCAACATTTCACAAAATGCTTCAAAAATGTCATAATTATTCAATTTCATTACCATATTTGGAATCACCATGAGAAATGCCTTAAAATCAATACAAACATGCCTAGTATTGGTTCCGTAATCCTTGATATAGGCCTTGAAATTTGGGAACGGTTTCTAACAAAATCTGTTTGTTTATTGTAAAACCAATAGCCGCATGGAAAGTGTTAACATTGCATAATAAACTCTGTATTCTCTTATCATTATTGTTTTACTTTTTAAGATAAAAAATTTATAATTTTTCCTTTTTTTTTACTTGCAGATACAACACACAAACCCAACAATGGTCTTCCATACATTCTATGAACACTGCCAGAGCATGGCCAGCTGTGGCCATATTTGACAATAAAATATATGTGATGGGCGGTTTTGACCGCTTTGATCGTCTACGAAGCGTTGAGGTGTACGACCCGCACACCGATAGCTGGACGTTTGCGAGCAACATGAATATGGCTCGCGCCGGGTGTGCGGCATCAGTGGTATGATACTGTAAATGTGGACATTTTTTGCGCTACATTTATTTTCACACTTGACCAAGCTATCACGAAAATAATAACACACAAATATATTTCTTTTGCATATAGATCTATGTGATGAAGCTACAAATCAGTGGACATTTTTCATGCTACATTAATTTTCATGCTTGACTAAGCTACCACGAAAATAATAACACCCAAATATATTTCTTTTGCATGAAGATCTATGTTAAAAACATGCAAAACAGTTGAAAATCTGCAGAGTGCAAACAAATTGTTCACATGTACAGTAATATGTTATAGGACATCCGGCAGATAACGTTTTCCTATCCGGCAGCTAAATGTTGTAAAAGTACAACACGGTAGAAGGAGGCATCTGCGCAGTATGTGGCTATTTGGTGTTTGGTACTGCACGCGGCATCAAGTGGGTATAGTCCATCCGACAGCTAAATAGTGTAAAGTATAACACGATAGTAGGAGGCATCTGCACAGTATGCTTCATCCTGTGGCTATTTGGTGTTTGGTGCTGCATGTGGCATCAAGTGGGTATAGTCCATCCAACAGCTAAAAAGTGTAAAGTATAACACGGTAGTACAAGGCATCTGCACGGTATGCTTCATTCTGTGGCTATTTGGTGTTTGGTACTGCGTGCAAGTGGGTATAGTCCATCCAACAGCTAAATGTTCAAGATACATGGGTTTTGTATATGTGCAGTCATGGCTCTGTTATGTTAAAGTGCAATGAGCAGGTAACTGTTGTGCACAATACGATAATGTTTGCCTGTACTAAGGTAGGAGTGTGGAATAGGCTGCAGTACATTTCGGCGTCAAGTGTTCGAGACCAGAACCATGTGTTGCTGGGGCTGACACAGTAAATATATCATATTATAGTCCATCCGACAGCTACATGTTCAAATACACATATGAGCAAACTTGAATTGAAGTTCAACCAAAAAGTTGTTTATTATATTCTCATTTGGTCTCACTGAATGAAAAGATTGTGTTCACAATTTCCCATTTTGATGTGAATTTAACTGTGATTTGTGATTTTATAATGTAAATTGTGGAGTATTTTTACCAATTAAGAGGCAAGTCCACAATGAATTTATTTGAATCCCATTTCTTATTACATCAAATGTGAAATGCGCTGCTGAGGTGAAAACTCTAGAATTCAGGCAGGATTGAGATCAGCAATTCCATGATGTTATGGATGTGATCACTTTGAAAGAAATGCTCAATTTCAAAAACAAAATATTGTCAGGAAAGTTTTTATTCTTTGATAAATTAAACCCCCTGAGAACTACCTGGCGATTGGTCAGAAAGATGGATACATCCATTATTGCACCAATCAGAGACAATGTTAGAATAATTGTATCCCTGGTAAAAACTGAAGTAAAATATTTTAGAAGCAATCTTTTAATTGGTGATTCAAATGAGTATATCTTGAAATTAACCAATCATAAACGTTGTAAAACAGGCATGTAGTGCTCAGGGGGTTAAATAGACTAACAGTGCACCAAGACTATCATGATTATGTAAGATCATACCTCATGTAATATAGTTTGACATGTATCTATCTATTACCACCTGTTCGTGGCATTGATATGTTTCACTTAGGCCCCCCCCCCCCACCCCCAAAAAAGGTCTGTCTCATATACAAAATAGCTATGCGATTTGCAGTGTGTTTTTTCTATTTAGAAAAAATATCTATGCTAAATGCAGAAATTCTTTTATTATTGTGTTTTTGGCCCAATTTCCCCTTTTCGGAGCCCATTTCTTTTTCATCAAATGTTTTCGGACAACTAGAAGAAAGAAAAAAAAAGCTCATCGTGTAGGGTTATGCGACAAAAGTGACTTAACATACTTATGCGTATAGGGTATGTGAGACAGATCTTGTTTTCTTCTTGGCCCTACCTGTAGATATGTCAAGAGAGTAGAATATTACCCCCACACACCCCACCCCCCGAAAGGTTGCTTGGTTGACGTCCACTCACAACCCATTCATTCATTTCAAAATTTTAAATAGTACAATGGAAATACCTGTGTCATTGTACCCATCGCAAAACATTCCGGGAAATCAACCAAATTGTAAAATTTAATGCTTAATCATTTTTACTTGACTTTGAAAATAATTTCTAAAAATGTTAATATTTGATCATTCTTATGTAACTTAGAAAAATGTGATTTTGAAAAACATTTGTAAAATTGCTTACGAAGCCAAAGAATAAATTTGTAAGAAAACATTGATTTTTTAACAAATTCTGACTGAAATATTTATCATACAACCCTTTCGAGCATCTCTCTCAATGTTCACAATACCTGTGCATATAGGATAGTAGCAAAGGTCAGGGGTCATCTGTAAAACAAGAAGGTTCCTTGGCAACAGTTAAAAAGCTCAATATTCTGTCATACAAAAAGAGAAACGGTTATTAGCTTAGTGCAGCTTGTATTTGAAATTGGGATCAAAGCATCTTGCTGGTATTATCCCAGTATTATTTCCTGTTAACACTCGCAGCAGGCGTCTGCAGACGACATTCCAAAATTTCACAAAATGTTTCAAAAATGTCAAAATTATTGAATATCATTACCATATTTGGAATCACCATGAGAAATGCATCGAAAAAAGTACAAACATGCCTAGTTGTTGGTTCAGTTATCCTTGAGATAGACTTTAAAAGTTGGGAAAGGATTCTGAAAAATATGTTTTGTATATGGTTAAACCAATAACCGGGTGGAAAGTGTTAACTTTCTTCTGTGTAGTGGTGACAGTGTATATGAGTGATTGCTGCTGAATCAACATATTGCACATATCTGTGTCTAGGTTGGTTTATACTATAGTTTGATCAGCTTCAAATTGGAAAAATATTCGTTTTTTATCACTACGCACGCAAAGGTAATCCAAGCATGCTTGCGCGATTATGGCTGCACGCACATGATTTTTGTCGGACGCCCACGTCACGCATATGATGCACAATATGTTTGTTGTTTTCATGTGCTCTCGCATCCTTCTGTATTAATTCGCTGCTGAAAGGAGGCTTCGCCAATTTGGAACTGATCAAACTATAGACGTTATTTACTGTGCGTTGCGGTGCATTATTGCATTTGAATTGGCAGGCTACAATTCATTGCGTAGATGCTTATGTTCTCCCACGCTGCTGGCTGCCATTGCTTAACCCCCTGAGACCTACCGGCCGATTGGTCAGAAAGATAGATACATCATTTATTGCGCCAATCAGAGACAGTGTTAGAATAATTGTATCCCTGATAAAGATTGGAGTGAAATATTTTACAAGCTGCATTTTAATTGGCTACTCAAATGAGTACATCTTGTAATAAACCAATCAGAACCACTGTAAGATAGACAGGTAGACCCCAGGGGGTTAAGTGACCTGTGTTTACCCTGTGTGACCTATCACCATACACTGTAGCTGAAATAGGGCTACCTCAACGTAACGCATGGTTAATAACTCATAGTGTAAACAAGTCTTAAGGCAACTCCGTATATAATCAGAGATAAGTATGGACAGTTGCGCACAAATGCTGCACCTATCACTAGAATATGATCTGATGTCACTGCACAGAGATAGGTAAATGGACTGTAGGAACTGGTCATGCTCATTGTACCTAATTATGTGTGTAAATAGTTATAAATCTACTTTTAAACTTCTTCGATTGTAACACAACTTTCTATATGTTGTCAGTGTATTTTAAAAATGATCAAAATTGTGTGTAACAAACAAGATCCATTATTGCTAATATGTATGGGGGGAAATCAAACAGGTCATGTTTTATAGTTCGATTAGATCCAAATAGGCAAGCTAAAAAAAAAAGTCTCACTATTTTCTGTTTAATGCGCGCGCTACGCGCTGTGTTTTGATTCGTTGTTCAGGAATCGCAGGTTCGCCAATTTTTACTGCGGATGTTAGCAAACTGTTAGCATGTTTGTATTCGCTGTAACATAGATCAAAAATATGTTCAAATCGTGAATTATTATAGTGTCGTGTATGAATAAGGTCAATACATGCGTATGTTTTGTTTCTCGAAAAATTAGTCAATGCACTTGCGCAAATGTTGATATGCTCACAATAGCACTCCCCCGCAAATTCCTCTTGAAACAACACATACACATTTATTGACCTATAATCATTCAGCTGTAAAGAGAATCGTAAGAGAAGATGTGAATATTTCATAGTATAATTGAGCTATTTAGCATGACCTTTATGTATTTGCCAAGTACTCTTTAAGTCTACCACAGTGCCTTGTATTATAAATAGTACAGTCGTTTCAGACGAGATGAAATAATGAAAGCCTTTTATTTTTAGCATTTTTGCCTTGATAAGAATGTAAAATATAGTATAATACTTTCCGTAATGCGAGCTATATGATATAATAAGACAATGTGTCCATAGTCGATGACTTAATTCGAATGTGGATACTATGCTCATTTAAGGGGGCTGTGCACCTTCAGGTACTTCCTCCGTAAAACTGCCGTAACTTCTTTATTATTCATTAAATCTATATAAAAGTATACATTTTCTTGCAGAAAAGGGTTCAATGAATCCAACCATGATCATGAAATTGACCATTTTGGGAGAAAATTATAAAAAACACGTTTTTTGACCCATTTTAGGTTTGGAAAAGATAACTCAAAATATATTTTGTTAAATTTTATCATACTAGTTTAATTATATTCCTCATGCAATTCCCTAGGAATCGTTTTTTTTATTTAATTTTTACTTTATTATTTTTTGAATTATTGAACAAAAAGTGCCAAAAAATATGATTTTTTACCAAAAAAACGTGATTTTCACGATTTTGGAGGTTAAAAAACAGTTTTTTTGGCACTTTTTGGTCTGTAATTCAAAAAATAATAAAGTAAAAATTTAAAAAAACCCCCGATTCCTAGGGAATTGCATGAGGAATATAATAAAACTAGTATGACAAAATTTAACAAAATATATTTTGAGTTATCTTTTCCAAACCTAAAATGGGTCAAAAAACATGTTTTTTATAATTTTCTCCAAAATGGTCAATTTCATGATCATAGTTGGATTCATTGAACCCTTTCCTGCAAAAAAATGTATACTTTTATTAAGATTAAATGAATAATGAAGAAGTTACGGCAGTTTTACGGAAGCTATGCGAAGGTGCACATCCCCCTTAAGGGGGGACTCAAGGAAGTTTTCTTTCAATTTTGTGTCAAAATTTAAAAAAATATTAGATAAGGGTAAAAAAGGAGAATTTCGTCCATAAGTTAGTGTCTTTATTTCATAATCAAGCGATTTGGGCATTTTTTTTACTCCAAATTGTTTTTGTTAGCTTTGTTCAAAAATGTTGGGTCAAATGAGTGATTTTTTGTAATTTTCTCAATAAATCAACATTTTTGGTCAACACTGATGCCAAATTTTGATTCTCTGATCCATTTCCTTTCCAAAATGTATACTTTTATATGCATTTGTTTAATAGTTCAATAATTATAGCACTCACAAAATTCAAAAAATCAAATCAAAAACTTCCTTGAGTCCCCCCTTAAAACTGACTTGTAAAAAGATTGTGTATATGTGACCAGTCACGTCAAAAGGGGGCATTTGTTGGTAGTATATGCATTTTTGATACTTTCCATGCGGCAGTCGTCTGCCAACCACGGTCCCAACATTTCACAAAATGTTTAAAAATGTCAAATTTATTGAATTTCATCACCATATTTGGAATCATCTTGAGAAATGCATTAAAATAAGTACAAACATGCCTAGTATTGGTTCAGTAATTCTTGAGATAAGACTTTGAAAGCTGGGTACGGTTTCTGACAAATCTATTTTGTATATGGTAAAACTAATAGCCGCGTGGAAGGTGTTAATATATTGAGGAAGTACAGCATGAAAATGCAAAATAATAAAAAAGTATTTTGGAATAAATAAAAAGGTATTTCCACCTAATAATTCACGTAAAATCTGAATCTATTGACCAAATGTTTTTAGTGAGGTGTCATATTAAAGCTTACAAAATACATGTTTGCATGAAAATAAAAATCTAAATTTTCATTTTGTACCACAAAAGCCTCCTTTTGATGTCACTGATCAGATATCGCTGTGGGTGTAACAAAAAAGCAACCTATATTGAAATCCAAATTTTGAAAAACATTTTATAGCTTGAAACGTTCAAATACTCGCTTAGGAAGAAAATGTGTTGCAATACTTGCTTAGGGTATCTTTGCGTCATGAGAAAGATAATAATACTTGTATTGGCCCATGTGTTTGAGCATGATATCAACCTATGAGTACATTTGCCCCTCCCCTCCCCGGTGTTCCACTGGACCTCATAGTATCACATTTTCAGAATCTGAAATAAAATAGAATATCTAGCCATTTTTCCTTGCACATAGTATATCTGTAACTGAGTATGGTAAAACAGATATGCCATGCTTATAAAGTCAAGAAATATTGGCAGTTGTGTTTGGTAGCCGGCCTAAGAAAAAAGAATGAACCTTGTGCAAACTTGACAGCTTTTGCTATAGTGCAGAGGCTCACCAAACAAAAATATTGCCAAAGTACAGGTGTCCCAAACAGTTTGATACCTTTTTAAAGCTTTCAGAAAGGGGATAAGATTGTTATCAAAACACCCCTACAAGTTTTATGTATCCAAATATGTTTTCAGTTTGATACTGCGTATTATTATGCCAAAGATGTAAAGCTTTAAAAAGGTATCAACACTTCAGAGCTCAGCCGGTATATAAGTGATTAGGCAGAGAGGAACATAATGATTATCAAATAAGGTTGTTCCTATGGCTAATTTTTTATTTGATATTTTAATAGAGCTTGCTGAGCTCCACAATAATCTGAAATTTGAGATTGATCGGAGGTACGGTTTTCTAGATATGACAATTTTATCAGATTATTGTTGAGCTCAGCGACCTCTATTAAAACATCAAATTAAAAATTAGCCATAGGAACAACCTTAAGTAACATTTAGTGATGGGACAACTAAAAAAAGTTTTCATATCCTATTCTACCATGTTTGGTTGTTTGTTAATATCAAATATTGTGAACATAAACCCATGTAACATATTCAAGAATTATTTTATTTGCATGAACGTGCATATTCAGACACGCACACACATATATATATATATATTTTACTTCTAATTGTAAGCATAGTAATTATTATAAGTATTTATATTTTTATTAAAATAGATTGCATAATGTGTTTATTTGCTGATGTGGTTGAGGTGCTTATGACTATAAAAGTGTTATATTTCCATTGGATTAATCATTTTATTTATATTGTATTTTTAAAAGAGTTTATTTATTTGCTTTTTTGGTTTTGAATGATGTGGCCATTTTGTTTATATTTACCATTTGTTGTCACTTTTATATGTCACGTCAGTAGCTTATTCTATAAAACCACTTTATTTTGTGAGGTGTTTAATTTCGTGATAACCGTAAATTTGCGAAAATTAAATCCCCGCGAAATAAACCTTGGAAAAACTTTAAATTGGAGTCAAATTTTGGATTCGCAAAATTAAATCCGTGCGCAAATGTTTGATTTCGGTGATTCGCGAAAAAAAAATTGTACGTTAATTTTAAGTGTTTTACAGAACGTACTTCGACAATATTGAAAGATTGTGATGTTATCATTAATTTTAATTAATTTTAATCTTAAAAAGTTTTGAATCACTCAAAAAGAAAAATCAAGCAAAACATCATTGAAAACAAAAACAAAACAGAACAAAATAATTACAAACTCAGAACAAGTCACCTCGCCTCAGGATCAGCCAGTTTAGATGGTCTCTCAAGTACTTCCATAGGTCCGCATGCACAAATCAAGTTACACCGTGTCTGAATGAAGAATAGTCCTCCCAGAAACGATCTTTTTATGCTTAGACCAGCTCATTTTGCATTCTTAACGCTTTCCATGCGGCAGGCGGCTGCAGACGACATTCCAAAATTTCACAAAATGTTTCAAAAATGTCAAAATTATTGAATTTCATTACCATATTTGGAATCACCATGAGAAATGCATTGACATAAGTACAAACATGCCCAATGTTGGTTCAGTAATCCATGAGATAGACTTTGAAATTGGGAAAGGTTTCTGAAAAATCTGTTTTGTATATGGTAAAACTAATAGCCGCGTGTGGAAAGTGTTAACCTAATAACCCTAAGAGCCCCAGACCCCACGAGATCCCATTTCTGGCCTACTTGGCATTTGGTGGTGTACAGAAATCCCCAGTACTGGTCAATGCTAACTGTTCTAACTGGGGTTACCTGCATGGGTGACTCCATTTGAAATCTGAACTCCCTGGTGAAAGATGGTAATAATGGTAAATTATAATGCCTGATAGGAGTTAAGCCATGCGGTACCAGGTTACTGTAAACTGCTGAACCCTATGAAACGCCATATGGGATATCATGATGTCCAGAGCTCTACTGACATTTTACAAATGGGATTTCATGCTGTTTGGGTCTTTGTCTATCTGATACACAAAACTGTTAGGGAGGACCGTGATAAGGGGCAATACATATTAGTGTTATATTAGCCCAATTAGGTTAGTCCAATTTTACGTTTGGGAGTATATTTAAGGGATATAAAAGAATAACAGACCGGGTCCTTCCAAGAGGACGATATTTTTCAATTAGACCTGGTCTAACTTTCTAACTTGTATTGTATAAGCATATTGACCACAGGGTGTTAAACCAGCATGTATTCTCTTGGCACTTTTGCTTTAAACATGTTCAGGGGCGAAAACACAACGATATACAATACTTCTTACCCAGCATGCCAAGAGAAATGGAACGTTTAAAAAGTGTTGATCAATAAATGTGACATATATGTATGCAGATTATTTTGGCTGAATTGCAATATTTCAAGATACACTTTCTCCAATGCCAGCTGATGTATTTTATTCCATAAAGAGCGTAGTAGTTCAAAGCTCCATTTTGATGACAAATCATCAATGGCGATTGTTATGAAATGTTTGAATGTATGATCAACCATCCCGCAAGCGTTGTTGGCTTGGTGTGAAAATGCTATATACTCACTCATTAGTAGGTCGATAGGATGTGTCCAGAATACTGCAGTTATCGCTAGCTCTGAATCATAGCTCTCTGTCTGAGAGCTATGAAATGAAAGCATATGAGTCGGCGTCGAATAATATCATCAATATTTTTCTGATTAAAATAAGTCAAACTTTTACTTGAGATATTATGTTAAATGTTCAAATAAAATGTATGCCTTGGTTAAATATCTCAACCTGTTCCTATTTCCAAGAAATATTGGCTTGAATTTGGATCGCCCTATTCCCGCTACAGTAGAAAATGATGCCGACTGTCTGTGGTTGTTTTCGTAGCTAAGTTATCGCTCTAACTCTGTGCAGTGCTGTCAGAGTGTATTCTAGATATTGATGCACCATTTTTGGCATCAGTGCCGGGATTCATCTTTGATTGCGTGGTTATGTATTTACAATCAGGGATGTAAAACTTCCGAAATTCTAGAAATGAGACCATAAAAGAAATCCGGAAATGTGAAAGAAGAAAAAATATATTAAAATATTTTTTGCAATTCCAAAATTGGATGGTCATATTTCAGCATAAAAAGAGGCAAACAAATATTTTTAGGGGAGTGATACCCTGTAGCCTATTCTCTAGACGAGCCCCCATAAATGTTTGATGCCGCACTCGGGCCGTCTAGCCAAGCTCTCGTAAAAAGAAATTGATCAATCACCCACTTACATCCCTGTACAATCACATCTGCCATAATGAGGTGTGATCAGTGAAATACACTCGGATGTCACTGCACAGAGTTCGATGGATGTAGTATAGCACTAAAATGTGCACAATGAGTTCTTTCATTTTTTTAATCTATCATATCATGTTTAATGTGAACGATTATCTCTTCATATTTTTAAAACGACTGATTGTGTTGTTTTGTATGGCAATCTTCGCAAGTAGGGCTAAATTCTAAATAAGACAGTAACATTCATCAATACAGGATGCATTGACGATCAATGTTACACAGCAACATCACCAAGTGTGAATAACATGTTATTTCACTTGTGCAGTGCAGGGTGTACCAAAAGTCACTTTATCGTTTTAGATAAAATAATTTCAATATCAAAACATTTTTGGATAGAAAAATACTTGTAGAATAATTTTGACACTTAGCTTATGATAACTGCTATCCATGCAGAGAGTCACTATACCTATTTAGAACATCATAACCCCTGTAAAAAAAGAATGTCAATGTCAAAATAAAATATACTTGTGCAATTAATGATATCCATGTCGTCTAGGTAAAAAGGAAATGTGTCTAATCTTTCAAATTGCACTTCTACAGTCATAAAAAAAAAAGGTAACTATACAGGTAATAAATGGGCTTTTTAACTTTAAAAATATATATCCTACATAAGAATATTAAATTATAAAGATGTTGCAAAATTCATGTTCTTTAATATGGGATATTGCACGCTGAGATCAGGTGATTATTGAGGAAATTACACTCCCAAATGTAAGGTGAAGTCCGATTTTCATTTTCACATTCTTATTTTCTACACGCGGAGAGCCATCTACGGTACCTTGTCGATTACCAGGTAGTGCAATTGGGGGATGCATGCGCAGGTTGGACAGTCGGCCGCATTGTTCCGATGGATCAATACGCCACACACACGCTACCTGTCATACTCTCCCCCCGTGTTGAAATGTAAAATGTGAAAATGAAATTGTGACTTTACCTTACATTTTGGATAGTCACTTCTTCAATAATCAGCCGATCCTAGCATTCAATATCTCATATTAAAGAAGAGGAATTTGTCAACAACTTTATAATTTAATATTTTTAGGTAGGATATATGTTTTTAGAGTAAGAAGCTCATTTATTCCCTGTATAGTTACTTTTTTTGATGACTGTATATCTCTATACAGCTTTATTTTAATCAACCATTTTAATTGTATTGAAAGTAAAGGTAATTTGTTTCATTTGGGAGACCTAGTTGAGGAGATTGCCATCCTATTTCTATTGTAATGTTTAACATTTTTTAAATGGTGACTGTTTATTGCAACTACACAATGAAATAAAGTTTTAAATTTGCTCACAAAATTGAACCTTATTGTGTAGATATCATTATTGGGAGTGACAAGGCAACACAAAAAGTTTGTCTTGGAAGAAACCTGAAAAAAGGCACTTTGTGAAATGCGCTATCTTTATAAAAAAATTATACATGAGAGGGGCTCTGTAAAATGTATACCATAGTAGAAACACCAAAACCATGTGAATTTACTGTCGGTCACATGATCTCGCACTGAGCTGACGGGAGCGACCTATAGTCTATACTGCAATCGCACTTAATTGAAAGAAGCCCTCTATAGTTCACACTGATTTCCGCTACAGTATCCATGGTTGATCTGCCACGCAGGACCTGGGTTTGATCCACAGTGCCAATAGATCCAGGTTTACCCCCAAATTTGACCACATTCTCCCCTGATAGTTTTACTCCCAAAACATGCCCCCCCCCCCCCCCCCCCCCCCCCCCCCCCCCAGGGTTATGAGACCAATTTTCATGTGTAATTGTTATGATCACTTTTTGGGGCTATGATTTTTATTTCACATCAAGATATTTTGATATCAGAAGAATCCCCATATTTTTCTCATTATGCCTGTAAAATCTTAGGGGCCAGAAATGTTCCATTTAGAAATTATAGGCTAAAATGTGGTAAATTACTGCCAAAGGTGGTTAACCAACCAGTTTGTGTACTACTCAATGGGCAAACGGCTTGTGGCCTTGTGCTTCTAAAAATAGAACCATTGGAATTATGCAACTCACATTTTGGAATGCGACAATTTTAAGGATGACCTTTCATGTAAAATAGAAAACATCAAGTTAAAAATCGGGCCAGCAATCGGAACATCTACCTTTAAGAAATTGGTTGGTACTCAAGAATATTTTAGAAGCCTTTTTCAGAAGCTATGAGCTTCACAACAGGACATGATGCTTCAATGGTTTATTTGTGTTATTTTAATGATTTGAATTAAATGATTCATTCTAATTCTTTGTGAAGTAGTTGTAAACATAAGTGCACTATTTCCAGACGATGCAGTGTATGATCTCATTCATAAATATTCAAGGTTAAAGTATGCGTATGAGGCTACGTTATCAACCGAATGAGAGGAAGGGTTAATGACAGATTTTTAAAAAAAAGATCTATTGGAGGTTTTTTTAACTTCGCGGTTTTAGGATAAAACAATTTAGTTCTTATATGTGATGAATTTTCTGGAATCATATTCTGTTAAAGTGGAAATGATGTTCGCGCTACATTTACTTCCGCGCTTTTCGTGCTAAAATCAGCAAGCGCGAAAATATAAATGCGTGTATATATTTATTTTTGTATGTAGCTCTGTGTAAGGAAGCTCAAAATCGGGATAATAAAAACAAGTAAATTTGTTCAAAATGTGCAAATCACAAAAAATTACACACATGAAAATGTTCCACTTTTACGTTAATCAAAATCAATGTTTATATAAGACTTGTGATAAATTAGAATACAACACACAGTTCGAAGGTTAGTCCTGTATTCATTTTTATTATTCTTGACTGGATGGATAATAGTATTAGCTGCGTTCTGACGGGCATCGCTAACTTAAAACTCAAAATCGCGATAATAAAAACAAGTAAATTTGTTAAAAATGTGCATAGCGCAAAAATTACACACATGAAAATTTGCACTTTTACGGTAATCAATGCTTACATTGAAACTAACAGTCGACAGGGCTTCAAAATTTACGGCCATTTGTGTCTAGTGTCCACCAATACTGGTTATTTTCATATTTTGTTATGGAGCCCTCTATTGAGTGGTTCTAAATATCATTTGTTATGGTGCCCTCTATATACAAAGAAAATCAGGGTATCATGCATGTACAAAAAATGTAGTTCAAATGGTTATATCAATGGAATGATTCTCGGTATTCTCTGCCAGCAGTTGCTTGTGAGAGGCAAAAATCCGGGGGGGGGGGGCACTCAACTTTTTTGGGGTAGGGGTTTGCCGCCCAGGGTCTCAAAAAGGGGGGCTACAGAACTGAACTAAGTGGATTTTATGACAAAAAATAAGGTCTTAGGAACTGATTTTTTCAAAAAAGTAGGTCTTGAGAACTGGCCTATAGTTCAATTTTGATTAGCAAGAACGCAAATTTTCGGTTTTAGAACTCAAAATGTCGGAAGAATTGAGGCTTTGGAACACAAAATTTCGGGATTTTTGAATGTTCAATCAAATTGGGGTCTTAAGAACTGATGCAGGCTCAAAAGGGGGGTCATCAGAACTAGCAGCAGAGGGTGAAAAAGGGGGTCTTCAGCGCGGCACATATCTATACCCTTTTCCAATGTCAGTGCCCCCCCCCCCCCCCCCCCCCCCCGGGCAAAAATATGCAGTGCATTGACATCCAAAGCCCGCGTAATACAAATACAACACAGGGAAACATATTGTGAGAATGCACACCCCAACACCAATTTACAATTATAGTAGATTCCTTTTCTTTGTATTACTCATACAGGATCCTTCGTGAAGCTGTGTTCAATATTATTATTATCACACTTGTGTTACAATCAGATGGTAGCTAGAACGGCGATGTGACCACTAGAGGTCAAAATTGAACTGGCCAAGAACAACTGCTGGCTGCGCAAGAATCACAAGAATTGACCAAGAATCTGATTGATCACTGCAGGCTTTTATCCTAAGTGCACTCATTTCAGGCTTTTATTCAACTACAGTCTGACCCCCTTTTATTCGGATAACTCTGTTATCCGGCTGAATGATCCCTAAAGAAAATAAGATTGTTATTGCCTAATCACCTTATTTTCACACTCTGAAGCATTTGAAGGCTGTCTTTTGATGTTTAGTGTTTACATAATACTTGTCACTGTAATTATCCCTCATTCAGTGCCCCTTCTATTGTTCCAATTTGAGCCCTTGAGGACAGTCAATGCTGAATTACACATAGTTCGCTTATCCAGATTTTCACTTATCCGGCCATTGCTGGGTCCCATCATGTCCGGATAACCGAGGTTGGACTGTCCTGCACAAAATGGACAGAATGTACATGGAAGTAGTATACGAATACAACATGGTATATAGGCAGAATCGTCCAACACCAGTAAGTCACACTACTTACCCGATATAAACCATGTTGTAATTGTTTTGCTATACCTCATAAATGTAACATGCACATCAATATGGACATGTTGGAGGGCCGGGTCAAATCTGAGTTATTGGTATGACTTGTGGATTTGCCTATCATTACGGTTCCTTTCCCTTGTATGTTATCCAACTTGATTGACCACGGCTTTGATGCTTTATCCAGGGTAATAAATCATCCCCTCGTACACCATTTATCTGATTTATTTCACACCACCTGCGTCTTGCCAGCGTGCTTGCTACCATTTCCACCGCTGTCCATTGCTCAAGGCTCTTTAGTCTGGATGTAACTTGAAGCCCTATATGAAGAGCTTATTTCCAAAAGGCGCTAACTCCATAAAAATGAAATAGGAGAAAAGCAACGTTTTTTAATATGAGGATGTTGCACTTCTTTGATTAAGTTTATTTTCTGCCCAATGAAACATACCACACGTGGAAGCTTAAAAACGTGTTTGAACTCATTTTTTTATTTCCACTGTATTTCCTATGTCTTTCTTTATTTTAGGAAACGAGTGGATTTAGCTCCCTTTGGAACAAAAATGTCTCGACCAATTTTCAGAAACCACTTTTCCAAAAAATCTTTACTTAGAAATAAAGTGCACCTGAAAGACATTGTCAAATAACATTGAAAACAGAAAACCGCATTCAAATACCTCTTAAATTTTTTGAATTATGATATTTTGTTATTTCGTGAGAAAACTGTAATTTTTGACAATTTTGCACATATTTTGAAACAACAACACTTTTGTTCGTGTGTAATTTTCAAAACAAAATCCCAATAATCTTACGTTTTTTTCATTGAATTGTATTAAGGAGATTCATATCAATGTTCTACCACCATAAAAAAAACCATATTTCTACAATTTTGGCCTTAAAATAGTGAATTATATTCAAATTTACGGGAATTTCCGGAAATGTTCGCAAATTTCCGGAAATTGCCGAGGGTCATAACTTTGGACCCGAACATGCTACAGATGTAGACCAAAGGTTAAAAGTTGTATTTTGTAACTCTCTTTCATGTTCTGTACCTAACTCATTTTTTTTTAAAAAGTGGAGTTAGCGCCTTTTGGAAATAAGCTCTTCATATATTACTCTGAAAAATGTTGTTGTGTTAAGCAATTCCAAATTTTAACTACAATTTGTCATAGAAACTAGTGCTATATCATATTTTGTAAAAAAAAAGTTCAAATTTTGAGAGAAAAAAAATCACATATTATCCGAAGAGCAGATTTTAGTTTTAAAACTAGCCCAAATCTGGCTGAAAGTCACCATGTGTGCCAAGTCATGTGGCAAGACTGCAGCGCCTGCGGACTTGCTACCAGTTCCACGGCTGCCACACTCAAGGTCCCCCAGCATGGGGTCAATGGTCGTAATTCTTGGATGGAACTTACTAATACTAGCGTCATGGCCAGTTCAACCTGTCAAACTTGGGCTCAAACTTTAAAGGCAACTGGAGTGTAATGTATTTTCATAAATAACTTATGACTCAATTTGGCTGAAAATGTCACTTTCGACGTTCTTGCACTGCCACAACAAATTATAAATTGCACTCAATAGAATAGGTGTTGTACAGGGTGTATCAATGAAAATAGGACTCTAGTTTCTTATGACCAATTCAAGTGACAAACATGTTATTTTAACACTTTCCACGCAGCAGGCGTCTGTAGACGACATTCCAAAATTTCAAAAAATGTTTCAAAAATTTCAACATTACTGAATGTCATTACCATATTTGGAATCACCATGAGAAATGCATGGAAATAAGTACAAACATGCCTAGTATTGGTTAAGTAATCGTTGAGATAGACTATGAAAGTTTGGAAAGGTTTCTAAAAAATCTGTTTTGTAAATGGTAAACTTATAGCCGTGTGGAAAGTGTTAAAGCACAATTACTTGTTTAGGGATCACGTCAAAACTCGACCGCCAGGCAACCGCCGGTTCCGCCCGGTTCTCACAAAACGTGTCGTCTGTTATAATATACACACATAATGAGGTCAAATAGTTACACTCTGGTGAACACGACCGGTTGATAGTGCCTCGTCACACGCGTGAGCAATAAAATCTTGAAGTAATGGGCTCTCAAGTCTCAGTTGATAACCAGTACAATACAGCTATTGATTTTCGCTGGGGTTGGCTTTTTCAATCTGTTTATAGCTCAATTAACTTTTTAAAATCAGTACCGAAAATCCAAGGGTGGGCTATTATGACCGCAAAGTAACAGATTGATAGTGTAAACTGGTCCAGTTACGGCATTAAGTCAACTGGCGGTTGCTCAGTGTTGCATGCGTGAATATTCATATACCAGTAAAACAGTTGACCTGAGAGAACCGGGACGGAACATAACCGGCGGTCAACGGGCGGTCGAGTTTTGATGTCTTCCCTTATGCCTCTTGTAAAGATGGCAAAGATGGTTGACGTAGCGCACATTCTCCGGTTTCCTCCTGCTTTCAAAATCGGTGATCAGTTGTTTTGGTTATCAAAAACTTCCTTGACGCAATGGTATTTGGGGAGCTGCATTGAAAAATGGTGGATGTTACAATCTAAGTGCGGAGAGGTTTGTGCTAGAAATTGGCAGCCCCGTAGTTGATGCGACCTGATTCTGATGATTCACCAGCAGCAAAATAACAGCACTTTGAGCCATTTGGAAAAGGCGCTATAAAAATATTGATTATTATTATTATTAATAAATTATGGTTACTGGTTCAAGCCTGGGCCCATATATCTGTTCCGAATTACGATTCTTCCATAGGCTTTGTGTTATGATCAATGTGATCAGTGGTTCAGGTTTGTTACAAAAGAAGCGTGAGCCTGTTGACCTGGCAATGCTCATAATTATTCTAACATGCACTATGCCAGCAATAAACTCGCAATTGGCCCGGCTAGCTTAATTTTAAGCTTCATGAATGGGCATTTTATTCGCAGAAGAGTTGTATAAAGCCTTGAAGTCCTATATATTGCAGCTGAACTGAAAGCATCTAAACGATGCTGCTATTGCAATGACCCTAACCCCCCCCCCCCCCCTCTAGTGAAAATTACCACTTCTAAGCTTATCTCTTAGTGATGGTTTTTTATGACGCAATCAACCGAGCCTGTATAGTGAGCGGGGTATACTGCACGAACGAGTAGCTGAGGGCTGTGGCTTAGTGGGACGACATCCGGAGGGCCCCCGGATCGATTCCCAGCGATTTAGTTGGTGTTTTCTCTTCCAAAATGGTGAACCCGGTTAAAAACCCTAAACCAGGGTTAGGGTAAATCCAAAAAGGGTGATCCCGGTTAAAAACCTTAAACCAGGGTTAGGGTTCAGATGGTATAAAGGAATAAAGAGACTTATAGAAATAAATGAAGTTGTCAATGTAGCATTATTGTTTTATTATTTCATAAGTCCATACATATAACTGACTAGAGGCCTTGTGTTAGATCGGTGTAGAGGGCGGTATAACCCCGCACACTCAGCCCCACAAGTCCAAAACATTATAAGGACAAAAAGACTTGTGTTAATCAATCAATAAAGGATGAAGTAATCAATAATTAATAATCTGGATATGCTACGTACAAAGTCCGCTGTGTAGTCCAAAAATGGCTGCACAATAATAGTTTGGATGCACAAGGAGTTGCTGGTTGCTATATGGTCATTAGAATGGATACATGGATAGATTAAGTAGCTTTAAAAAAAAATTGATACTATTTTTGCTTGAGCTATACATACTGTACCGTTGTAATTCAGGCACAATGAAAAAAGAAAGTCACAAAACAAATTGTCGTTACTAATGCGATTTGGTTCTTTTCATATTGAGTTGGTAAATACAGAGAACATGTAAATGAATTAATTTGCATATGGAAATGGCACAATTTACACTTTTTCACAACATTTTTTTTTTAAACATTTAAAATAGTTATTCAAGAAATATGAAATGTATTGGGTTATCATGGCTACCCTATAACGACCATAGTGATGGTGAGTATACGCTTTTGACCAGGCCATTATGCCATTGATTTTGTACCATTTCCGTAAGTAAAATAGCTCTTTGATGATATTGATGTGGAGTGAATCAAAGCATAGGAAACAAATATCAATCCGCTTTTTTGTTTGGTTTCATATAAAAGATGATGCACGATAAAAGACGTTTTGTGGTAAGATTTTGCCCTTGTTCAGAAATGCAATATTTCGAAAAAAGGTCACTTTAAAATGACCTGAATATTTTGGTTATTTTGGATTTTAGGTGCAGAGGAAATGTCTGTTTACAAACATCTAATTTACAAAGCAAGCTTAATTACTGTATGTACAGCATAATATTCAAATCAGATGTCCTTATATGGAGAAAACATGTCCTTATATGGAGAAAACATGTCCTTATATGGAGAAAACATATCTTGAAATGGAAACAACAGATCCATCTACGGAAATAACTTTTTCTGAACATGGAAAAAAATATGAATAACTGCGGATGGAAATGGGTTCACCATACATGGAAATAGTTTGTCCTTATATGGAAATTGATTGCCCTTGTTTGTATGGAAAGAACACTGGGTTTACGACATACAAGATGCATTTTTGGTCCCACAGTTCAGCACAATATGCTTGGAATTGAACACAGATTTTTGTTTTTTTAAGTCAGTACTCAAAAGTTACACGACTTCCCTTATTTGTATATAGCCCACTTAATCTGCATCTGAGCAAATGAGGTTATCATCCTTTGTCAGTTAATCAGATGCCAATCATTTGATAATCACTTCACCAGCATATGATTATCATGTGATAGTCACATGGCATGCAAATGGCTATCATGTGATAGTCACGTGTCAGATATATGACAATCATGTGATAAACATGTGGCATGCATATGACTATCATGCAATTATCACAAATGTCAGTAATGTGTCAATCATGTGATAATCACACGCCATGCATGTGGCTATCATGCGATTATCACGTATCAGGTATGTGAAAATCATGTGATAAACATGTGGCATGCATGTGACTATCATGTGATACTCACAAGTCAAGTAAGTGACTATCATGTGGACAAACATGTACCATGTATGTGGCCATCATATGACAACCCCATACTTAAAACATGTGCCAACAATTTATTGTTCACATTTACAACTGTAATTGTATGGGTATATTTTGAGTAATATATATTTTATAATATGGAAGTTCATGTATAAAATGGTACTAACTTAAAAAAGTGTTAACATTTGTTTGAAACAAAAAATAGCTTTTATCATATTATACACATACTAAAACTTGTACATAAATATGTACAGAACATAAATGTTATCAACTTAAAAATGCATCCTTCATTGTCGGCTCCAAGCAATTGAGCCACAAAAATTCAATAGTAACATCTTCATGTCATATTTTCTGCATCAATTATATATAAATCAATAGTAGACAATAAATAACCTCTTATCACTTAACCCCCTGGGGTCTACCTGTCTATCTTACAGTGGTTCTGATTGGTTTATTACAAGATGTACTCATATGAATAGCCAATTCAAATGCAGCTTGTAAAATGTTTCACTCCCATCTTTATCAGGGATACAATTATTCTAACAATGTCTCTCATTGGTTCAATACATGATGTATCCATCTTTTTAACCAATCGGCCGGTAGTTCTCAGGGGGTTAATAATAAATACCATGTCTTTATCAGAAGAAAAAACATTGGTATATCCAGACACTAAATACATAAACAGTCGCATATAAGAAAGACTTCCATTTTATTCTTAAAATAACACAAATATTCTTTTTTTTCGAATGTAACGTCGACGTCATAGCTTTACTTCACATAAAAGCATTGCACAATAAGAATTCATTTATTAGTATTTTATAAGTAATTGTATTTGGGCTACAAAAAAGTTTTTGCTTCAATAAACCTGGGCGTAATTTACAACTGACTTGGTAAGGATCTGCAGAGCAATTTTCCATTTTGCAGATGAGTGACAAATCAACAAGATCTAAAAAATATAAAAAACAATTTAAGCTTCATTGTAGACTAAAAATCAGTAAGATTTGAATTAAAGTATGACAATGAAACCTGTGTTATTCATTATTTCAATTATAAAACTGTATTCACAAAGATTTTAGAATACTTCATTATAGATTATGAATCAGTTATAGTTCAATCAGTTCCAAAGTGGCGAGAAATATGCAGTTCTTATCTCTCCGCGCGCAAAAGTAATAAAAGGAAACATGCAAGATTTTGGCCATACGCACGCAATTTTGGCCAAACTCGCGCGTTACACATTTAATACACAGTGCGCTCGATGTGTTCATGTGTGCCTGCACCCTTCTGTATTAATTCCCTGCTGTAAGGAAGGTCGCAAATTTGGAGCACTGATAGCGTTGAACATGATAACAGAACGTGTTGGCAGAAAATTTATTTTTCGGTTTCTAAATTTGAATGTCTCATATCGAGTGAAATTTAGTTTGAAAATTCAAAATTCATGACTAATTATAATCTTACTGAAATTCAGCACAAAAGAAGTTGAAATTATTTTCAACAAAGTTTCAATTCCCCTCAATAAATCTGTTGATCCACTTCTATCCCCCAAAGATGTAATACGATACCAGATGACAGTGTCGCAATTGTAAGGTAGATTGAAGCATACATTTATGCGCCCAAATACTAGTTAATAATCCTGTAAGAGTGGCCATTTTTGTGCTCATATAATTTTCCGCACTTCTGCAAAAATATTCAACAATCGTGTGTATTAATGTTAAATTTGCGGTTTTGTTTCTCTCTTCTGCAAACTTAAGAAAGCGGTTTTTTTATTTTAAAGTATTTGTTCCTATGCATACACAAAAATGGTGAAAATTATAAAAAAGCCCAAAAATGTCCATTTTTATAGTACACGTCCATCGTATTCGTCCACCGGTACAAAATGTCAAATCATAGCCTGTATAATAACAGTTCAGTAATATTCATCATAACCTATAATATAGCCTATATTACATGCCGACCTACTGGCTAATCTACAGTCTATAAAATACTACTTGACCTTAACATGACAAAGAGGTGTATCTGCGTTTTAGTTTACCAACCACATACATCCTTTTACTATTTAAAATGTAAATGGCTAATTCATGGGTACCACATGGATATCACATGACTACCACATAAATATCACATGACATCCATATGGATATCACACATGTATTGCATGATTATCGCATTGGTATCTTTTGAGTATCTCATGACTGGCACATAGGTATTGCATGTGAATTACCTGGGTATGACTACTCCGGGGTATCAAAATGGGGAGTTATGTGCCGATTGGATGTCACATGTGTATCACATGGTTATCACATGATTGGCACATGGGTATCACATGATGGGAGTTCACAAAATGGTCTCCATGATGCTTATCATTTTTTAACACAAAACATCCTTTTTTTCTAATTCAAGATAGTGACAAATAATCCCATAAATATTGCAAAGGAATGCACTGATTTGATTGGTTAAACAAAATCCACCATTTTGTCATTTTAAGGGGGTAGGACTACAACTATTGTTAGTGCAATGAGAAGGATTGCATATCTTTTTGCCATAGTATTACTGAGACACATACCTTAATTTGTGCTTAATAATAACTTTGTACAGTACCATAAAGTATGTTCATCATCACAGATCCATTTCGAATTAAATATGTGCATAATTTATGCAAATTATTACATAAATTTGCATATAATTTGAAATGTACCCAACAGGAAGTTTAAGTGCCATGTAAATATATCACCAGAAGGCAGTGTGACATTTCGAATTAAATATGTGCATAATTTATGCAAATTATTACATAAATTTGCATATAATTTGAAATGTACCCAATCACCAGAAGGCGTGCCATGTAAATATATCACCAGAAGGCAGTGTGACATTTTTTTCATTCATAGCACTTTGAATAATAATAAATAATTATAATAATAATAATAATATTCTTATTATATAATCTTCAATAATCACAAAATGTACACAAAAATTACAGTAGTTCATAGAAGTAGTATACAAAAAACGAGGGCTTATCATAAGGGTATTGATTTGTCCACACGGTAATAAAAAGAGAGTTTTTTAAATTCATGTACTATAATACAATAAGTGGTATAATATATTTATATAATAATACATGTATTGCCAAAGAGTATTACAGTCTGTATATAATATAGTGCAGTGAGTGTACATTATTTGTTGCCATTGAATAAGGTTTGAAAATTTCTCACTAAGATTTATAACACAGTGCAGGCTTAAGTTACATATACTAATTGAAGACGAATAGACAGAGAGGAAGAAGAAACCAAAAAATATTTTTTTTCTCATAACGAGGTCATCACTAAATTTGCAAATTGTTCTAGTTTGGTAACCATGGGAACACTAACCACTATTCTAATTGGTTCAATAAACACTCATTGGACTAGCTAATTTTCTATACCACAACATTGTCACATTTAAAGAACAAAGTTCAGTAAAGCACTGTTGATATGAACTTTGTCTTGACTTGGAAGGACTGCTGAAACGGATGCTATTAGTGTTTAGCTATTCAGCACAGATGTATTGTGGGTAGTATTAAACTTTGACCTGTATTGAAAAAGGACTAATGTATAGGCTGAAAAGGGATACAACAATGTTTTGACTATCAAAAAATATACTAACGTCAATGACCTTTGACCTTGAATATATTAACCTGTTATAATTTACAATTGGTTTGTCGCATGAAAGCTTTGAAAAACATTCAACCTTTTTTGCACAAAGCCGGTAGAGGTTGAACTTTGACCGTTGACATTTGACATTTGATCAAATACTATATCATTTCATTCATGGATACACTATTTTGACTCAGCACAAAAAGGTGCACCAAAACAAGTATATAAAATGAGACTTTGGAGCATTTTCTGATTTTGGAAATTCGCTATACCCTCACAAGCTACTTTATCTGATTATACGCTACCCTTCACTTGCCCCTGACACTAAATCACAAACTGGCATCCTAAGATTACAACATGACTCTTGATTTGTAAAGGTCATGACCTCCACTCAAAAGGTCATGACCTTGTGTTGTAAGAGTCATATCCCAACTTAGATTGAACCAACTATAATACACAATACACCTATGTTACCATTCTAATTAGTGGGCTTATATTATTACACATATATAACTACGCTCTGCAAAAAGTCAACATGCATGTTTTAACATCAAAACTTTGTAAAAAGAAATTATGTGAAAATAAAACTTTTCATCCAATCAATTGAAAGCTTTTTGTCTTTAACAGCTTCTCGGTCCATTGAATGCAGCAACACGCGCCTATGCGGTAGCTTCTTGATCAACAAATGCCAAGATAAGATGATTGGGATCAGATGACAGAGGAGACGTAAGGTCATAAGGTCACGAACTATCCCAATTCCTAAAAGTAACGCAAGAGACTTAGTAGCCACCACTAGCAGCCTGATTCTAAATGTAAATTGAAGGCAAATCAGATTGTTTGATTGAGCTCATCAGTTTTCCAGTGCTATTTTAGATACAACTGATAAAAAACATAAAATAATAACAATTCCTGTTACTTAAATTCAGGCCCTGTGAATCTATTGATTCCTTTTTAGAACGAGAGTAAAAAATATGTGCTGCTAACCAACATATCTACAAGAAGAGAGTTCAAGATTTCAATCATGATTCACATTATGTTGAGTAGACCCGATTACATTATGGGGAGGTTAAGCTTTATTAACTGATTTTATTGAGCAAGCCAAGAGGTACACCTAAACCTAACAGAATATTTAATGGAGCCTTGTGTGTGACCCCCTCTGATAAGTGGTAGCTTATAAATACCGCCATCGCTTGTTTTGGGTTCACATAGCAACTATCATCATGGCTGTTTGCACAGAGGCTCCCTGGGTCTATTGGTGCAGTTCAATAATCATAATGTGTCACAACAAGTCATTTCTTGCAAACGTTTTTCTGATTGATTTCGGAAAGAAAATAAATCTAGAAGAGATAATGTCCTAATTAACTAGTGTTTGACTATCAATGCCAAATAGTATACAACCTTTGACCTCTGACCTTTGCTTTTATATATATTATATTTATATTTATTGTAGCACTATTGGTACATTTACATTTTAACACAGAAACTTGACACATATTTTGCATGGATTCCCTCAAAAAAACTTAACATTGCTGCATCACCAAATTTCATGAATGAAACAAAAGTGACCCAATCAAAATATGTCCATGTTTCGATCGTATTGTATTAGGGCAGATACATATGCAAAGTTATAAATAGCATAAGAAACAAGTTACTCCATACAAAAAGTCTTAATCTTTAAGCTTGAAATATTCAGCCATTCAAAAATGAGTCCTGCTCAGCAGAATAAAACAGGGTTGCACATCAAGGGAGCAGAATTCTGCATACTTGTTCTCATATTGTTTGCTTCCACAAATATAACGGGAGCAGTTGTGTGTGTAAAATTGTGCAACATGGGTTATACAATCAAGACGGTATCTTTAATACAGTAATTCCCACAGGTATCAATCTTTTTATTGTTTTTAACGTAAAGAAACATTATGCCGGTTTATTTGTGGTGTCAGTACCACAAATGTTCTTTTTAATTCATGGATACAACAAAAAGTGACCAAAAATTACGGTAAAGCTCCAAAATCTTATTTTAGAGCACTTTTGGTCATCTTATGTTGCACAATTGACAGTTTTCAACACCTTTCAAACCAGCTGTCTTATTGACATTTTGATCTTTGAGGATATTTTTATCAATGTCAAGCATAAAGAAAATCTGGTAAAAAGTTGATTCCAAGTTCAAGTTCAAGTCCAAGATTTGCTCATTTTGAGTTTGAAAAACCTGTTACCGGATTATAATTTCAAACCAATGACCCAAAATTGACCATGCAAGCTAAGCCACTCATTGGGCGAAATTTCTCCTCTTCATTTTGATTCCCACAAATTTTGTGGTTAGATTAATAAACCATATTTTGTTTAACAAAGACAATTTGGTTTCTGTTCACTTGTGTTCTTGCCCATGTAGGCACATTATACATAACAACATGTCACTAGAAAATATGAGACCAGCTCAATTTGGTGACAATAACACTAGAAACACTACCACAATTAGTTGAGTACCTAAGGTCAAAGTTCTCTGACCCATATTTAATACTAGTGCACCCGGAAGTTGACCCATTGGTCATGGGTATGATGATGACCAGTCTCATAATACCCAGAAACTAACATGTCAACAGCTTAGTCAGCATTTGTATATTAAGGTCAATGGCATTTGCCCCAGGAGATGAGACTACTTGTACTACAGAACTGCTATGGAGAAAGTTCACTTTTGCATCACATAATGAAATATAAACAAAACAAATATATTTAAAATAAAACAATTGAAATATATTATGTAGTTAATTTTGCGCTCTGCAAACGAGACTATAAAACCTTTTTGATCAAGTCCATGTATTCAAACTGTGACTAATTGCATGTGACACGGTTTTCATTTTCTATGTTGTAAAATACCAAATACAATGCTCAAAAACAAATTCTCTGGGTCAAATACTTGAGTTGAAAACAAGTCAGCAATTGCTTAATTATTGTCTTGAACATGAATTTAAGCCTATGGTGCTGTGACTACATCCAATTTTTGTATTTTCTTTTTAAATTTGTGAATGAATAGTTGACAACTTTATCCAATTCCCTTCAATTGTGTCATGGTATCAGCATGGGTAGACTACATATTAGGCTTTCCAGATGTGTACTACCACGGCAAAAGGGTGCAGTTGTCACTCAAAGAAAAAGTTGAGATCTTAGTATTAATAAAAGAAGCTTTTTAAGGCTTTAAAATGACACCTTTGGGGGTAAGATTCGATACAGCTTTCTGATGTTATGAAGAAAAATTGTTTGTATTTTCTGTTTTTCCATGACTAATTCCATCAATATCTCAAAATTAATGTTACCGACATCTGCACCCTTTTGCCGCGACAGTACACATATTGGCTTCTAAACAGGGCTGGATCTTATCCTTTTTTGTACCTGCCAGCCGTGAAGGTTGCTTCTAAAAAATAACAGCCTAACAAGAATTGTACCTGCCGAATTGGTTTCCCAAATTCATAGATTGAGAAATCATCTCGTATTGGAACTGGAATTGCAAAGTTCTATAACACTTCTTTTTCAAGCTGATGCCAAATTTACCCGCCATGGGCAGGTGCTAAAGTACAGCCCTGCTTCAAAAAGTAACTCTCAAGGACTCTTTATAAGGGTAACAATTTAACCAATATATGGATAGGTATTTAATTTAATACTTAACACTTTCCACACGGCAGGCGTCTGCAGACGACATTCCAACATTTCACAAAATGTTTAAAAATGTCAAAACTATTGAATATCATTACCATATTTGGAATCAGCATGAGAAATGCATTAAAATAAGTACAAACATACCCAGTATTGGTTCAGTAATTCTTGAGTTGGGAATGGTTACTGAAAACTATGTTTTGTATAATGGTAAAACTAATAGCCACATGGAAAGTGTTAATATATACTCCATTAAGTGTAACTTGCCTTAAATAAATGAGACCTGTCACCACAAAACGAGCGTTACGTCGCTAGTGTGCATTAGGAAATATGGTCCAATAAACATGCCAAAAATCAATAGAAAACAAAGGTATTTTGCAACTTCAATTTGAATTTTGACAGGGAAAACATTGAGCAATTATGACATGTTGCATATCATTTTAAAGCTTGTTTTGTGAGCATTTTGAAACTGGACAAACCTTAAAATTAAAATTTTCCGACTTAACTCTCATTTTGTGATGACAGGTCTCAAATCAGACTCAGAGAAGAAATTCCCCTTAGAATCTACTATCTTACAATAACTTCAGTTTAGTCAGTTCCAAATTGGCGAGAAATATGTGGTTTAAAGAAATCCAAGCGTACACATGCAATTTTGGCGTACACACCCATCACGTATATGATGCACAAATGCGCTCTGTTGCGTAATGCAATCCTAATATGCACCCACGCTCTGCTGTTAGACTATTCACCTTATCTTTATTGATGTGCATAAAATGACCGTGTAAAAGACATCCGTGCCTCAATAAGTGCTCAACACTTTGTTTATGTCCCAGAGTAACTTCTGATTATTTTCTGACCAAACAGGCTAGATAGACATGTGGATGGATCTGTTAGGCACAATCTGGTACCAAACTTGCCACCAAGCAACAAAGATAAGCCATGATTAGCACTATTGAATAAAAATCTGTACAATTTCAAAATTCACATTTTCAACAAACTATGTGGGGAGAAAAGACCACATGTTACCTGTTCACAATCAAATAGCCCGCTCGCTCGTGCACGAACCAACGCAGTTTCACTGTGTGATCAATATCCCTTTCATTCCTGGCCATTTGAGTGCCACACACAACATTTTCTCGCCGTTTGCGTGCATTGAAAAATGCAAATTTGGAAACATCACAGATTTTTATTAAATGGTCTTAGTAATGGTTTATCTTTATTGTTTTGTTACACATTTGATACCAAATTGTTCCGAAAAGATTCAGCTAAATGTCTATCTAGCCAGTTTGCACAAAAAAATGATCGGAAGACACTCTATAGGGCATAATCAAAGTGTATGACTTTCTTTTGTTGAGCACTTTCGTTGTCTGATGTAGAGAGGCCTGAAATTCCTGAAAGAAATGCGTACATTTGGATAAAAACACATTAAAAAGGCTTAATATAAATGAAACTGCTTAAATTTGGAATAGAAAAGAAATCCTGACTGGAAAACAAATCAAGAAATTTCCTAAGATAAGAGTTTTCCTAATAACCCACCGGCATCTCAGTTTGGTTTAACATATAATTGAATCAGCAACTGCTTGTTCAATAATTATAACTAAGCAATTTGGCTCTTATTGTAAGTCTTAGCTCCTGCGATCTTTTAAGGCAAGTCACGCATAATGTTCATAATCTATAAATGTCTCCAAATATGATTGTGTGCTCTGCAGAGAGGTAATATATCTCTTATGTTAAGGTACTGTAACAGGAATGTAACATACACACATGGAATTTAAAAGTGATGATATTTAACATTGGAAAAAGTTAGAACCTTTCATACATATCTTATTGCACAAAAAAAGTGAAGGGTATACACTCTGACAAATCTCAAGTATGAAGTAAACTGTCCACTCTTACTCCTCAAGTATGAGGTAAATAGTCCACAACATGTACATCTGCTCTCAACTCAATCTTTCAGACACACGGCTGTTTGACTGTCCCATTTATAGTTAAAATTATGGGATAAAAAAAGATTATAATAGTGGCCCTTTTATGGTTTGACCTGATTTAGGTAGTGCAAATGAATAAAAGTATACGGTGAAAATGTAAAGAAAATTGTTCGAGCCCTTTTTAAATTATCGGCATTTTCTACTTTTTTTACATGTAACTCTATAGGAAATGTTCTGAAATTTCCACACAAGATGGCCAGTATATTCAGGTATTTGAATCAATTAAAAACAGAACTGGGCCAGCAAGTTACGGTGTTCTCAGAATAAAACGGACACATTATGTGGGATCAAACAGCCGTGGACAACAGTCAAGATTATGTGCTAATTTCAGACTATAGTAAGAGGGGACAGACATGGTTATCTTATGTGTGTAATCAGTGAATTATACAGTAACATCAATATTTATAGTTTGATCAGCTCCAAATTGGCGAAGCCTCCTTACAGCAGCGAATGAATACAGAAACATGTGGGCGCGCATTGAGGCAACAAGTGCACCGTGCATCATGCAGGGCTTAAAATACATGGGGGCGAAGGGCGATTAGCCACCAGTTTTCACAAAATAGCCCCCTGCGAAAATGTTGGCCTATGGTAAAATGTACTAATGGGTGATTTTTGGCAGAATTAACTCAAAATAGCCCTCATAGCCAAAAAGGTATTTAAAACCTGATCATGCGTGATCCGTGCGTACAGCCACAGCCACAGCCACGTGTGTGTGGCTATAATTACGTGCATACGCTTGGATTTTTTATCAAATCTGAATATTTCTCACCAATTTGGAGCTGATTTAACTATAGCGTACTTGAAATAGACTATAAACCCTTGATAAACTCAATTAATTGTCTTAAAATGGTTTGTTAAAGTGATGAAAATTACAAAATTTTGGAATGAAAAAAAAAGAGAAAAAAAATGCTGATTAACCCTAAACCTACTACACCACACGGCAACAGATTCTTTTTCCGACCCCCAAAATTCACCAGAAATGTCCCCCGCTCCCCCCAGGATTTGAACCCTGGACCTCCTGCACCAAAGCCCAGCTGCCAATCCACGACACCATGGCTCCAATACACCTCGGCTCAATATATTCGCCTTGTTATATAGTCTGGATCCATTTTGGAGCCCAAAAACATGCATGTGGGGTTATAAAAACAGGCTGGCCGTGTTGTTTCCGTGTAGTGTAGTAGGATTAGGGTTAAGCTAATTAATTCAATTGTTTGTCACAGACATCCTCAGATATTTCAAACTTAGTGTAGAATGTTGGGTGTGTTTATTCCTGTGTTTTAGATAATGCAGAATTTCGAAGAACAGAAACCCAGGGAACATAAATTGGACTAGTGTGTGCTGTGTTGGCATTATTCAAATCATGACAATGGTTGAAGAATAAACACTGTGATTTGTTGATAGATTTTAGTGTAGAAATATGTGACCAGTCGCGGCAAAAAGGAAATGTTGTCGGCAAACACAGTTTTGAGTTAGAGGCCAATGCCAATATATTTGGTGAAATATAAAGGAAATAATAGAAAAAAATATGCTTCTTCAAATCATATCTTGTGATTAAAAAGTCCGATCACCTTCAACATGGTATCATTTTCAAGCTTAAAAGGTGTTCTTCCAATTCATGACAATAACACAAAATTTACTCATGCCACCAACATGCCCATTTTGATGTGACGGGTCACATATGGGGAAATTTATGGAAGGAAAAACATATTTTGTAATTTTCTGGCATGAGGACATCAAGACACCCAATTAGATCAATTTAGCCTTACAATTCATGTAGAGGCCTAAATGTATTGTAAAAGTGTGTCTTTAACACTTTCCACGCAGCAGGCGTCTGCAGACGACATTCCAAAAATTGACAAAATGTTTCAAAAATATCAAAATTATTGAATTTCATTAATATATTTGGAATCACCATGAGAGAGCTAGGAAAGGTTTCTGAAAAATGTTGTTTTGTATAATATGGTATAACCAATAGCAGCGTGGAAAGTGTTAAGCAATGTTACATGCTGTTTTATGTAGAATAACATGCTTTTTACAATAATAAAAATTCTGCAATAGACAATAACTGGGACACTACTCACCATAAAGGTTAATTAAACTGTAACATGTTGTAATAAGTCAGAAGAGGCTGACCAACAGCAAAATGGTAGATAAATATGAAATAAATTGGGCTTAAATTTTCCTTGCTCTTGTTTCTTCCGTTTTTGTTAGAACATGCCATATTCTTAATTAGCCTCTGGTGGTCTGTGGTATTATATAAGCTTATCCTTAACAAAGACAAAATAAATCAAGTATTTGCCATACACATTTATAACAAATGATCTCGCCTCTCTTTAAACTTGTCACCCCTTGTATACTAATGGCACGTCCTGGAGGTGAATAGACTGTTAATACATATTGCACATCTCAAGAAAGGAATGTGTTTGTAACATATTAAATGATATAACATGGATTGAATTTTGTGTTTAGAATAAACCCTGTTTTGCCCATTTGGAACCAAATGAAAGCAAGCAAACACCTGTGATGTTGTCGGGTTGAAACTTAAATGCTGCTCGTTGATTGGTTCAGTGTATACTGAAACAGTTGAGTGATACATGCTGATTGGTTGAAAATTGCCATTGTTAATGGAATGTACATGTTGATTGGTTGAAATTGAGACTTCTTAACAGATTGGTGTAAAATGTTGATTGGTTGAAAGAAGGTGACATTGTTTCTGATTGGCTGTCTGTGCCATCATAACTAATTGCTGCATTCGGAATATTCATCAAACTATGACGTCATAACTGGTTGCTGCATTCGGATTGGTTGTGAACTGAGTGCTACAAGTGCTTACTATATTCGATTGAAAGGTAGATCTAGAATCAGATTGGTTGGTGGCTACGTATACTGCTCAGGGTTACTGGGCACTGGCTAGGGAGTTCATAGAACCGTCTAGTGATGATATCGAAGCTCGGTGGCCATGCATGTCGGCTACGGATGATGTGTTGAAGAGTTTATACCAGCCCATGGTGGCGCTCCCTCTATCTAAATCGTCCAATAAGATTTGAGCGACCCCCATGAAGCATTTGCGGTCCATACGACCATAGTCACCCCATACTGTTATCTGTGTGGATTGAAAAATATTTAGTAAAATTCGATAATTGATAACAGGAGATTGAAGACAGGTGCGTGTCACAATGATATATCTTGGTCACGTTTAATAAGAGATCTTGAATTGGTTCTGATCCTGTCAGAATCTTGGCCATTTTGTAATTATCTAAAGGTCCGTATATGTGATGTTGAAGTGATGCTGACAAAAAAAGTATACTTAAACTGATACAAATTTTATCACCCATAACCATAAATTAACCAAAATAAGACCTCATTTCAGTTCTTAGCATGAGGTAACACTGACCCAGTGGAGCAGCTAGAGAGGGGAGGGAGAGGGGCAGAGAGATAACCTGGTGTCATATTTTCCTTTACCGATCCAATCCTCGATTATTTGTTTTAGTATCAGTTGACCTGATACGCCAATTTGATGTTCTCAACCTAAAATATTTGGCTGCATTGTTAATGGAAAGAGCTGCCGAAAAATGAATGGATTTGATGTGTCCCAGGAAGCATTTGATTTAATTGCATTTGTTTCTGTTATTTTAACCCCTCCAAATCTGGTAATTTTAGTACAAAATGATTGAAAATGTAACAATTTAAATTTATTACTGATGTATGTTGTGGTGTTTTTATGACGAGATTGATGCCATACAAAATTTATTTCTCAATATTGGGAATTGGCGATCAATGTAGACAATGTTATAACATATGTATACCATCCTGCATTGATACTAAATTGAAGTAGGCTTCCCTGCACATGCGCTCCCTTCAAATATCACTAAATGAAGTAGATTTCCCTATACCAACGCTCTATTCAAAGACCACTAAATGAAGCAGGTTTCCCTATGCCAGCGATCCCTTCAAAGACCACTAATGAAGTAGGTTTCCTATACCAGCACTCCCTTCAAAGATCACTAATGAAGTAGGTGTTCCTGTACCAGCGCTCCCTTCAAAGATCACTAAATGAAGTAGGTTTCCCTGTACCAGCGCTCTTTTCAAAGATCACTAAATGAAGTAGGTTTTCCTGTACCAGCGCTCTTTTCAAAGATCACTAAATGATGTAGGTTTTCCTGTACCAGAGATCAATGAATGAAGTAGTGTTTTTCCTGTACCAGCGCTCCCTTCAAGGATCTAAATTAAGTGGGTTTCCCTACACCAATGCTCCCTTCAAAGACCACTAAATGAAGTAGGTTTCCTGTACCAGCGCACCCTTCAAAGATCACTAAATAAAGCAGGTTTCCCTATGACCGCAATCCCTTCAAAGATCACTAAATGAAGTAGGTTTCCTATACCAACAATCCCTTCAAAGACCATTAAATGAAGTAGGTTTTCCTGTACCATCGCTTATTTCAAAGATCACTAAATAAAGCAGGTTTCCCTGTTCCAGTGATCCCTTCAAAGATCACTAAATGAAGTAGGTTCCCTGTACCAACGCTCCGCACTCCCTTCAAAGATCACTTAATGAAGTAGGTTTTCCTGTACCAGCGCTCCCTTCAAAGATCACTAAATGAAGCAGGTTTCCCTATGCCAGCGATCCCTTCAAAGATCACTAAATGAAGTAGGTTCCCTGTACCAGCGCTCCGCGCTCCCTTCAAAGATCACTATATGAAGTAGGTTTTCCTGTACCAGCGCTTCCTTCAAAGATCACTAAATGAAGCAGGTTTCCCTGTACCAGTGATCCTTCAAAGATCACTAAATGAAGTAGGTTCCCTGTACCAGCGCTCCGCGCTCCCTTCAAAGATCTCTAAATGAAGTAGGTTTTCCTGTACCAGCGGACCCTTCAAAGATCGTTAAATGAAGAAGGTGCCCTTGTAAGTTCTTTACAAACTTATGCTCCTTCAAAATATGAAAATCCGGGGCTATTCCAACGTGCAACATAACAATAACCTACCTGTAAGATTTTACCCCTGTAATCCTCTGGGAAACTTAAAACCTGTTGGTACAGTGGATCCAACGTATGGCGTGCTATTTTGGTTTTCCTCTTCCCCACACAACGTTTGCCGTCCATTAGGTAGACTTTAACATACGGTGCTGTAACCATGATAAATAACGATTAGTTATAATTAGTTGATGTATTATTGAATGTATGAAACACACAAACATTCATGATAAGCATTAACTTTTTTAGAATCATTTTAAAATGAATACCAAATCTTATCATATCATCTTTATATTTCAAATGGATTGATCTAGACCCCTCTATGTGAAATTTTTTGGGCAATCACATGACAAGAGATCGTCATAGATGGTTGGCAGGTCGTGATTATTTTTTTCGTACATCAGTTTAACCAAAATCAGTTCATTTGTTTAAAAATGTAAAAAGAATCATTTTATTCAGTGAATTTTGCTTTATTTTGTATTAAAACGGAATAAATAAATTTGGTTAAACTGATGTACAAAAAAATAATTGCTGGCAGGTCATATCCAGCAGCAGGCTTCTGTCTCTTGATAACAATGGCTTCTCTGCTCTTTCTCTTCCAAAAATGATCCTCCCTGAGGTAATAACTTGGACATTGTTCACGCTGATATAATTTGAGATGTCTTTCGTTTGAGAGGGGCTAGCTTGAGGGTAGTGTGCTACTAAAACATATTACCAACAAATCTTCTAGTCTCATCCATATTGATTCTTGGGCAATCAGGACAGTTGATCTTATATACAACACCACATTTGCTATGGTCTTCAGTGTTTTTAGATGTAATAAGAACTTCTTTTTTGATGGTGATAGGTTTGTGGTATGTGTGGTACAAACATATCCAAAAAGGACTATGTATGCATAGATCATGACAAGCCTACACACCAGCACACCACTGACCGACGTCCTGACCCCTGACCTGGCCCCTAATACTTACCTGGAATCATCTTAGAGCCAGGCTTTGCTATCAAACCCTTGGCTCTAACTACTTCTACTTCTAGCTGGCCGTTTTTCTCGATGATAGTGAGCTGTATATCTCCTAGACAAGGCGAACCTAGAACTTGTCGACCTACTAGCTGACCAGGACCGAGGCCGTCGAGGAAGTCACCGATTTGACCGCCCTCTGGAGGCATGCGGAAAGACGAAGGCAACCATTGTCTGTGATGAAGGAAAATGAAAAGGAGGGCAATAGTTTTTTTGTTAGGCAGCTATCTTTATTTTATCCCTGAGTTGCACCTTATCTATAGGATGTCAATCAGTCCTTTTCTTATACATGATACAAATGCAAACACTTGTTTAGCAATTTTGCACCAGAGTTCAAAAGTCATATCACAATAAGGACGGACCATATATGAGGACCTGTGCCACTACACACTTGCTTGTCTTTGCTGAGAATGGGGCTTCCAGTGTGCTGGTGCTCTCAAATTAGCACTTTATTGGATTCACATTGCTTGCCCAATGACCTGACACTGTGTGTTAAGCTGTCAATCATCTTACGTTATGTTGCCTAGAATTCTCAACTGATATTCAGAGGCACATAGAGCGTATAATACCCATACAGGGAGGATCTTCTTTCATTTGTCAGATTTCCTCTCCCATTATTCTACACTGTAGTCCATGACTCAATGTGTTAAGGGGGCTGTCAACCCTAAAAACATAAACATGAAATGTATCAAGCGCTGTGACCTTTGAACTATTAATATGATTTATATAAAAGTATACATTTTTGAAAAGGAAATGTGTTGCAAAATCCATTTTGGTATCAAATTTCACTAAAAATGCAGATTTTTACAATGTTGACCAAAAGACACTTTTTTTGGCTCAAAATTTGCTACAAACGTAGAAAATTCAGTTTTTAATTTTAAAAAATGCTGAAATTGCACCAAAACTCAAGCATTGTTAGCCATTTGGTTAGAGTTTGATCCTCCCCCTCCCCTCCCCCAAAATTATTATAGGGGTGGTACACTACTTACTGACTGGAGCTATCACTACTAAAACTACAAACACTGCCATCGGTGCTTTCCCTGCTGGCTTGCTTTTGTAGTCTATTCCTCATCTCGACCGCCATGCCAACCTCCTCGGTCCGCACTATACTTTGTCTTTGGCCACGTTTCCCTGAAATGATACAATGCAGAGATGGTGTGAATGATAATATATCAGATAGAGATGGGTATCAGATAATAGGTCTATTAACACTTTCCACGCAGCAGGCGTCTGCAGACGACATTCCAAAATTTCACAAAATGTTTCAAAAATGTCAACATTATTGAATTTCATTACCATATTAGGAATCACCATGAAAAATTCATTAAAATAAGTACAAACATGCCTAGTATTGGTTCAGTAAATCTTGAGATAGACTTTGAAAATTATGAAAGGTTTCAGAAAAATCTGTTTTGTATAATGTAGAGCTTAGTTCCAAAGGAGTTAACTAAATGATTCAAAAATATCATAACTATTGAATTTCATTAGCGTATTTTGAATTACCATGAGATAAGTACAAACATGCCTAGTATTGGTTCTGTAATCCTTGAGATAGACCTTGAAAGTTTGGAAAGGTTTCTGAAAATTCTGTTTTGTATATGGTAAAACCAATTGCCCCGTGGAAAGTGTTAAGGATTTACAAACTGTGGTTTGTTTTCAAGTACAGTACTTACCAAGGGCACCATGAATGCGGTATCTGTCATGAATCTATAGATAACTAAAGGTGTTTTTTGAAATCTTATTATAATAGGAATATCACAGCGCTGGTATGGCTAATGAAAGTATAAGACAGATTGGTGTGTGTATGGGTGTATGTGCTGAAAACAACATTTTTCAGGTAGCCTCTTAACCATCCAGGTCTTATTCAAATTACACAACAATCTATGCTCATTACTATAAATGACACATTCCATACATATGTGCATGCTTCCTCTCCACTGTTTGTATACATTGAGAGTTTGTGTAACATCAGCCCAATCTCATTTTCAACTGTTACAGTAGGCCTATATCATTAATTTTGAACCACTGATATGAGATTTAGTCATAAAATTAAGTGCCTCTTACAAACCTTATGCCTCACATGAGTGCCCCTAAAGATGTTATTGGATATATGAACATGAATGATTTTCATGTTGGATACAACTGTCCCCAGCCACTCAAATCTGGGGCCACTTGTATTAAAAATGAACATATCCTGCTGTCAAAAAAGTGTCAAAAGGGTAGTCTTCACAGAAGCGTGATGTCTACATATGTACTGCCAAGTATCATAACACTTTTCATGCGGCAGGCGTCTCTGCAGACGACATTCCAAAATTTCATAAAATGTTTCAAAAATGAATTCAATTATTGAATTTCATTACCATATTAGGAATCACCATGAAAAATGTATTGAAATAAGTACAAACATGCCTAGTATTGGTTCAGTAATTCTTGAGATAGACTTCAAAAATTATGAAAGGTTTCAGAAAAATCTGTTTTGTATATGAAAAAGGGGCTAACTCACTTTTTGTCGAAATTGAGTTGTGTGCAGAACATGAAAGAGAGTTACATAATACATCTTCTAAACTTTGTTCTACATCTGTAGCATGTTCGGGTCCAAAGTTATGGCCCTAGGAAATTTGAATATAATTCACTATTTTTTAAGCCAAAATGGTGGAGATATGGTTCTTTTATTGTGGTAAAACATTGATAGGAATGTCCTTAATGAAATGCAATGAAGAAAACGTAAGCTGTATGGGAAATTTGTTTTGAACATTTTCTCACGAAATAACAAAAATTCATAATTTAAAAAGTTTAAGAGGTATTTGAATGCCGTTTTGTTTTCAATGTGATTTGACATTGTCTTTCAGGTGCACCTTATTTTGAAATGAAGATTGTTTGGTAAAGTGGTTTTTGAAAATTGGTCGAAACATTTTTGTTCCAAAATGAGCTAACTCCACTTGTTTCCGAAAATGAAACAAGACATCTGTTGACAAACTTGTGTTAAAAGGTATCTGTGAGTTTGAGAAAAACTACTTGTTTAGGGTTCATTGGGCTATTCTGAAAGTCCATACCTAAGCATAACATCAACCTTTGTGTAAGTGACTCTCAGAACTAATCCAAAACCAGGAACGTTCATTGAAGGAGAAATTTACTTTCTATTACCAAAACACAGTATCAAATGCTTTAAAATGGTTATCAAGTCATTTGATTTTTTCATCAAATCCCCCCCCCCCCCCCGATTTTGTTTAACTGTGAGTTAGAAACTGTATGGCATGAAGAATGTTGTCATAAGAAATGTTGCCATTTTTAATATTGCCAGCATGAAAATGTTGCAATTGCTATGTTCAGATGAAGTTGTGCTCTTCAAATCAGTTCTTGGCACAAAACTTTTGCAATCATAATAGTCACAACAACAAAATAAAAATATTCAACCCACGCAAATATTTCACACTTTAAACAGTAGGTTTCCCTGTACTAGCGCTCCCTTCAAAGATCACTAAATGAAGTAGGTTTTCCTGTACCAGGGTTCCCTTTAAAGATCACTTAATGAAGTAGGTTTCCCTGCACCAGCGCTCCTTTCAAAGATCACTAAATGAAGTAGGTTTCCCTGTACCAGCGCTCCCTTCAAAGATCACTAAATGAAGTAGGTTTTCCTGTACCAGCGCTCCCTTTAAAGATCACTTAATGAAGTAGGTTTCCCTGTACCAGCGCTCCCTTCAAAGATCACTAAATGAAGTAGGATGCATTTGGTACAAAAAGACGCAAGCACATAGCACCAACCCAGCACTTACAACCTTTTTGCACCCTTACCTGCCGGTCCTGAGAGATTGGACGTACTGCTACTCTTCTTGCTCAACCCCACTAGAGACGCCATCTTGTATCCAATACTAGATCTCCTTTTCCTCATGTCGTGTCGGTTTGGTT
This sequence comes from Ophiura sarsii, assembly GCA_035610835.1. NCBI lineage: Eukaryota > Metazoa > Echinodermata > Ophiuroidea > Amphilepidida > Ophiuridae > Ophiura > Ophiura sarsii. The sequence continues at coordinate 69,639,509 of CM069444.1, forward strand.
CCGCCGCAGAGTCCGAGATGCTGCCTTGCTGGTCGTAACCACCGTACATGTCGGCGCTGCTCGAGCTGTGTTTGAGAGTTTTTGTCCGCTGCGATGGGGCATTTTCTTGCATTTTGGCCGTGAAGGCACTACAGATAATATGATGGATGGGGGTAATGAGGGTAGATGGTAGGTAGTATAGGGGGTTTACAAAACGAATGACGATGACTTATCACAAATGCATAACGTTACATGGTGCAGATTAGTCTGAACTTTTCACATGGCAGCTACTCACAGGTGAGTAATGTGAGTAATTGTGTGTCATATTGTACTCATTTTAGTGAGTCGCATGAGTCTATAGAGCAATATTTGTGCCCAAATATATGGGTAAGCAGTTTTTCAATCAATCACAGTGTCAATGGTCTCAAATGGTTTATGGAAGATATGACACCTATTGGAATCAATTCAATCCAATTGAATTAAAATCAATTACATCTAAATTTGGTATATTTGATGGAAATTTCATCAATCAACTGCTACTTTAGGTTTTGCAGTGAAACTACATTACAGTCAACTTGATTTGGTAAGATAGCCATTAAATTTGAAATATTTTCGAAAACTGATCTTATGATGATGAATAACGGTCAGATACATGAAAGCTTAATTCATGTTTCCATCCCGATAACCCGTAAAAACTCAGATTTCAGCCATGTGAAAAGTTGTGATACATCCAGCAAAGACTAGCTCTATTGATTACTTGCTTTTTTTTGGTGTCAATTACTACGATTTGCTCAAAATACGATTTATACTTAAATAAAAACCTGTTTTTAAACGTTTTGTCATATAATATACAACTATAGTAAGTGAGGACAAATCTATATAATACAACTAAATTATTTAATTTTCAATGTTTCATCACAGAGTACTAACCTATTTACAGCTTGGAATGGTAATTTGTTTTGGACAATTTATTTAATTCCAGTTTTGACCAATAACATGGTCAGTCTTCAAAGTCAATGATGAACTACAGGCCTTCTTGATTTACACAATGTTGGATTCTTTATTTTTATAGAGTTAAATCCCATTATTTCATTTAAGTATGATCATTAATAAAAAAGAAACAAATATCAAATGCTGATATTGGAAAGTTGAGAAGAGGTAAAACTCAAACATTTTGTTTATATTTGCTTACATTTTTGGTGATTTACAAATCTAAGTTGGTAGATTTCATATAAATATAATATTTGTGAATGTTAACAATCTATTTCTTATTGAAATTGCTCATATAGAGGAAGGTCTTTACTGATATCTTATACTTTTTCTAGAATTTTTAAATCAATGTCATAATAGAGTTATGTTTTAGATTTTTCACGCAAATATCATAAAATTAATTAATTTGGAATATAAATATAATAAAATGGGTTAAACACATCAAACTGTGCATCATTTCTGGTAATAAACCTTATTTCGTATTCCTCTTTTAGTCTTCCTACGTTAATTAGTTTGCCAATAAGGTAATTTTCAACAGTTTTGCATTAGCAAATTAAATTGATAAATGAATATATTTAGCTACTCTTAAAGTTTACTGTAGACAGATGTGCTAAGAATGATCATTTCCAAATAGGTAATATCCTTATGTTCATCTAATCCTAATATGGTCATTTGATATCCTAATACTGTTCATCTTATCCTAATATGGTTATCTTATCCATATATGGTTATCTTATCCAAATATGGTTATCTTATCCAAATAAGGTTGTACAGTATGAGCAAGGTACGTTCGAGCTGCCATTTGATGGACATATCACACATACCAATTGTGCAGAAGAAGGGGCGATTATCCATACATGTACTGTTGTCCAAAGTTAAAAACTACCAAATGCATTATCTGACATACACCTCGTTGAAGTTTGGGCAAGCACAAAAATGTGATTTGTCCTCAGCATATTTCGCTCTTTATGTTTCAACTAAATTTGGGTTTACAGTTAGTATTAGTATAATATCCAACTGATACCAACTGATGAGTGTTAAGATAATCCAAGATATTTCTTGGCCCTTTTTGAGCGAATCTTTTTTCTGGAGCAGTTTTGAATCATTTTTGAGTACATGTATGAATAGGGTGCGATGATTGATGATTCATAAACTGGTATTCAAAAATATCTCAAATTAGACAAATCATATTTTCAAGAATTATTAGAATGTCAAAAATTCATTGTTATGTTAAAGTCAACATCAATGTGATTATAGATAATATTTGTCAAAACCAGTGATTGATGTTTCATTATATGCACTGGAGGATTTCATCAGAATGGTCCTTGATCCACTTTGGTGGCCTCAGTTTGTAAAACTTTCCATTTTTCTCAAAATTTGAAATAAAAAGTAACTTCCTATTTGAAGCAGGCTCTTCAGTTCCAAAATTTACAAGCTACTTCAGAAGTTGAGGCCCATGTTTTTAATTGGTAGGCACACATCCTTGCCCAATTACAATATCAGCCCCCATTATACAGAATCTCAATGAGCAAAATGTTTAAGAAAAATACCTCCCCCCTCCCCCCAATTTTTCTCCTTTCTACATATGTTGTTTTTGAAATTACTCCAATTGTGTGTGACAATTTGTCCTTTTGGTAGTAAATAATGAAAGTGAAATAAGCTTTATCGTATGATTTGATGCCTTCCTTTCTTTTGTAAAATGTTATGCCAACATGAATCATGGAAGATTGAACATTATAACCACCTGTGTATGATGTTGCTTTAAAAGAATAAACACTGACGTTCTGGTAATTTATGTAAATAATGACTAGACTTTGCTTGAGTTATTTTGCCAAATCCTTTGTGATAAAGGAGGCCAAATGTCTTAAAATTTGAAATTTGACTTGACATCTGACCAGACATTGATGATAAATCTCCTTAAATCTCCTTAAATTAATTAATTAAAAAAATGTTGATATTGTTATTCTTTTTGCAATTAAACCATTTTTAAAAATCAAAATTCATAAGCACACAAACTAAAATATATTTAAATAATATTTATAATACATAGGTGTGTTTTTTTCACATGAACTATGAAAGAATGTTTTTTGTGAGTACTAAAACACATTTTTGTGTTGATAATCTGCCCATAATTTGTCAAAACTTCATGAAACGGTTCAGACATTAAAGCCCCTTATTCACATAAAGAATCAGTAGTATGTGATGCACCTAACCGGGTTTGGTAAATTTTGAGATGCCCCACAAAATTCAACAAACCGCACAGCTAAAATGGGTTGTCTCTCCAGTGAGTCTCTGTGTGACATGTATAAAGTGAGTATGAACGCCACTTTACATGGCTCTTTAACACAAGACTGAGGGGCTACTCGGGTACAAAAGTCTGTTTTGAATATCTAAGAGGTCTGTTGGTAATACTAATGCCTCTCTACAGTAATGGTTGTGCAATGCATGTTATTTCTTTATTAGTATATTTTAGAGACAAGCCATCTTATCCATTGGTTCAACATACACTATTTAATACCAGTCCTATCATGAAGACATCAACAGTGGAAAGGCTGGGGAAATCCTCTCATTATTGGTTTTCAATTTTGTAAAAGATTTAGGGAAAATGTTGTGAATAAATCTTGGAAATTGATGTACATGATGACGTTCTAGCTCTTTTACCTAAAGAGAGGTTTGAATTTGCAACTGTACACCCATTAATTTAGTAGTCATGTTTAGTCTGTTTCACAACGGATTAAAGTAGATCAAAGTGGGGTAAATACATCATATATCCTGATTTTCAATTTACTTTTCTTCCTTAAGATAAGAGGATTTCCGCCTGATCGACATACTGATCACAACAATATTTTGAAGATCATTAAGAAAACAAAACTGTTAATCTGATGCTGTTTAATTAACACCCAGCAAGAAACTAACAGTTCAAATTTGTTTTCTTCATCTGACCTTACTTTAAACAGTTATCAATCATCAAATTTCTTCTCAGAAACACAGTTGTATTCCCCAAAATGTCTTCACCTAACCTTTTGTACACTTACTAAACTGTAAAAGTGTTATTTTTAAGCGCAACTGCATATACTTTTTATGCACATGATATATTCTCATCAGACATTAGAAATACGTTTGGGTATATATTACAACTGTGTTTCTGAAATACCATGACATCAATCAACAATTCAACATATTTGAAAATAATAATAATACATCCCAAAATATCCCTTCCCTATGCTTCATTTTTATCACCTTCATCGTACACTATTAAACAATAATAATTCTATATTGTAATATGTCATATATATCACACATGCTGTGGTATAATGTAGATAATCCATAACCCAAGAATGAGACATGCAAAAAAAGAATTCATATTCTATGTTGTGCCCAATATGCAAAGGATAGATTAAAGATTAAGGATGCTGTAATAGTGCCTTGTTAGACTGTATCTAGTTTATGTGACTGCTAAAAGTATTATACATTTTTAGAAAAGTGTTATTGGTATCATTGACTGATATACTTGTTGCAGTTAGATAAGGTAAATTAAGCAAAATCAGTAAAGATATGAGTGATTAATCTTAGATTTACGAAAATAAATAATGTCACATTGCTTGCCTAATTATTGTACGCTGTACATTACATTTGTTTTAGTTCAATATTTGACAGTCTAGTTACGACTGGTTGCGGGAGGAAAGAGGACAAAACTGTTTAAAAAATCGTAAAGATGGTTTTGGTACCGAAGGATCAGTATAACTTTAACCTTCCTATTTCAGTCCTAAATCAGTCCATTCTTATTGATTTTGTATTTAAACCGAGGGAACTACTCATTATGTCACACAAAAAACTACCATTGATCTGTGATTAAGCAGACCAATTGATCACACATCCCTGATAACAAAATAATTGTTGTCATTTAAGATGCTAAAACAACGGGATATTCCCCAATCTAAAGTTAATTTAACAAAAAGTTAAAAATAGACATGCAAGATATGTACCCAAACCAACCAGAATGTCATTGGCGTGGGAAACACATCAACCTAAAAAATGAAAACGACAGGTTTCCCGTTACCGATGAAGGGTCAACACAGTTTAACCTGATCATTAATGAGTTAGTTCATGGAATGTTTTGATGAGATTAAAATGGTGGGAAGATGGTTTTGTTCTAGCATGAAGTGAAATTTGTGGTTTGATAACATAACAAAAGTCCTGACAAATTCCATCTCTGGGAAAAATTGTTGCAACAATTTCCAAATGAGTGCCTCTTGAAACTGAAAAGCATAACAATTTATATATTACATGATGAAATCAAAGACATTTGAGTATTTTAGGAGTCAAAAAGGTATGCTTTAGTTAAATTTGAATAACTTTAATATGCAAACTCATGCAGAGTGGTGGCCATTTTTGAAATTAGCGTAATATTTGTCCATGAAGATGACACTTTTGGGATTTTGTATATGTTATTCCATCATCACAAATGTGATCAACTCCACTTCTTATAACATCACCATCTATCTATTTTTCCAGGATATTTTGACAGTCAATGAACGATATCATCAATACATAGAATGTTATGATACCACCACATAAGTCGACCCAAAGAAACATGCAGCACGATATCATCATCAGTATAGGAAAACAACATGAGTGTTGATTGTTTGAAGAATGTTTAATGAATATGAAATATGCTAGTATATAGTGTTGCTATATTGGTTACCGTATCGATTTGCGTGTTTGCCTAGGACTGTTTCGTTGTGCAATGATGACTGAAGGAACGCTGCCATAGTGGTACATGTGTTTTCTTGACGCACTGAAGTCGGTATGGTAAAGAATATTTTAAGTGGTATAAAATCTTACAAAAAAATTACTTGTTTACTTATTTTTGTTTGTTTGTAGAAAAGGATAATCATTCTTAATGTCTGAAAATGATAATCATTCTTAATGTCTGAAAATGATAATCATTCTTAATGTCTGAAAATGATAATCATTCTTAATGTCTGAAAATGATAATCATTCTCAATGTTGAAAATGATAATCATTCTTAATGTCTAAATTTGTAATGTCTTTTAATCTATTAATTTGTGTACATTAGTATTAACCTAACACTATAATTGAGAGTCATATTTAGTCTAGTACGCTAGTTATTTTAATGTATTTGATCAAACTTACCTATCTATACCGAATACTGATTTTAACTGACTACCTTAAAATCTTATTTACTAAAAATAAATTGTAATTTGCTTTCTTTCATAAGAATTCCTTCATTTGAAATCAACTGCATTTACTCAAAGACTCGTATCTAATGAAAATCATGCATTATTACTTTGTTTGTTGGACAAATCCCCAGATTTTGTCAAAGGTAGTAAAAATTTGGAGAGCTTTTATTTTTCTTTGAGAATATACCTATGTCTTACTTTGTGAATCACATGTGTATTTTGGGAGCTATGAAACAAAATATCTGCTGCTATTAACTGTTCATTGCATTTCTGGTTTGGTTTTATTCAGTGATCTATGATGTGTTTTACCATTTTTTACTAAGATAGACCAGTATTAGTTTTCAAGTTTTCAATGATATCTTGTTTTTGAAAACTGAAATAATGATAAAATACAAGAGGGAAAGGTATGTGTCTTATATAAATATATTCTTTCAACACTTTTGCTCCGAATCTTAACACCTTCCACACGGCAGGCGTTTGCAGATGACATTCCAAAATGTCACACAATGCTTCAAAAATGTCAAAATTATTGAATTTCATCACATATTTAGAATCACCATGTGAAATGCATTGGAATAAGTGCATTGCATTTGCATTGTAATAAATATTGGCTCAGTAATCCTTGAGAGAGACTTTGAAAGTTGGGAAAGGTTTCTGAAATATCTGTTTTGTATATGGTAAAATAATAGCCATGTGGAAAGTGTTAAAAAAACTTTTGTGGGAAGGCGGCTCTATTTGTGTTTTGGCACACTGTACTATGGTTATAACCCATGCATTCACAGGAGGCCTAGTATGGGTCAATGACTACAGGTACATTCCCCTATCATGCTTATCAAAAACACTGGTTTAAATCTGGGGTAAATGGGCACAGGCTCTCCTAGCGGAATTATAGCACTAAGTGGGTTTTTTTCTGTTTTTGGCAAAATGGGTGGAAGAGGACAGGGTTCTTCCTGATAATTTTCAGTGAGAAGAAAATTAGAAAACAAACATCATGCTATAGTTTGATCCGCTCCAAATTGGCAAAGCCTCCTTACAGCAGCGAATGAACACCGAAGGACGCGTCCTTACAGCAGCGAATGAACACAGAAGGACGCGGTGCGCAGGAAAGAAACAAGCGCATTGTGCATCATACGCGTAACATGTGTATGCCATCAAAACAGTGTACGTGTGGCCATAATCGCGCATGTATGCGTGGATTACTTTTGTGGAGAGATAAAAACAATATTTCTGGCTTATTTGGAACTGATTAAACTATAAATTATGAGGGTTGGCTCTTTTTTTACTAAGTAAGAACAGGATTTTGCTCCGATAAGTGACCTATGTTTTGTCTTTTTGGTTATACTATAGGAACAAAGTTGTCTCAGATTCCTCAGACACACAATAGTAAGCTTATTCATAAAAAGGTGCAAAACTGTGTTACATTTTGTAATTGAACCTCTTTTTCTCCCTTTTGGTTTACCTTAACACTTTCCATGCGGCAAGCGGCAGTAGACAACATTCCAAAGTTTCACAAAATGATTCAAACATTTCAAAATTGCTGAATTTCATTACCATATTTGAAATCACTGTGATAAATGCATTAAAATAAGTACAAACATGCCTAATTTTGGTTTAGTAATTCATGAGATATACTTTGAAAGTTGGGAAAGGTTTCTGAAAAATCTGTTTTGTATATGGTAACATAATAGCCGCGTGGAAAGTGTTAAACTTGTGTCTGTTAGATCAAAATTTAGTGTGTAATCAATATGGTATACAATTGATGCAATTGTTTTGTTTTGTTTCTTATCATATATCTTTCAAACTTGTCCTCTATTATGAAGACAAGAGAGACAGAAAAAAGCTCTCAGCTATAATTGATGTTTCATACAGAGGTGCATGACAAAAGATGCCAATCTAAAGATTTCCCTTTGTATAATGATACAGAAGTTCATTTTTCACTCCATATCAAGTTTTCAAGTTCATCTTTTTTTCTGTCACGCACAAACGAGAATCTAAATTGATTATCATTTTCAAGGGATAGGGAGAAAAGGGGGATGAAAAGGGTGAATGATTATAATACTCCACTAAATAGAGACAAATCTACATAAAAGGGGATCTACACAGAATGATTATGATGTATATCTATCCAACACATATGACTATATACCATGACTACGTATAAAATGGTCAACACAGACGACAGTTAAGTTTCGGTGAAAACACAATGACACATTTAATGCTATCGGAATCAGAAACAGTTTCTCCATTTTTTACTACATATATTTTAATGCTACTCTGTAGAATTCCCCTTTTCTTGTCTTCTACAGATCACAGCAATCGATCTAATCGATTGGCAAAACCAATGATGCTACTTTTTAATTACTCTACTCAAATCTTAATATGCAATAATCTTGAAGTGTAAGTTGCAAACAACCTGGTGTATATCAACTTGATTTATGAGGTTTGTAAAGGTTGCTTATTTGAAAATTGCTATATTCCACAAATATTATAAACTTAGGTGTACGTTGTAATGAACTCTGCAACAAATGTTGTCAATTGCTATATGTGACCATAATGAGAATGATTGAATGAATGATATAAGTGACGGGTGATACAAATTATGACTGCAGTGCACTCAAAAGTCGATTCTAAGTAAAAGATGACCTGCTATCAGGTAGAAAAGGGGCAATTTTTGGCAGAATTTCCTCAAAATAGCCCTCATAGCCAAAAATTATTTTAAACCCTGGTAGCAAGTCATAAATGCTGCAGTGCTATCCGCATTTGGCCTAGATAGTAAGTGATGAATGTTCTGATATGAGCAGTAAATAGCAAATTGTGAATATGACTTCACCCAGTAGTGTTCAAAGTGAAAGTACCTCATAACCAGGTGGTCTCCTTGAATGGAAAAACAACAACACCTGCAGTGAATTACGAGTTATGAATATTCTGTAATCAGCAGTAAAATGACATGTTATGTATATTTAGCTTTTAGCTGCCAATATCAAGTTACAAATTCTACTGTACTATAGATGGGGTGACATGTGTCGTCATGCCAGCATTTGGTCGGCAGTTGCCCACGAGTTGCCATTGTTCTTTTCCCGGCGGTGTGTGTGCGCATCCTGTTGGGTTTAGGACCTGTGCTTTTAAAACTCGCGCCAAAGCATTATCAAGGGCAATAAGGCATAGTGGACAGTGTTGTGGTCATATGCTGTTCCCTCAAGCATGTATCGACAGTCCAGTCCCCGTGCCTGTAGTTTTTGTTGATAAACCCCATCTATATCATGATCACCATGGTAGAGAGAGATTTCTGAATGCTTTGCTATTATTAGCAGTAGATAGTAAGATGAAATGTTGCAGTGCTATTAGCAGTAGTTTGCTGTAGATAGATACTTCTATATGCAATACTATTAGCAGTAGATAGTAAGTTGCTGCAGAGTCCATTGTCTTTAAATACATACTAGAAAATGTCTTACAACTAGCTTAGTTTACTTAGATAAAGTATCATGAACATTTCAATAAAACATTTGGTTTCCACACTCATCAATACAGTAAGTGTGTTCTTTCTCAGAGATCAGCGTTTTGTTATCTCATTTGTTGGATAATTCAGGCTGCATGAGCACCCCAACTTTGAGAATATCTGGTGTGTGTTACACTTTGCTTCACATTGATGGGTTGCAAGATAAATTTGACTGTTTGATATCGGATGATGTTATCGAAAGATAGCACCATCTTGTTTTACAAGTATCTTGTAAATCTTGTTTTACAGGTATTTTTAATTTGATTAGTCAATAGGCGACTTTGTGCTTAGCTTGAACTGTAAACTGTAGTAAGATTAATTTCATACATTACATAAATGAAGGAATGGGTGAATGAGAATAAAAGTGTAAAATAAGTACTAAAATAAGTACATCACAAGAACATTGGTGTACATCCATACAAATATCGAAACATGTACTTGTACCAGTATTAAGAATTCTAGGAGAAAAACCCTAATGAATATATTTTGCTACAAATCCCAAAATTGGGATATCACATTCTCTAATAGTGGTATGTAAACAATTTGCTAAGGTTTTAATATGGTTTTATAAGATCTCCAAAAGTAGTCACTCTTCCTATGCTTATTTACATAATACTTATAGTCGATTTTTGGCATAAAAACCCTCTAATTTTGTAAGAAAATCGGACAGATTCACAAAGTCCTTAACTAGCCAACAATGGCCTAAGTGCCTGAATAAGTAACTATTTCCCTTTATATATATTTTTAAATACTTCAAATATATACACATCATTTCAATCTAGTCTACGGTTGCATAAAGAAAGAAAGACTCTTATCAAATTGTAAAGGTATATCATATTAGAAAAATTGAAATTGTTGACAGAAAAAATGGTACAAAGTTTAAGAAAGTGTAAAGGTATTAAATTGACGAAAAACAAAGATTAAAGATCTTTCTATTTGTATCTGACCTAAATAATGTATAAACAACACGGCAGCATTATTAGACCTAATATATCGAGTGTAATGTGCTTTTGTCAGTACACAAATCGTATAGCTGTGCTGTGAAGAGATGCTATCAATAAAGTTCTTTGCCAGTTAAAGGGGCATTGAGAGATACGTATGGGAGTGCGCCCTCAAATATCCTGAAAATCAGTTCTTTTGCATCAAAGTAATACTTAGGCATATACTAACTACCATCTAAAACAGTTTACCAACATTCGCCGTTGATCATATAAAATTTTATGATTTCCTTAGTTTCTATATGATCATATCTAAACTAAAAGTGCTGAATTCGGAAGTTATGCTACGTTTTACTCACGGAATTTCGTGGCAAATCTCAACCCGGAAGTGCCGTTATTTGCTTAGTTTGGCATGAAGGTAATGTCGGAATTGTATGACAGTTTGGATTTGGGCTATGTTGATGATTATCTTTACGTTATTTGGTCATTTAGTATATCGATACATCTCTCAATGCCCCTCTAACAAAACATGTCATGACAGAATAGTTACAGAGCCGGTTCCAAATATCAAATGATATTATAGGCCAAATCTGTTGTATACTGTAAAAGTGTAAATGTGCGCGCTTTGCATAATTTGAACAATTTTGCTTGGTTTTTTTCTTCACGATTTTTAAGCTTCCTTGCATAGACCTACAAACCAAATTAATATATTTGTGAGTTTTTATTTTCATGCTTGCTGATTTTAGCACAAAAAGCATTTCACTTTAATATACCTATATCACAGTGATCTGCGAGGATGGCGAGGGATGGGACCCGTGCATTTAAATGAGGAAATCATGATCATTTAATTGTGTGATAAGAGTTATTTTTACATAAGGGGATGTAGATTTATGACTGATTGGTTGAAAAATGCAAAAATCTTAAATTTTTTTGGTATTTCAGCATAAAAAATGGAATTACTTAAGGTGGACAAATAGTGAAAATTGGCAAAAAACTGCTGAAAATCAGTAAAACATTGGGGGAGGAGAGATGGATATTTGCATGTAGGATCCGTTCTGAAAGTCGATACATGAGCATGGTGTCCCCTTTTGAATATAAGTGCCACCCCACCCCCTGACCCAGACAGACTATGACTGTCTGCTTTTGAGAGTGCAAATAATAATAAAATATTACAAGTAAAGTTGCTCCTCAAAGTTCATTAACAAATGTATTCTCAAAAATTAGGCAAATATCTACTTCCTCTGTACACTTCCTATAGAGAATAAATATTCAGTGTCTGGGTGTCTGTGTATAATCTAAAGTAATGGTAGGTTTTTATTAAAGTGATGGCAAACATAATCTCATGATGAACATTTCCTTTGAAACATTACAACAATAATCCTGTTTAAACATGAATTCAGAAAGCAGAAATGTTTGATGTGTTTATACCCCCATTTTAAGCTTTAATATTGCAAAAGTGAACATTTCATTTTCACGCTATATTTATGTTCACGATTTTCACGCTTGAACCACACAAATATATTTCTTTTGCGTATAGGTCTATGTGATGAAACTACAAATCGTGAATTTAAAAACGCACAAAACAGATGAAAATCTGCTGAGCGCGAAAAATTTATCGAGCAAATAGAGTGGCATCTTTGGATGTAATTTAGCAGCATTTTAATTTGTATCTAAATATATTTATAAATTGTAAAAGCTAAATATAATTGTAGATTACGTCTAAATAGGCCTCATGGTAGTTTTAAGCAGTTTCCAAAACCAAAATTTTCAATAATTTATTATATACTCCTTTATTTTTAATATTTGAATTCATATTTGACATAATATTCTCCTTTAAATTCATTGTTAATATTGAAAAACTACTTGATTGGTTTATGATAAACCCATTTTTGATCTTTTTACATTGAGGTCCAGTTTTGAGGTATTATGGTTCAAGCAGCAGTGATAGTATGGTCCATATTTATTTTAAAGAAATATCTAGATACACTGGTATGAAAAACCCTGATAATTAGTAATTTGGAATCATTTGATTGAAATGCTCAATGTAAAGCCAAGTATTGGCTATTGTTAAATTCTAAAAATACTATTTAGTATGACAAATTGTATATAAAGTTGCAACTAAATTGTAAATCAAATTGTATATAATTATATAGCTATATAGGTATCATTTGATTGCTGATTCCAGATATTCTCTCATATCGAATTCTAGAAACACTAGTTGAATTCTAAAAACACTGGTATATGAAAACCCTGATTATATGTACATTGTTTGACGGATAGGCTAAATGCAAGATCAGACATTTGCTCATGTTTAATTCTGGCACGTTTCTTACTTACATTTTGACGCTTTCCACGCAGCAAGCGTCTGCATATAACATGTCAAAATTTGACCAGAAAATGTCAACATTATTGAATTTCATCACGATATTTGGAATAACAATGAGAAATGCATTGACATAAGTACAAACATGCCTAGTATTGGTTCAGTAATCCTTGAGATAGACCTTGAAAGTTAGGAAAGGTTTCTAAAAAATCTGTTTCGTATATGGTAAAACCAATAGCCACGTGGAAAGTGTTAAAGAATCTCTATACTATTATTTCCTTGAAATTCAACAGGTGTAGCTTTCATAAAAAAGTGTTTATCTTTTTCTTATGTATAATAAATAGACCTATCTTTTATAAATAAATAATAAATACACCTCAAGTCAAGTAAAGATTTTGTATTACTCTTAATATAAGATGATATTTTCTGATAATAATATCACAAATCTATCTATTTACTTTTATCATTATCACTTTAACTGCACTAACACATATATATTGTAATTATTGAAAGCAATTCCAGAAAGACAAAATTGAAAGGTTTTTAATTAATCAAAAAACACAAACGCAAACCTTACTATGTACAGTGAGCAATAGGCACTAAACTAATGCCACTTGAAATATTAGTGAATATGTAACACTTAATTGTTTTTCTATGACATCTACTTAATTATGAAGAAAACATTATTTTTACTTATATATTACAAGATTTAATAGAATATGATTACGAGGTGGAATTGATTATAAATATCATTCAAGTATTTACATATTATAACTCATTTTGTACACATATTAATTGAACTAAACCTAATGTTTTAAGTAGGATATTACTTTCGCGACGAAGAAAGGTAGATATTCTATTTGTATCAATTCATATAAATACAATATTGATCCCAATTATATACAAACGATCTGACACAACCTAAGGTTTTGGTAGGATGATAATTTTTTTTTGTAGATCTGTGATGAAATTTTTCTTCCTAATAAAGCTCGTACACTCAAAGCTAGTCCTAAAATACCCCATGAAACCCTGATGAGTATCAACACTATACAAACTTGGTATGACCCCCTATAATGAAGGGATATTCAAGTTAAAATACATTACCCCTATGGAAGACATGACCTTAATTACAGTCCCCACAGGGAAAGTGAATATTCAAATGGGGTTACCTTAACCCGAACTTCCAGGAGTGTTTTTGTGAATTAAACTAACACGGGAGAAACACATATTAAATTTGAGGGAAAAATCAGTCTCTGCATTTTTTAAATCACCATTTTGAAAAATATCTTAATTGTAGGGTCCTGAATATTATAGTATATGTTACAAACACCATTTCCTTCACTTATAAGCAAAAAACGGGTGACATATGGAATTTTTTTGGTGAAAATTTCAATTTTGGCCTTTATTTCACTGTACAGCGAATACGGCAGGACTTTGAGGTCGGCCATGTTTAGTGACGTCATGTGTTAGATGTTTGTAACTGTTTTGGTATGTATGGAAAGAGGGGACTTCTAGTTATACCATGGTACCCAAATAAGCATACTCCGCATCTTGGTTTGAATTTTTTTAGAGGGGTCTCCCCCCCCCCCCCTTAGGTAGCAGTGTTATAAAAACGTCTCAGGAGGACGAGGGTTAATAGATGACTCCATTTTAAATCTACACTCCCTGCGGGGAAAATAAAGGTTATGTCTCCCATAGGGGATGAATAGATGTCAAATGAAATGCCCAATAGTGGTATAAATGTCATATAGTATATACACATAATGCTTCTTCTACTGATCATCTTATCATCTTAATTAAACCTATTCACCAATAAGGAAACTGTCATCATCGAAATAACAAGTCGACATTCCTTTAAACATCTAGCACATCACTTAATTACCCTCATATTATTATTGCTACGACTTCTCTCGATGTCGTGTACCATGTACGGCCCCTTTAAACATTATTCAAAACCTTGCGTGTGAAAAAACAGAGCAGCACCAGCATTCTTTATGTGTGTAGTGAAATATTCATAAGGGCTATATAGCTAGCCAACATATGAAACCTGAAAAGGCCCAAATGTGACTGAAATATCTTTGTCATGATTCAAGTTCTGCTGTCAATTTTTGGTACGACCTCAAATGTCTTGAAATCTTGGCATATACAAGGTGTGTTTGTGTTTTGTGCATAAAAGCATGATTTCAAAATGTTCATGGGAAAGAAATTATGTTAACACTTTCCACGCGGCTACTATTTTTACATACACAGAACTGATTTTTCAGAAACCTTTCAAAATTGTCAAAGTTTATCTCAATGATTACTGACCCAGTACTAAAGCATGTTTGTACTTATTTCAATGCATTTCTCATGGTGATTCTAAATATGGTAATGAAATTCAATAATTTTGACATTTTTTAAACATTTTGTGAAATTTTGGAGTGTCGTCTGCAGCCGCCTGCCGCGTGGAAAGTGTTAAAGTCAGACAGAAACCACAATCTGGCCATGATGGCAAAGAATGCAGGATAAACTTCAGAAGGAAATAAAAAAAGTAAAAAAGCTAGATATTCACTCACATTCAACAGTGTTAAAAATGACACCCAAATGTTATAGAGGACTCATTTCTATACAGTTATGTATGTAGGACACAGTACTGTGCCCATGGGAATCAGATTATGAATAGCTAGAGTGATATGCACTATGCATCAAGTGGTCACGGTTTCTTGACAGGTTTGTTAGGAATAATTCCTAAGTAACTACAGGGTGTCTCAAAATTGACATGATACCTCATACCTCTAGTAAAATATTTTGTAATGTATACTGAAAAACAATCAGATCAAAACACTTGTTGAATCATGGTAGGCAAAAGAAATTACGACCCTAATTTGTAAGATTTAAGGGTCGGTCACTGAGGGCAACCCATCGTTCATTACAGTTCTGTTCCCTGTACATTATTCAACTTTCTTGACTACGGCTTTGATGCTTTATCCAGGGTAATAAATTATCCCCTCCTACACCATTTATCTGATTTATTTTACACCACCCGTGTCTTGCCAGCGTGCTTGCTACCATTTCCACCGCTGTCCTAAGAATGGCTCAATGCTCTTTAGTCTGGGTGTAACTAGAAGCCCAAAATTTTACTTTTGAAAAATGTTGTTGTGTTAAGAAATTCCAAATTTTAACTTCAATTTGTCATAAAAACTAGTGCTATATCATATTTTGTAAAAACAAAATCGCAATTTATTATCCAAAGAGCAGATTTTAGTCTTAAAACTAGCCGAAATCTGGCTGAAAGTCACCGCGTGTGCTTAGTCATGTGGCAAGACTGCAGCACCTACGGGCTTGCTACAAGTTCCACCGCTGCCACACTTAAGGGCCCCCAGCATGCGCTCAATGGTGTTGGATGGATGTAATTCTTGGGTGGAGTTTACTAATACTAGCGTCATGGCCAGTTCAAACTGTCAAACTTTGGCTCAAACATTACAGGCAACTGGAATGTAATGGTTGTTTTTTTGCCTTATGATATATCCTACTATTTACTTAGCTACTCATCATAAATTATATTAATTGATAATATGCTTTGTAACAAAAATATATGCATAAGTTGAATACTTTTCACGGTGGGAAATCAAATTGCAAAAAATGTCAAATCATATTTATTATGTTATGTTGCCCTCAATTGCAAAAAATCTTGAAGTCGGATTGGTCGGTCAAATTCCCTTTTTTTCTCTTTTTTTTTGCTGACAAATATTACAGACAGACCGTGGTTCATGTCAAGACAAAATTGGTAAATGTCAATTTGACTAATGTTTCTACTGTAATTATGGTTTTTTTTAAATGTATTCAAGCAAATGAATTCATATTTCAAGCAGAAAATAGTAGTATTTTGACAATTTGGGTACAATTGAATCTTTAAAAACAAAAAACAAACAAATTGCAATTCTAATATCTGAGGGCAACACACACAAGAAAAATAGCCTTAATAAAAAAAAAAAATTCTTCATCTTGTTGAGGCCAAGTACAGACTACTGTATGTTCTAGTACTACAGCTAGGTATTTGTTTCACTTTGATTGTATGTTTGTGTTTTATGTAACTTTATTTTTACAAGTGATAATTTGGGTTTTTTGAGTAACTTCTTTGTTTCTATCTGTCCTTTTGAAGTAATCTAATTTCTTGATATATCTACAGATTATAACGAGGTATCTTCTTTGTTTGAAACACTTAGGTATGGAGCAAACACGTTTACTATAGCATTTGCTCATGCTATATTTAAAATGAATGAAATTTAGTTGAGTTCTTTTAGAAAGATCTAATTATAAGAACAATAGGTCAAGTCTTGATGCAAGACAATGTGAAAATGTATGCATGTACATAAGGATCTAAATACAGTAATAAAAAAGTAACTTTACAGGTAATAAATGGGCTTTTATCTCTAAAAATATATCCTACCTAAAAATATTAAATTATAAAGATGTTGAGAAATTTATCTTCTTTAATATGAGATATTGCACACTAGAAACTGTTGAATATTGAAGAAGTGACAATCCAAAATGTAAGGAAGACACAAATTCATTTTCACATTATACTTTTCAACACGGGGGAGAGTATCACAGGTAGCGTATTGATCCATCGGAACAATACGGCCGACTGTCCAACCTGCGCATGTATCCCCAATTGCACTACCGGTAATCTTATAATGTACCCGTAGCTGGGTCCGCGTGTAGAAAAGAAAAATGTGAAAGTGAAAATCAGACTTCACCTTACATTTTGGAGTATCACTTCCACAATAATCACCCAACCCTATTGTGCAATATCTCATATTAAAGAAGATAACTTTTTCAACATCTTAATAATTTAATATTTTAGGTAGGAAATATATTTTCAGAGTTACAAGCCCATTTATTACCTGTATAGTTACTTTTTTTGATGACTGTACTGTGTATTATATGTTAGAAATGTATTTAAGAAATGAGATCAGATAGACACCCAGCACCGCTTGATTCTGCAACGCCACACACTAAATAGTACTATGTAACTACAATCATGCTCAATCCTGACGATGCAAAGATAACGTTGATTTCACTCTTAAATTTAGAGAAACACTTCTCAATTTCAGACCACTACCAGAACAGACCCTATCATTTAGGCTTACTAACAATGCATTATGCTAATAAAAATAGCTCTTTTCAGAGCCACCACATATTTCATCATAGTTTATCCCAATGTACAATGTGTAAAGAGGCACTGAGAGATATGCATGGGAGTGAGCCCCAATTGTCCTGGAAATCAGGGTTTTTTTTTGTACCTACATAATACTTAGGCATATACTCACTCTAAGAAATTAAAGAACCCTTTTTTGTCCTGCCAGGAGAACCCTTAAAGGTTCTTTAAAGAACCAAAAATAGTTCCCCAAACGTGATACAGAACCATTTTTGGTTCTATGAAGAACCTTGTTTGGTTCATCAATTTTCAAGAACCTTTTTTGAAGGTTCAAGAGAGAGGTTCCTTATAGAACCTTCAAAAAAGGTTCTTGAAAATTGAAGAACCCCAAAAGGTTCTTCATCGAACCAAAAATGGTTCTGTATCATGTTTGGGGAACTATTTTTGGTTCTTTAAAGAACCTTTAAGGGTTCTCCTGGCAGGACAACTTTAGAACCATTTTTTCTAAGCGTGAACAACTACCCTCTGAAACAGTTAACCTTAAATACTCCATCTATCATGTAAAATGTTACGATTTGGTAATTTCGATGTAGATCACATTGTAATTATCAGCACCACTTGCCATATTAATGGCTTCAACCAAATTTCGATACCCGTTTTCCATAAATTATACACTTCAGGGTTCCTACGTTCCTCATCTATTAACTATTAAAACAAGCAACTTTTTCCAAATTTCATTTTTCTCGGCAATCTCTCAGTGGCCCTTTAAATACCCTATACTAATCAGAGTGACTGACAAAATCTCACCAATACCCCTATATAATATCTTCTACAGTATCAACTGCACACCCGTAATAGGTAACATATACCATGGGTTCATCTTTAGTGTAAGAGTCTGTCTCAAATAATACAGCATATTTTTCAATATCATATTTGAAAATTCCAGCATGATAATAGTTTTCAAAAAAAATCCACATATCTTCATATTTTAAAAGGTTTTGCACAAATGAGAGTGTGAACCATATCAGGAAAAGGTTCATTTCCAGCAATGTTTGGTTAGTTTAAACTGTTAGCAAGAAATGTAGGTAAAATATACAAAGTTTCTTGTTTATGGAGGGGGGATGCCTCAGGGTGTCATTGTAACCTTCACTCCATAGGTTTATCGATTTTACATGTTTGTCTCAAATTAATTGTCAAAAGATGCTGTACTATTTGAGAAACCCAAAGCAAAAGTGAAACCCAAAGTATATAAGCCGTAAATCTACATTAAATGTTATTGGTAACTGTACGTTTCATAGTAAAAGATTCTAAAGTTCAAAAGTTCTAAACACTACAACATCCCTGATACCCTAGCTATCATCTACTAGAGCTTTTATACACTTGTGATTGAAGTAGTCCCGCGGCAGAGTTGGTTCTTACATATCGCCTTGAATGATCGTGATTCTCTTAGATCTGTATATTATATAGGTATCCACGCATGGCACAATGTTTAACGACACAAACATGTACACAAAACGTAGCACACATAAACACATATAGAGATTGTACAAAACCAATAGTTACACCGTGTTTACATGAGGACAAGCGGAGAGAGAGGTATGTTGAAGAGTCGGAATAGAGTGGAGTGAACAAAATGGGAGGAAAATACGATTAAAAAAAACAAAAATGATAAAAATTATAAACATGCTTCACAGATATCAAGATGCGCAACAGAGGGGACACTAAAGTGTTAGAGAACAATTTTGTGCGTATAACTTTGTTTAGAAAAAGGTTAAAGGTTATAGGTCATGAGTAATCCAGAGACAACTAGTTAGTTCCCTAATAGAGCCCCAATTTATTGTGTATAACTTGACATTAAAATTTTAATCGAAAAAAACTGTAAAAGGTCATAAATGATCCCTTGGATATTGCTACTTTCCTACTGATGCAGACAACTCTAAGAGTGTGATTCCATTCCTTGGGTAATAAAATAAAAGGTTAAAGGTCGTAACTAATCCAGTTGCTCACCCATAATGCACCTGTCTTGAGAGAGCTTAAATTGCCTGAGTGATCATGCTATAAAACGTCTTGCATGTCAAAATGTCAAAATAACTACAATGCAATGAACAGTTAAAATGAGCAAATTTATAGCACAAGTTAAAGATATAAAGTATGCATTTCTTAAAGTTGGCAAGATGCTATTTCTCCGTATATAAAATAAACGTTTCGGTTTTGTAGGTATGCTTCAAAATCGAGGAGAAAAAATATAAATAACATAACTATAGACATTCATATCAAAAAATTAAAATAGCATGACTATACAATAACGACTGTGCATAATGAGGTTCTGTTTAACTTACTAGGGGATGAGTTCACCTCTTGATGCCAAGTAAACGGACCTATAGGGGATTAGATATTGGGAATCAGCTAATGAATATTCATATTATGCAAATTAATGCACCATATTTGGAACATCACTGTTCTTTTAGCTGACATGGGGATTAGTTCACCTCTTGAAGCCAAGTAAACGGACCTATAGGGGATTAGATGTTGGGAATCAGCTAATGAATATTCAAATTATGCAAATTAATGCACCATATTTGGACAATCACTGTTCTGTTAGCTTACTAGGGGATGAGATCACCTCTTGAAGCCAAGTAAATGGACCTTTAAGTATAGCAGAGGATTGTATTTGATGAATAGTGCAAATTCATTGATTTTATTTGAAGAACTCATTGCAATATATAATGATATGTGAACAAAAAAGGGTAATCAAATGAAATGGAAATTGTCTAATGCAGATTTATACACCATATTTGGTCAGTGTCAGTGAAAAGGATTATCTATTGTGTTAATTAGATGGTATGTTTTCATAAATATGCAAATTATGCACCATATATGGGCGTATCACTGCGCTACACAAGGGTGAATGAAAATACCTGCCAAGGGTAGATGGGAAGGATTTTTAATTTTAATTTTTGTTCTTTTAAATTTGGAACATCATTTTGGGTTTGTTTGGGGATGTTTTTTGTTGTTGGGGTGTTGTTGTTTTTTGTTTAGGGGGGTATTCAATGACAAAAAATAAATACAATCAACCTAATTATTGTTTAAATATTTTTTCCCCATCTAATTCTAAATGTCCTTAAACCACAATGCCATTTAGGGGGAGATGTCAGTTGTTAAATGTCACACATGACCTTTTTGACCGGTTAGATACAGTGTGCGCTTGTGAAAAATTTCAAATTTGTTTATTAAATAATTCAAATTAGGAGTGCATATTTCCATGATCTATATTATATCAAATCATATCAACAAACTTTAAATTTCCTAAATCTATCTATGTAGTGTGATGAATAAGGGTATATTGCATACCCTGGGGTGGTACTTAGTGAATATATAAGGTCACGGAATGTGCCGCCAATAAGGGTCCCATTTTTCAACCATCTGGTAAATGAATGACCCTTTTTCATATCCATTTTTGGTAAAAACATGGGTCTCAATTCATAAAAATTGCTGTTTTTCTCAGAAATGTTAGCAAAATTTGTCAAATATGTAGGAAAATTATTGGTCTCTGGTAAACATATGGGTCCATTTCCCCCAAAATAGGTAAATGTTTTGGTCAATTTTCATTTTGCCGACGGCACACCCCTACCAAAAAATTATCTGAGTGACCCCCCGCCCCAGATGCATATATTCATTTTTGGAAATTTAAAAGCAGTGAAACCTATAATTTGGTATGAACTATTATAGATTGTATAGAACATATTATTGTGTGATTATAAAAGTAATTATAAAAAATAGTGTAAATAAAGTGTGTAAATAGAGTGTGAATCTGAACATAGAATGCATTGTGCTCCCTCTCCAAAAGTAATGACAGCACAAATCCATAACCACAGAATCCCTCCGATGGCCCTCAAAAGGTGTGAACAAAAAGATACTCCATAAAATAGAGCTCACATTTTTCTCTAGCCCCATAAAAATCATATTATTCATGTGTTTAGATGCCATGTTAAGCATGCATTAGTTTTTAACCCCCTGAGAACTACCGGCCGATTGGTCAGAAAGATGGATACATCATTTATTGCACCAATCAGGGACATTGTTAAAATAATTGTATCCCTGATAAAGATCGGGTGAAATAGTTTAAAAGCTGTATCGTAATTGGTCATTCAAATGAGTATATCTTGTAATTAACCAATCAGAAGCGCTGTTAGATAGACTGGTAGTGCCCAGGGGGTTAAACCGTACGAGTCAATTATTTATTCCGTTGAAACTATACTATGCATAAACTTTATACCTTATAAAAAAATAAAAAGCCTATTTGCCTGTATTGGGGGCCCCGCACCATACATATATACATCAGAATAGCGGTTGATTGATGGTGAGTTTAGACTATGTAAACGGAATAAAAGCTTTTATATTCACTGATCATGAAATTGTTCTCACAGTTTTATGTCAAATTACACAAATTTAAATGTAAAGAGACAATTTAGTGCGTACCTTTAAAGTTAAATCCACACTAAGTTAATATTTTTTTGTAAATTTTCACACAAATAACACTTGCACGAAATAAAAATGTGTGATTATATTTCTTTAAGTACCTAATAACATGTGGGGAAAAAAGATTAACAGCTCAACATATTATGTGTAAAATTTGATAGTCTGCGAAAAATTATGCAGACGAAAACAGCTAATTTACGGTAATGGTTGGGCTGTGTTTTTAAGATTGGGCTTAGTTAACAGAGCACAGAGAGTAAATGCAGTATGATTTGATTGGCAATAATAAGGTTTTACACAGACATAGTAATGGGATGGAGGCCCATGTCTATCAAGTAATGTCTATAATGGTTTGACGAACAATCGCAATGATTTCCTGAGAAGTCGGGGATAGCAATCTTTTTTTAAGAAAAATTCAACAAGGAGGAACTTAGTTGCATTCGTGTTTGGTAGTTCTAAAAAATTGCTGAAAACGTGACAATTATTCTGAAATGTTGATTGCTACAACCTAAAATGTGTATAACTAATTTTTAAAAAATCAATTTTTAACTTCTCTTGACCCCTTTGCCGCTAAAAGTAAAATGTACATACTACTTGGTAAAATATGCTATAATTCACTGAACTAAAATGGATAAACTTGAGAAAAAATTACTAAAATTCATGTAAAACCGTACTGAATCCTACTGTGACCAGGGCCCAATGGACTATAACGCATACTAATTATGTTCTTTCATCAAAAAATTATTGTTGATTCAACGCATAAAGGTCATTTTATAGACATCATTTCAGGTGAAAAATATATGTGTGTTATTTAATTATGGTTACTATCCTATATCGGTTTATTTTGTTGGTGTAATTACTTCTAACATTACTTGCTAAGAATATTTGTTGATATTTTACAGATTATTAGTTTATGTGCTAAAACCGACTAAATTGGTTCCGCCCTAATAATACCAAATTCCTCCAAAATGTGAAATTTGTGAACTCCCCTTATCTAAATTATCAGCTGAATATAAATGACATAATCAATAAATAATAATACCACACCGATAATCCATACCCAATAAATGATCAATACAAAAGTTGAGTTGCAGACTATGAGTTGCAGACTATTTATATAGCTAATATAAGCTTACCTGAGTTTTCTAGTTGGCCGTCGTTCTGACTGCGTAGAGAATGCGCTGGCGGTACTGGCTGCTGTGATGGCAGACACATCGCTTTGGCTTGATATATTGCTGTCCTCAGAGTTCATGGATATGTTGTCGGGGCTCTGCTTACGTTGACGGGGCCTGCCGCTGCCACCGCCGCTGGATACCGGGTCCATCATGGGGCCTGTTGTCATAGAAACATTACCGTGAGGCGATAGGGTATTGGCAGATGCACTCTGTTTATACTGGTTCATTTTCATTTTCATTTTGATTTGGCGTGCTCTTTCCTCGAGATCGGCCGTGCCTGTAAGAGTAGGAATATAGGTACACAGAGCGTGTATGTAGAGTGGATGGAGAGACAGCTAAACGTATCGTTTCGTGGCTTAACACTTATCAATATTTATGAATGCATTTTTTTTTTTTTTTGAAAAGAGGAAGAAAGAGGCCAGAGATATTGTGTGCTGTTATACATTTTCTATGTGTAAATTTAGATATTTGAGGGGGAAAGAGGTTTTGTGGGATTGATTCAGGATCGGGATGTGATAAGTTAACACTTTCCACGCAGCAGGTGTCTGCAGACGACATTCCAACATTTCACAAAATGGTTCAAATATGTCAAAATTATTGAATTTCATTACCACATTTGGAATCACCATATGAAATGCATTAAAATAAGCACAAACATGCCTAGTATTGGCTCAGTAGATCTTGTAATAGACTTTGAAAGTGGGGAAAGGTTTCTGACAAATCTGTTTTGTGTAATGGTAAAACTAATAGCCGCGTAGAAAGTGTTAAGTATAGGTTGGGTAAGATATGGAATAGGTAGGTAGTTGTGTTATGAACAGCAGATATGTGTAGGGGTGATTATGTGTTGGTGAAGTGCTGATTGTGTCCAGTAGCATAACCAGGATTTGAAGTGAGTGGCTTGGGAGTGAAAAGGGGGGGGGGGGGGGGGGGGGGTAAGGGGAAGGGATATAGTAATTGGGGGATTGGGCATATCTGCTTCATCCTTCAACCTTTGGGTTATGCAAGTGCAGGGATGTACATAGTACCCACCCGCCCACCCGTCTGGTACATTTTGCGTCCGGCTGGTAACTTATATACCTGCCCGGCTGGCCGGTTAGAATTGCCCGGCTTAGCGCCACTGAAAGGCTCTAACATCTTTAATTATAGCTGATTTTAATCAAACCTTATATCAAGAAATCTTTTTTTCACTTAAGTATCTCATTTCTTGGCATATCTATCTCATACTGAGTACATAGACTGCACTATTGATAATATTAAAAAACATCGAGGAAAAAACAAGGCCGTTATTTTGTTTGGTGGCCAACATTAACATCTAACTCAAAAAGACAATGCTTATCTCTTAGTCAGAAATGTTATGATTACTGTTGTAGGGCTGGTTAGTTTGCATTCGGTCTGGTAGCTTTTAGGCTGGCTGGTTTGGGGTGGGGGGGGGGGGGGGGGGGGGGAATGAAGAGTTAGTCCACTATAGAAAATAAGTTAGTCATTTGTTTCCTAATTGTTCCTGGAAGACACCATTTTGACTTATTTAAGTCAAACCGATATCTTAAGGGATTTACTAGGTGGAAAATGATCAACTTATTTTGAGTGATGTTTATGGTGGGTGTATAAGAGTGCGGGAGTGGGTTGGGGTGAGTGGGTCGTGAGGAGCTTTGATGGATGTAGAATCGTGTGTGTGTGTTTGTCAATTGCAGCCAGATTGCTTTATTCAAATATTTGAGAAGCATGGTGTAAGAAAGCAAATGTGTAGTAATGGGTGTATTGCGCCTCTGAAAATGTGAATTTCAATACCAGGGAATATAGTCTATGAAGTTTCATCAAATTTAACCAAATTTAACCGAATACTATATCAGGTTTATCCCATGCGTGTTTTCAAACAATTTGTTTGACTGTCTGAGAACACTTTTAGCGGAATCTTTTCTAGTAATTTTGCCCCCATATTTTATCAGTGATTTTTTTATCTTAACTCATTTGTCCTCGCGGTGCCCGCTTATGTCTTCCCGAAATGCAATTTTCTTTGGTACAAGCTTGTTTAGAGCCAAAATGTAGCTCAATTGTGCAAAAATAGGTGTAAAGTCGAAAATGTTCGCGCGTTACACGCGCATTTATTGACTCACAAGAATCTTGTCGGTTCATTTTCATCTCGCCCCCCAAATATCAATAACCTAGCTACGCCACTGGCGAATCCATACTTTCAACAACACTTTTAGGCGGTCATTTGAACTGTATATGTTGGTGGTTGTTACCATATGTAAATTTCCAAACTAGTTATAGAGAATGTGAAGCGATAGAGAAAGTTATGAAAGAAACGATAGCACTGCAGTTTTTCACAAAATAGACAATACATGAGATTCAAGGCATACAACATGTGAAAAGTGTCCAAAATAAATTTATTTCAATTGAGTTCTTGCTTAGATATTAGTTCTTAATCTGGCACATCTGCAGAAAATTACTATTTTAGTTCTTTAAAATTGTATTCTGTTATAGAACGATATTTTTGTTAATTGATTATGATAAATTTATGATCATTTTTCCTGTACTAGACATTTTGTTTCGGCACTTATTATTATTATTTTCATATTCTCCCACCTCCAATCGTCTCTTGATAGACAAGACTTCTCAATGTATGACAGGTGTGTTTTAACACTTTCCACGCGGCATTCATCTGCAGACAACACTTCCAAAATTTCACAAAATTGTTCAAAAATGTCAAAAGTATTGAATTTCATCAATATATTTGGAATTCCCATGAGAAATGGATTGGAATTAAGTACAAACATGCCTAGTATTGGTTCAGTAATTCTTGAGATAGCCTTTGAAAGTATATAGGGAATGGTTTCGTAAAAATATATTTTTCAGATATTTTGTATATGGTAAAACTAATAGCCGCGTGGAAAGTGCTAGATAATATTATGGGTTCTTTTTCTCCTCAAATTTGAAAGTATATAGGAAATGGTTTCGTAAAAATCTATTTTTCAGATATTTTGTATATGGTAAAACTAATAGCCGCGTGGAAAGTGCTAGATAATATTATGGGTTCTTTTTCTCCTCAAATTGCATTGTTTGATTGTAAGGTTAGCAGCCATTTTGTTTCCTGAAGTTTCTCGTTTTAAGCTTGAAAATGTGTAAACCAGTACAAACATGTGAATGATAAACCGCTTTCTAAACAACGTACTGCAGTGGGTGACCAAAGGATGATCCAAGCCATGAATAACAAAATGGTTGTCATTTAGAAAGTAGTTTATTGTGTAAAACAAAACATCGAAATATAAATATATATAGACGGATCAATTCCAAACCGATCTATCTACAGGTGTCTAAACACCACTATCTGGGTGTAGGGGTGGGTTAACCCCCTGAGAACTACCGGCCGATTGGTCAAAATTATGGATACATCATTTATTGAACCAATGAGAGACATTGATAGAAAAATTGTATCCCTGATAAAGATGGGAGTGAAACATTTTACAAGCTGCATTTTAATTGGCTATTCACATGAGTACATCTTGTAATAAACCAATCAGAACCACTGTAAGATAGACAGGTAGACCCCAGGGGGTTAACATGTGTTATACTCTCAAGACAATCTAGGTCTATATGCGGGAGGTGTATAATAAAGGGTGTAACGAAACATTCAACTACGATAGTTACCGAACTTTATCGTTAACAAGCTTGTTTTGACAATCAAAAATTCAAAATGCCAGTCTTTTTCCGACATATGTAAATCTGATACCAATTCAATGATATTCTGTCTTTTCAAATCAAGGACTTCAAATGCATTACAATTCGTTTCCTTTTTGATTGAGTGTTGCCAGTCCAGTGAATATGTCCAAAATAGAAATTATGATCACTATTTTTCCTGATCCTTAAACAAATATATAACTTCAAATACCCCCCCCCCCATCATAAAATTGACATGCCCCAGGGTGTTTACTACACTGTAAAAAGAAGCGTTTATATTTCTGATAACACTTAATAAACACTTCAACACGTTTATTTTTATGTTTTACGTGTAAAGGTATAGGAGGCATTGCATACGATAAACGTTTGCATAAACACTACAACACGTTTATAGAGGTAATTTTTTAATATTTATTAACACACCAACATGTTTATATCAGCAATAAGAAACATGTTGGGGTGTTAATAATTATACAACAAATACTTCTATAAACGTGTTGTAGTGTTTATGCAAACGTTTATCCTATACCTTTACACGTAAAACATAAAAATAAACGTGTTGAAGTGTTTATTAAGTGTTATCAGAAATATAAACGCTTCTTTTCACGTGATAGAGAGAATATGATGCATGTGACAATGGACCAGATTGCCGGACCACAATTATATTTCAGATTAGTGTGGAGTATGCATTGACGTGTGAGTGGTTACCCTGTTTTACCCAACACAGATAAGTTAATAAAGTGTGAATGTAAAGAAAAGCAGAATAGAATACACAGATACATGCACAGCAGTCATGATGGATCTTACATTTCAATGCAAATTTTACAGAACACATAAATGTAACACTTTTAAAACATACGACATGTTTCAAATTTTAGAAGAAAAAAACAAGTTGGGAGGTAATTTTTGTTGAAACATATTGCTACAGCTACACTAAGCAACATAATATAATGTATCACATACCAAAAATATTGCCTTATTTGTAAAAATATATCAGCGGTAGAAATTTGTATCAGCGTTAGAAGTTTGAATTTATACTTTCCACGTCGCAGGCGTCTGCAGACAACATTCCAAAATTTCACAAGATGTTTCAAAAATGTCAAAATTATTGAATTTCATTACCATATTTGGAATCAGCATGATTGATGCATTAAAATAAGTACAAACATGACTAGTATTGGTTCAGTAATTCTAGAGATAGACTTTGAAAATTGTGAAAGGCTTCTGAAAAATCTGTTTTGTATATGGTAAAACTAATAGCCGTGTGGAAAGGGTTAAACTAACACCTTTTGAGCCATTTGATGCATGCGTCCAGCATCCAACAGGTTGTTCTAAAAGGTGTTCAAAGCTTTTACTTTTAATGTGTTCTGGTGTGAAATTTGCAGTGTAGCAATATATTCATATAGATCTCCTATATGTAATACTGTAAAAGCTGAAATCTTCGCGGAGGTTTTATTTTCGCACTTTTCACGCAAAATATGTTTCCGCAAAAATTATAACACCAAAAATATTGTTTTCAACATTCATGCAGTTCATCCAGAAGGTCGCCCGCGAAAAAAATTGCGAAATGTCTATGATATCAAAATGCGCGAAAATATATTTACGCGAAAATATTAGCTTTACAGTAAACCATATGGCAGCAATTGTTTTTCACATTCATTTGACACTGTATATTGAATAGCTGCTTTATATCCATACCGGGTTACATGTATAAGATAAACAGGTATGTGCTGCTCTATAAGGTCGCTTTTGTGCAAAAATTCCCTAAACATGAGGTATGCTTTATGCTGGAAACCCTAAACAAAATGGGTCCCAAATTATGAAGACAAAAAAACCAAGAAGCATGGATCTCAAATTGTGAAAATGGCACAAAAAACCCAAGTCGAATCAGTCATTTTAGGGGTAAAACACCCGTAATCGTGGGTCAGTATTTCACTTCTCCAGCGGCACACCTCGTCAAAAATATTTTTGAGTACCCCCTCCCCCGAGTCCATAACAGAAAATCATTTTTGGATAATGCCCTTTCAGCAATGTATATCAATTCTGACTGAGAGTACATGTAGTGTCAGAAAATTTGGCCTGACTTTTCCAGATTCAATGGGCTATTCCATCTGAATTCCAAACACCCCCTCTGGAGGACATTCCCTTAATCTTCCCCACAAGGGGTGTGTATTTGAAATGGGGTTAGCTGCATGGGTGACTACACTAAACATCTACACTCTCTGTGTGGAAGATTGGAGTCATATTATGCGATCTTTTTGAAGTGGCGCCCTCTATCCTTGATGTTTACTTTCCTTACCTTTGTCTGTTTTACCAGGCACCCGAGGCAGCTGTCGGTGTTTTCGTGGTGTGCTGGGAGTAGACGAAGGGCTCCCTCCTTGGCCAAAATGACTAGGAGAATTTGGCAGACTGGATGTATCTAATGACTGAACAGGCGTTCTAGCACGACTTTTATAATCCTCATGCCTTTCAAATTCCATTTCAGTTCTGGCTTCGGATCTACTCCGCCTATGTCCGTCCTCTCTGCGGCTCGGAGAGCGTGACCTTCGTGACGACCCCTGCGGGATTTTACCATACTCGTCATACTCCGGTGGTGACAGCCTTCTGGATTGCCGTCTCGGTGGTGAATCTCTGCTCTGCTTTCGTATTCTCCGCTCTTCCTGCGGCGAATAATTAGCATATTGTTCCGCCATTGTCATAGGCGTTTTGCGGTAATCGTCCATGGCAACTGGCGTTTTATTACCGTAATCGTCTTCGACATTGTCCCTATATCCATCCTGGTCATGGCCTGACCTATCACGTTCCCGCACTCTGTCTCGCTCCATACCAAGTTCTCTTGTGGGCGAGGGCGTACGAGGTCTGCGTGTACTTCCTCTCTCTGGCACTGCTAATGTACTCTGCGACTCACGTCGCCCTCTGTCATGTCCCCTGTCAGGTATATTTCCTAGATCCTCTTGTGAAGGCGGTACAACTATAAACAAGAAATACACACAAATATAATTTGGTTAGAAATGTTGCTAACATTATCAGACATTATGAAAACAACAATGTAGAGATATATAGACAATGGGTACAATACTTATATCATGAATTAAATGCTAAATTTAACATACAATTGATATTAACATATCTACATTTTTGCAAGTTGTTTGACTGATTTCATTGCTTTTTATTCTTTAATATAAAAGTCCTAAGGGAAGACGTCAAAACTCGACCGCCCGTTGACCGCCGGTTACGTACGGTTCCGCCCGGTTCTTTCAGGTCAAATGTTTTACTGGTATATGAATATTCACGCATGCAACACTGAACAACCGCCGGTTGACTTAATGCTGTAACCGGACCAATTTACACTATCAATCTGTTACTTTGCGGTCATAATAGCTCTCTCTCTATAATCGTTCTATAAAAAAAAACCATTCATAGACTTTCGGTATTGATTTTAAAAAGTTAATTGAGCTATAAACAGATTGAAAAAGCCAACCCCAGCGAAAATCAATAGCTGCATTGTACTGGTTGTCAACTGAGACTTGAGAGCCCATTACTTCAAGATTTTATTGCTCACGCGTGTGACGAGGCACTATCAACCGGTCGTGTTCACCAGAGTGTAACTATTTGACCTCATTATGTGTGTATATTATGACAGACGACACTTTTTTTGAAAACCGGGCGGAACCGGCCGTAACCGGCGGTCAACGGGCGGTCGAGTTTTGACGTGATCCCTAAGTCCTATGTAAGAATAAAATTACAATTTCTTCTTGATATCATTTTATTATACCAGTTGGAAGTGGTCTCGTAGTAATGTCATGGAACTATGCTCTTAATAAGTTAAACTTGGGAACTAATTACTTATTACATGCTTACCCTGTACTGGTTCTGGTATGAAAGCAAATTTAAAAGAGGGGGAATGAAATAATTGAAACAATTAATCAATTTGGCAAATAATTCCTCATTCTTATACTCAAGTCATACTGTAAAATCCTTTTTTTGATTTACATCTTAAGAGATCTGTTTTCAAATGACATAGCGTTTGAGGTATAGTCTGCTAAACAATTCTAACATTAAACATTTTGATAATATCCTCAAATTGATTTCTAATATGAAACAAAGCACATGGCAGCTATTGTTTAAAATGCAAAACAATTGCAATGTACCTTATCATCGCTATTCTGTCAAAACCTTGTATCTCCATATGGCGGCCATCTTTAAAAATGGCGGACCAAAAAGAGGGACTGGGAAAATAGTATGTCAAAAAAGTGTGCGGTATTCTCGTGATATGCATCCCAATACCGAGCATGCGCATTTGTACACAGCAACAACAGAAATACCAATTCAAAGGCAGTGCATCGAACGATCGTCACGCCTTGCCACAGGAGGCAAATCGTGCGCTCTATCACATCACACGGTGCACAACACCCCGTGAAACTTCCGGCTCACTGTGCCATGACTAGTGCATGAATAAGCTCATGTATAATCAGCAGTTTATCAGCACACACTTTTGGAACTGTATTTTTTCCAGTCTTCACATTTGAGCACCCTCGCTGGGGCCGTGTGTAAAATAGGGAAAATATGAAGGATCGAGTCTAGGTCAAAAGTTTGTCAAAGGGTGCGAGAATCCATTTGGATTCTTGTAAAAGATTTAGCGATAATCTATGGATTCTCCTCCATTCAAATACATGTAGTATGTTAGACAGGTTATCTACAAGAATCAACTTGGATTCTCGCAACTTTACCAGCAGGAATCTTGGCGAGAATGGATTTTTGGATTCTCCTCGAATTTCTGACCCTGCCATCTGGCCCTTCAGCATGTATAAAGTAATACATACTATGTATAGCCTTTGAGTAGTCTGCTCTAAGCATGTTCAAAGGCCAGTGCTCTTGCCCCTGAACATGTACAAAGCATCACATCCTATGCATACCCGTTGGACAGTTTTACTTTATACATGTTTTGACAGAACAGCAGCCTACGAGAGACCCATTTGAAGACATATTTTCAACTAACATTGTACAGAATACATGACTTTTGGAAAGGATATATTCATTGAATTTGAATTGCCAGAAGTCAAGTTTAAAAAGAAAATCAAAACATGTTTTTAGCTTAGAAAAAATTACGATACAGTAGATCATAAAGTTTGTTTTAGGTTATCATGTTATAGGATTAGTAGGTTTAACCATTGTTATATATTCAGGCAAAAACAGAGAGAATTGTGCCAAGGTTTTGAAAAGCATAAACACTTCAATCAAAAAATAGGATTATGTGTTAAACTACAGCCATTGTTAAATTATTCAGGCAAAAACAGAGAGGTATGTGCCAAGATTTTGAAAAGCATAAACACATCAATCAAAAAGATAGGCTCGTGTTTAAAACGTCAGCCATTGTTCAGGCAAAACAAGACAGATTTTGTAAGGCATAAACACATCAATCGGGTCAGGCAAGGCCTAATGTGAGAAACATTACTGGATTGAGTTCCCCATCCTGTATGCCATTATAATGTCAATCCAGTGGCATAGCCAAAGGGGCAAACCCCCCCCCCCCCCCAGTATCCGAATCATGTCAGTCGAGATGGACACTGTCTGTTGAGATTCGGCACTGCCGATTATTGAGAGCTCAATTTTTTTGTTGGTTAGGGAACACCACGTTTTCTGACTCGGCGCCAATTCTCAAAAATTGACTTTTTAGTAAAGGCCTTGTCAGTTCACTTTCATTTTCTGCCTCCCCCCCCCCCCCCCAATATGAAAAACCTAGCTACGCCACTGTCTCAATCATTCCTTTAGCCAAATGAACAATATAAAAAGCCTTGTTCTTATTAATATTTCAACGGTGATAGGACTTTGCAAACTAATATTGAGAACTTTATATTACACTCTAAATTTTTTGGATGCCTCAAAAGGTGTTCTTGTTAATAACACCAAAGGTGTTCTATGATTTTAAACTTTTATATTGGAAATATTTACACATATTTTCAATTTTCTCTTATTTAAACAGTATCCTATATCCACAAATATTTGAAAAAAAACCCATAAAAATCTATATTATCATTATAGGATTTAGTCAGCTGAAAATTGAATGTGTTCTATTTTGAACTCCGTGTTAAACAAAGGAACACCTTTCTTAACACCTTTTCTGAAACTGTCTGGGAACACTTATGTGTTCTGGAATGCGTCAGGTGTTCCTAGACGTGTTCTATAACACATGGTGTGCCCAAACTGTTACAAATAAGGTGTTAAGAAAGGTGTACCTTTGTTTAACACGGTGTTCAACAAAGAACACATTCAATTTTCAGCTGACTAAATCCTGTAATGATAATATAGATTTTGATGTTTTTCAATATTTGTGGATTATGATACTGTTTAAATAAGAGAAAACTGAAAATATGTGTAAATATTTCCAATATAAAAGTTTAAAATCATAAAACACCTTTGGTGTTAATAACCAGAACACCTTTTGAGGCGTCCAAAATTTTACAGTTTAAGTATGCTCTTTATTTTCTATTGGCCACTGTCAGTGTGTCTAAATGAGAAAATGATGGCCTATCAAGTAAAACTAAATTGTGATGAATTGACATTAATATCAGGCTCCGACATAATCTTGATTGAAAATCATGTGTTAATAGATTAAAGGATGTTCCATAATGTGTTTATGTTTTAAAAAGGGTTGTTCCTTGAACTGTGGGAACGAGCATGGTTGAACTGTTCGTTGTCAAGTGATTCAGTGCGTCGGTATATATACTTGATGTTAAATATACTAGCTAGCTATCAATGCAGAAATCTCTAAAAAAAGTGAGTTATAAACGTCCTAAGAATATTGTTACATTACTTATACTAAAACTAACTATAACAAAGCCAAGAAAGCTAGAAAAGAGACAGACAGATAGACAGATGGGAAAGAGTGTACTTCAGGTCCCAGATTTTGGACTGTACTAGCATCGTCCGATACTGGAACATATACAATCTTAGAAAAAAGTCCTTGGTACGCGAACGCTGAGCACACGTGTTGGGTATTGTGTGAATGTATTGATACTTAGTGTCTTCTGTTATGAGATTTGTCCTTCCCCACCCCCGTTCGATCAACGTTGGGACACTTTGGCAAGCTGCAGGAGCCACTGGCCTTTGTCAACATTGTACGGGGGAGTGGGGGGGTGGGGGGTGGGGGTGATACTTTTCCGTTAATCACACGCAAGTGTTCCAAGACTTTTCCAGGATTGTAGTATCGTTCGATGCTGGTACAAAGTCAGTGTTCCAGTATCAGATGATACAGACAGGTTTATACAATAACCAGGGAAGATTAAAAAAGAAGGATAGATAATAAGAAAGTCAAGATTATAATAGATTCATAAACATTGGCCGATCGGTTATTGATTTGGACATATTCCATTTAACGTTAGAGGAACCACAATGGATAACTAATCACAACAGTTGCGGATCATTTAGATGCTATTGGTTTCGCTGTGATATTATGAACTTCAAAGCATTAAAGCAACACATCCCCAAAAATCATGGGTCCATGCACGAATTTAAACTACCCAAGCAAATTGCGCGCTATTTAAACATGTCATCTTAACAAGTGACACATATTGATCATCATTTCTTGAAGAAACTTTGTCACTATTCTGGGTATGAACTACCTACGATGTGATTCAAGACACAGGGAAGCATAGAACAATATGTGTCAATGATCAGATTAAGATTTCAAATCACTGCCTCCCCTCAATTGGAAGATATTACCTATACTGAAATGGTAAATCGGCCAAAGTCGGTGAATCTACTATAGATAGATATAATATGATAAGGTATAAAGTCAAGACTGAGGGTAAAAGCAAGAGATTTAGGGTAACGATACACTATAGTTTGATCAGCTCCAAATTGGCAGGCCTCGATACAGCAGCGAAAGAATACAGAAAGATGTAGGCGTACATTAACGCAACAAGCCTACTGTGCATCAAATGCTTGACATTATATGCATTTGGCCAAAGTCGTGTGCGTATGGCGGAAATCATGCACATTCGGTTGGATAACTTTTGTGCGCAGAGAGATAAAAGAATGCATATTTCTCACCAATTTGGAACTAATTGAACTATATAACATGATAGAAGATAAAGGGAGTATCCTCAACCCAAGCTCTATATGACAAGTCTAAGATATGCTCATCAAAATGTCCTTTCATGTGTGTTGGTTTAAAGTGAAGGATATAGGGGGGTGCAATTATAGTATATAGACTTACAATATCAAAATCTATTTATTATAAAACTTTATAAAATGAGACCTGTCACATAGAAACAGACCACTAGTTCTCAGCAATCCTTATTTGCAGAAAATAACAAAACGAATATGAGAAATAACACTGACTGAGAAAATTGAAAGATTATGGAAAACTCTATATTCCTTGTACTCTTTTAATAGTTAAGGTGTCATTTTAAAGCTATACTATAAAACACTCTAATTTTGCGGATGCTTTTTTTGCAAATTGAAAATTACTGCTATTTAGCGAGCATTTTATTTTGTGTATCTGGAAATTTGACTAAAAAATGAGATGCAAATTTGTCTGTTTCCACGGGTATTCAATTTCGCGAACCAACATCCCTCGCGAAATAAAGTGGTTTTACAGTAATATAGCTTTGTAACTCATTTCTGAAGAAAATTATCTTGTTTTGATGTGACAGGTCACAAACATTAGGGTAACATTAGGAATACAAAGAGTAGATATAACATATATTAAAGTGGTAAGAGAAAAAGAGAGATTGGAAGATATTCCACACATAAATCTCACATCAAATTTTGGCACAAGCAAAATATTCACTGTACCGAACACTTTGTCATTCTATTATTACTTGATACTCCCATGTTAAGGCCCTGTCACACTGTTGCGTATAGAGCTTATGTGTGCCTGCATTTTGGAAATTTGGATGTTCGTTCGTTTAAGTTGTCATTCGTTTGTGACGTATTTGGCATACGTTGTATTCGTTAGGGGTTCGCTAGGGGTTCGCAGAGGTACGCTGGGGTTTATGAAATATTTTGAGCATGTTCGCAATTTGGAGCAGGTGACAACATAGTGATCAATACGTTATGTATACGTTGAGCATTCATTGCGTGAACGTTTCGCACGTTGGGTGTAGGTTTCTTTTTCGTCAGCTGTTTGGCCATACACGGCATTTAAGAAGAAACCTACACCAAACAATCACATGGCGAATGCTCAACGTATAGGCTACATATCGTATTGATCACAACGCATGTCACAAGCTCAAAACGTTTTCAAATTTCAAATTTCCAAAATGTCGGGCACATGTTAGCTCTATACGCATCTGAGTGAAAGGCCCATTATATCAAATATGATTTACAAATAAAATGTTTCTGTCTCTGGTTTTATCAACAAAAAAGTGTCACAATTTGCTGTCCAATTAAATCATATCCTTGTAGGCTGCAGGTTCATGCTTCAATTCCTCACTTATTATCAACGCATTGAGTTTGTGTAGCTATCATCATGAACAAGGTTCAACCAACAATCGGCACTAGTAATGATCCATTTTGATGTCACTTTTTAAAAAGTAACTGTGCTGCTACTTTGAGAATATGGTATCCATCTCACTTTAAACAAATATTTAGCTAGTAATACACATTTAGTTTCTATGGCAATACCCTTAACACTTTCCATGCGGCTTGTAGTTGTACCATATACAAAACAATTTGTTTCAGAAACCTTTCGCAATTTTCAAGGTCTATCTCAAGGATTACTGAACCAAAACTAGGCATGTTTGTACTTATTTCAATGCATTTCCAATGGGGATTCCAAATATGGTAATGAAATTCAATAATTTTGACATTTTTGAAACATATTGTGACATTTTGGAATGTTGTCTGCAGACGCCTGCCGCATAGAAAGTGTTAAACAGGTCTCTCAAATAGAACAAAGCATAAGGTAGCAATAATTTTACAATTGATTTACATTGTAATTGCTGGCTGCATTGTGCATTACTCCATATTAGAGACTTATTCGCGAAGTATTGCTGTTTCTAGAACCCTCATGCATATCGTCAGCCTGCTTCGATAATTGCCTAACTCACTTTTCAGCAAAATTGAGTTTTTTGCATAAATCATGACTTCATTACATTATGCACATGCTGTTATAATACCTAAGTCATTGACCAATCAAAAGTGTTGATAAATGAAGAGCTTCGTTGCAAAAGGGCCACCAGACCACTCCAACATGTTACTCATTTTGCATTATTGAATTAATCAAATTATTGTATGGCTGTGTTCATCTGTTTCTATATGACTTGGATTAGTGCATCCATGCACACCAATTGAGGCATTAACAATACAAGCCTCGTTCCACATCCATCAATCAATAATGCAAAATGAGTAACAGGTACACAGGTAACAGGTTTCATACTTTTGTTGTTTTCTAAGAACTAGAAAAAATGAGTAGGCAATTATCGAAGCAGGCTGACGATATGTCATATGTGTGTATTCTTCATATCATGGCAACTCTATACTCTGTCACCTCGAGTTTGGGGAGACGTCAACAGGTGTTCAAGTGTTGGCATCAGGATTATAGGTCAATAAATGCGTATGTGTTGTTTCGAGAAAAATTGGACAAATCAATGCTCGCGCGCTAATGTTGATGTGTGAATAATGGCACGACCCCGTTGGGGGAGTGCTATTGTGAGCAGTCAACATTTGCACAAGTGCATTGATTTTCCTATTTTTTTCAAGAAACAATTTTGTTTTGCATGTATTGACCTAATTTATACACAATAATACTAATCAA
The DNA here is from genome assembly GCA_035610835.1 of Ophiura sarsii. Lineage (NCBI taxonomy): Eukaryota > Metazoa > Echinodermata > Ophiuroidea > Amphilepidida > Ophiuridae > Ophiura > Ophiura sarsii. The sequence continues at coordinate 69,677,670 of CM069444.1, forward strand.
AATTTTAAATTGTGTGCTCACTTTTACCTTCTTTAATATAATATTAAACAAGTAAAAAAATGTCCACAATTTTTATAACACCTGCAGTAAAAATTGGTGACCTATGCTGGATGAACACAGAATCAAAACATAGCTCGAGAGATTGCCCGGGATTTCAAGATGGAGCTGCGTTCCAGAGCTTAAATCAAATTGATGAATCTAGAGTTCATTCCCTTATATTTTCTTGAACCAAAAAATGCCACAAAGCGACCTTCATTTTGACTTCTTCTAACACTACCAAAAGAAGATTTCTTGAGCATATCCAGCATGTTTAGCATCACTGTAGTAAGGCCCAAAACAAATTGTAATGTTGTCCTCGACCGCCCGCTCGTCAGATTTAGGGCCCCTCCGATTTTTCTTCAGATTTTTTTTATTTCAGATTTTTTTTTTAACAGTTTCTTAGAGTGATTACAACTTCTTGTTGGCTGAACTTCCGCTAAGAAATATTTTTTTTAAAAAATCCGCCCGCCCGCCCCTCCTCTCTGAAAGCTGTGGAGGACAACATTACTTTTTTTTGTTGGCCCAACCTATGGTACCTTTTGCAGAATAAACAGTGTCAAATGAAAGCTGAAGTAATTAGTAACTAAAGGTCATCTGACCTACATATAAACCTTACTCTGAGTAAAGTGATGTAATTGATACATGCTGGTATAGCTAAAGAAATCTTCTTTCACCACTACCCTGAAATCGTCTTTTGTCCTAGATGGCTTACCAGTACCAGGTCTGCGGTGGGTTGTGCGGTCTCTTCCTCTTACAGATTGACGTTGCTGTTGTTCCCGATAGAGCTGCTCTTGAGTTTTTATTCCTTCCGCCGGAGACGATCTTAGATGGGGGTCCATCTGCCGAGGATCGATCTGGCGAAGTTCTTGCTGACGAGGGTCTCGAGGGTCTATTTGGCAAAGGTCCTGCTGTCGAGGGTCCATCTGGCGAAGGTCCTGCTGTCGAGGGTCCATCTGGCGAAGGTCCTGCTGTCGAGGGTCCATCTGGCGAAGGTCCTGTTGTCGAGGGTCTATTTGGCGAGGGTCTATTTGATGAGGGTCTATTTGACGAGGGTCTATTTGACGAGGGTCTATTTGACGAGGGTTTGTTTGATGAGGGTCTATTTGACGTGGGTCTGTTTGATGAGGGTCTATTTGACGAGGGTTTGTTTGATGAGGGTCTATTTGACGAGGGTTTGTTTGATGAGGGTCTATTTGATGAGGGTCTGTTTGGCGAGGGTCTATTTGACGAGGGTCTGTTTGGCGATGGTCTGTTTGTCTTAGATCCCTTTGACGAGGGTCTCTTAGACGTGGATCTGTCTGACGAGGATCAGTCTGACGAGGATCAGTCTGACGAGGATCAGTCTGACGAGGATCTATCTGACGAGGATCCCTTTGACGAGGATCTTCTTCTGGTGGTAAGCTGCAGCTGCTGCCATATGATGATAAACTGGCACCATCTCCTATACCTGCAATAGAATGACAACAAATTGTGTGAGTTACACATAAATCAAACCTGTAATCCGACATCCGATAATGTCCTCGTAGTCGATGAAGATGATGTGCTATTTTTTGTCTATTATGTGAAATGTGGCGAGCAGAAGTAGAAGGCAAACTTGATGTGTCTTTAATGCCATTGGTCCAATGGACCTTTGGTTGGCAACTTTCATTCACTTTTGTTAACACCACCATACAATTCACCACACACTTAAAGGGACACTGAGAGATTGCCAAGACAAATGAAATTAGGAAAAATGAATTGTTTTAATAGATAGGGTAAGCCTGTGTAGGAACCCTGAACTGAATTGTAATAATTCATGGGAAAGGGTTGAACGATGGCGCGATAGACATTTGGTTGAAGCAATTTATGTGGTGAGTGATGCTGATAATTTTGATGTAATCTACATTGAAATGACCAAATCCTTAAATGTTACATGATATTTGGTGAATTAAGATAAACTGTTTCGCATGGTAGTTAGTATATGCCTAAGTATTATGTAGGTGCAAAAAAACCGATTTCCAGGAAAATTAAGAGTGCAAATACGTATCTCTCAGTGCCCCTTTAATATTGTTGGGCTATGTTTTGACAGTTAAAAATACTCTTCTTTTGATCAAAGCGGAAGAAGAGTCTTGATAAACACTACAACACGTTTATTTGTTGTTGTTTACGTGTAAAGGTATAGGAGGTTGTTAAAGATAAACGGGTTTCATAAACGCTACAACGCGTTGATACGTTTATTAACTGTTATCAAAAACGTGTTTATATCAGCAATCATGTGTTTATAATTGCTGGTATAAACACGTTTTTGATAACAGTTAATAAACGTTTCAACACGTTGTAGCGTTTATGCAACCCGTTTATCGTAAACGACCTCCTATACCTTTACACGTAAACAACAAAAAATAAACGTGTTGTAGTGTTTATAAATAGTCAAACGTTTGTTTTTACAGTGTATATACAATAAAGCTATCTGGTTCATGTAAGCAACTGTACCAATCAGTCTGAAGAAGACTCCATTCTAGGAGATGAAATGTAACATGCAAGAATGAAAGTCTTGGATTCATCTACAAAAAATAATTTATTCCTTGTTTTTTATTTATTTATTTATTTATTTATTCATGGTATACAAATGCCAGCAAAACAGCCTAGCTGATAACACTGGCTTACAAGTTAGTTTTAGTTGTAGTAAGTTCATTTAATCATTTTGGTTGGTAGTAATATTGCTTACAGCTAAATCTTTCAATATCAACACTAGATAACAAGTAACTGGATTTGCTATAACTTCTACCGGCAGATTTATATGATTCAATCTAATAGACTCATTAATATTGAATCATATAAATCTGCCGGTAGCGCTGATTTCATGGCCCCCCCCCCCCCCCCCGGGTAACAAGACTGGCTATGCCTATGTCTATAATGGTCCAACTCTTATGTCACATTCCCAATAAGCATTTTAATGAAACACCTGAACTTTTTGAAACAATGTGGATCTTTTTGAGATTTTGGAATGCCCTCCTCACTCGATCCTCCTAGTTACACAGAGAAAACGATGTACAAAATATCGCTGTTCAATTTCGGTTGTACACTTTTTCAAACAACAGATGTGTAAAAGTTATACATCGTTGTTTAAAGAAGATAACATTTTTTAAACAGGTGTTGTTTACAGTATAAAGAACGCCGTTCACATCAATACAAAGTGATCTTGAACAACGTTGTTTACTTGTGACGTCACAAGTCACGTGTCACAATGATTCGTTTGCGATATGCTTCAAATTAATGGCCGCCGTATTTCATTCGGTAAACAAATTTCGATTTTAAATCATAATTTTAAAGATTTTGCTGACAAGATGGGGAAATACAATCAAGAAAATAATGAAATATGATGACCAAAGAACCGATATAGTTTGATGATAGACGGCGAAGATGGATATTTTTTGCACAAATATAATTTTAATTTCGCGATTTTGCTCCACAGACAGAAGGCATCCGAATTCGACAGTTCTGCCGTTCTGTCTGTGTACTTCAACACAAGAAATTCAAGTCTTCAAATCGTGCTGGAATTTTAAACAACTACCATTAAACAACCCTGTTTTTTTAACAACCATCATTTAAACAACCCTGCAGTTTTAAACAACCACCATTAAACAACCCTGGTTATTTAAACAGGCCAATTTCATCCATGAGGATTGAACAACTTTCTTTGAACAACCCAAGATGATTGAACAACTTTCTTTGAACAACCCAAGATGATTGAACAACTTTCTTTGAACAACCCAAGATGATTGAACAACTTTCTTTGAACAACCCATGAGGATTGAACAACTTTCTTTAAACAACCCTTGAAAATTGAACAACAATTTTTAAACAACACCAATGTGTAAAATCTGATTTTAAACATGTTGTTTAAAAAGTTAAACAACTAGGTGTTTAAAACTTTAAACAACCCCAGATGTTTAATATTTTGAGCAACAAGTTGCTCAGCTCACCCGTTAAACAGCAGTTGTTCAATTTTTTAAACATGTTGTTCACCTTTTTTTTTTACTGCTACCACATAAAATATAACATCAAATGTCTGTCAATAAAGACAGTGGGAAAATCTGTACTCCGGTAGGATGTGATACCACGATCCAGATTTACAGGGTCGACATCCTTACCAATAGGGTTATCCTTCGCTGTGACTGCACGGACAGCATAATCAATGGATCGCTAATGTACAGTGGGTTCGCCACGGTTGTTGCGACCCATTACGGAAGGGTTTCATCTGACATCTAGGAAGGCAAGGAGATGGTATAGGTGGGGGAACAGGGTTAACATTCTTACACATAGGGTTGACATCCTTACCTGTAACTGCACGGACAGTATCGTCGATGTCCCATGGATCGCTAATGTACAGTGGGTTCGCCACGGTTATTGCGACCATTAATGAGGGGTTTCATCTGACGTCTAGGAAGGCAAGGAGATGGTAAAGGTGGGGCACAGGGTCAACATTCTTACACATACTTAGGGTTGACATCCTTACCTGTAACTGCACGGACAGCATCGTCGACGTCCGATGGATCACTATCGCTTATATGTACAGCGGGATCGCCACGGTTGTTGCGACCGTTACGGAGGGGTTTCATCTGACGTCTAGGAAGGCAAGGAGATGGTATAGGCGGGGGTATCTGGCTGTCGTGGTGATGTAGGGTATACCAATGGGATACATCATCAAAGGGGGCAGCTTCTAGTTGAATTAATACCTGGAATATAGAAAGACATATAATAAAATATGTTTAGTAAGAATGATCAGTTGGATCAGACAAAATTGTCAACAAAAATGTAAACCAATTTATATTCATTCCACCTGTGATCAATAATGATTAATTCAAATTAAAGTAATATTTTGACAAATACTATGGCCTCTGGAAAACCCTAAATGCTTACCAAGTACTGTAATCTTATATCTACCCCTAACCCTAACCTGACTTAAAAACATTAACCCTAATACTGACCCCTCCAACCCTAAAGCCAATTTGTTTTGAAAATCCATAATTTCTGACAAAAGGTTGACAAAATCCAAATAGCATTTTATACAGAGTCCATATAACCTACGTTAATAATGCCCATATCATCAAATATTCTTAACACCCACTCAAAGTGTTCCTTATCCTCAGAATTATTAAGTGTGCATCGAAAAAGATTATGTGGGCTTCTTTTTAAAATAAAACCAAGTTGTACAATTGGTTTGTTTCTTAAATATTCTACATTGCTTTGCTTTTTTATCAAGTGGATTAATGTTTTGCATTTCCCCCCCCCCCCCCCTTCAAAATCAGATTATTTGGTTATTTTACAAAAAAGGTCACATTTTTAACCATAAAATTGGGCTGTCTATTTTGGGTACTATAAGCAGCAACACCACAGACTCAGTAAACTATGCAGTACCCATATGGGTTGGCGGTGTCTATTGCAAAAAGACCTGCCGCAATGGCTGCTCTGTGCATTAATAAGTAATAAACACTTTCCATGCGGCAGGCGTCTGCAGACTACATTCCAAAATTTCACAAAATGTTTCAAAAATGTCAAAATTATTGAATGTCATTACCATATTTGGAATCACCATGAGAAAGGATTTGAAATAAGTACAAACATGCCTAGTATTGGTACAGTAATCCTTGAGATAGACCTTGAAAGTTTGTAAATGGTTAAACTATAATAGCCGCGTTGAAAGTGTTAATTGACAGTTAAACGTTGCTAAAAAAACCTAAACCACGCAAAATCTAACAAGATCAAATAGAAGAGCTGTGCCGGTGACCCCCCCCCCCCCCCCCTCATTGAGGAAAGCTGTCAATGTGGTTTTTTGTGTCATTATGTGGCTCATGTTTCCATCTTGACCGTTTTATTCCTATAAACCACCCTCAGGGGTAAGGTAGGGTAAATAGTATATATAACACAGTGTACCAGGCAGCTTTTGACGAAGGGGAATTGCTGCGCATCTTTCGGGGTTATGCCCAATTACTACTAGCACCTGATCACCAGGGTAACAGCTTGAGTTACAGAGTGTCCCCAAAATAATGTACCATCGGTACAAAATAGTCCAATAGATGTGTTACGTTCATAATTGACTTGAACAATCACCATTATTAACACTTGCCACACAGCTATTGGTGGTGTTACCATAATACAACAAATCAGATTTTTCAGAAACCTTTCTCAACTTTAGGCATGTTTGTACTTATTTGAATGCATTTCTCATGGTGATTCCAAATATGGTAATGAAATTCAATAATGTTGACATTTTTAAAACATTTTTTGAATTTTTTTTTGAAAACTGTTGTCTGCAGACGCCTGCCGCTTGGAAAATGTTAAGAAAACCCCAATGCAAGTGCCTGACACACTTCTATCAAGGAGGTTGGGGAATGGATCCCTTTTGGTGTGCACATTAATATGTTCTCTGTAAGCCCTACATGGGAAATAGGGTCTGAAGAACTAGCAAGGAAGAGTTGAAACTGGTTTTATTGTAGCACATACCTTACCTTACCACTATCCAATGAAAGCCCCCACCCCCTGCCACTCCCTCCCCGGTAGAGAGGAACAAGTGTGAACTTGACATAAAAATTGGAGTCCCTGAGTAGAATTGGACATTTCTAAGATGTTAAAGGTGATAAACAAAATGCAATTTATCCTGTGCCCTCCTTCTCTAATTCTATGCAGAACCCTTAAATGACTTAAGTCACCACGGCGGTCATTAACAATTCATCTGAAGCCCATACAAACAGGGAGTATTCAATTTCGTAAGTGTCAGATAAGGCATACGTTTGCGCATACTAATACCAACATTTATATGGGGGTAGATAAAGGTTGTTCACAACTCATTACCGTGGTAACCGAGAAAAGGTCGCATCGTCTTATCGAGGCTTCATTTGTTTAAAGGGGCATCTGGCTTATTTTCAATTTGTGTTGTTATCTTATTTGATTCATGCATATTTGATGTATCTTATCAAAAATTACCTACTTATGATATCAATATTCATTCTTTTTTTTTTAATTTAACACTTTCCATGCGGCAAAACTGTCTTCAGATGACATTCCAAAATTTCACATGTTTCAAAAATTTCAAAATTATTTAATTCAAGTTAATTACCATATTTGGAATTACCATGAGAAATGCATTAAAATAAGTACAAACATGCCTAGTATTGGTTCAGTAATCCTTGAGATAGACCTTGACATTTGGGAAAAGTTTCTCAAAAATCTGTTTTGTATATGGTAAAACCAATAGCCACATGGAAAGTGTTAATGAGTGAGTGAAGAAAATTTAGCTGAATCCAAACTCAAATATCCATTTGACCTCAAATGCATAATATATTTGCATTTTTGTCAATTTCTCTTGATATTGAATAACCTTTCTAAAGGGGTGACAACACGTGGTCATACACTCTCAGAGAAAAACTACCAGAGGATGTTCTTTGTAGCCCATGAACCCCATCTGCCAAGAAAGCTTCCGAGGATGCTTTGACAAAGCTATAGTGGCGCTATATCATAGTAAAAAATCCAACAAGTAGACAGCAAAGAACCACTCTATAGTTCAATAAATTCCAAATTGGCGCATTAATACAGAAGAGTGCGGGTGCGCATAAACGCTCGCATTACGCAATGGAGCGCACTATGCATCATGTTTGCGAGGTGCGCATATTTCTCACCATCGATTTTTGGCACACATAATGTACGTGTTCACAGCAACACTAGAACGGGGCTATAACTACGCAGGTGTTGTATTGCTTGAATGAATACACATTGAACAGAGGAATACCTCAATTCAAAAGTTGCTAAAAGATGTATTGAAGGAGGATGGTTAAGCAACTTGAACCAGGGTCTTTGCTTGAACACCGCATAGGTACTGCTTGAATGAGCACAAGCAATATTGAACTTTTAGCAATTTTTAAAATGAGGTATTCCTCAATTCAATGTGTGCTCATTCAAGAATTACAACACCCGCGTAGTTATAGCCCCGTTCTAGTGTTGCTGTGAACACATACATTATGTGTGCCAAAAATCGTTTCGATGGGGTAACTTATTTTAAAAATATCAGGCATAATCTAAAGGAGAACTTATTTTTGTTGAACTGTGTATATCACCCTTTTTCAAAGATTGTACAAGAACCACTCACCTCTCCTAGAAACTCCTTAGCACCATAATCTTCGAAATCCCAGACAGTGATTTCCAGCGTCCGCCCCACGAGGTCTTGTCTCTTCAGTGGGCCGTATAAGAAAGTCTCGTTCCACTTTGGGTTGAGGGTTTTCTGTAGGGTTTTGGTTCTTCTTCTGCTGTCATCACTGAAATCAATAAACAATCAAATATTGATTGATTGAATCGATGTGGTTAATTTTGGTAAAGCATTGCTTTGAATTTTGCGTGGACAAACTCTGCCTGCGGGTTGTTGTTCCACTTAAAATACTTCTACCGCCCGCATTTATGTCAGACAATATAATACCATGGCTGGTAGATCCCATATAATGTGTCCGTTTTATTCTGAGAACACCGTAACTTGCTGGCCCAGTTCTGTTTTTAACTGATTCAAATACCCAAATTTACTGGCCATCTTTTGTAGAAATTTCAGAACATTTGTTGGTGCCAGTTCTGTGAGATAGAACTTGGAATATTATTATTTACTATAATAGAGCCCTCATCGGCCACATTTCCCATAGAGTTACATGTAAAATATGTATCAAGTAAAAAATGCCGATTATTTAAAAAGGGCTCACAATTTTCTTGAAATTTTCACCATTTACTCTTATTTATTAGCACTACCTAAAATCAGGTCAAACCATAAACGGGCCACTATATATTCTTTTTTTATCCCATAATTATAATTATAAAGCGGAGAGTCAAACAGCCGTGATACCGGTACGGTCTAAAAACAATACTTTTAATCTTTAAACCAAACAGGTGTATAACAGGTGTATCGATAGAAAACATGTTATCTCAACTATCCAAGAAATCATGGTAAAAAAGACATTCAAAGCAAAAGACACAAATCAGCACCCAACTGCCCGGGGTCGGACGCACAAATGTTAGCTCCACCTACTGATTTATATCTACTGTCTCATACAAATGTCACCACATTTCTTTGTCAGGAGTTTCTCCACGTTTCCCCACAGACGTACACCGCACACAGTCGCAAAAGAAAGATGGCGTCGTAGCAATATCGTAAAAAGAATCAGATTGGATCACGTGCACATGTCATGATAATCTGATTGGTTTCAAATTTAAATCCTGCAAACGATTTAAACTAAAACCGAGTCTGTGATTAAATATTTGTAAAATTACTCTTTTCAGATTAAAATTAAATCTTGTTAGCAGATTTAAAATTTAAATCCCTCCCTGAAATTAAAAGTGCACACGATCCTAAAACAATCTCTTTCACTGACCACCTTGCCCACACTTACCTCCCATCAAGCGACAAGAAAAGATAAATGACAGGCATGTGATACCCATGTAAAATGCATAAGAAACCCATGTGATTTCATTGTGAAACACATATGGATAATCTCTTACACTAACCACCTGCCCACACTTACCTTCTATCAGGCAACAAGAAAAGCTTGACATAGGGATTCCTGAGATCACCCCCTTCCCGGGACTGCAGCCCTTGCACAGTGGTGATGGTCACCCCAACTTGTAAGGTGTTGCTATCATACCATAACTTGCACTGAGATAAGGAGAAACGGGAATAAAACATAGTATAAAGAATAAGTACAATGTTCCAAAATTCATGGTCAAGTAAGGGCATATACAGCGGTATCAATGATAAAATGATAATGCTTATAGGTTGGTGCCAATATGGATATTAACTTTCTTTTTAGAGTTTGGCAACTTGTCAATTCCTGATCTGTATGGGGAGGTAGAGCATATGCGATAGTTTTGTACTATTTCATATGTAACCCATGACATTTTTCGAACTCAGAAAAGTCTGCATTGCTGGGCCTAAACCGTAGGACCATTGGTGATTTCAACACATGATTATGCTGGTAAAGATGTCTACAATCAATGAAAATAATAGTTAGCACACTTGATGCAACTTATTATAACCATCCTATCCCTGTACTCACAATTGAGATCAGACTTGGGCCCCCTGAATGCAACAAGCGCACTGCACATCATGTGTGATGCGTGCGTGCGGTCAATACCGCATGCGCGTGGCAATTATCATTACATTTTTAGGAATTTATTTTTCCATTTACTCCATTGGTTTCAGTTTTATGCGGATGATGTTTTTTATCAATTTGTCATAGTTGTTCATCTTTTAATCATGTTAACTAGGACCTTGTGTCATTGGTGTCAATTTTATGCAGTATTTTAACTTTGTTATTTTATATTTTGTACTATTCCTTTAAGCATATCTAATTTCGTTGTATTTACATTTTCATGGTTTGTGTAAAGCGCCTAGAAGCATTTTGTGTTATGCGCTATACAAGTTTATTATTATTATTAAATATACAGTAATGGAAATACCCACATGACTGTCCACTCAAGGTAGAAGATCAGTATCAGTATAAGTATCAGTATCGGTTATGTCGGTAGGGTATCCATTCGGACACATTTCACCAACTTCAGCGTACTGTTACAAACGTTCCTGAAACCTAGGAATATGATGTACAGACACAGACCGGGATGATCCCCTACTCTTTACGAAGGAGTCTGTGCCCTTTTAACGTGCTCGGATGTTGCTCTTCCGATGCACGAGACCACCATTTCTACATGACTTCTGAACCACGAGGCAATTGAGACTAAGCACCCTGCCCAAGGATACAAACATGTTGGCCGTAGCGGGGCTTGAACTCACAATCTTTGAATCGTGAGACCTGCGATCTACCCACTAGACCACACACGCTCTGTGTATCGCAGCTCTATTCATAATATTGTGTGTACTGATCATAATAGTAGTATTGCTTTATTCCGTAATGTTTAAAAGGGAAGGGATTAAACTCATGTCCTGGCCAGTTTACCCTCGCTAGTCTAGTGGTTGAGATACATGCATCGCAATGCAGAGGTCCATGGTTCGATTCCCACTAGGACCACTTTTTCAACTGACTTATTTCCTTTTGTAAAACTTAGGGTTAGCAATAAATTATAAGTCCACAAAGTGTATAGTTCCTACCTAAGCAACCCCGGGTAAACAGTTAAGTGGGTCCATTGCTGCATATCGTCCCTTCAAACATAAGTGGGAATTACCCTTATGTTTGAAGGGATGTCTCTTATATGTTGGAGGGAATTACCCTTATGTTTGAAGGGATGTCTCTTATATGTTGGTGGGAATTACCCTCAAGTAGCCGAAATACATTAGGCCATTATAAATTGTTAATATTTTAAAGTTGTAAAATATCCTTGGAATAGGAAAAGGGATAGGCCTATGTTGAATCAAATGGGTTTTTTTCAGACAAAATGTCTTTGTTTTTGTGTGGTGTGATGAAGGGGCTCAAATGAGGAAAATTTTCCTTGAAAAGCTGTTAAAAAGTATTTCAACCTCCGGGAACGATCATGCTTTACCCCTCTGAATGTTGGACCAACATATATGGCAAATTCTGACTAACATTTAAAAGGAAACTTTTACCAATGTGTGATGAACATAACAACCAACATATGAGGGATATTTCCACTACCATGCAAGCCCGGGGTGTTCCCTTTGTATTTTGCTTATTTGATCCCCTTTTTCACACAAAAACAAAGACATTATTGGTAGAAATATTACTTTATGTTGGTTGGATTATTCCTTATGTTGGTGAGAATATCCCTTATATATGTTGGTGAGAATATCTTTTATATGTTGGTGAGAATATCCCTTATACGTTGGTAAGAATATCCCTTATATATATATATATGTTGGTGGAATCTCCTAATGTTGATGGTAATGTACTGTTATATGTTAAGTTGGGGGGGGGGGAGACTTATGTAATAGTTGGGATATCCCTTTTATATGGACGGGAATGTCCTTTATGCTGACTGGGATTTCCCTTTCAATGTTAAATTGGGGTATCCCTCAAAGGTACATGTTGGTGGAATTATTTTTTAGTGCTTTGATTAGCAAGCGGTCTTAACACTTTCCATGTGGCTTTTAGTTTTACCATATACAAAAACAAATTCTTCAAAAACCTTTCCCAATTTCTAAAGTGTATCTCTAGGATTACTGGACCAATACTAGACACGTTTGTACTTATTTTAATGCATTTCTCATGGTGATTCCAAATATGGTGATGAAACTCAATAATGTTGACATTTTTGAAACATTTTGTGAAATGTTAGAATGTCGTCTGCAGTCGCCTGTCACGTGGAAAGTGTTAAGCTCAGCTCAGCCCATGTGCACTTCACCAGAGTGTAGTATGTGCTCAGGGAATGGTGGCCTCTACTTTAGTTGGGATATATTGTAGGGAATTGTCCTTTGTATGTTAGATGTTAGTTGGAGGGAATGTCCATTTTATGTGAGAGAAAATGTCTCTTGGTGGAAACTTCCTGTTAGTGTTAATGTGATTTTTTTTGTGGGAGGGGATTTTCATTTATTAGGTTAGATGGAATATCTCTTGTATGTTAGTGGAAATATCCATTATAGGTTGGAAGGAATTTCCCTTACATATTGCTGGGAATTTCCCTTACATATTGCTGGGAATGTCCCTTACATATTGCTGGGAATTCCTCCAACATATTCCTGGGAATTTCCCTAACATATTGCTGGAAATTTCCCTTACATATTGCTGAGAATTTCCATTACATATTGCTGGGAATGTTCCTTACATATTGCTGGGAATTCCTCCAACATATTCCTGGGAATTTCCCTAACATATTGCTGGAAATTTCCCTTACATATTGCTGAGAATTTCCCTTACATATTACTGAGAATTTCCCTTACATATTGCTGGGAATGTCCCTTACATATTGCTGGGAATTTCCCCAACATATTCCTGGGAATTTCCCTAACATACTCCTGGGAATTTCCCTTACATATTGCTGGGAATTTCCCTTACCTATTGCTGGGAATTTCCCTTACATATAGCTGGGAATTTCCCTTACATATTGATGAGAATGTCCCTTATATATTGCTGGGAATTTCCCTTATAGATTGGTGGGAGTTTCCTTTGAAATATTAGTTGGGATATGACTTTAATGTTGGTGAGGAATTTAATTATAGATTGGTGGAAATATCCCTTGTATGTTGATGAGGATTTCCTTTCATATAACAGTTAAAAATATGTCTTGTTGGTGAGAAAGTCCCTTATCTATTGGAAAGAGGGACCGTATGTATTGGTAGAAAATTCTCTTCTATGTTAGTGGAGATGTTCTTTACATGTTGGTGATCTTTCCCTTTATTTGATATGTTAGTTGGAATTTCCCTTTAATAATGGTAGGATTTTCCCTTATAAATTGATGGAAATGTCCCATAAATTTTAGTGAGAATTTCCCTTTTATGATAATGAGGATGTGCTGTCTTTAATTCTGGGTGAGAAACTGAATTTATTTAATATATTGTATTTATATTACTTGGTAACAACAACAAATGAGTACATCCCTCACATCATTATGTTCCATTTCCAATTTACACTTGGCCAATTAAGTGTCTGTTTTTCCAGGCTGTTAATCTGCTGTCATAGTTGACTAAAGCAAGGCCATGTGCTTTAGGGCATTACACTGGCCTGCCTAATCTGGAAATTGGAGAATTTATGACCGACAAATAGCTAAATCGCAGGTATTTGAAAGTGATTAGAAAGTGGAATATAATGTCATGGGCCCTATTTCATAAGGTCAACTTTAATATTAATCTTAAGTTTGTAGGATAAGAAGAGTTCATATTATAGATTCTTCTTAAGTTAAGACTAAAAAACTTATCTTAGAATAAGAAGAATATTACCTTAGAGCTTAAGAAGAATATAAGTAAAGTTAAGAACTTAAGAAGGATATTCTCCTTAAGTTGTTTTATGAAATATAAGATAAGAATGTTCTTAACTTAATTTAAAAGAGTTCAAGATTTAAGAAGAATTCTCATAATTTAAGAAGAATTCATTCTTTCTTAAATCCGACTTAAGAAGATCTTATAATCTTTATGAAATAGGGCCCAGGACAACAAACATAAGAACCAGTACCTGTATCTCTCCCAACATGGTAGGAGAGCTATTTCGTCTCGTCATGCCAGGGCTTCCCGGCGACGTGATCGTTACGGACGGTCTTTTAACACGACTGACTTTGGGCACATCTTCTTCCTCTTTGTGCTGCTTGGTCGTCGTTGATTCGTAACCACTAGAACCTGGAATTCAATGGCAAAGCATGGGCGTTAAAAATGAGCCATGGAATCAACAAAAAAATCTTAGCTTAACACCTTTGAAAGTATATTCATACTTTCCTAGATATAAGGGATTCAGTCACAGTACCATCATCTGGTCATCTGACAATTGCCTTATTGGCATGAAACTCAGAGTAATGACTCCCTTTCTCGGAAGGTTTCAACTTTGAATTTTTAAATGTACCATCTATATATTCTTGTAAAAATGGCAATGTTGGCATGATTATTATCATCTTTTTTTCACTTTAAAAAACACTGCAAACAGTGCTCAGAAGTTGTTCCCAGATAAGTGTTTAAAAAGTCATAAATTGTTAGCTTTTAAACACTTATTTAGATCCTCAACATACTTCATATGATCATGTGTTTAAACGTTTAGGATCTAAACACAAAACTGTGCAAAACACTGATGTGGTTACAGTGTAAATTCATACAATTTTTGGAGTTGTTATATTTGTCATTTTATGTTTCTTGAAACAACATTACAGATGCTATATCATAAAAACATTTGTAATACATAAGTTTCTTGCAGTGAGTACGGCATATTATAACACTTTCCATGCGGCTATTAGTTTTATCAGAAACCTTTCCCATCTTTCAAAGTGTTATCTCAAGAATTACTGAACCAATACTAGGCATGATTGTACTTACTGTAATGCATTTCTCATAGTGATTCCAAATATGGTGATGAAATACAATAATTTTTGACTTTTTCAAACATTTTGTGAAAATTTAGGACTGTCGTCTGCAAACGCCTGCCACATGGAAAGTGTAAAAGCCTTTGCATTGTGAACTTTGTGAACCCAATAAAGCAAACCAATGAGTTCACACACCATCTTGTAACAGCTTATTAAATTATTCACTTTGGTTATAAAAACACCACAGCATTACACACATCATATTATAATAGTTTAATATTAGTAGGTCTGGTTATAGAAACACCATAGATTTTGGTTATAGAAACACCACAGATTTACACACACCACATTTTAACTGCTCATTATGTTATTCAGTTTGATTATAGAAACACCACAGACACTCACATATAAATGGAGGGACTACACTATTTGAAAGGTAACCCCAGAATGTGCATTTGATGATAATTTTAAAAACAATAAAATAAAATGTCAGTAAATATATCGTGCGACGTATCCACATAAATGTGTTCTACGCGCTGACATAACTAGTCAAATTTGTTGTAGCAGTAAGATATAGCCGTCACGGATGAGATCATTTTTGCTGCAATGAACTTATGAACATATTTCTGAACATTATATAAAATCTAGCAAAACTGTGTATTAACAGATGTTTGTGAATGCAGTCTCGAGTACGATATAATAGTAGCATATTATACTCCATATTATCTCAAGTTAGGAAATGAAATCACCTTATATTCACATTATAAGTGACACGATCAAGCGGAATGAGTCAGATGTCGTGAATATTGATTTTGCGTTAGAGGTAAAAAGAAGTGACAAATTCTTATGTTTTACATTGTTTTCTCAGTCGGTAAATTGTTTGTAACTTAGAGACTAGAAGCTCAATTTTAGTGGTGTTTGGACCATACTGTAGCATTTGCTCATCTGCTTATAATGATGGACAAATATCAAAAATGAAAACTGCCAACATGTAACTCATTTTGGTTGATCATGTCACATATTTCTCGCCATTTTCGAACTGATTAAACTATAGTGATACGCGAAGTACTTTCTGCACCACTCAGCCCTTTTATGGCAAAAGGATGTATCTTATATGTACTTTCCTAATGATATAAACACTTCAAAAGAAGTAAGTTCCCCTTTAGGGTTTCCCTTATATTTTCAAAAATATACATTGGGTTAAAATGGGTTTTCTGTCAAATAGTTATGAGGTTAATACCAATACTTGACCAAAATTTCAAATCAACAGGTTCTGTCATGCTTGAGTGAGCTTGTATTGAATGACAGAATGTCCCATTTCAAAAGTTGTTAAAATAATGTTTAGTAGTGTGTGTATCCACCACGTTCGATTTCTCATAGTGTTAATGAGGCGCGCTACTCGATATGGAAGTCCAACTCTTGTTGTACCAGAATTCTTGGAAGATGAAGGTATAGAGCGTTTGGTTTGGCCCGCGAACTCACCAGATCTCAACCCAATCGAGCATCTGTGGGACCAGTTAAAGCGGGCCGTGGATCGTAGAGTGGATGTCGATCACACTAATCTTGCTAACTTAATACGTCTTCTGGTACAACAAGAGTGCGATGCCATCCCACAGCATCGAGTGGCGCGCCTCATCAACACTACATGTATGAGACGTCGATGTCGGCAAGTCATACAACAACGCGGTGGATACACCCGCTACTAAACATTATTTTAGCAACTTTTGAAATTAAACGTTATTTTAGCAACTTTTGAAATGGGACATTCCGTCATTCAATACGTGCTCACTCAAGCATGACAGAACCTGTTGATTTGAAATCTTGGTCAAGTATTGGTATGAAGCTCATAATCATTTGACTGAAAACCCATTTCATTCCAATGTATTGTTTTGGAAATATATGGGAACCCCTAAATGGGAACTTACTTCTTTTGAAGTGTTTACTTCCTTTTAACATGGATTGTGTTAACTTGGTTCAATTTTCCTCACTTAGGAAAAGGTTGCAACTTGTAAAGACAATAAAAGTAATATACTGCCTTTTACCACTACATGATTTATGGAGAAAAAAGCTAACTTTGATCATGTTAAAAGGAAGTATACTGTTAAAAAACTGCATATAAGATACATTCTTTTGCCATAAAAGGGCTGCACTGTGTCCATTCTTCTTTGATCGGGAGGATGCACATACAGTTTGCATTCGTTTTGTCTAATGTATGACGTCACCTCCCTATTAGAAATGACATAAGTATGTTTTGCAGCATACTATAAGTGTAAATTTTTACGCTTGTCAATTTTTTGGGCTTCGCACATTTTGAACGATTTTGCTTGTTTTTATTTTTGCGATTTTGAGCTTCCTTACATAGACCTACATACAAAATGAATATATTCTGGCATTTTTAAATTTCGCCCTTGTTGATTTAGCGTGAAAAGTGCTAAAAATAAATGTAGTGCAAACATTTCCACTTTTACAGTAATTGTAATTGTCAAAGAGACCCAGGGAGGCTCTGTGCACCCACCATGATGATAGTTGCTATGTGATCCCAAAACAAGCGAGGGCGCTATTTTATATGCTACCACTTATCAGAGGGGGTCACACACAAGGCACATAATACTCTGTTAGGTTAGGTGTACCTCTTGGTTTGTTCAATAAAATTAGTTAATAAAACTTAACCTCCCTCCCCTTGAATGGTGAATGGTGCTGCACGATCAAAGACAATAATTGGCACAGTTCAAAGTTCAGCAACCGCGGATTGAATACATGATGATGTCACCCCAACTTGAATGAACACAAAGTACAATAAAATTACTGAACACATACACTAAGAAAATTGTTAATATTAATATGATGTTCAGTAACATGTCAGAATTAGTTGCAATAAAAAAGAGATATCTGAGTGAGATTGCAATTATTTCTATGCCAAGCTTTAGCATGACTGAACTAATACTATAGAGTGATGTTGCACAAAAGTATAGTGTGTACAAAGAAAGGATATATATATTATTATTTGAAAATATAAAATGAAATAAGTTGGGTTCATGGATATTTTACTGAAATTCAACTGAGGTAACACTGTTTGATTTTGTTGATATACATGCTTTTTAGATATATATTATTAGGATCAGGCTTTAATATGGACACGATTTCAAGCAATGGCTTATGTGTCTAACCATATGGACCAGGCTCATATACAGTCATCACAAAAAGTAACTGACCAGGTAATAAACATGCTGATAACTCTAAAAGTATAACTCCTACTACATAAACATATTTAATTATAAAGTTGTTGAGAGATTTCTCTTTCTTGAATTTGAGATATTACACGCTACGAATGGTTGATTAATGAGGAAGTTACGATCCCAAATGTTAGGGCAAGTCTGATTTTCATTTTAACATTTTCTTTTCAACACGGGGAGAGTATGACAGGTAAAGCGTGTGTGCCATATTGATCAACCGTAACAATGCCACCGGCCGACTATCCAACAACCAGGCCATCGACGGGTGAATTGGCACTACCACTACCAGTAATCAATAATTTGCCGGTCTGAGTCCCCGTGTTGAAAATGAAAATGTGAAAATCAGACTTGACAGTACATTTGGGAATGTAACTTCCTTAATAATCAGCTATTCTTGGCGTGTAATATCTCAAATTCAAGAAGAGAAATTTCTCAACATGTTTATAATTTAATATGTTTATGTAGGAGTTATACTTTTAGAGTTATCAGCACATTTGTTACCTGGTCAGTTACTCATTGTGATGACTGTATAAGCCATTATAGCAAGACATTAGGACCAAGCTAATAATAAGGCCAGGTATACATTGCCATGCCTGCATGACAACCTAATAAGGCCAGGTCTACATGGCCAACTAATAAGGCCATGCCTGCATGACAAGCTAATACAGCCATTTGGCTTGGATTTTCATGGTATGCCATATGGCCAGGTCTACATGGTATTCCATTAGGGTCAGGCCTACATAGCAAGCCACTATGGCCAGGTCTACATAGCAAGTTGATATGGTCAGACCTACATGGAAAGTCATTTTACATGAGCCTTCATGGGATGCTATTATGTTCAGGCAAACCTCCAAATAAGCGGGCACCCTGTTTTACTCCTGGTTGCCAAGTTTTGGGTCTTGGTATTTTCAAAATTTTGCACAGTTAAATAGGACTAGGTGCTATTTTTGTCAAAAGAGTACAAAGTAGCTTCTGGTTCTTGCACACTTATTTGGAGACTTGTGTCCATGACCTAATGGCAAACTAATAAGATCAGGCCTACGTGGCAAGCTAATAAGACCAGGCCTATAAGCCATTAAGGTAAGCCATTTAGCCTGGGCTTTCATGACAAGCCAGTAAGCTTAAGGCCAGGCATACACAGCAAGCCATATAACCTGGGGGAAAGCCATAAGGCCTGTGCCTTAATGGCTTGTCATTATGCAAGCTAATAAGAACAGGCCTATATAGTAAGCCATTAACGGTAAGCCATTTGGCCTGGGCCTTCATGACAAGCCAGTAACGCCAAGCCTACACAGCAAGCCATATGGCCTGGGCCTTACTGGCATGCCATTAGGCAAGCTAATAAATGGCCTGTAAATCAAGCTATTAGGACCAGAACTATACACAACAAGCCATTTGAGCTAGGCCTACAAAACCAGCCATAAAAAAGACCAGCCCCATATGATTAGTCATCTTTAACACCACAGATTTAGGTATTTGAATATATTCATAGAAGGGGGAATATAAAAGGTAGAATATTTTAGTAGAGTTATACGTGAGTGGGGTTATTCTATAAACAGGTAGAATACATAACCAGGGGAGCACTCAATCTCTATGTAGCGGTATAGTGGTATCCAATCTCATTTTAGATGGTTTCCCTTTGAAATGTTTCATGTCAACAACGGCTCCATTTTTCCCTCCAAATTCAACCCCTTACCAGCAATCTACCTGAT
This sequence comes from Ophiura sarsii, assembly GCA_035610835.1. Taxonomy (NCBI): domain Eukaryota; kingdom Metazoa; phylum Echinodermata; class Ophiuroidea; order Amphilepidida; family Ophiuridae; genus Ophiura; species Ophiura sarsii. Next base: position 69,697,573 of record CM069444.1, read on the forward strand.
TACTAGATCCCACATTATAATTAAATTGTAAAAAACATTGCCCCGTATTGAACATCTAATTTGGATATTGGGGTCCTACTACCCACTTCAACCTCTTGTATCAGTTTTCTGATCCTTGGTGTGTTTTGTTCCTGGTTCCGTTGGATTCATCTTTTTACATTTTATAACCATATACCTGCTTACAAATAGCACATGGTCACTCATTTTAGTCTTGGATTTCATCAGGTGTTTTCCTATACAAATGCTGTCTTCAGGAAATATAGCAGCAAAGGTCTTATACAGATACACCATGAGTTGTAGCTTTTCAGTAATGATGGAGTATCTGTGTATGACCTATGAACTTTGACCTATATTATGGATTACAAAGTATTTGGATCTATATGACTGAACCAGCAAACTGGCACCTAAGACAAACTTACATTGTGTCATTTCAAGTTGGGGTGATATCAAGTGATTTAATCAAACAAGATGTTTGATGGTCTTGGCTGTCTTGAAGCCGATTTACAAATGTACTACCTCCCACCAGGCTATTAGTTTTACCATTACAAAGTCTATCTCAGGAATTATTCAACCAATACTAGGCATGTTTGTACTTATTTTAATTAATTTCTCGTGGGGATTCCAAATATGGTGATGAAATTCAATAATTTTAATGTTTAAGAAGCATATGCAATAGCCAAAGACTGCATTTACTTTGCCCTTCAACAACTATACCACACCTACATAGAGACTGGAGTAGCACCCTTCGTGGCTCTTACCATGAGCATTGTTCACTAAGGTCTTATTATTGGACGTGACTTGAGGTGTGTTGTGGTTGATTCTGTCGGCATTGTAGCTGCCATTTCTGCTGTCTGTATTTTAAAGAATTGATTGGACAGGTATTACAAAGAAGTTGACCCCTGACCCAATTGTACATCACCCAATGGAAGATATGTGGTACATGCCCATCGACCTTGACGGTCAATGACCTTATAAGGTCAACTTTAAATACTTGTTGTTCACCGTGCCTGCTAACCAACACATTCATGTGATTCGAGTCAGGTAAATGACCCAAAATACCATTGTTTGACTAAAAAAACCCTCATATTTATGGCCCTTGAACATGTTTAACAAAAAAGTACCTGAGAACCTGAGGGGGTACATAGGAGATTTTACATGAAATATATTCAAGGACCAATTTACACTGGAGGTTTTTTTCTGCTCAGCAATGATTCTGAAATCAGATGCTCGTTGGACAGGATACACTTCCTATGTATTTATGGCCCTTGAACATGTTTAACATAAAAATACCTGTGGTGTCACAGGTGGTGTTACATTAGACATTTAAAGAGCTGAATTGCATGAGAGATTTTTCCTGCCCAACAACGATTCAAAAACCTGATATTCATTGAACAAGAATAACCTCCTGTGTATGTATGGCCCTTGAACATGTATAACAAAAAAGGTCTGAAGTTTCTTTTATAGGACCATATTGCATTAATCATGTTCAGGGGCCCTTTCATTGGAGGTTTTTCGTGCCAAACGAACGATACTGAAACCAGATGTTCATCTGTCATATGAGCAATGCCCATGACCTTGAGCGCCTTTCAACCACAACAAGCGATACAAAGTCTCGCTTTATTCACAAATATAGTATAATGAGGTAAATGCAAATATTAAGGAAATTACGTTACATCTTATTTGTATACAGCCTCTCAATCTCCATCAATCATTAACACTTTTTTGTATTACCCGGCGGTTTGATGAATGTCTTGCTGAAATGTTAAAGCTCACTTTTCCGCATAATTTACAGGAAATTATTTCCTAATGAATCTTAAGGCTGCATTAATTTGAATCCTTTTGCCTCAAAGCTGTTCAGTTTTTCAAAAACACATAGAATGCACATTTTGTTACTCTTTTCTTCCTTTTTACAGGATATAATATGACATGAGTGAAAAGGTGACCATTTCTGTATTTGGATTTCGAAGATGCATATTAAACCTATTTTGTGGTGTAATATACTTAAACTATATGGATATGAATAACAAAAACACTGACTTTTTGAATAACAAAAACACTTACTTTTTGTATTGTCTTTAGGTACAATTTTTGAGACACAAATATCAACAACAGAAGATTTTCAAAAATCAGGTGAGATTTTTTTTAAATTTACCCATAATCCCCTAGTTAACATTTTGCGACATCTGACGGGTTTTCACAGATCACATCACATATTCTAAAATTTGGATCCGTATTCATTTGTACAGGAAACTGTCCCTAAATTTGAAAATCTGTGTCATTCGAACCCAGTTGAACAGTGCTTTTTCTTCATTTATGTCACCGAAGAGACAAATAGGTTGAGTAATGTAGCCTAATATTCAAACGCTAATTCGTTTTACAGACACGTAACTCTTATTGCTGATTGAGGGCTCAATCTACAGAATCCTTCTGAACTTACTTTGACTCGATCTTTTCATGATGGAATCGGGTCTCGCTGAGCGATATTGTTGAGCTAGTTTTTCCCTTGACGCCACGTCCATAATATCACTTGAACTGTAAACAAATAATAAATATATGCAATAAAGATCAATGACTGGGCTATTCCATTTGAAATCCATACACCCCCTATGGAAGACATTACCTAAATCTTCCCGACAGGGAGTGTGAATTTCAAAAGGGATTACCATGCATGGGTGACTCCATTTGAAATCTACACTCCCTGTGTGGAAGATAACTGTACTGTCTTCCACGGGGGGTGTATGGAATTCAAATGGAATAGCCCATTGTAGATAATGAGTAACAAACAATATGTGCATTTCCTTATAACAAAGAGTCATACTCCTGCCAAATATTATGGTTTCAATTCGGTTAACACTTTCCGCGGGCAGTCGTCTGCAGAGGACAGTTCCAAAATTTCACAAAATGTTTCAAACATGTCAACATTATTGAATTTCATCAACATATTTGGAATCACCATGAAAAATTCATTGAAACAAGTACAAACATGCCTAGTAAATATTGAAGTAAACTTTGAAATTTTGGGAAGGTTTCTGAAAAATCTGTTTTGTATTTGGTAAAACTTACAGCCGCATGGAAAGTGTTAAGTTTCAACGAAGCCTGATATATCTGGGTGGAGGTGTCACCCAAGATATTGGAAATTAAGAAGTTCTCAAGCCATTACGGATGGTCACAAGACGTTGAAAGAACAATCAAGAAATCAGAGATGCGGATGCACTCCAATGAACATAGGGTTGTATGTGAGGACATTGGAGGTGAGATGTTCCAAAGACATGAGATAATCTTCATTGTCTTCATTGAAGATGTTCTCAAGATGTTGCGAATGCTGCAATGATATTGAGGATAATCCAACATAAGGGATGATTCTCAAGACATTGGAGACAATATCAATCAAGATAACATCAACATCCTTGCAAATATTGGCAAATTACTGAAGTCATTGGAAGAGTTCGCAAGACACTGACAGCATGTTCGACCGGTTTTCAAGATATCGGGGATGTTCTCAGGATTTCTCCAACATATTCAAGTCATTGCCAAATGACCTAATTATCATTTCTTACCATTTCCCTGATTGGCTGAAGTTATTAAATTGCTGTCTTTACAACAAATAGGCAATAAGTTAAAGTTGGCTACACTGACTATTGACATACTTATTTATTTATTATCTTTTTTTCCAAATTGTCTTAAAGTTGCACTTGACATCTGCTAGAAAAAAGAACTTAGGCCAAACAAAGAAGAAGGTCTGTCTCAGAGGCCCGCCCGCATTGGTATGTGAAATTAGCTACGGCGCATAGGTCTATAAAAACTCTCTTTTTTCCCCTCTTTTTTTGGATTTTTAAATAACAAGTTTAAAAAAGTTCTCTGTAAGCTTGCATAAGCAAAAAAAAACCAGCAAAAAAAAAAATTGCATACCTCATAGCCTATTTTCTAAAAATAAATAAATCGCACAGCACTTAGCTTTTTTGCACAATGTTTCTGAGACAGACTTTCGTCTTTGTTTGACCTTATGAACATTCTGAAATATGTTGGTGAATACAAATAGAAGTTTAAGAATGAAGTCAACCAATAGTCAGTGTGTCCTTAAATATAGATCATGCTTACCGGACCATAGGTCTTGTGTTGTTGATTAGTGGTCCCCTAAAGAGATGAAGACATCCCATCATGCAATAGAAAGAAGAGTTAGGAGCAATAGGATTAGGACTGTGACATCAAAGTGAATTCATTTTTTTTGGAAAAAGTGTACTTTAGGTTCCAGATTCTGGACTGTACTAGTATCGTCTGATATTGGAACACCCAGTATCGGCTCGATACTGGTACAAAGTCAGTGTTCTAGTATCGGACGATACTGGCACCTATAAAATGTCCCAGTATCGGGTGATACTGAAACACAATTTTGTACCGGTATCGTTCAATACTGGGACAAATAACTACTGGTTAACTACTTGCAGTATTGACCGATACTGGAACAGTAAAATCGTACCAGTATCAAGCGATACTGGAAACTTTTATGTTCCAGTTTTGGACGATATCTGGGACTATAAAGTACACTTTTTTCCCATTTTTCGTATCGTATATGTTACTAGTTTTAGTCAACAATATTTCTTGTCCAGTCCAGCATGCTTAGAATCACTACCAATTCAACACCTTAGTAAAAGTGGTAATTTTTGTGTGATAAATTTTTCGCGCTTTTCAATTTTTAACTGGTTTACATGTTTTTAAATTCACGATTTGTAGCTTCATCATATATACCTATACGCAAAAGAAATATATTCATGTGTATTATTATTTTCGCAGTAGCTGTGTCAAGCGCCAAAAGCGTGAAAATAAATGTAGCGTGAACATTTCCACTTTTACATTAAAGTAGAAGTAGGCAAAACTTGGCCACATAAAAGAAGTTGAATCCCAAATACAAACTAAGTATGTGTTATTCAAAAAATGAAGGGTTATTTAAGAAAAACAACGGGATAACTGAATTGATAACCCAAAAATATGATTTTTTTTTGGCAATATTTGTTTTATACAATGATATCACACAATTATTATGAGGACTATATTAGGACTATCATTATATAAATGGACATAATATACAGAACATGGTAACCAATTTCAAACTGTATTGTATAGTTCCCCTGTCTTCTATAGTCAGTGTTTGATGCTATGGACATAATTCCAGCAATGCGCGCATACGTAAGTGCGTGCATACATGCGAACGAACGTATGTGCGTAAACCTGGAAGAGTGTACCACCGCTTTTAACAAATAACCGCCCGTCCTGATCAGTCAATCATCACGCCCATACATGGACAGTTGTTCACTCATTTCATGCATCTGGACGCAGCCTCCAAGAACAGCAACAACTCATGCTCTTGTGATATAATGAATTTTATCCATAGCATTATGACAGTAACTATAATTCTTAATTCTCTCTGTTAAACTTACCCCATTGGTCTTGCTACTACAAGTTCAACTTGTGGTTCCCTCTTTGATTCATAAATGATGCTATAGACTTGTTGGAAATTCTTCCCTTGTAAATCATGGCCGTTCCATGCTAGAACCTCATCACCTGGATAAGAGGGGGGTAAAATAATTGACAAGAATTAATATTTATAGTTCCCTTTTAATTTGTAGTTAAGGCCACAGAAACGTTTGTGAGGTGAATTGATATTGAAGGTTTACCCAACGTAACACTTTCCACACAGAAGTTATCTTCAGAGGACAGTTGCAACATTTCACAAAATGTTTCAAAATATCAAAATTACTGAATTTCATCATCATACTTGGAATCACCATAAGAGAAATGCATTAAATTAAGTACAAACATGCCTAGTATTGGTTCAGTAATTCTGGAGATAGACTTTGAAAGTTGGGAAAGGTTTCTGAAAAATCTGTTTTGTACATGGTAAACTAACAGCCGTGAGGAAAGTTAACAGCCGTGTTAAGGTTTATTGACTGCAACTTCAATGTGTTCAAGCAACATCTTCTTGGTTGTTATTCATATGCATCTATAATATTACTTTTTACAGTACATGCATTTTGAGAGTATGAGTGGTAAAGCGTGTGTGCCGTATTGATCAATTGTAACAATGCGGCCGGCCAACTATCCAACAACCTGGGCATCGACCGGTGAATTAGCACTACCACTATCAGTAATCAATAATTTGCCAGTCTGAGTCCCTGTGTTGAAAAGGAAAATTTGAAAATGAAAATCAAACTTGACCTTACATTTTGGATTGTAACTTCCTTAATAATCAACCATTCTTATCGTGTAACATCTCAAATTCAAAAAGAGAAATTTTATTTTAACTTTATAATTTAATATGTTTATGTAGGAGTTATACTTTTAGAGTTATAAGCACATTTATTACCTGGGCAGTTACCTATTGTGTTGACTGTAGGTTTTTTTGTGGTTTCCCTTTAAATGAAAATTGCAAATCTATGTGTGATGTAATGGCAGACAACAGTTGCTACATTACTTTACAATTTTACTGAGGCTTCAGACTGAATTCCTGATACAATCAACAAGTTATGTTACGCTATTCAAAGATAATATGGGCCGTGAGTTAGACTGATATCTTTTATGGCGTGCTAGAAGTCCTAGTTGTCAAGCGAGCTTATCAAGACACCTTACGCTCCATTTCGGACAAGGATAAGGGTGTAATCTGACCGTAAGTAGCGATTAGATGAGAAGAGTGAAACTTTTGTTTATTAGCTCACAAAAAGGAATCGCCGCTGCATTGCGTTCATTACCGTCTACCATTTCCCATATTAACACTTTCCACGCGACAGGCTGCAGACGACATCCACAAATTTCACAAAATGTTACAAAAATGTCAACATTATTGAATTTCATCACCATATTTGGAATCACCATGTGAAATACATTGAAATAAATACAAACATGCAAAGTATCGGTCCAGTAATCCTTGATATAGACCCTGACATTTGGGAAATGTTTCTGGATATTCTTTTTTGTATATTGTAAATCTTATAGCCGCGTGGAAAGTGTTAACCGTTTCCACGCGGCTATTAGTTTTACCATATACAAAACAGATTTGTCAATAACCATTCCCAAATGTCAGAAGTCTATCTCATGAATTACTGAACCAATACTAGGCATGTTTGTACTTACTGCAATGTATTTCTCTTGGTGATTCCAAATATGGTAATGAAATTCAATAACATTGACATTTTTGAAACATTTTGTGACATTTGTGAATGTCTTCTGCAGACGCCTGCCGCGTGGAAAGTGTTAATGACCAATGCTGCGAGGCCCGTATAATGGAATATAGTTCAGACTCGAGTTGAGACTATTAGAAGAGGGACAGATGCATTTCAGTATGGTTACATTGTGACGTGGTTATCACAGTTATTTATTCATGTGATGTCATTCCGTGTTCACGGCCACGTTTCTCATTCCAGGGCAATAAGATAAAGGTAATGATGGTCGATCCTGATAACACTGGAGTGGAGTGGGAAATCCAGACTTTTTTTGTTCCAGTGATCACTGGAAATCCAGACAATATCTATCCTACATAAACTCTCCCTATAGAGGGTTCGGAAATCCAGACTTATACATGTGTGTTTTTTTTCGGTTTAAATGATCACCGGAAATCCAGACAATTTCTATTCTGCATAAACTCTACCTATAGAGGGGTTCGGAAATCCAGAAAATCCAAAAAATCCAGATTCTCTTAAAAAATTCTCTCCGAAATCCAGTTTTTTCAAAAATTAAAAATTACCCCTCTATAGGGGGTGAGCACATATGATCTGGAATAGCCCATTAAAGAATGCTGTTACCCATTTGAATACACATGAGAAGAAAGGACAAAAGGACTTGAACTTTGTATTACATGTCCAGAGCTCTATCCACTGTCCTATATACAGTCCTCAAAATAAGTAACTGACCAGGTAATAAATATATTCTTGACTCCAATAATATAGCTCTCACATAAAGATATTGAATTATAAAGTTGTACGGGAATATCTTTTCTTTAATTTGAGACATTGTTCACGAAGATCGGTAAAAAAATTAAAAAACGCTACATTGAAAAGGATAGAACCAAGTGCAGTTTACATTTTCACACTTGGGTTTTGAAACCCATTCGGTGTTGCATAGAAATTGCTTCAATGGGTCCTTATATCATACATGTAGTATAACCATTGCTGTCAGAGAAGTTGAGGGGAGACGACACAGAGGGAAATTTGGTATTAGGTAGCATTTGGTTGCATACCGCATCACATAGAATACCAGCTTCTTTCTAGAGATCACGATATTACAATTATAACAAAACCTATACTAACCAGCTCTTAACTGCCCCACGGTGTCTGCTATACTGCCCTGCTTGACGCGAGAGATGAAGGCCCCTAGTTTTCCTGCTTCCTTCATTTTACCCCCTACGACGTGCACCCCGACGAAAGCACTGGAATCCTGAAGGCCGCTCTCTCCATGACTCTTTTTCAAGATCATCTGGCCGATGAACCTGCCGTTATCGTGATCTTGTTGCCAAATTACCGGATGCTGATTGGACAAAATACAAACAAGATGTCGTTGAGAAAAAACGTTATGGTAGTGGTAAATTTAGGGTATTTACATATAGAAACATTAATAACTTCTATTGTATACTCGGTGTCACCTCAAGATGATGGTCAGCGCATAATTTGGTCCTATGTGCAGCATTTTTCATGACCAAGGCTGACATTTTTCTTTGATTGCACGGGTGAAATCATTCTCACATAAATGCAAATACACTGAAAATATTAGTTTGAGAAATAGAAACGATCAAGATTTGTGACACTTGAGTAAGATTTAGTTTGTTGTGTTAAAACAAAAGTTGAATAATTAAATCCATAACAAAGGTAACAAAAAGTGTAAAACATGTATTCAACTCTGATATCTTTTGGGGACCTGAATGGTTTGTTATTTTTAAAGTCAAAATTGATAAGATGCTACTGAATGAACTGACATGGCAAATGTACAGAATAGAATAGGACAGAGGGTCTGTAAAAGTGACACACTTGTTACACATATAAAAAAATGTACAGAATCATTATTTTCAACACTTTCCACGCAGCTATTAGTATTAGTTTAACATATACAAAACACATTTTTCAGAAACATTTTTTCAACTTTTCAAAGTTTATCTCAAGAATTACTGAACCAATACTAGGCATGTTTGTATTTCTTCTAATGCATTTCTCATGGTGATTCCAAATAAGGTAATGAAATCCAAAATTTTTGACATTTTTGAAACATCTTGTGCAATTTTGGGATGTCGTCTGCAGACGCCTGCCACGTGGAAAGTGTTAAAATCTGCAAAGACCGCTGAATTCAAATCAATGTAAAGTGGGTCATCTTGTGGAAGGGGGGAAACAAAAATGAAAATACAAAATGAAATTATAGGTGAACACAAAATGATATAAAACATTAACAAAATTAAAAGGAAATCTACCTGCTAAATGCAAAACAGTCATAGCTACAAATAGCTGCCCCATCTTGAGGCTATAAATAGCAGCTCTTTGTTGATACTCAGTGTTGCCAACTAAAATGTCTCCCAAAATGTCTCCCAAACAGAGGCACAAGTGTCATCTAGGCCATGGCGACAACAAAAAGTAGCCCAATTTTCAATGAGCCAATGGCAAATTACACCGGGGGAGGCCAATTGTTGGCATGACACGGCACCCAATTTTTCTCGGCTGCGGCGCAAAAGTAGCCCAAATTGCGGTTTAGCTGCAGAGTTGGCAACACTGTTGATACTATACTTACTATCATGATGGTAGAGTATGCCCTGTAGTTTGTTACACAGGAGTTGGCTCTTGAGTTGGTTCCTATGTATGTGTTGTGCCCCTATAGAAATGCACCAATCAACATAAGGCAGCTATGTATTATGACTTTCTTGCATTTAGTCTCAGTCACATGTGTCAATGTTATAGTCACATGTGTAATAGGGGTAGTCACATGTGCAAAAGGATGTTTAAAGAATGATAGTCACATGTGTAAAGAATGACAGTCACATGTGTAAAGAATGATAGTCACATGTGTAAAGAATGATAGTCACATGTGTAAAGAATGATAGTCACATGTGTAAAGAATGATAGTCACATGTGTAAAGAATGGTATGTGTAAAGAATGATAATTACACATGTAAAGAATGATAGTCACATGTGTAAAGAATGATAGTCACATGTGTAGCACACGATAGTCACATGTGTAACACATGATAGTCACATGTATAACACATGATAGTCACATGTAGAATGATAGCCACATGTATAACTGTTTGCCAGTGTCACATGAAAGTCACATGGGTGTTTTTTCTCATGATAGTCACATGAGTAACTCAAGGGAGTCACATGTATAATAATAATGATGGTCATATGTGGTGATAACATGATAGTTCCAAGTGCAACTCATAATCATGATAGTCACAAATGTGACTCATGAAAGCTACCCATCATCATAATAGTCACCTGTGTAACTCATGAAAGTCATGGATAATTCATGAGAGTCACAAAAAGTGCATAACTGATGCAAGTAAACTCATTCAATTCATGAGAATAACATATAAACCTCATGAAAGTCTAATAACTGATGATAGAAAATTAAAATTAAAGTCTCATATATAACTCATGATAGTTGCATTAGCGATTCATGATAGTTGCACATGTAACCCATGCTAGTCGCATGTATATATAACGCATGATAGTTCACATGTATAACCCATGATAAGGATATACACTTGTGTATAAAATGTGCAAATAATGACAGTAACATGTAACAAGACAAAGACACAGGCCCAATCTTATCTAACAAGTAAATCAAATAAATTACTAAAATGTATATGAACCATAATGTCCGTCTTTCAAAATGTAATAAAATCATTACAAACACAATCGGCAAATTTGTGCTACCCCATTTTATACTGATCTTGAAAACAATGGTCTAGAAAACACATTTTCTTAAAACAATTATGAATAAATTCAAGAATTTCCCGATAGATAAGATTAGGCCACATTGATACAATACATTAACAGTACAGTCCACCACGTCTGTATCTTTCATTATCCAATGATATTTGCAAACCTGTCCCTACTATTACATCATTTTGATAACCTTCGTTCACAAGTAGTTTTATAAGTCTAAGTTCAATGACATAGTTTCGACAATGGAGCATCCCTAAGCCCTGTGCATTATTGAGCACCACTTTAAAAGTATTGTCCAAAGCACCGGCAAAATGGGCCATTTTTCTGGTACAAAATTATAGGTAATGTTTTATGGATTAGTTAGTTAAGTTTAGTTCAACTGAGTTGAGTGATAACAAATGTGATGCCTCAGGATTAACAATGGTAGAGCACCCAAATATAGCCTCAAGCACTATTTAGCATTGCCAAACAATCGGCAAAATGGGCCAACTTTCTGGTACAACAATTATATGTGATGCTTTATTTCAGTCATAAGTTAATATTTAGTTAAGCTCAACTTGGTGTTTATAAAAATAATGTCTTATGATAACCAATCATAGAGCACCCAAATATAGCACCGAGCACTATATAGTATTTAGCATTGTCCAAACAATCGGCAAAATGGGCCAATTTTCTGGTACAACAATTATATGTAATGTTTTATTTCGCTCATAAGTGAATATTTAGTTAAGTTTAGTTCAACTTGGCGATTAGAAAAATGATGTCTTATGATTAAGCACCAAATATAGCCTCGAGTGATATTTCGCATTGTCCAAACAATCGGCAAAGTGGGCCAATTGTTTGGTACAAAAATTATGGGCAATGTTTTACTTCGCTTATAACTTAGGCCTAAGTGAATATTTAGTAAAGTTTAGTTCAACTTGGTGATTAAAAAAAAAATGATGTCTAATGATAAACAATGGTAGAGCACCGAAATAGCCTCGAGCACTATTTAGCATTGTCCAAACAATTGGCAAAATGGGCCAATTGTTTGGTACAAAAAAATTGGTGCATTACGATTTTATCAATGCTATAGTAGTGTATATTGCTGTTATTCAGATTATCTTTTCTAATGTGCTCCAAGTATACTGTAAATGTTGATATTTTGCACTTCATTAATTTTTGTGCTTTTTGTTTCGTAACACTTTGGATTGTATATTAATACATTTCATCAAATGATTCGATCTGCAACATGAACCATTTCATAATTAAATGGCAAATAAGAACATTAATTCACCAAAAAACTGTACAGATGAACCCTTTTTTTTGGAGAATGTTAATAAAAAGCCAAATGATTGAATTGTTCTTCCAATTGCCAGTCATTTGTTCGTGTGTGAAAATAAAAACACAATTATATTTCTTTCTTTTCTGTTAATTACAGTTGGTGGGTGAGATTCGATGGGTATTTAAAATCACATGTAGTGTGCCCCAGGGGTATATCATTGCCCCAACTTGCAGATAAGAGAGGAGTGGGGATATAACACCCCCCCCCCCCCCCCCCCCACCCCACCCCTGATAAACCTTGGAAGTTATCAACCCTTAATACTGAACAATATTCACAGAGATAAGGTTTTTTCATTTAAATATTATAGGCCTACAATAAATAATTCTATTGAGCATTTGAACTCAAATAACAGTGTATTTTGATAAATAAGATATCGCCCAAGCCTAATACGGGTAAAAGGTGACTAAAGCATGAATACAAAATCAGGTGAACATTCCCCTCATGATCGACACATACACAAACTAATGCATTTTTTCAAGGTTATAAGCCTATTAGCCATTCCTGAGTCATAGAGTTCTGCTGACTGGTCCAGAAAAATATTGTCAATAAACCGATAACGAACGCTAATTACGCCATTGATGGTTCTACCTTAAATTGTCAAAGTTGTTTGCGATAGAAAATCAAATGTGTGTTAACGTTAAAGGTGACCCGATTCAGCCAAAGCCCACTTTTCACGCTGCTATTGGTTTTACCATGTACAAAATAGATTTTTCAGAAACCTTTCCCAACATCAAATCTGAAGATACTGGGATTTGAACCCAGGTCCTTTCGGTCCCAAATCGAATGTGATAACCGCTAGATCAGCTAGGCTGTCAGTGCCAAAAGAGATAGGGTAGACCTGTAGTCAACATGGCCATGTATTTTGAACTCGCCACCCTTCCCGTAGCATTTCCAGATTTTTACATTTTACACCATCTGAGATTGGAATTAGCATATCGCAATAAGGCCCAAACAGGAGTTGAAAAAAGTGGGTCATTAGATCGATTTTTTCTTTTTTTTTGGCTATAGACACATTTAGTGGTTAGGGACGCGGCGTGGTGATCGGAGTGTCCGGGATTCGAATCCCAGGGGTTTTGCGGCGATTATTTAATATTAAAAAATCATACTTTGTCCCCCTCCCCCGGTTTCCACATTAGAGCTAATACATATATTTTGTTTTAATAGTACAGCTAGCAGCCTGTAGTACAAACCTTCAGACCATGCTGGATGGTCTGACATGTTCTGTTTTTCACTAGATAGTGGTAGGATCTTGGATTTGCATCTCCTTGGTATTTTAAATGGCAGTTTTGTTGATAAGTTTGGCAAATTAAGATGAAAATATCATTTATTACATAGATTTTTCAAAATAAAACATTATTTAAAAAAAAGCATGGGGTTTTGAGATATAATGGGTCGGTCGTGTTTGGGCAAACAAACCTTTTTCATAAGGAATCCAAATATACTATTGGAAACATCTCCCAAGTCTAAATTTGCAGGACTATTTCAATGGGCAAAAGTGAATTTAATGAGGGCACACATCTTTAACACTCTCCATGTGGCTATTAGTTTTACCATACAAAACAGATTTTCAGAAACCTATCCTAATTTTCAAAGTCCAAGTATTACTAAACCAATCCTAGGCATGTTTGTACTTATTTCAATGCATTTATCATGGTGATTCAAAATATGGTAATGAAATTCAATAATTGTGACATTTTTGGAATGACGTCTGCAGATGCCTGTCGCGTGGAAAGTGTCAATATGAAAAATAAAATAAAGTTTATTCCAATCTGTATAGAATGTTGATTGTTTATTGTGGGCAAGCATGTACCTATGTCAATTTTAATTTTTTTAAACCAAATATTCATGATTCTGTGTCAGGCCTTGAAAATTAAAGTTTGATAACGCTACAAAAATGATGAATATTAGAGGCCTAGTCTAAATGATGAATATTAGAGGCCTAGTCTAAATGATGAATATTAGAGGCCTAGTCTAAATGATGAATATTAGAGGCCTAGTCTAAATGATGAATATAGGCCTAGTCTATATAATTATTTGTTGCTGGTCAATCCATATCCAGTAAATAGACATTTTCTTTTCATTTTATTTTATTACATTATTTGTTTCATTTTTTATTTGAAATTATACACAATGTTCAAATATTTGTGAAACAACATAGGCCAAGGCATACTGAGCATAGCTCAACTGAAATTCCAGTATAAATGGCCATCTAAAATGTTTTTAAAAATGTGGTAGTAAGTCACAAAAGAAAAATAATTGTATTCAGTTTTCAGCAATTTTAGGTGACAAATGCTCTCTCATGTATTTAAAATCCCAATATTTCTTCAGAACATGTAGCACACTAAACCCAGACTATACCTATTAAGCTTATTTTACACCTTTCATTTGACAAGGAAAACAATGCTTGTTTATTCTTACTTTCATTTCATAAGGGTCGTAAAACCAGGATTTTTCTTTCTGTCTTCCAAAATTTTCAGCTCTAGATGGGAACAGCAGAAAAGCAATTTGATGTGATTGCTGAATGCAACATATAGACTAGACTTCATACCAGTCTTGTTTCAAAAGTGTTGTTTAACTATATTCTGTTTTGTTCTTGCTTTAAGGCCAGCATCATATCCATGGATGTATGTTGCATTCTGCAGTTATCCCGCCAAGGCTCAAGATAAGTTTTTTTTACCAGTAGCTACTTTTTTTCCAAAGTAGCGCCCGGATCATGGGATTTATTGAGAGCCAGGAGCTACTTTCAGTCTACCGGGAGCTAACTTTTTATTAAATCGTATTGTCAAATCGAAATTCTATGTTTTGGGCAAGCTTCCCGATCGTCAACGGGCGCTGGTTTGGACAAAATATCAGCGCTCGGTTGTTTATTTTTCAGCATTACCGGGCGCTATGGCAGGAGGACCAAGGGGTAAAAATCGCCCAGAGCCCGCTTATCTTGAGCCTTGTATCCCGCCTTTTTGCATGTGTGTGAAAGACATTTCATGGAGAACATTGCAGCAAAAACAAAACTGTTTGATCCATGCGAACAATTGTTTTTTAATTGAAATGTCCAAGTTTTGTCATAGATATGGAGAGAAAAGGGTTTTGCATCGTGGGGTTTGGGGTAGCAGATCAAAACAGGATAAGGGACAAAAAAAGAGTGTTCTACGAGGCCAGAACGACCTTTTTTTTGTTGAAATTGGTGAAAACAATTTTCACACGCAAATAAACTCCGACCGAAATAAAAATGTTGGCATGTCAAATTAGGGCAACATTTTTTGAGATTTGATTATTTTTGTACGTTCATTTTTAAGTGGAAAAAAGGAGAGAAGAAAGACTAAATAAAGGCCCCACCGACCGACCCAACCTGAGGTCCGTTTGCCCGTAGAACAGGGTTTATTTCTTGTGAGGCCTAGACATAATTTTTGTCTAATAGCCTTACTGATGTTTGGTGTGAAATGAATTATACCTGCTCTGCTTGTAATTCCTATTAGGTGATATGTGAGAGCAATATGCGTTTAAAGGGAAACTTTTGTGCATAAATGGCAAGCAAATTACTTTAAATTGATCAGTTTTAAGAAATGAGGTGAATCATACATAACTCATCATTTGGGATTCGTCCTGTCAAAATGAACATGTTGGAGGCTCGGGTCAAATCTGAGTTATTGGTATGACATGAAAGAGCACATTTTTAAGCTTTGAAATGATACCATGTTGAAGAAAATCGGACTTTGTAATCACAATATATGATTTGGAGAAGCATGTTTTTTTCTATTATTTTCTTTTTATTTCACCAGGCCTCTATCTCAAAACTGTGTTTGCCGACCACATGTCCTTTTTGATGCGACTGGTCACATTTGTGAATAGTCTGGTCCAACTGCCTGTGGCAGAAACCATTTCTGATCTTGCCAGCGTAGGAGCAAATATTGCCCAAAAATGTATCCCACGATGCAATCTTTTATTTATTTCCTTTTTTTTAATATGAGCTTCCAAACACTTAATAGGCGGTTCAATTTCATATTTATACTCTCTAAATGTAAAACGAGTGGAAAGAGTGGAAATTCACTCGAAAAGGAGTGAAGGGAGTGAAACGCAGGACAACGCGTTTTAGATTGGAAAATGTCTACTCTAAAATGAGTGTGAAAGTTAATTTTTCACTCTCAATAGAGTGGAACATTGTCATATAAAATCCCCTTTCACTCCTTTTCCACTCAAAACGTGTTGTCCTGCATTTAACTCCTTGAAAGAGTGGAAAACCACTCTTTTATATTTAGAGAGTATGTTATGAATTGTGATAGCATTTAAAAAAACAAAACTAATTTGCATATATTAAAAAAGATGTTGAAATTATGATAAATCAATTATTTTTTCACAAATACTAACCTCCAGGTGAATAATCTTTACCACCAAAAGAAAATATCACCATTAGGCCTTTTTTTTTTTTTTTTCTTATTTTTTCCTCTTTTTTTTGTGTGTGTGAGAAAAAGAAAAAAAACCAGTGAAAATGTGTATTTGTGCCATGTCTGTATGGTATGTGTGCTGGTATATAAAATTTCATAGACGTTTTATAGATTTTAAATTTTAAAAATAAATCCAACCTACCTACCCTATTTTTTTCTCTCTATGTTACACCAATCAAACCTTCTTTTTTTTAGGCCTTAGGTGACGGATAAACACACCAACCCTGTTCTACGGGCAAACGGACCCCTCAGGTAGGGGGGGGGGGGGTCAATTCTTTTCCCCAAAGATTTCAGGATATGTTCAGCAATTTTTCAGAATTTTTTAACATTTCAACAACAACAAAAAAACCAAAAAAAATTGCACCAACAATTCTAAAAAATGCAAAACTTATTTTTCAGAAACCTTTCTCGATTTTCAAGGCCTATCTCAAGCATTACTGAACCAATACCAGGCATGTTTGTACTTATTTCCATGCATTTCTCATGGTGATTCCAAATATGATAATGAAATTCAATAATTGTGAAATTTTTTTAAACATTTTGTGAAATTTTTTGAATGTCGTCTGCAGACACCTGCCTCGTGAAAATTGTTAAACTTTTCTTGACTTTGAATCAATCGATGAGATTGAACCTATTTTGATAAATTGCAATCAACTAAATGGGGGACCCTTTCATAGACAGTTACGGGAGAGGGCACTATTATAATGTGCTGGAACATTAATGATTCCAAAAGAAATAAGAGAAAGCTGATTGGGGTCCCGGCCATTATGTATCAATTACACAGTAGCTCATGGGTTCGAGTTTAGGTCTAACAAAACACCGAGTGAAACAATTGTATAAAATACTTTTAAAATATTGTTACATAAATTGCATTTCAGCTGTTCAAAATGTTTGACGGATTTGAATTTCCTCCGACGCATTTTTTCTAAAGATAGTTTAACATAATAGTATGAGAGACAATTCGTTGTCGCAACAGACTACTAGTGCCTGTATTGAATACCCGGCTTTTCAAACCTGCGAGTCATACAGGTGCGAGCGAGACGGACACAGCACACGTTTTCTCCAAAGTTTCAATAGAGAGGACCATCCCTACTTTTCACCATCTCTGGTCATATCAACTAATAATAATGTAAAGTGAAGATGAAATTTGATGAGAGTGAGTGACATAGAATGATGATGAGTTGAATGGTTCTAGCTAAATTTACAGCGACATACAAAATTTGAAATGTGAAGATGTCATAACAGCAATATACACTACAAAATGCTTTCAAAGTGTGACAGCGGATGCAAGAGTCTTGAATCAAGTCTAGCATTTCATGATATTCAAGCTATCATGATGCAAGATGATGCAAGACTTGATGAAGACTATAGTAAAAAGTGAACGTTGTACATGTAATTACTACTGTGAACGAATGTAGTCTTGAACAAAGCTTAAGTGATCTATAATGTAGTCTTGAATAAGACCATGACAATTTGTTTAAGTTTTAGTCTACTCATATCATTGGATAATGAAAGATAATAATAGTAACCCAACAAGGGATCATCGCAACAATTTGGTCAATTGCCAAAAAAAAAAATCAATTTTCCCAATTAAATTGATAACCTTTTGTAAATAAATATAATAATTGTACATTGTATTTATTTCAGTAGTTAATAATAGATCATTCTTATTCTTGTTGTTTGGCACATGATAGAAAGAAGAATTGAAATGATGAAACATTGGTCTGTTATTGATAAATGAGAAATTGAAATATAATCAGGGGCACATTCACTTTTTTATTTATTTCAAAGTTAAAATAGCATGCAAAAATCGTTAACATGAAAAAAATTGTTTAACAGACTAAAATTGTACATAAACAATTACAGATAATACATTAACTTTCATGTTAAACAATAAAAATTCTGATGT
Source organism: Ophiura sarsii (assembly GCA_035610835.1). NCBI lineage: Eukaryota > Metazoa > Echinodermata > Ophiuroidea > Amphilepidida > Ophiuridae > Ophiura > Ophiura sarsii. Next base: position 69,716,161 of record CM069444.1, read on the forward strand.
ATTATAAATTTATAAACAGAAATTCGTTAAGACATGCTGAATTGTTAGAGGATTCTGAATAAAGACTACTTTTAGTTCAAATTTTCTAGAGCGGTCATTCTTCAAAACCACTAAAAAATTAGGCACTTGTTTACCAACTTTTGTCCTTCTCATTTCAATCCATCTTTCATACAATGTGTTCACGTTAAGATCATTAGATAAATTTCCACATTTGTTCAAAATATAAAACAAATCTCATATCTTTACATGTAAGAGTTTTAGTATTAACTCATAAAATGTAATTCATAAACAATTCTGAATATTTCAGTATTAATTTTTTTTCAAAATTCACCCAAAATGTACAAAATAATGTATAGTCTGCTGACATGATATGACACTTGTAAACTAAGATGATCCCTTATTAAGTACACAACTAGGCAAGCAGGTGCATGGCGGCCACACAAAAACGAGCTGAATGGAAATACTGTAAAGCAACAAACATTTTGCGGGCAGAAAATTTTCGCAAAATTTTGTCAGACTAACAAAAAGAAGCAATCGTTGTAATTCATCAAAATCTAGCACTGCCAATGGATCACTATCAATCAATCAATTATCTGAGCCAGAAAAAAATGAGAGAAATTGTGTTATTTGGAATCGTTGAAAATTTCATGCCGCAAAAATGACACATTTTTGTGCTTTACAGTATGGTTTTGTGCTACTTGGGAGGCGGTGTGCGATAAACAGAGAAGCACGGGTAGTACATGGATGGAGACGAGACACTATATGTGTCGTCATCGCGTTCCTCCGTGTGCGTTTTTTTGGAGCGGGAGGAAAGACCATGCGCTACCGTGGTGGCGTTCCTTGTTGATCGGTTTAAAAAAATTGATAAAATAGAAACAACTATATGACGCTATAAAACAAATTAAAAATTGTTTAAAAAAATGCACAACATGATTCGTGATGATGTGGATAAGAGTTTCTGTCATTGGACAGCGCCCTCTATATATAATATCCATCATCTTTAAGCTAACCTTGGAGGCCAAGTTATGTTCTTCGTTTAAAGTGGTACTGCTACCAGTGTCTACCCCAGAGTCTTTGACCTGGGGCTCCGACCACTCAGCGTCCTCTTCTAGTGATCGCCCTTCGCCCTGGCCAAAGCGAACAATTTTCTTTTTAGACGTTGAAATTTCTGACTCAGAATGGTGGCCGGTACCAGTCCCGCCTTGTGTGGCCTGCTTTTGCTTCACTAGGTTGCTAATGTCAAGTTCCCCCGAGCCTGTGGCGGACACACAAAAAAAGACCAAGAGTTTTTTCTTGTTTGCATGGTGATTCATGTTTTTATGACAGAAAAAAAGGTTTTTTTACACCTGGCTCACCATTGATAGAGCGGACGATACTTGCGGATCTGAAGGCCAATTGGGCTTATCGTCCCACGTCTCCAACTCCCCTGTATGTGATAAATAACACTGATGAATTGGTGTTTCTAGATTAAAAAATGGGGTTAGGTGGAGTGTTGTGTAAGATTACACAGATAGCAGCACACCATCCAGTGTAATAGAGTCTCCGAATATATAAAGTCATAGGTTAAAATGTTTTAAAAGTATTTTTATACTTAAAAGTCATAGGATAAAATGTTTGAGTCTTGAAATTGAGTTGAGTTCAAAGTTGAGTCTCATTAATTCAAGGAGTTTGAGTCATATTGAGTCACAAGTCATGTCTCGGCCACGAATCTTAGATTCTAGGTTTGTAGGTTTTGAGTTATGAATCAATCATGTCTGAAGTGGATAAAAGCTATCTATCTTTAGGATTAATTAACGCTGAATGTCACATGCCTGGTTTAATTGAATGTCAAGTTCTATCTCTTGGGATAATTCCGAGACGGAATATTAATGTTACAACTGAACGAAGGTCTAGCCTCCGGTCTGGCCTCACCTCTTAACAAGTCAAATGTTAAATAATCAAGTTGTAAAGGCTAGTCATGTGAGTCTGCACTTCTAAATTGAGTCCCATAGGTGAGACTGAAGCTGAAAGAGCTCTTTTTCCATGTACAATGTTGTGTGTGAGGTTATGTCCAATATTGATATCTGGGATCAAGGGTCAGGGGGGTCAAGGGTCAGGGGATCAAGGGTAAGATAAAGTTGATAATCTGGCACCGCATATTAGATGACCATGCTTGCTCACACACATCTTTTGCAACCATTCAGGCAAAATTCCATATCATTTCTTCTCCTTATATTTTCATCATTTTCTATTTCGGAATAAAAATAGCAAACTTTTTATGAACCAAACCTCAATTGTGAAGATACAAAAACATGGCATATGCCAGACGTTCATAATGTATTTGATTTCGTCTGGTAGACTTTCTTGTATTGTGTTTCATGACCAGATTTGAGTGGATTATTCTTACTGTTTTATTAAAATTACATCATGCTATCTATTCCAAGTGACGCCCTCTATCCTAGATTTTTTCTTTGAAAGAAAATTTTCTTGCAGATTTGCATTTTTGATCATAAATCCTTAAGATTTTCTATAGTTACAGAGCGATACGATTCCTAATTACTTCAAAATCATGGTTTGAATATGTTGAAATAAACTGTCAGGTCTGCTCCGACAACTTTTTTTCTGAGTGTTTTCGTTCTCCATGGTTTGACACTGTGTTCCGACTAGGGGTTCAATTGTTCAAAACAAAATAGTATGGAATGCTTGATGATGAAAATCGAGACAAAATATGTTGAACAATTCCGTGAATTGGAAGCAGATGTAATATATGAGAGAAAAATATATGGGTAACAAAATTAGAAAAATATCACATAATATTGCTTTAAAATGCACTTTCAACTTTCACATTTGTTTTTCTTGCTTGCAGACTGTGTTAAGTGACAATGCAATTATGTGAAATGGTTAATAGACCAAACATAGCTATATTTGGACACAAGCATGGCCATCTGAAGAAATGAGATGCGTTGGGACCGAGGAGGGGGCACTCATGTATAAAAGTTGTAATCATCCATGTGGATGCACTCCCAGAAACTATCCTTAATAGGATTCTCAAATATGGACAAAGTTACCCTTAAAGGTATATTATGTGATCTTTCCAGGGAACGCCCTCAACATCGAAAAAAAAATTGAAAGCAGATTTTCTTGCAGATTTACATTTCTGATCATAAATCGTACATACATTCCAAGTTCCAGGGCGATATGATTCCTAATTACTTCAAAATCATGGTTTTAGAGTGAAAATCACGACAGTTTATATTTTCACTCTAAATTCACTCTACTTTCTAAAAATAATCATGAATAGAGGGCGCTCTCTGGAAAAGATCACATAATATGCCTTTAACAAGGGTTTAAAGCTCAACGAATCATACTCTTAACAAGACGTAGTCTAGACTGATCGAATGTATGCAGTATTTGTATGATTCAGTTTATTAGTAAAATTGTCTAATAGGTCATAACCATTTTGGGCTATTTTTACTATGACGACACATGATAATCGGCCCAAGCTACCCTTAGCGTGGATTTCGAGCAGGCAGATGATTACAACATTATACCTGACTGCCCCCCCCCTTGGGGATGGGGTCCAAGATTAATAATCATAATCCTTATTATCCTGAAATACTGCAATGAAATAAACATTTAAAATATACTAGGGGAAAACAAATCCATTCATCCAAAATGTATTACATTAATTGTATGAACATGTCATTTAAATCTGTACAAATAATAATCAAGAAAATCTGTATCAGGTCAAATAAAATGAAATACCAGTTGAGTCTTTTTGTGGGTTTTTTTTAGGGGGGAGGTCCTTTTAAAGGAAGAGAGCATTTATTATTTACTGATTTTTATCTAAAATAGTCTTGTTAACTGAAGGGCCTTTATTATTTATGTTTAGAAAGTCTTGGTTGAACATGAAAAGCATCGCAGTGGTTTTTTTTTAAATCTTTGTCACTTAAAATGTTATGCCTGAAATTCAAAAATGATAAAAATTAGCATGGCACTCTCAAAAACAAAAAGTGGGAAGGGAAGATCAACTAGTATTTTCTTTCACTTTGGTCTCTGAAAGTCCACTTTTTTATTTCATATGTGAAGCGATCTGAAGTCAAAAATATCACAAATAATGTAGTTTTTGATGTGATTGTATATTGGGCATTTACAATGCTACCTTTTGCAAGAACCCCTTTTAAACAGACACTTGAATCCAAAGATATTTAGCCAAATCAATATTTGTGAATTCTGACTCATTTTGTTTGATCACATCATAATAGAACCTTTTTAAAGGCATATTATGTGATCTTTTCCAAGAAGCGCCCTCTACATCATTAATTTTTACTATGAAAGCAGACTTTCTTGCAGATTTGCATTTTTGATCATAAATTATAAAGATCTTCTAAGTTACAGATCGATACGATTCCTAAAAAAAGATTGTACCGAGCGGTACAATCTTATTTTTTCAAATTTTACTCTTAAATTCACTCTAAAACTATGATTTTGAGGTTATTAGGAATCGTATCGCTCTGTAACTTGGAATATATTTATGATTTATGATCAGAAAATTAAATCTGCAAGAAAATCTGCTTCCAATTTTTTTTCGAGGATTGAGGGCGTCCCCTGGAAAAGATCACATAATATAAAATATACCATATTGTGGTGCAATTTGACACTTTATTTATTTTATTTATTTTTCATAAGCAAAAATGATAAATTATTGATATGAACAAACCAGAAACACTGATAAGCCATTTTTTTCAAACTAATTTACTCACCCCTTTCGCTGACACTTTCACTTTCAATTTCCCCCTCGTCTGGACTAGTATAATCCGGTGTGGAGCGTATCTCCTCCTCTGAACTACTCAACGAAAGCTGACGCCTTTTAGCGCGACTAGCTTTCGCTTTATGCGGCTTTGGAGGTGGCGGTCTGACACATTCACTCTGATCCGAACTGAGCGAGTCGTTGCGAATCATAGATTCCACTTTGCGTGATTCCTGTTTGTTAACTTTGTAAACTGCACTGCTGGGATCGAGGTGGTGTTTCGGCACGCCCTCGACTGTTCGGTTAGGATCGCCATGAGCACCAAAGCCATCAGGCACTAGTGTACCCGAGGCATCAACATCCTCCACTGTGATACTATGCCTAGGGGACGCTTGGGATCTCTTTGGAGGTCCCGAGCTTTCATATTGTGACCCACGTGGCGGAGACCGTGTAAGATCCCCACCTGGACTGGAGCGTTCACGTCTATTGCGTGTCGGCCTCCTCTCAAGAGGGCGCCGATCAAATTCACTACCCGGTGTACCACCAACCACACCGGGAACCGCACTGGGTTCTCTACGTTCTAACATATCCCGGGGGTCACCTCCTAAATGCTCCTGGTATTGTTCATGTGAATATCTCGGATCCTCGGGATACATCCGTCTTTGGCGATCTAACGATCGGCCGCTAGAAGTCCTGGATAAAGGCTCTTTCCCAGAATAAGATTCTAAAGACTCCAGTTCATCCTGGTAAAAGCCTTCTTCAGGAGGGTATGGTTTCGTATCATCATATTCACGAGGAGGATATCTATCTCGTCTACTTCCAGGACGATTCCGCCTGTTATGTTGTTCATTTGGGTACCTATGTTGTTTATCATTATCATTTGCATATCTATCTTGTTCATATCTACTTCCCCGGTCGGTTTTATCCGTTGAATTACTGCGTATGCTCTCATCGCTATACCTTCTGCCGTCCCCCCTTTCATTAGGAGGGTAACGTCTTGAATCAGGCCCCCTGTGGGGATCTTGATCCCCGCCCCTTTCAGGGGTGGTATATTGCTTATCCCTACTATATCTAGTATCCCGCGCCCGTCTATCTAATCTATCACTGCTAGTGGAACGATTACGGTCCCTGTCGCGACGTCTATCTTGATTATCACGATAATGCACATTGCTGGCTGACGAATCATGTTCCCCCCGCGCCCTATGACCTCGGTCGTCATGACCCGGTCTTCCACCCTCCCTACTACGAGGGCGGTGTTTTGGTCCATCCTCTTCGGATTTCGACAGCTGTCGTTGAAGCTGCCCGTGAGGAGTGCCCGAACGAGATCCGCCTCTATGCGACGGGCCCTGGCCTGCACTTGGTATATTTGGTACATTTTCTTTATTAGCACTTTGTGGGCCAGCCTGTGGGCCGGTACCCGCAGCTGGGTTTTGTCCAGGCTGGAGCGGTTTTGTCCCCGGCCCTGATTGCTGTTGTTGATTAGGTCCTCCCTGAGCACCACCGGGTTGTGGCACCCCCGGTGGCATTACATTTCCGGCTGTTGGTGTTATTGCTCCTGATGGTCCTTCCTTTTGTTCCGCTCTCTTTAACCACATGCCGGTTTTGGTAAGGAATTCTTGTTTCTTCCGACAAAGTTTACACACCCATAAAACCTAGAAAGAAAACAAAAAGAAACACCGGTGAAAAGATTCATCAGGTTTGTTGAAATTCATTGAAATTCATTTTCAAAAAAAAAAAAAAAAAGAAGAAGAAGAAGAAAAAAACCACTTCAATAAGTATCATGTCACTGAGCAGTTGTACAAGTCTATAACAGTGTCTCTAATTGGTCATTTACATAAAGATATTGCAAAGCAACTAATTAGCATAAAGCTTTCATTAAGCGAAACCAACCAATAGGAATGCGTTTCAGATGCGGATTTAGTTGCCATGGGACTACAACCCTGAGTCTGATTACCTCCAGTTTATTACGTTTGCATTAAATCTAATTAAAAAAATAACTGACATTAGTTATAAATAGCACAATTAAATCAACATGATAAGAAATAGTAAAACTGGTGAGAGAAGAAAAAATACCTCTAAACCTGTTGAGAGAGAGAGAGAGAGAAAAAAACAACAACTCAAAACGAAATGCCCCAAATTAAATCAACAAAATTACAAAGATCATCTTAAAGTTCAACGTGCCATATTTGATAACGTAAGACCATTAATAAAACCGAGATAACCATATCCAGCCATACCTGTAACCTATTTACAAAACAACACTAAAAATACAGAAAATAAGTAAATAAAATACCTGTAAGAAAAGTCAGTACAACAAATAATAATTTAAAATAGATAAATAACCTTGCCCACCATTTTCAATGATATGTATCTTGAGCATTATATCAATCAGTTTTGAAGGGGAGAGGTATCAGTAACAGTATCGGTTATGTCGGTAGGGTATCCATTCGGACACATTTCACCAACTTCAGCGTACTTTTACAAACGTTCCTGAAACCTAGGAATATGCTGTACAGACACAGACCGGGATGATCCCCTACTCTTTACGAAGGAGTCTGTGACCTTTTAACGTGCTCGGGTGTTGCTCTTCCGATGCACGAGACCACCATTTCTACGTGACTTCTGAACCACGAGGCAATTGAGACTAAGCACCTTGCCCAAGGATACAAACATGTTGGCCGTAGCGGGGCTCAAACTCACAATCTTTGTATCGTGAGATCTGCGATCTTTGATCCTGCTGTTTTAGGAGTGTAAGCCCCATGCTCATGCCCATACAATATACCAAGGTGAAGGAGACAGGTGTTTTTTGTCTCCTCCACCCTCCCTGATAGATAGGCAAAGAAAAAAGAAACACCCTGTTCTAAGGGCTGACGAACCTCTCGGGACAGGTTGTTCGGCCAGGTATTTTAGTCGTTGTTATTATTTTTATTCAAAATGTTGGTGATTTTTCTACAAATTTCAAATCTTTTCAAACAAATTTTAAATTTTAAATTTTAAATTTCAACAAATTTCCAAAATATTTGAAAATTAAAAAAACAAAAAATAATATTTTTAAACAGGTTGGTCAGGCCTGTAAAACAGGGTTTTGTTTGGTGCCTTAATGATATACACATTAAATACTATTTAAAACCCACAATGCTGAAATGAAACCCGCAAATTGTGCTACTTTTATTAATATAAATGCAAGAGATGAAATGAATGGTGCAAAAACCCACTCATGCAGAATTCTGCAACTTACTTCAATCCACACACACTCAGTGTATTGATCCTATTTTGTGAACATGGTAAAAAAATCAAATATATATAAGTTAGCATGGTAACATAGGTTTGTATAAACTATTCTCATAAAGGGATAATTATGGGTAATACGTATTTGCTAAACTAACATTTTTGGGGTCTAAAATGGTCTCCCTTATAATATAGGGTTTATGTAGGGTTCTGTTTCTATTTTACACACCCTCTCTCTGTTTTCTTGATATTCATCAGTTGAAAAGGGGTCAAATTTGATCCTGCTGTTTTAAGAGTGTAAGCCCCATGCTCATGCCCATACAATATACCAAGGTATTTTTGCCTAAAAAATGGTTTGATTGGCCTAACATGACAAAAACAAATAGAGTAGGTCGGTCAGGATTTTTTTTTTAATTTAAAAAAAAATGTAATCACCTGCTTTGGGGACTTAAACTAGCCTATGCAACTTCTAACAAAGTAACATCAATGATTTATTTGCAAACAAATTAATTTGTGCAAAAAAGGACAAATTGAATTTGATTTTTCTAAGCTAAATTCAGCGGTTTTACACTTTCAGGCAACATGGACCAGTACATCGAATACACTTGAGATGGTGAAAGAATCACCAAGGAATTGATATAATTAATCCTATTACAACATCGCTCATTTTGATGAGTAAATAGGCTCTCAATTAATCACAAAATTAGAACGGTATAATATGCGGCCATTTGGCCGTGTGGTGTGTCTACACTTAGTATACTATTGAATTGATCCTCAAAATCAATAACTCGTTGTATAGTACTAAGAACAGTCCATGTTACAGCGGCAGTCGGTCGAGTAGGTCAGTCTTTAATTAACTATTTGCATTTGTGTTTAATTGCAATAATGGTGGTATTGCAGTCTGTCGTGCATATTTATAATGGTGGCGCATGATGGTGAGGATGTCTACAAATGGCGACGGATAGCGACAAATGGTGACAACCAAGATGATGCAGCCACACCTGGTCATCTCTCCGTAGATTGAGAAATTTTTGCAGGCATTATTATTTTTTATTTTTTTTGTTTGGAATGCAAATGAACATGATCTGAATAGTTATTTAGGGTTGTGTATTACAGATGCACTTTACTATCAATTTTGACAAGTTAAAAATAGTGCCCACGGAGACACGTTTTTCCCCTTAATATTTCAGGTGGTTTGGTAGGCTGGTCGGTCAGTTTGTTTTTAACAGGTGGTTTGGGTTGACAAATTTGCAAACTTTCCAGAATTTTCCAAATTTTCATTCATATTTTTTTTAATTACAAATTGTTAAACCATGCAGGGGTGTCTACACAAATATATAATTCATAAATGTTCAAACATTTTAAAAATGTGTATTAACATTTTTGTAAAAAAATCTAAAATTCAAATATTTAGAGTCCCTTAGCCTGAACTTCATCTTTTTTTCTCCAAATTTTTGATATTTCTTATACAATATGAATTTGAAATTCTCTATTTATAACGTTTGTCAAGTAAAATGTCATTTATGGCCTTAATTTTCAAACCCCATTTTTCTATAACTGGTTCTTCTATAAAAACCAACCAATAGGCCTATCCAGAGGCAAACATTTAAAAATTGACAATGCAATTCTTTTATAAAACATCCGTTACTTTCAAAAAACATGATTGATACACACAACAACAACAAAATCCAAATATGATAAAGAAATCCATGGCTGGTTCTTCTGAATTCAATATTGACTACCGAAAATGCAAATGTGACTTACAAACCAAGTTTCAAGCATTTCCTATACCAATTTTCCCGCTACATACTCTACTTCCCTTTAACAAAACCTAATCCGATATTTCATGATGATAAACCCCATACCGCCCTCCAAGAGAAGACATTTGACTCTTCCCACAATGCATTCCTTTTCATTTCCATTTTCTGCTCTTATACGCTATCCGATACCAACAATTGCAGCACTGCATCAAACATGGGGAGGGAGGGGGGGGGGGGGGGGGGGGGATCTGGGGGCAAGGGGGAAAATTGGGAATGTGCAGAAGATTTTTTCTTTTTCAATTAATAAGCTTAATTTGGTCTCTAAATATTTTAGACCTGCAATTTTAAGCTAACTTGCAGCAATATTGACATGAATAATCAAAATGTTTGATAAATTGGGTGGGGCTTTATCTGACTGGGAGAAAGTACCGCCTCCTCCCTCATGGTGCAGCTACTGGCTTCCAAAAAGTAACTCTATTTCTAGATTACTGATTACATGTATAGCCAGTTTATTGTGAACACGAAACAACTGTTACTTGCACAAAATACTGTAGCTTAGTGATTTCAAAATTGGTCAGAAATGTCAGGTAAGTTTATCTCTCTGCACTAAAAAACATGAAAAAGTAATATAATTGTACACAATTTTGGCCATACGCACCCAATTTTGGCTGCTTACACCAAACTATAAAGGGGTGTCACTAGATGACATAATATGATATATTTGAACGTGCAATGTCCCAATGCATTATGGGAATGATAATGTATCCTCTCTGTCTCGCTCCTGGATAAAAGCCAAGATAAGCTTTTTGCCTGAATCCCAATTAACACCGAGTCTGACCAGTGTACACTGATCTAATAACATTGCTCACTTAATCATGTGCTGACCTCTAATAGTAGCCGTCTATACTCATTTTTTACTTCATAGTTGAGGCCAGGGGAGGGGAAGGGGAGGGGAAGGGGAGGGGAAGGGAGGGTAGGGATGTTACCATATATATGTGACCAGTCGCGTCAAAAAGGACTTGTTGTCGGCAAACACAGTTTTGAGATAGAGGGCAATATATTTGTTGAAACATAAAAGAAAATAATAGACAAAAATATGCTTCTTCAATTCATATATTGTGATTACAAAGTCTGATTACATTTAGCAAGGTATCATTTCAAAGCTTAAAATGTTCTCTTTCAAATCATGCCAATAACTCAGAATTGACTCGGGCCTCCAACATGTCCATTTTGATGTGACGGGTCACATATTTAAACCATGGATTCAATATTGTTTGTGCCAGTGTTAATGTCCTTATATGGTTGTGCAGGTACATGTCATTACATGAGATTTATGTAAGTTAAATTATACTGAGATCACATGAACACATGATTACATATACATAACCTTGAGCTGAAATGCCATGAAAAAATAAGTTGGAAGATAGCCAGCCTCCAAACGATTTATAATTCATCATTTTTTCTAAATCTGATTTGAAAACATATATAGGGCCTATGAAAGGCTATGCATTAAAACCAATTTCAAAGTATCATCCAAACAAGTGAATTGAAGTCATAGAGCTATTCAATGTTCACAATAATCAAATGACCCGCAATAACCTATCGCTAACCTCAAATGTATAAAACCATTAGAATCTTTGAAATTGAAACACCGAGACATTTTTGCATTGTGTGATAATGTTCAACTATTCTAGGTGTAGTTTTGAAGTTAATTTGTCGTTTCCATAAACAGTGTTAGAAAAGGCTATCTACTGAAGATAGCAAAAAAATGCATTAGCCGCTAACCTCAAATGTATATAACCATTAGAATCTTTGAAATTGAAACACAGAAGCATTTCTGCATCATGTGATAATGTTGAACTATTCTAGGTGTAGTTTGAAAGTTAATTTGTCGTTTCGATAAACAGTGCTAGACAAGGTTATCTACTGAAGATAGCAACAAAAATGCATTAAGCATACATCTTCCATTACTGGTGAAATCAATCTATCAAATGACCAATCAATCAATTGGTTGGTTTGTTGATTGTCTTCTTTGGGTAGTCAGTCGGTGTCGGGCAATTGGTCAGTCGGTCTGTCTGTTTGGTTTGTCGGTCATTCAGTTGGTGGGTCAGTCAGCCAAGCAATCACACAATCAATCAATAAATCAATCAACTATCAATCAGTCACTCAGTCAATCAATTAATCAATAATATGTCAATCTTTATAAAAACCATCCAAAATCAAAGTTACACATATTTCTCAACACTGACATCACACATCTAATAACAAATACCATATTATAAGATCTTATTACAACAATATGGTATATAAATGCCAGTGTACTGTCTGTCTGTACCTACACAACACCCCCTATAATAATTATGTGATTTAAACTAGTGAACCAGACACTATAATTCAAAGACGTCAAGTCTGGAGAGATGCCACAAACGTAACACACACAACAAGCCATGAAACCCCGTATACTAACAACAACAACAAATCACCTGTTTATTTTTGCATAAATCAAAATCACGATGTAAACGAACCTGCTATAATCCATTGCACACTAGTATAACCATCACCCAAAAATCTTTGATTGCAGCAAATATGTACATATACATGTGTAGAAGAGATAGCAAAATAACAAATCCGCAAAATATCCAAGTCAGTCCCTATGTTCAACATTGATCCGCACAGCACAGCAAGCAATATAACGAATGACTATATACCTGCCTTGACGTCAATGTACAGCGTCGGTATGCACGGTGGTTATATACCGCACCTCACACGTTTTTCCCTCTTGCTAACCCCTAAAACGCGACTGTCTGAGTGCTGGCTGTGTGTCAAACATTTATTTTGGGGATAATTGTACAAGCGCTTGTATGACCCCCGTGCAAGTATAGGCAGACATTTGTATAGTTATATTAAGTATATATATATATAATATAAATATCAAGATTCACATCGAGATACATATCAAGATACATATATCAATACATGTATACAACCGTAAACGGGCCTTCTATTCCCTTATATCGTCAGTAAGCTTAGTTTAAAAATACTGTAAAACCACCTTATTTCGCAAGGGATTTAATTTTGCAAATTTCACGAGGGATGTGGATTCACAAACTTAAATACCCGCGAAACTGACAATTTTGCATTGAAAGTAACAGTCAAAATTTCAGATTTGTTAAATTAAATGCCCTCTAAAATAGCAGTAATTTTAAATATGTGAAATAAAGTATCCGCGAAATTATAGTGTTTTACAGTACTGACAGTGGCATATTTATTATTTTGGGACAATTGTGTGATCCCTTTATCCACTCCTTCTCTCCATGATATATACCCCCTCGTGAAATAGACAATGCTAAAAACAGATTACATGTAATGGGGCCTGCATAAAAATCTTCAAATTGACCATGATTTTGAGGAAATTCAACGAGAGAAAAGCCAGTTAAGTCAAATATTAAACATATTACCCCCATGAAAAGACTCTTGTTTGCTCTCCCACCTCTTGAGTTTGGGCGGGGGCCACACTTTTGGTACCCTTAAACACTTAAATAGAAACATGTCTGACAAAAATCCTGACATGTAACGGAAAATATGAGTTAGTGAGGTTAATAGCATTTCAAAATCAGAAATGTTGAAGAAAAAGAAAAAGGTTTGAATTAAATAATGTTAACATTTTTTTAAATTTTAAACTGTTTTGATATTTCAAAATTGTTATAATTTTTCTCTCTTTGTTTTGAAAACAACAAAAACACAAAAATACACCCAAGAACCTATTTTGAGAAAAAATGTCAATTAATTTCTGGATCAATAGGGCTGATAAAGCAGCACAATATTTTGTCATCGCCATCTGTTAAATTTTCAGCTCTTATAATATTCAACGGTGTGATATCGTCGTAAGCATGCCAAGAGTTAAACACCAGGTGTCTCGACCATGGTAATGTTTTAAAATGGATAGCTACACATGATATACTGTGCCATGATATACTGTGCAATATACACTGACACCTAGCATATCAGCCTCATTATTATCAGTCCTTCCGCTACTCTCATAACAGTTTATGTATAATATGCCTGTATAATATAGCATTTAAAAAGCTGAATTGCAAAACAGCGAGTCAGCCCATGACAAATACACAGTTCTATATGCAGACGGATATTCAACAACAAAAAGAGGATTGTTGCTATCTTGAGTAGATAGCATGCAAGCTATTATTTTAAAGGGGGCATTGAGAGATACGTATGGGAGTGCGCCCTCAATTATCCTGGAAATCAGTTTTTTTTGCATCAAAGTAATACTTAGGCATATACTCACTACCATCTGAAACAGTTTACCAACATTCGCCGTTTATCATATAAAATTTCATGATTTTCTCAGTTTTAATATGATCATATCGAAACTAGGTGCTGAATTCGGAAGTTATGCTATCGTTTTTCGTACGGACTTTCGCGGCAAATCTCAACCCGGAAGTGCCATTTTGGCATGAAGGCAATGTCGAAATTGTATGACATTTTAGATTTGGGATATGTTGATGATTATCTTTACGTTATTTGCTCATTTAGTATATCGATACATCTCTCAATGCCCCTTTAACAACAAAAAGAGGATTGTTGCTTGGGGGTGGGGGGGGGGGGGGGGGGGGGGGGGGGGGGTAAAAAGGCAAATCATGTAATATGTACAGCCTAACATAACCACCATAATAGGCATAGTTACATTTTTAATGACACACTATTGGTATGTATGTGATTACTGTATAAAGATTCTTTAACACATCTCCACTTTACCAAATACAAAACAGATTTTCAGAAACCCTTTTTCAAAGCCTATCTTAAGAATTACTGAACCAATACTCCATGTACCGTACTATCCCTACTAAGCGCCCAGGGCTCTTAGCAAAGTCATTTAAGATGGGCGCTTATTAAGTTACTTTTTTTTAAGTCGTTTATCGTGGAAACTGTCAAATTGTTTCCAAATTTTGATGCACATTTTTGGTGGAAAATGTGCACAGCCCGCTGATACGTGGATCGCCAACATGTTGTTGATGCCGGGACTTTCATGTGGTGTAGTGGGGAATCGCAAGCCGCTGGTGCTGGACGTCCGTGGTTTAAATCCCGGGGGATCGGTGGGATATTTTGGTCAATTTTCCATGTTGAAAAAAAAAATTCTGAAAAAAGTGGTGGGTAGAGTTAGGGTTAAAGTTGGGGAAAGTTTCTGAAAAATTTGCTTGGAAATTGCACAAAATACCTTTCTCCCATCAGAAAAAGAAATATGCTAGAAAAATAATTCATGTTTGAAAATTGTATTATGACAGAAGTAGTCTGCAAATATGCAATTGTATTGTTATCTTCAGTAGATAGCTTTTTAGAATTTTGGGGAAAAGTGTACTTTAGATACTGGTTTGAATCATGTTACAAACACTTTTAATTTGTTATGAGCTGGAACTTCAGGTTTTTTGCACGATACTGGCACATGAAATTTGCCAGTATCGCTCGATACTGGTACAATTTGATTGTCCCAGTATCAGCCGATACTGGAACACCACACCAAATTGTGTTCCATAATCGAGCGATATTGGAACGTTTTTATGTTCCAGTATCCGGCGATACTGGTACACATTCTACCAGTAGTGATTTGTCCCAGAATTGCACTATACTGGTACCAATTGTGTTCCAGTATCGCCAGATACTGGAACATTTTATGCCCCCCAGTATCGACCGATACTGGAACACTAACTTTTGTACCAGTATCGGACAATACTGGGCATTCCAGTATCGGACGATACTAGTACAGTTCAGAATCTGGGACCTAAAGTACACTTTTTCCGAATTTTGAAAGTCAGAATATATTTGTTACAGAAATGATCCATGTTTTAAACAGAAAAGATGCACGATGAGTCGGAAGTCGGGAATATTGATTTTGAGATAAAACCAAACAAAGGAAAGGAATGTCTCGTGTTTTCTATTGAGTTGAAACCCCTTCAATCGCTGAAATCTTTATTACTAAATGTCCATTTATGATGGGGTTTTCTGCCAATTGAAGCATTAAAAATAACCAATACAATCAACTCAAATTGTGAAATTTGTCAACTTCAGACTCATT